>CM066739.1:11804058-12522808 GCA_033961575.1 Aselliscus stoliczkanus
TGGCATATTTGCTCTGATATATTATTGATGGTGACTTAGTGATTTATTTCCCGTATTTCCAGGCTGTAAAGATAAACTGTACTGTAGCCTCCAGCAGCTTTCCAGTGAAATGATTTGTTCATGACACAGTGCCCTTACGGTTTTTCCCGAAAGTTTTTCTTATTAAGCGCCAGCAAGCAGTGCTTCTGTTGCAGTGTTTCCTGTATCTGTGAACACTACCTGTATCTAACTAAGCACCCAAGCCAGAAATCTGGATATTGTTCTGGACCCTTTCCTGTTACTGACCCCCACATCCAATTAGTCTCCAAGGTTCCTACAGCTGTCCCCTTAATAGCTCCCAAATCCGCCCACCTTTCACCGTCTCACTTAACTGCTCAGTCCAGCCCTTGTCACCTGTCATGAGTTTACATTAACAGCATCTGTCATGGTCAGTTTCCCTAACTCTAGTATTGCCCCCTTCAGTCTGTTCTTCACTTAACCAGAGGAACTTGAAGGATGCTTAAAGCTGATTACATTCGTCTTCTGTTTAAAAATGGTTGGTGACTCCTCAGACTAGTGTTGGAGGCCTTCTGATTTAACCTTTCTAACTTTATCTGGTTATTCCTCCCTCTGTACTGTATTCCACATACTGAATTATTATGTTTCATGAACCATTGTTGCTCCCTTTTGCCTCCTAGAACTTGCTTTTATCTGATAAGCCCCCCACCCAGCTAATACGTGTTTGTCCCTTGGGTACCAGCTGAGGAATTATCTCCTTGAAAAACCTGACCTTGCTAACACCCATGTTCCCATCTTCTGTGTTCTCTAAGCCTCCTGGATATGCCTGTCAAAGCCTTACTATGCTATAAGGTGTCATCTGTTTGCTTGAGGGAATTTCCAGCTAGACACAAAGCTTCTTCATTTCCTAATGCTTGCACCTAGTACAATGCCTGGAATATCTGAAGTACCTATTGAAGATTGGATTGATTAATGAATAGTGGCCGTATCAGAAAGTCTGTTGGGTAATTGTGTTTATTTCACCTTACAGATGCACATGTTTATTGCTCGCTACTGCGACCTGTTAAATGTGGACATCTCTTGTGATGGGTGTGATGAGATCGCCCCCGGGCATCGCTACCGATGCCTGCAGTGCAGTGACATGGATCTCTGCAAAACCTGCTTCCTAGGTAAATTTCATGGTGGGAGTATGCCGTACCCAAGAGTAATAAGCGTATCTATTTCCTGTGATCTTGTCATTGTTTAAACTCTCATTGTACTAAATAAAAATACTGCCCAGTGGTATTCTCTTTTTGTTGGCAAATGTGAGCCTGACCTCCCCAGCTGGATGATAAGCTCCAGAGCTTTGAGACCATCTTCCATTATGGTGGATGTAGGCACTCGATAAACACTCAGGACCAATGAACGTACATTAGTTGAGTTTTCAGGAAATTATTTTTCCTTTTAAGTCATGCAGTGTTTACAAGTAGTAAAATACACAAAAAGTAAACTGCAAAAATTCTCGAATACTCCTGACTTGTGGGTGCTGAGGTAAGACAGGCTGACAGTAGTGAGCAGCTGAGTGCTTTCTGTGTGTGTGGCCCAGTCGTAAAAGATACAGCCTCTGCCCTGGAAGCATTTACAGTCTTAGCAGGGGACTGGACATACCCACGAAATGTCTATTCCAGTACAAGAGCGTACATGCTGAGTTATAGGTGAGCAGTACAGAATGTTCTGGAAACGTTCAGAAGTAGTAGCAATCACTGTTGCAGGGAAAGCTTGTGGAGGAGGTGGGGTGGGGGTTGATCTTTAAAGAAAGTTAGAAGTGGATGACATGAAGGAAACATTGGATAGTGCGTCACCATCCAAGGCAGGGAACAGAGGAGTGAGCATCTGTGGGATGTTTAGATAGACACGCTCGTGTCCAGCTGAGTGCTGGGTGGAACAGGCAGGGCCCAGATTGTGGGACCTCAGATACGAGGCTAAGGAATCTCAATGCATCTATAGACAGCAGGGAAGGTTTTCAAGCAGGGTATAACATGACCAGCGCTATGCTAGGGGAAGGTGGTTCTGTCCATACAAGAGCTTCCCTTGGGAAGTCAGTCACACTAGTGACGGGATTAACGCCTGGCCTAGGTTTGCGGCAGTGTGGACAGAAGTGAGCCAGACGTGAGGAGCAGTGAGCCTGGTCTCTGACTGGGGTTAGAGACCCACTGGACTTAGAGTGAGAAGGAGACCAGAGCAATCAGTCTTTCGTGACTAACATGCCCATTCACTGGCTCTGGGGTTGTCACATCCTGCGTGGCAAGGGCAAGTGGGACACGAGAGGGGCGACGCAGATTAAGGAAAAACAAGAGACAGAAGAAAGTTAAGAGCAAGACCTAGGGACTCAGCCAAAGACGACTGAGCCCAAGGGACTCAGCCAAAGAAGACTGAGCCCCAAATCGGGTCAGCGCATAGCTTTTATTGAGAATTTTCAAGGAAGCAAACTGTAACAAATCATTAACGGTGGTTTGTAGTTCTCAGGATTTACACAGTCTTTTACTCCCCTGTAAGTGCTCTCTCCAGGGTGCACTGTGACTTGCTCTTCCGTTAAAGGATTTATCTTGTTTTACACTGTGATAACCTCTGAGACTCAGACCCAGTCTCCGCCTATCATCCAAAGAATGTTTACCATGACTACCTAGCCATTATCCCAAATTCCAGCAGCTAGACTCTCAGGGAGTATACTTGAATTATTACTAAAAGACTAGCTTTGACCCTGTTTTAGGGTAAAAGCATCTAAAGTTTTATTCCTATGTAAATACAAAACCTAGCAATTAAAGGGGTCTCACACCACTCTATCCTACAGAGGGCTGTATCTGTTTCTTAGTTAAAGCTTCAGCATCTGTTGCTGCAACAAGGCACTAAACAAAGTAATTTACACAAGGCTGTTAACATAACTCATGGTCAGCAAGCTGCCTGGAACTCTCATGGCCTGGAGACCTTTGGCCTCTGAGGAGACTTTTCACAGCAGAGCCCTTAGGCAAATGCATCAGCTTCTCACAGGCCTGAGTTTTCTGGCCTGAGTTTGTCAGAGGTCTGTGCCTCAGTTTCCAAGGGGCTTGAGTCCCCAATATCTCAGTTCAGGGGTTCCCCACGGAACTACCGCCTGGCTTGGGTTGTCTCCCCTCTTTTAGGAGATCTTACCCGTCTTTGGCTGCGTAGTTAGCTCATTGGGGTACCACAGGAACATGTCACAAGTGTAGTGAATATATTGTCTCCTATAGAAGAAAAGGCACATGGGTTCACAGAGGCAGGAGATATTACATGACCAACCATAGGCAGCACCCCTAATATCCAGTGCCGAGCAGGGCAATGTGGCCTTGTCAGACACTGGGGTGCTGTCAGCTTCCCACATGGGGTTATGAAATCTGTTTTCATTTCTGATTCTGCAAAAGCAAGAACAAAAGCCAGATCACTCCTCAATGTTTGTTACCAGGAATACACAATAGATGCTTAATATTTATCAGAGGACAGGTTGTGGGAGACAGTTCACAAATTGCCATGTGGACTTGTTTCTGCCAAACGATGGTCATGATAGGACTTGGTAATCTGTTTCATCAATGTGTTGTGCTGGAAAAGGGGGTCAACCCGTAGTGTCATGGCTGAGAAGGTCTGCGCTGAGAATATGCTTCATGTGCTCAGAGCCACGGGCAGAAGGCCCTGGCCTCCAGGAGATGCCTGCGACCCTGATGTTCTCGGCAATGAATTGGGAACGGCGGCGCTTCTGGGGTTGGTTTGGCTTTGGAAGCTAGCCCTTTGCCCAGTCCACCTCACATTTTTTCCCCCCAGGTGGAGTGAAGCCTGAGGGCCACGGCGATGACCATGAAATGGTCAACATGGAGTTTACCTGTGACAACTGCCAGGGTTTGATCATAGGTCGGAGGATGAATTGCAATGTGTGCTATGACTTTGATCTTTGCTATGGATGCTATGCAGCAAAGAAGTATTCTTATGGGTATGTGTCAGATAACCTCTAGACTAGTCACCTTTTCTTCATGTATTCCTTTGCTCTTTTTTTTTTTTAAATAACAAAAAAACTTCCATTATAAAAAAATTTTCAAATGTACCCACAAGTAAAGAAACTAGTACGATGAATCCCCATGATACCCATTACCTAGACTCAACAATAGGAAGATTTTGCTATGCTTGCTTAGCTTATTCCCTCCCCCCGCCCGCCCCCCGCCACCTTGTTGTCCTAAAGCCAATTACAACTTAAATCATTTCTTTCCTATATACTTCATATCCATCTCTAAAAATTATGGGCATTTTCTCACATTACCAAAAATGCTCTAATCACACTGCAAAATTTCCCACTAAGGAATCTTACATCTTCTGGTTTCCATAGACAGTCTTCTGTGGTTGTGAAATCCAGAAATGATATGCACAGTATTTGTGTTTGTTCATTTTTCTGGGCGAGTACCCCCTACTTAGCTTTAACTTTTCAATCATTACAGCCTTAGAAGTAATGACTGCCAAGTTATGACCATGTGTGTGCTCCCCGGAGGCCCTGTTCTCCTTTTTTTGAGCCTCACAAAGGTGTCTCGGCCTTAAAAATGTCTTGTCTTTGCAGCCATTTGCCTACCCACAGCATCACGGCCCACCCGATGGTGACCATCCGGATCAGCGACCGGCAAAGGCTCATCCAGCCCTATATCCACAACTACGCCTGGCTGCTCTTCGCTGCCCTGGCCCTCTATAGCGCCCACCTGGCCAGCTCCGAGGAGGTGGATGGTGAGAAGCTGGACCCCGTGGCCCGGAGCAGTGCCGCCACCCTGCGCAGCCAGTGCATGCAGCTGGTCGGGGCCTGTCTCATGAAGGCTCACCAGGGGAAAGGTAATTGCTCCCCACGCATGGAAACCAACCAGCCCTGAGCTGCTTGTGAAGGAAAAGCCCCAAAAGAAGTGAAATGCCCGGTTTGCCACAGGAGGCGCTCACCCCGGTATCACCTTTCCATCCCCAGATGCATTTGAGAGGATGCTGGCATGAAAGGAGCATTTAGTCTCTCTAAAATATTTACATGAAGATGTAAAAAAATTAGTAATTAGAACTCTGATATCTGTGGGTGAAGTATTTAGTACTTGAATCTATAATACCAGACTTAACTTTGCCAAAGGAATTCAGCCTTTTTTTTTTTTTTTTTTTTTTTTTTTTTTTTTTTTTAGGGCAGTGTCACTGGCCCTCATATGTGGGATCCGAACCGGGGCTGCTGGTTTCCCAAGCCAGTGCTTAACCACCGCGCCACTCGGCTGGCCCTCAGCCTTTTTTTTAACCTGCAGTACGAATCTACTTCCACACAATTGTATTCTAGATGAGCGCTATATAACTAAAACAGTTTGACTCATAAAATATCTAGAGGATTTTGACTTTACCAAGGGGTACTAAGGAGAAAATAGCATGAATGTTAAACTTCTGAGACATTTAAATGCCTTTCAGAATAATGGACTTCCCATTCTAGTAAATGGTGGGGGAATCAGACCTGTCTTAGGTAGCAGATGCTTCATAGCTATTTTGTTATCCATTTTCCAGTGGGAATTTAGAAATCTAGTTGTAGGAGGCTACTATAAAATGTTAATGTTTATGATTTTCTAATAGACAATCCTATTGTATCTTTTGTCTTCTGTTAATAGCGTTCAGGTACCCCTCACTGTCCAAACTTTTGGGGTCGAAATCAGTTGCTGAATAGATTTGGATACTCAGGGAGGTTTGCACTAGGCACCCCTTGGTTGGGTTTGTGGGGAACTCGGCCATCGATTTCCATATAGCAGCAAAGCGATTTATGGCACTTACCAGAAATAGCTCTTGGTATAAAACTTCTTACCATTCTCTCATTTGCTTCCTGTGTAGGTCTTAAAGCTCTGGCTCTTCTTGGTATATTGCCAGACAGTGACTCTGCTGCAGCACATCAGGCCCCACCAGGCACTGTGCCCCGCCCAACATCAGAGGAGCAGCCAGGGAAGCCAGCTCTCCAGGTTGCTGAGGAGCCGTCAGGCCCTTTCGTGCACTGTAATGTAAATAACAAATCTTTACTATGCAGAATCGCAGGTTGATCAAACTCAGAGAGAGCCATTCACACGAGGGAGCAGATCAGAGAGGTTAAAGGCACAGATCGCTTGGGTTCAGATCCCTGCCTTGTCAGACCCCGGGCACATTAACAGTCTCTTCACTGCAGTTTCCTCACCTGGAAAAGGGGGTGATAATAGGGTTGTTGTGAGGATTTACATACATTACACGCATTGAGTTAATGTCTGCAAAAATTAAAACAGAGTTCAAGTAAGTTCCATATCAGTGCTAACTCCTGTCACCTGTCTCCTGGTGGTTTCTATAAGGATTAAAACAGATTATGCACCTAACGAGATTAATTAGTTTCTGGCCCATATATATATATATATGAAGCTATTTTCACATCAGCCAACAGATAGGTGACCCTAAGTGCTCACTATTTACCAAGCAGACACAGTAGTTTCCATAAGTAGAAGAAAAGCCTTTCGGGATCCAGACTCCCCAGTGATAGTGACATTAAAGACTGTTTTGTGAGAGAGCACAGCATAGCTTCTGGGCTGCTGCCTCCAAAGCTGGAGTGGGTGCTGTCCATGCCCCTGACTTTGCCTCAGGAGCTGCGAATGTCTCTGTCCTCTGTCTGTCATGGTAACTAGTTCAGTGTTCCTGCTTGGTTATAACTCACCCGGATCCCATTGTCAGTCAGAGGAAGACAAAAACAAAGAGGGCTGGCAAAAAGTTGAAAATGCGATTAGCTTCATTCAGCCAGAGAGCCAGCACAAGAGCGGTGACATAACGATCTTCAGGCCTGTTCTCAGGTGTCAACATTTTTGACCACAGAGCACTTCTCCAGGCGGCTTTTTAACCACCTGCAGATTGTGGTGGGGCAGAGAGAACATTATCGGCAGAGATAGGATAAATCACCAGTCTTGATTTTTAAGCCTGAGAATAATTGCATCTTCTTGTGAGCTTCCAACATTAATTATATAATATACCATCCATGAGCATTGGGCTCCCCATTATTTCTACTTATTCGTTGTTTATATCAGAATGGACTCAGTGGAACTTTTTTTAATTCAATGGATTAAAATCTATTATTTTTCATTATTTATTTTGATGCTCAAATTGTCCCATATTTGGCCAGTAGAAGCTCCTTCCAGCTGGCTTTTGTGCCCTTTTGATGTCTCCATTATTCTTTGTTTATTTTGTTTTAGCTGAGCCATCCTGCCACCTGTTGGCAGCTCAGCTCAGACCAGGCATCAAACTGCTTCTTAATTTTTAATACAAAAAGATGTTTCAGGCGTATTTTAGGCTTTCCCTGCCCAGGGACTGGAATCAGCCTTTTTCTAAGGAGCTCCCAGGGCATTATTTTTTTCCTGAGGTGTCCCTACCCTTTGGCTCTTGTTCGTCAGCATCTGGGTGCACCCAGGTTATCCTGCCTCTGGTTCAGTCTCTTAGTCTTCTAGCAAAGCTGCAGTTTTCCCTAAGAACTGTATCCCATTTGGGCTCTGAGAACAAATCTTTGAACTGTCACGTGTTTCTAGCCAATCCCAGGCCCTATTAAGAGTATCTTCCCTCCAGTGACTAGAGATACTTTTTGTTTTAAACAACCAAGAAATCAACCTGAGCCAGAGGTGTCATCCAAGGGATTTTGTCTACAATGACCTTGGGCCAGTAATTGAGCCTCTTTGGGCGCCACTTGTGTGCAACTGCAGTGTCTCTTTGGAGGCCTGTGATAACAGGAAAGAAAGTCAGGAGTAAAGTTATTAGCCGGAACTTCAGGATTACATTGTTTTCACAAAGGGCCACATGGTACAGAGAGTATGGGTGCCAGAGGTCTTTTCAGAGGAAACAGTTTTAACAAGACAACTGGTTCTCCAAGTCTTGGTCCCTTCTTAACACAATCTTATAACCCCTTTTATTTTGTTTTTTTTTTGAGGGCAGTGTCACTGGTCCTCACATGTGGGACCCGAACCGGGGTTGCTGGCTTCCCAAGACCAGCGCTTAACCACCGCGCCACTCGGCCAGCCCATCTTATAACCACTTTTTTCTTAGGAGGGGTTGAGGATAGGATTGATGCTGAGGTTACAGTATCCAGAAAGGGAAGGATAAGGGCCGGCTGAGTGGCACGGTGGTTAAGAGCTGGCTTGGGATGCCAGCGGCCCCAGTTCAGATCCCACATATGAGGGCCAGTGACACTGCCCTCTAAAAAATAAAAATTAAAAAAATTTAAAAAAAGAATTAGTGCCAGAAAGGGAAGGATAAGTCAGCTGCCACTGGGAGATGTCAGGATCTTCCCATGAGGGCTTGGTATTGTACAAAGCTCCATCTTTGGATCCAAAGTGTCCTGGCCTTCCCAGACTTCTTGGAGCTGGGATGCCGCCACCATGCACTGAAGACTTCCTGCGTGAGCTACTTTCCATGCATAGGCCTATGTGACAACAGGAAAAGCACCCTGAGGGCCCAAGGAGTGCAGGTGATTAGGGGGTGACACGAGTGACTCCTAAGGGAATCAGGCCCAGGGCTGTCACCCTGCCAGTCTGGAGAGCTCACTGTGAGACTCCTGAGCCCAGAAAATTCTCATAGCTCCAGTGAGGGCCCCTTAACAAGTCTTGCCAAAATGGAATTCTCAAAAGTGTAAGTCAGCTTACTGTGCTAGGATGAAAGCCACACCATTGTGTTTTTCCTTTTTTCCCCAAAGAAGACCTTTCCATTTGGCTTCTGAAAGCTAAACAGAACTTGTGAGAGGTTTGTAATGGAGCCACTGCTTGCGTGACTGCAGGCTCTGACGGGGCGCATTTGGGAGATGTGATGGCAGTGATTACTGTCTGAGAGTGTAGATTTATCATTGGAAATGGGGGGCATTCTCTAATGGAATTCCGAAGTATTTTAGCCTGTGAAGGCTGATGGGCTAAGGATTTAAAAAGTTGTATTATCATTTTAATGAGTAACCTTTAATCATAAGAAACCTTTAATTCTTTTGCATTCACCATTTTGTCTTTAGGGAAAGAGAGATATTCAGAAGGAAGGCAGATCTTTGGATTGCAAGCAGAAAAATAAGGCAGGTGAAAGTGTATCGTTAATGAAAGATCCTTCACTCCAGGCTCAAATTTCAGACTCTCCTGCTGATGCTAACACACCAACAGGACTTCCAGGTAAAGACTATTTAACAATTCCCTTGATCTCCTTCATCTTAAAATGCACACATACCCACCCCTGAGCCACTGGTTGCACAATTTAAAATGGGCCAGCAAACCAAGGGTGAATGGTTTCTCAGTGCTGGCACTGAAAACACTTTGAAAGTTATCTTTCCTTCACTTTACCTCTTTCCTACCTTGTTTATTCCCTAATTTACTAAATGCCTTCTATTTGCCAAGCACTGTGCTGGACCATAGTTAGACACATAGCTCCTGCCCTCATAGAGCTTACAGTCAGGGGGTGGCTTAAGGCAGTGTGGCAGGTGACTGTAATTTGGGGTGGAATGTGATTCTGTCCAGAAGAGAGGTGTAGTGATATTAACAGTAACTCGTATTTAACTGGAACACGTTGTATTCACGTAGAACCTTATAAAGGGAGGGCTGAAGGGGACCTTGAAAGTGCTGGGATCTGCTGTGGGGAGGGGCAGTTAGGGTAGAAAGAAGAATGTGAGCAAAGGCCACAGAGTGGGGAACCCCCAGACAAATACTGGGGAGAAGCCTCTTCGACAGGTGTGTAGCGATGGAGTGGAGCATGGGAAGGTGAGGCCTCAGGTGCCTGCCCAGTAATAGCAGCGGTGAGGTCAGAGCTGTGTTCTTGGAAGACTGAAGAGCCAGGGGATGGAGGTGCCGTGGGCCGGAGAGACTCAGCCGCCTCCTCAGGACAGCCTCGGGAGGCAGGGTCTTTCCCTTGGCCCACTCTGTGATGGTGGCAGGGGTGAGCACCATGGGGTCGCCTCTCAGAGGGGCTGATGCCCATCTTTGCAGTAGGTACAATTCTAAGTTCCGGAAAACAGCCTGGCCCTCCACATCAGTCTAGGTCATCAGTCTCCTTTGGTCTGATTCCACGGAGGATCAGCATCCTGGTTGAGAGGTGGTTTTTCACTTGTCAGGTATTGACTGTGTACCTGCCATGCTCCGGAAACATTTCTGGGCTCTTATGATCCATCACTGAAAAAAACCCAAAAAACTAGAAGTGAAGACAGACAGTAGACAATACATAGCAAAAACGTGACATGTTAAAAGATGGTTAAATACTGTGAGCACAAAAGAGCAGCAGGGTCAGGGGAATGGGGGCATGCAGAGGGGTGCGAAGGCTGGGAGGGCAGGCTCTCCATTTCAGTAGGGAGATTGCGGTAGGCCTCCTTGAGAAAGACATGCTCAGAAAGAGGTTTTTAAAGCCCCAGCCTTATTCTGTAGTGGCACAGAAACCACGGACAGTGCAGTGGCTTACTGCCTCTCATACATACATACATATGTAGAGGCCAGCAAAATCTGAAAGTTTGGTATTTTACATCTCAGATGCCGAAAATTCAGACGCGTCACCAGAGAAGCCCATCGAGCAAAAGGCAATTACTCCAAGCCCTGAGCAGGTGTTTGCTGAGTGTTCCCAGAAAAGGATCTTGGGATTACTAGCAGCCATGTTGCCTCCCTTAAAGTCGGTAAGACACAAATGGCATTTTCTTTTTAAAAGAGGGGTGGTGTTACGCATAGAAAAAAATGTTTTGGTAAGCCATGAACTGAAACCAGCTGTTAACAGCAGTCATCTGTGTATTCCTGTAGGGTTATAAATTAGAAGTAGGATTGTAAGAGGACACCCGAGAATGTTTATTTTACAGTTGCTTTTGTACATAAGCCATTTACAAAAGACACTGCGTAATCTACAACTAAGCCATTTGTAAATAACACACAGGGGGAATGGAGTGTTAGTTGGTGTAGTTACATGGATTTTTGTATTGAAGAGATTTTTCTCCCTCTCTTGGCAGGATCCCATCGTCCCCCTGATAGACCTGGAGCATGTCCTGCCACTCATGTTTCAGGTTGTCATCTCAAACGCAGGTCACCTGAACAAAACCTACCACCTCACGCTGGGCCTTCTCGGCCAGTTAATCATACGCCTTTTACCAGCAGAGGTAGATGCTGCGGTGACCAAGGTCCTCTCAGCCAAACACAACCTGTTTGCAGCAGGGGACAGTTCTGTCGTGCCCGATGGCTGGAAGACCACCCACCTCCTCTTTAGCCTGGGTGCTGTGTGTCTGGACAGGTAGCCACCCCATTCTCCCCTGCTTTGGTGTTCATTGCTTTAAGACAGTGATCTGGCTGTGAACTAATTTCAGGGTGCTTCAGCGCTGTTGTCTGGGAATGTTTTGTGAGAGTAGAGTTAGCTTTATTAGCAGTGCTGTCAACAGACTTTGAAACTGCTTAAAACCCACATTAAAACAGTCTGTGGCCGGCCGAGTGGCGTGGTGGTTAAGCGCTGGCTTGGGAAGCCAGCGGCCCCGGTTCGGGTCCCACATCTGAGGGCCAATGACACTGCCCTCAAAAAAAAAAAAAAAAAAAAAAAGTCTGGGCACTGTCTGTTGATTTAGCTCTGATGATATATATTCTGGTTTGTTTGTTCCTGAAAGCAGTAAATATAGGCTTTGGGGTTGAAAATAGATCCATTTCCATTATAAAAGTAACAATACCAAATTTGGAAAACAGAAATGAAGAATAAAAATCAACCTAGCTTCCACCATATTAATGCATCTAATACTATTTTGATAGATTCCCTTCCAAGCTTTTTTTCTGTCGTGAATGTGCATAAGGCCACACACGTGTATAACTTTTTACAGAGATTTTTTAAAAAACATAACTGTAGACTGAATATGTAAGTGACAGATCCTGATCTTTTTTTCCACTTCCCATTATATGAAAAGCATCGTTCTGGTAGTTTCCAAACTAGTGTATGAATGGCTCTTTGGCGTGCTTCCCGGTCTGCCTTGGAGTGTGGCGAGCCCTGGCAAGCTGCGTTTGAAGCCTGTGCACTGCCACCTAATGGAGCTCTTGCCTTCCAGCCAGGTGGGCTTGGACTGGGCGTGCTCCATGGCGGAGATCCTGAGGTCACTCAACAACGCCCCCCTGTGGCATGATGTCATCGCCACCTTCACAGACCACTGCATCAAGCAGTTGCCTTTCCAGCTGAAGCACACCAACATCTTCACCCTGCTCGTGCTGGTCGGCTTCCCCCAGGTACATTCCTCAAGGCCTGGCCACCTCTTTCCGTCTGCATCATCACACACATCCAGGTCTCTGGAGCATACGTCTTTGGAAGTTTTTTTTCTCTCAGTTATATAATTTGCTTTTATAATATCGGTATATTTTAAAGATTATGGAATGTATTCAACTTGCATTTTTAACAACTTAGCCATTTGATCAATTTTGTTAGCCAGTAGCTGGCTTTGAATAACAGGTAATTAACATATTAAATTACAAAGCCCTTCCAAGTACAATTGTTTTTCACTTTGTCATTCATCCTGATCTTTCTAACCTTCATGTCTCTCAACGGTTTGGGACAAAGAAATCCTGGCTTCTGCAGCCAGCAAGCACTTAAACCAGTTCTGTGCCGGGCATATGTCAGGCTTTGGACTTAGAGATGATAAGAACCCTGTCCTTGAATGCTGTTGAAGTCAGGGGCAGAAACAAAAAGGCCTGGGTTTGTGTCTAATCTAATTAAGTGCTCTTTCCTGTCTCTGTGTTATGCGAGTTGCCTTTTCTGTCTCTTTTTCCTGTTCTAGGTTCTCTGTGTGGGGACCCGCTGTGTTTATATGGATAATGCCAATGAACCACATAATGTGATCATCTTGAAGCACTTTACTGAGAAGAACAGAGCTGTGATCGTCGATGTCAAAACCCGGAAAAGGAAAACAGGTCTCACACATAATTATTTCTAAGAGTGGGAGAAAATTGTCTAATCTCTGCATGTCCTGAAACCAATGGCGATACCCTGGTTCTTGCCCATGCATATGATTTAAAAAAAAACAAAAACAAAAAAAAACCCAGTTACAGCTCCCTGAGCTTTTTTCCCCTCATCTCTGAAATGATGTAATTGAATTGGGATAAATTTGAAGGCCCTTTCTCTCCTGTTATTTTGTATATATGGCTCTGTGTTTTTTGTTTGGCCAGATGTTCTGAACATGTGATTTTTCCGTTTGCCAGTGTCATTTGTTTTCTGATGGGTAATTTAAACATATTATGGAGTCAGGTGGCTACATGAATGTAAAATAACTTTGAATAATTGTGTTGGCATTCATGTCACTTTCCATTTTATTTCAGCAACAGAAGAGCGAAAGTACATCTAGTGCCCTTTTGGCTTAATTTGTCAAATCCCAAACAATCCGGAGTATCTAACCATTATGTGCCCAGTTTTGCTCCTGAAATAATCTTTCTCATTCAGTTTCAGCATAAGGCACTGTCTGTGCTTTAATTTTTTGTGTATGGTATGAGGCAAAGGTCAAGGTTCTTTTATTTTTGCATATGCATATTTAGTTGTTCCAACTATTTGTTGAACAGATTATCCTTTCTCCATTTATTTATCTTGGCACCTTTGTTGAAAATTAATTGACCCATATATGTGTGTCTGTTTATGGATTTTATTATGTTCCATTAATCTATATATCTGTCCTTACTCAAAAACCACATTGTCTTGACTGTTGTAGATTTATACTAGGTCTTGAAAGCAGGTCCTCCAACTTTGTGCTCTTTTTCAGAATTGTATTGGCTACTCTAGTTCTTTTGCCTTTCTGTTTAAATTTTTTAATCAGTTGTCAGTTTCTGTTAAAGAATCTGCTGAGGTTTTGACTGACATTGCATTGAATGTATAGATCAATTTGGGGAGAACTAACATTGTAACAATATTGAGTTTTTTGACAGGCGCATAGTATAGCTCTTCATATATTTAGGGAATAAATTTAGGGCTTATAAAATTTAAGTCTTTTAATTTCTCTCAACCTGGCATGCAGTATCAGCTGCCTTCTCTCATTTCTGATCTTGGTAATTTATGTCTTCTCTTTTTTTGTTTCCTAGACTGTATAGCCAGAGATTTATCCATTTATTTGATCTTTCCCAAGGATCAGCTTTTGGATTCATTGATTTTTCTCTACTATTTCTGTTTTCTATTTCATTGATTTCTGTCTTTATCGTTATTCATTTCTTTATTTCTTCTTGCTTTGAGTTTCATTTGCTCTTTTTTCTTTTTCTAGTTTCTTAAAGTGAAAGTCTTAAGTCACTGATTTGAGACCTTTCTTCTTTGTTAATAGAAACATTTTACTGCAATGAATTATGTGTATGTCTGTTTCTCATTTCATTATGAAATGTCCCTTTTTATCTCTTATACTATTCCTTGTTCTGAAATCTACTTTAATATTCATGTAGCATCTCGAGTTTTGTTTTGTTTTTTATTACTAACATTTGCATGGTATATCTTTTTCCATCTTTTCACTTTAACTTGCCTATGTCTTTACATTTAAAGTGGATTTCTTGTAGATAGCACATAGTGTAGTCTTCATTTTTAATCCAATCTGACAATCCCTGCCTTTTACTTGAGATGTTTAGACCATTTACATTTAATGCAGTTATACTCTACTGCATTAATGCAGTTTAACTCTACTGTCTTCTTCCTTATTAAATTATTGTCTCATTTGTTCTTAGTTCCTTTTTTCCCCTCTTCTCCTGCCTTCTTTTGGATTGAGTTGTTTATGTGTTTTTTAAAAATAATTCCATTTTATCTACACTATTAGTTTGTAAACTATATCTCTTTATTATTTTGTTTTGTTTTGTTTTAGCTGAGCCATCCTGCTACCTGTTGGCAGCTCAACGGCAGCTCAGCTCGGGCTGGGCCTCAAACTGCTGTTGCTCAGAGCTCAGCTCGCACTCTTGAGCGAGCTCTTAACCAACTGAGCCACTTGGCTGGCCCTATATCTCTTTATTTTTTTTTTAGTGGTTGCTTTAGGGTTTACAGTAGTTTACCTTCAAATAATTTTTAAGTGGTTGCATCAGGGTTTATAATGTACACCCTTAACTCATCATAGTCTACCATCAGGGGCTGGTCGAGTGGCCCAGTTGGTTAAGAGCTCGCTCAAGAGTGTGAGCTGAGCTCTGAGCAACAGCAGTTCGATGCCCTGCCCGAGCTGAGTTGCCGCTGAGCTGCCAACAGGTGGCAGGATGGCTCAGCTAAAAAATAAAAAATAAAAAAATAATAATATTATACCACTTCATATGTGGTAAAGAAACATTATAGAGTTTGTATTTCTATCCCCCTATTCTTTGTGCTATTCTTATCACAAATTTTACTTCTACATGATTGATATAAACCTCACAATACATCATTTATTTTTGTTTTTAAAAGTCAGATATTTTCAAAGAGATTTAAAAATGAGAAAACAATCTTTTATATTTAGCCACAAGTTTATACCATTCTTGATACTCTTTATTCCTTTGTGTAGTTTCAAATTTCCGTCTGGTATCTTTCTTCTTTGGCCTGATAAACTTCCCTTAACATTTCTTGTAGTGCAGATCTGCTGCTACAAAATATGAGAGTTTTTGTTTGAATACTTTAAAGATATTGATCCATTTTTTTCTAGCTTGCATACTTTCTGCCATGAAGTCTCCTGTCATTCTCTGTTATTCATACTGTGTCTTCTTTTAAGATTTTTCTCTTAATCAATGGTTTTTAGCTTTTTGATTATGGTGTACCTTAGCATGATTTTCTTTGTGTTTCTTCACCTTGGGGGTTTATTGAGCTCCTGGCTCTGTGAATTTATAGTTTTCATCAAACTTGGAAAAATTTTTATTAGCTTTTTTGCTGCCCACTAGGACTCTTCCACTCTCACTGGGGGAAAACAAAATATTCCCAGCTCCATGTAGTATCAAGAATCATTCTGCCTACTGCTTTTTGGTAGTTATTTTTTAGAACAAGGTAGTTTCCTATTTAGATAGTTTCCTCTCACATTTGTGCAGGTCAGTACTCAGCCAGAGATTCATGAGAAACCCCCTGAAGCTATCTAGAGAGGTCTCCCATTCTCTTCCTTTTTCCCTCTCTGCCTCTCCCTCTCTCTCTCTCTCTCTCTCTCTCTCTCTCTCTCTCTCTCTCTCTCTCTCTCTCTCTTTCCCCCTTCCCCCTCCACCCTCCACCCTGCCCACCATCTCCCTTCACTGTGATATTCTGCCCCATAAATCCTCGCTGCTTGCTTTCCCTGAACACTGATCTCTGTCTCCTCAGTTCATTGAGACTGCTAGACTCTTCTTGGACTTTCACTCCCAGCTCTGCAGCCTGAAAATTATCTCTGGATATCTAGGGATCATGGTCCTGTATTACCTGTTGCTCAGTGTCTGCAAACCATTGTTTCATATATTTTCAGTGTTCTAGTTGTTTGAGGTAGGAGAGTAAATCTGACCCCTCTTACTCTTGCTTGGAAGTGGAAGTGTCTCGTGTACTATATTTAAGAACTCCTTTAACAACCTTTGTCTTCCTATGGAGACAACCTGTTTGTGCACAGTAGTAGGAATGTGAATTGCCTTTCTCAGTTGCCTGGTGGATATGTGACCCAGTACCATTTTTGTGCTTACCTGTAAGCTGGCCTTAAATATAATGGCTGTTTGAAGTCAGGGGGATTTGTGTTTTGAGGCCTGCAGTCCTTGCTTCAGTAAGGCACATCACTGGGGAACTTAGCTGCAGAAAGCATTAACTGTACTTTTGGTGGCTTTCTTTTCCTGCATGACATCACCCTTCAGTGAAGGACTACCAGCTGGTCCAGAAAGGAGGACAGGAAGGCAGTAACTCTCAGGCCCAGCTGAGCCAGTACTCCCAGCACTTTGCCTTTATCGCCAGTCACCTTCTGCAGACCAGCATGGACAGCCATTGTCCTGAGGCAGTGGAAGCAACTTGGGTCCTGTCCCTGACCCTCAAAGGACTATATAAAACGCTAAAGGTAATGGTGAGTTTTTTCCATGTGCTCATGAACGTGACTGATTTAACATCTGCAGGGCATTAACTAGGAGGAAATGCTATCCAGTTTTGAAGGATGGTTTACCATATACTGATTATTTTTAGAAATGGTTGGGGCCTTGCACAAGGATAACTTTAAAGAAGAAATAGAATTTTCCCAGTAGTTGGTTTGCTGTAGCTTTTCAATGCTGTTTCATGGAACTACATAACCTTGGAAGATGAGAAGAAAACGGACTGAATATTCTCTCACTTCCCTCTGAACCACAGCTCCTTCTTGTTCATCACAGGATAAAGTGAAGGGAAAAATAAAAGGGGCTAGCATCCTATGGGGTCTTTGAGGAGTCGCTTTGGCAGTTGGGGTGGGAAGAGACAGACAAGTTAAAGAGCTGGGCAATACTGGTGTGGAGATGAGAAGCCTTGACTTATTGGGGAACATGATTCTTCTGCTGAGAGGCACGGAGCAGAGGAAGGGATCACTTTTAGCCTGATCTTCCCAACAGAACCAGCCATAAAAGATGGAATTCAATTGAACAGTTTGTGAGTTCCGTGACTTCAGTAGCGCTGGTGAGGAGGCCATGGAAAGACGCAAGCACTGCAGGGAGACTGGATCCGGTAGCACTTCAGCTCTGACCCAGCACTAAGGATTTGGTTTTAGGATTGACACCGCACTTCCGCTGTTTGTTGATATCATGGCATTTATCACAATCTGCTATGGTTTAGTTGTTTGCATTATAGTAGGAAAAAGAAAATAAACTCCCTGACGGCAGATACCATTTCTCTCTTTGAATCCTTCATTCTGTAAATATTCATTGAGCACCAAGTGCCAGATGGAACTGAGTATATAGTTTTTTTTTGTTGTTTTTTGTTTTTTTTTTAAGATTTTATTGGGGAATTAGCGGAGGGGAACAGCGTTGGGGAATCGGGGAAGGGAAACAGACAAGTTGCTGTCTTTTTGTTCTTCAGTCTAGTTGCGGAGGACGTTGCTTCACTGTTGGTATCGTCATTGCGCTCTTCCCAGATGAGGCAGATAGGTCGCTGGCCTCTGGATGTCGCTCACCGCGGTCGCTGGCCTCTGGATGTCGCTCACCACGGCTATTGGCAGCTCATGCTTGGCTGCCAGCCGCTCACGCTGGCTGCGGGCCACTCACTGTAGCCTATGGCAGCCCACTGCAGCAGGGGCTGCAGCCCACACCATCACCGGGGCTCGCACAGCCCAGCTCCAGGTGGAGCTGTTGTTAGCTGTAGAGGGCAGTGTCACTGGCCCTCATGTGGGATCCGAAACGGGGCCGCTGGCATCCCAAAACCAGCGCTTAACCAATGCGCCACTCGGCCGGCCCCTGAGTATATAGTTTTGAACTAGAAAGAAGTTCCCTGCTGTCATGGAGCTTACAGTCTTAAGTTGCAAAAGAAACAACAAAGAGCCTGGAAGGAAAACTATCACAAGTCAGAAAAGGCCTTTTATTTTTTTTTTTTTAAATTGAAGTTGCTTTGGGTGACAATGGTTAGTAAAGTTACATAGGTTTCAAGTGCACAATCCTGTAATACATCATCTATATATCAACATTGTGAAAAAGGCTTTCTGAGTTCTAGATAAGGAGTGGGGGAGAGTGTTGCATGCTGGCAGAGTAGCAAACTCCAGGAAGAGTCATGGATGTCTGGCAGCAGAAAGAACATTTCAGGGCTTCAGCATAGTACAGCAGAGGGAGAGGAGACCACAGAAGCCGCCGGGAATCCTGTAAGACCTGGTCAGCCATGATTAGGGCCTTGGATTTTAGTTTCAAGAGTAGTAGAAAGCTTTTGGAAGGTAGAGAGCAGGAGAAGGACATAAAACCTTTGTACTTAGCATAGGACTTGACTTAGCATATAGAATATACTAGGCTTCAGAAATATTTGTTGAGTGAATGAATTAGAGACTGAATGAACAGACTTAGGTTATGGCGACGGTTCAGAGTTTTCCTCCTTCCTGCTGACTGGTATTTTCACCAGAAGATGGACTTGGGCCGCTAGCTGAGCCTGGCTCTGAAGGAGGCATGCTGCTCCTTAGTAACCCTACCCTCACTCTGTGGCAGTTGCAAATCATTCTTTCCCTGTTTGTAGGCTCATGGTTTTGAAGAGACCCAGACTACCTTTCTTCAGACTGATTTGCTGAAGCTGCTGGTGAAAAAGTGCAGCAAAGGGACCGGCTTCAGCAAAACGTGGCTCCTCCGGGACCTGGAAGTAAGAAATGAAGGTGGCTCGAGCCACTGCTACCTGATGCAGATTTGCTGGCCTGGGAGTTAGAATCATCAGTTAGTGATAGCTGGTTCTGCCCTGTGCACTCTCGTTTTGTGCAGTTGTTAAAACTGTGTCTCGTGTTTTTCATCCCTTTTGGAAATAGGGATTATGACATCTGTCTTCCCCTGACAGGGAAAATGAATTTGCTGTTTGTTCAAAGAACACTGGAAGACAAGTATTTTATGGAAATACATGGTTGACAATTGTGTCATGGTAATAAAGTATGCCCCTGAGTTCTTATTTCCCTTTAGAATTCCTTTGGGCTAAGATCAGCATCTAAATTTGTCCTCGCTTATGTTTATTTGATGGAGGATGTTCGTTGATAATTCTCATTTTATTACTATTCCCCATAGGCCTTAGATCGCTTTTAGTAGAATTACTGTGGTTCCCTGTGGAGTTTCTGTACCAAATGCCAGGTCCAGGAAAGTCTGCTGCTATGTGGGAGAGAGGTGATCAGCCGGCCATTCTCAGTCCCAAAAAGGCCTGAACTTGAGGAAACAGCTTACTGTTGCCACAAGAGGATTTGGTTAGGTTTTAGGAAAATATACGGAAACATATTAATAGATAACCTCTGGAGCATTTGAGCTCTTGTTCTTGGGAAATATTTTAAATTTTAAAAAATGATTATTCAAATAATAGAACCACACTTCAGGAAATTTGAAAAATAGAAAAGAAAGAAAAACTCTAAATTTCACTCCCCAAACACAGCTACCATTAGTGTTTTGTGTATTTCCTTAGTCTATTGTGTGTCTACTTTATATATATATATTTGGATTATACAATGAGCATGGTATTCAAATAAATTGAGATCACATTATGGCCATTGCCTAAGCTGCTAGTTTTCATAACTACCATTTTTAGGGCTATCTATGATACATGAAGGTGGGTTTCAGGTTTTTGTCATTATTAATGCTTCATTGACCATATCATGAATAGAATGTTTTACATATGTGTTTCGTAGAAGATGAGTTACTGGGTCAAAGGCTATGAACATTTTTATAGCTCTTTACATTTCACCGAAATGCATTCCAGAAGGATATATGGGGCTGGCTGCGTGGCTTAGGTAGTTAAGAGTTGGCTTAGAGCGCGAACACTGAGCGACAGGGCCGCTGGTTTGATTTCCACATGGGCCAGTGAATGCTGCGCCCTAGCTGAGTTGTTGCTGAGCTGCCAACAGGTGGCAGGATGGTTCAGCTGGTGTAACAACAAGATTGCCTGTTTAATGGTGGGCAATGCCCGCCTGCCTGCAACTAACTAAGACTGAACTAGGTACCTTGAGCTGAGCTGCCTCCTGGATGGCTCAGAGGATAAAGTGTGCACTCTTAACAACAAGGCTGCTGGTTCGACTCCACATGGGATGGTGGCTATGCCCACCTGCAACTAAGATTGAACACAGCACCTTGAGCTTAGAGGCCACGAGCTGCTGACGGGAAGCCAGATGGCGACTGGCCCCCTCCACAACAAAGACTGAAGAACAACAACTTAGCTGGTCCCCTCCCCCAATTCCGCAATAAAATCTTTTAAAAAAATAAAATAAAAGGATATCAATTTACACGGTCAGTGGCTATGTTAATAAACACAAAGTTCCCTCATAATTTTAGTTAGTATTTTTTATTACAAGCACAACTGAACATTTTCATGTTTCTTTACTAATTTTACATTCTTTTTGTGAATTCTGACATCTCTGTAAAAAGTTAGGTCAAATATATTCTACTCTTTGAGTGTTAAAGACCTGTGTAACCTTCTCACCCACCAAACACTCACTTTCCTGTCCTGCCTGACTTTCTTTCTATGTAGATTTTGTCCATCATGCTGTACTCTTCAAAAAAGGAGATCAACACTTTGGCC
This sequence comes from Aselliscus stoliczkanus, assembly GCA_033961575.1. Classification (NCBI taxonomy): domain Eukaryota; kingdom Metazoa; phylum Chordata; class Mammalia; order Chiroptera; family Hipposideridae; genus Aselliscus; species Aselliscus stoliczkanus. The sequence continues at coordinate 11,825,158 of CM066739.1, forward strand.
GAGCATGGAGACCTGGAGCTAGGTGAGCGAGGGGACCACGAGGAGGAGGTGGAACGGTCCGTCAGCAGCCCGAGTGAGCCAGAGCAGAGAAAGCTGGACCCTCTGGAAAGCCTGGACGAGCCCACCAGAATATGTTTCTTGGTATGTTCTTGGGTCAATGTGTGGACTGAGAAAGGGACTCTAAGGAGTGGCTTCTCTTTGGCTTGCATCGTGTCAGGATCCACATGCATATGCCTCGGTCTGGTGTACTGAGCACTCACTTCCTGAAGGCTCAGTCTGTATCTGCAGAGCTCATCTAGAAGAATGGAGAAGCCCTTACAACAGTAGTCCTTAACGTTTTGGGGTCATGGACCCAAAAGCTTTAGATCGTTTCTCCCATAAAATACACATTCAGGGCCGGCCAAGTGGCGTGGTGGCTAAGCGCTGGCTTGGGAAACCAGCGGCCCTGGTTCGGATGGCACATATGAGGGCCAGTGACACTGCCCTCAAAAAAAATAAAAAATAAAATAAAATAAAAAATAAAACATCCTTGGGCCGGCCGAGTGGCACGGTGGTTGGGCGCTGGCTTCGGAAGCCAAGCAGCCCCGGTTCGGGTCCCGCATATGGGGGCCAGTGACACTGCCCTCAAAAAAAAAATAATAATGATAATTGAAATAAAATAAAATAAAACATAATTTTAAAAAAAATACACGTGAATTTTTACACGTAATTTCTGTACCCATCCATACACCCCCAAATGATAGTCCCCCTCATAGTTTCTCAGGCATACTTTTATTTTCCCTGGATAATCCACCCATCCTTGGAACGATGTGAAATAGGTGAGGGCTTAAACTTCAAAAGGTCTTAACTATATGAAAAGTAAACAGGCAGATGTCAGAAGAAAAAGTACAATTTCTTAAAAAATCGAAAGATAATACAATATACTTAGATTTATGTGCCACTTGTCAAAATTGAGTGTGAGATAGCAAAGAGAATCTAGCAGTGAATATAATGTGATAAATAACTATATACTATTAATATTGCATTTTGTTGGTATATTTCTTTTTGAATTTATAATAGTAATGCAAATTTTACCATCCATGATTCAGCACTTGTAATTTTATATGCTTTAAGTACCCGTATAACGTTCTTAAATTGTAACCTTTGGTAACTTTCGAAAATAATCACTTTTGAGTTCAGATTATCAGCAATGTGTTGAAACACATTAAATTGTGTCTCCCCTGCTTCCCCCCTGTGGCCTTCAGATGGCTCATGATGCCCTGAACACCCCTCTACACATTCTCCGGGCCATATACGAACTGCAGCTGAAAAGGACCGATTCTTTCTTCCTGGAGGTTCAGAAGAGGTAAGGGACGTTTAGATGCAGCGGACATGCATTGAGTGCGAGAACACATGGGGGCAGGACGACATGTACCTCTTGCCCATAAGACCTGGATAAAACTTCTGAAAGGCCAGGGAGCTGGTGTGGAACTGGCTTTTAGTTCTTCATACAGCGATATGAAAGCTGATTGGGAGTTGTGTTTGTATGTTCTTTTGGAAAAACTATATTTGCGGTTTGCCTCTTACAGTAAACTCACTGTAGGTGCAGAAATGGAGGCAGACACCAAGGTTTCTCTCATATGTCATCCCGGGGAGCAAACAGTACAGAGCAGGACCTTCTGGTCAAAAGTGTTGTTTGTTTGTCTGTCTGTGTATTTGTTCGTTTGTGTGTGTTTTCACCACTATCCATTATTTTCATGTTTTTTCTTCAAAAATTATTATAAAGTTAACGGTATTCCCTTTCTCTTGGCCAGGAAGTTCAGGACTAGTTCTTGGGCCCAGCTCTTACTTAAATTTGTATACAACTTCACTTGTCTGCAACTAATCTCTTCCATCCCCATATCCTAGTTTTGACTTCCTAGTCTAATTTATATCCAATTCTAATTTCATATTTTTTGTTTTTTAATTCATGTTTCTATTTTCCCACATGTATTTCTTGTATGTTGCCTCAAATCCTTGTGAGATAAAGCAGAGTTTCATCAGTTGGGGCATAGTCTAAGCGGCTGTAACTAAGAAACCCAGAAATATCACAGGTCAAGGAAGATAGGATCTGTTTTCCTCTCATGGAACAGTCCAGAGATAGGCTGCTGTCTAGGGTGGGTGGGCAGCTCTGCTCCACAGAGTGAGTCCGTGCCCCCAAGGGTGGTGCTCTCATCTGTGTGGCCAAAGCAGGCTCGCCCACACCACCTCTCTGTTCCAGCCTAGAGGAAAGGGGGAAGATAGAGAAAGGAGCGCAGCCTAGTGCAGTCGGTCGAGGGTAGGCTCCGCTAGTGGCACACAGTCCCTAACTGGCCTCCCGTAGGTAAGAGCCTAGCTGCATCGCTACATCCAGTGGGAAGGCGGCTGGGAACTGTGTCTCTAGCTGGGTGATTCTGTATCTTGCTAAAACTTCAGGGAACTTTGGTTCTAAAAGAAAAAGAAGATGGATCCCAAGGGACAGTTTACATTCTCTGCCACAAGGGCAGACATGCACATCTGTGTGCATGAATAAATGAACGCTGTGACTCCACATAGTTTGCAAAATATGAAAGTAATAATGTAATTGCAAAATAACATGAAAATAATTCTGATGAACTTTCTGACAAGTTTCACTGCGGTTAGACTCTTGCCTTTCTGTAGCTTGTGTACCCAGCTTTGTGCTCCTCCTCTTCAGGTTTGATGGTGATGAGCTCACCACAGATGAAAGGATCCGGACCCTGGCTCAGAGGTGGCAGCCCAGTAGGAGTCTGAGACTGGATGAGCAGAGTGCTAAGGCTGTGGATACCGACATGATTATCTTACCCTGCCTGGTATGTTGCCTCCACCTTGGAAACAAAATGTGCTTGACTCCCACCCCACCCCGAATTGTGAGAAGGACAGGCCTCTGTAATGGTGGTCTCTGTTTGCAGTCCCGGCCAGCACGCTGTGACCAGGCCACTGCTGAATCAAACCCGGTGACCCAGAAGCTGATCTCCAGCACGGAGAGCGAACTGCAGCAGAGCTACGCCAAGTAGCGATGCAGCAAGAGCGCCACCCTCCTGCACAAGGAGCTGAACAGCAAGAGCAAGCGGGCAGTCCGGGACTACCTCTTCCGCGTGAACGAGGCCACTGCCGTCCTGTACGCCCGCCACGTGCTCGCATCCTTGCTGGCCGAGTGGCCCGGGCACGTGCCCGTGAGTGAGGACGTCCTGGAGCTAAGTGGCCCTGCCCACATGACCTACATTTTGGATATGTTCATGCAGCTAGAAGAAAAGCACCAGTGGGAGAAGGTAATTCAGCAGGCCACTCTGGGCACTCACCCCCCCTCACTCCTCCTCTGGCCTCTCCCCACCCCCATCCCAAGTGTCTGACCGAGCTTCCTCTAGCCAGTGCTTCCAGTGTGATACCCTGACGTTGTGAATGCAAGACAGGCAGGGCAGGCTCATGGCTGAACTCTCCCAAATGCTGGCCGAGAGCCGAGCTCACAGCCTGGGACTGACTTGGTGCTCAGAGTGTTTGAAATAATGATCCCATGAAACCTGCCTTTGCAGCTTTCCCTTTTTGTTTTCACACTTACAAGTCTAAGTCTTCTTGTTAGCCTGTCTCTTCTCATTTCTCCCAGGGTGCCACTTAGTATGAAGCCCAGGGCACAGGGTTACGTAGGACTCTGTAGCCTGTTCCCATAATACTGGAAGCCTTCCAGGAGGGTTTGTGTCTTTTGTTTTCAGCCATCTTTTCTAGAATGTCTCCCCCAAGTCAGATACTCTGCCAGCACTTACACCTGTGTTACGTTATGACCCAGAGGAAGTTTTATTTGTGAAGAACTCGAGCCAAGAAGCTTCTCCAAGACTCCCAGGTTCTGGAGGCAGACATGGGGGCTCACCAGGTCTATGCATTCTCTTAAGTCCAGTGCTCTAATTTTAGGGTGCAGCTTAACAGATGGAGGCCATTTTTTGTTTTGTTTCTAAATCAAATCTTCAAGGTGGTCTTTTAAAGTAGTGCTGGGTTAGCAAACCTTCACAGGCCTAGAAGCAGCTTTACCACCTCCAGCAGAACTGGAGGATCCAAATAGCAGAAAACGACCTAATCTAGAAGTCAGGAGCCCCAGGCACTGTCTCCAGCTGAACTGGAACATTTCGTCAGCATCTTCCCAGTTTCCAAGTGTAATAATCTTGCTGCCTCCTCCTTCATCCCTATCCCCTTGCCACCCTCACACACTGTCTGCCCTCACCCACTCTCACATATGCAGTACACGGGGATTCTTTAGGAAGCAAATTTATCCTCCAATCCTTATTTTGCCCATCTAAGAACACCACCGGTTTCTAAGTCCCCCAGATCCTTTCTCAGCCTCACAGCCTTGGGGATGCTGGCAGCTTTGCTGGAGCCGTATTCCTCATTTGCGAGTGGCAAAGGGAGCAGTGTTGCCCCTGCTAGTCCCTCCCCTTTCTCTCCCCAGTGCTAATTGTCCCATGAGCTGTATGGTTTCTCTGTATGCCCACCCTCTTGCCAGGCTCGGGACTTGGCAGGGTTCGGCCCATCTCTGATTGGTTCTGTTGGTTCTTTCAGACCTCCTTGAAGTGGTATTGCTCTGAAAGGACTGCAGCGTCTGATGTGCAGCAAGGGCCCTTCCAGTGAGAGCTGGCTGATGGGGTGGGCGTGGGGCGGTGTCTGGGTCCAGGATGATGCCAGCTCCTTTGGGTTGACGTAGACTCTCCCTTCTTCCTGATGGGGCAGCCGGGTGACCCTGCCCCTGGCCGGCCATGATGTTCCCTGCCTTGTGTCCCGCCAGATCCTGCAGAAAGCGCTCCAAGGCTGCCGAGAAAATATGCTGGGGACCATGGCCCTGGCCGCCTGCCAGTTCATGGAGGAGCCGGGAATGGAGGTGCAAGTGAGGGAGTCGAAACACCCGTATAATAACAACACCAACTTTGAGGTACGAGCCAGGGTCGGCCATGCTTGCCCAGCCTCAGGGCACGTGGCTGGCAGGACCCCCAGGGTTGATGAGTAGTGTGAATGTCACCCACTTCCACAGCAGCTCTTTCCCCTCCAGACAGGCCTAGCCAAGAAAATGTTTCCTTAGCCTAAGCTGCAGTCTGCCTCCCTGAAGCTCAGGTTCCGTGCAGCCGAGTCTTCCCCCAGCCTTGTTTTAATAAAAAACGGTGGCCCACCTGGCCCTGCAGAAGAGTTTGCTTGCCCCGCGGCAAGCTCCTGGGAGTGAAGCTTGGCATCTTCTGGCAGTGATTCTGAGTGTGGGTCTGGTTTAACCCTCACTCTCCCTGGCCCCTGATGACCAGGCCACACCTTGGAGACTCCCACCCCTTTGTATAATCACTCAGAACTGAAAAGCCTCATTTTTTCCATCCTTTATACTTGGACAGGGAGAGAGGTAGGAGTTTGGACGAGGCATGAGTGGGTGTCCTGTCGGTCTCACTGACTTCATGCCACTTGCATTTCTTTAGCCCTTTTCAAAGTGTTGGAGCTGGCAAGCCATGAGCTTCTGAATGGCCAGCACCCTGTAACAATAGTGGTAGATGATAAACTCATCTAGAACTTGGCTGTTGCCCTGAGATTTTGTTTTGCAGATGTATAAATCTCCTCTTTTCCTTCTAAGCCTCTTTTCTCCCTGTGTTGCTGGGCTCCATTCCCACTTCCCCAGCCCCACGTAGCCATATCTAGTGAGTTACCAAGTTCTACCTGAAAGAATCACCTTACCTTGTCTACCACCCTGAGGCCCCCCTTTTCTGGCTTCCTCACCTCCCACTGCTGGCCTGGCCCCAGCCCTGGCATTGCCCGGCGCCAGCTGTCCGAGTGATCCTTGCACAGCACAAACCTAAGGCTTTCTCCTGCTTACCATCTTTCCAGGGCTCCCCTTGCTGTCCAGACAAAGCCTAAAAGCCTTATTTTAGCACACCAGGCTTTCACTTGTTTCTGTCCCTGCCAGCCTTTCCATAGTCACATGTCACCCCGTCCCCACCTCGCAAGCATATGTACTCAAAAAGTTCACCCTTTACCCCATACACATCAAGCTCCTTGCTGTCCCCAAAACACGTGAGACTTTCCAGAGCTGGTTCTTTTGCCTAAAATATACCCCATATAATAGTCCCATCCCTCTCTTACCTGGTCTCCTGCCGTTCTTTCCTTCCTGACAGACTCCTGTCCTCATTCTTCATGACAACCTGAGCATCCCGTCACTGGGACTCTTTTCTGCCCTCCCCAACCTTCTCCAAGTGCAGCCTGCCCGCCATGCCCCCGTCTGCACGGGTGTCCTTCCTACCTTGTGTGCTCCCCATCCCAGCTAGCCTGAGGGCTCCTGGAGGGCCAGGCTGTGACTTACGCACTCGTACATCCCCGGTTTCGGTTGAGGACTTGGCGTGAGGCCAGCCCTCAGGAGCTACCCAGTCATGACAGCAGTGTTCTCGTTCCCCTCCCTAGGATAAAGTTCACATTCCTGGTGCAATCTACCTCTCCATCAAATTCGATTCTCAGTGCAATACGGAGGAGGGCTGTGACGAATTAGCCATGTCCAGCAGCAGTGATTTTCAGCAGGATCGACACAATTTCAGTGGGTCTCAACAGAAATGGAAAGACTTTGAGCTTCCAGGTAGTAAATAAATACAAATACTTCGTTATATAGACTCTTAACACTACGTATTTAAACTTAATACTGAAGAGGGAAATTGTTGGAGGATTTAAAGCAGGGTTGAATGTATTTCATCAGAAACACCTTACGTGCCATTCCCTGTTGCTGCAGTGTCCTGACCTGTCTCTGATTCTTATGTGACCCAGGAGATACTCTGTATTACAGCTTCACCTCTGACATGAGCAACACTGAGTGGGGCTACAAATTCACTGTGACAGCTGGACACCTGGGGCGATTTCAAACAGGTGTGTGCTCTGCCCTTTCTGTGTGCATGTTCTCCCTGCCAGGGACACTGTGGGTGTAGGTGCCATTATGTCATTGCTCTTTGTTAAAACCAAAGCAAGTACTTTTCTGTAAGACTTCCACAAATTTGCCTCTCAAACCCCACACATATCACTCTTGAATATGCTATAGTTGGTTAGTTGTAAACCTCAGTGGACAGATAGAACAGCCATCTGCCAGGGCATTTTTGCAGAAAGGAGGAACTGAAAATGTTGTTCTTATTTTGCTTTTACAAAAGGCATGATTTCAGGCATGATTTAAATGATCCCAGTTATTTCAACCTATTAATGCTTGAGCTATTTATATTTTTAAATATCTGTGTTTTGTGTGGTTGGCCAGGATTTGAGATTTTGAAGCAGATGTTGGCTGAAGAAAGAGTTGTGCCGCATCTCCCATTGGCCAAAATTTGGGAATGGCTGGTGGGTGTGGCCTGTCGCCAGACTGGTCATCAGCGATTAAAAGCCATCCACCTACTTCTGAGGATCGTGCGATGTTGCACCCACAGGTAAGCTGCCTTCCTGAATGTGAGTCTTGCTGGGTATTTGTATCGCAAACACCTCCTCCGGCTCTGTGGCTTGCCATTTCACTCTTATAAATGGTGTCTTTGATGAAAAGAAATTTCTAATTTTCCTGTCTTCCAGTTCATTGATTGTTTCCTTTATCATGTGTTTTTGTTGTCCTGTTTAGTACATTTTTGCCTTACTTGACTTTTGGTTCATGAATATATTTCCTATGTTGTCTTCTAGAAGCTTTACTGTTTTTTCCTTCACATTTAGATCTACAACCCACGTGGAATCAATTTTAGTGAATGATCTGAAGTGTAGGGCTCAAGATTATTTTTTTCTCACATGGATCTCGACTGTAAGGACCACCTTTTCCCTCACCACACTCTAGTGCCATCTTTGTCACAAAGAAAGCATCTGTATATGCACGGATCTATCTGCTCTCTCCTGTTCCGTGGTCTTTTTGGTTATCCTGGTGCTAACCACACTGTATTAAATCATGTAGCTTTGTAACAGATTTACGTATCTAGTAATATACAGCCTTCGGCTTATCTCTTCGTCTTCAAGAGTGTCTTGGCTATTTTTGACCCTGTATGTCCATATACATTTTTTAGAATTAGTTTGTTTATTTCTTTCTTTTCCCAGCTTTTTTTTTTTTTTTTTTGAGGGCAGTGTCACTGGCCCTCACATGTGGGATCCGAACCGGGACCGCTGGCCTCCCAAGCCAGCGCTTAACCACCGCACCACTCGGCCAGCCCTCTATGTCTTCTTTGGAAAAGTGTCTATTTGGGTCCTTTGCCCATTTTTTAATTGGATTATTTGGGGTTTTTTTTGTTATTGAGATGTATGAGTTCCTTATATTTTTTGAATATCAACCCCTTATCAGATAGGTAGTTTGCAAATATCTTCTCCCATTCCATAAGTTGCCAACCTTTTGTTTTGTTTTGTTTTGTTGTTTTTTTTTGAGGGCAGTATAACTGGCCCTCACATGTGGGACCAAACCGGGCCACTGGCTTCCCAAGCCAGTGCTTAACCACTGCACCACTTGACCGGCCCCAACCTTTTCATTTTGTTGATGATTTCCTTTGCTGTGCAGAATCCTTTTAGTTTGATGTAATTTCACTTGTTTATTTTTGCTTTTGGTGTCAAATCCAAAAAAAATCATTGCCAGGACCAACTTAGCCCTATGTTTTCTTTTAGGAGTTCTACGGTTTCAGGTCTTACATTCAAGTCTTTAATCCATTTTGAGTTGATTTTTGTGTATGGTGTATGACAGAGGTCCAGTTTCATTCTTTTGTATGTGAATATCTAGTTATCTCAGTACCATTAATTGAAGAGATTATCTTTTCCCCATTGCATATTCTTGGTACCTTTGTTGAAAATTAATACCATTTTATACATGGGTTTATCTGGGCTGTCTATTCTATTCCATTGATCTGTATATCTGCTTTTATGCTGATACCTGACAGTTTTGATTACTGTAGCATTGTAGTATAGTTTAAAATCAAGACGTGTGATGCCTCCAACTTTGTTCTTTCTCCAGATTGTTTTGGCTATTCAGGGTCTTTCATAGTTCCAGATGAATTTTAGAATTGTTTTTTCTATTTCTGTGAAAAATGTCATTAAAATTTGATGAGAATTATATCAAATCTATAGATTGCTTGGAGTAGGAGGAACATTTTAACAATATTAATTCTTCTAATCCATGAGCATAGAATATCTTTCTATTTGTGTCTTCTTCAATTTCTTTCACCATTGTTTTATGGTTTTCGGTTAACAGATCCTTCACTTTCTTTTTAAAATTTATTCCTAAGTGTTTTATTCTTTTTTATCCTATTGTAAATGGGATTGTTTTCTTAATTTCTCTTGCCCATAGTTCCTTGTTAGTGTATAGAAATGCAACTGATTTTCTAATTGATTTTGTATCCTGTAAATTTACTGAATGAATTAGTTCTAATAGTTTTCTAATGGAATCTTTAAGGTTTTCTATATATAATACTATGTCATGTGCAAACAGAGACAGTTTTACTTTTTTTCTTTACAATTTAAATGCCTTTATCTTTTTTTCTTGCCTAATTGCTTTGGCTAGGACTTCTAGTACTGTGTTGAATAGAAGTGGTAATAGTGGGCATCCTATTCTTGTTCCTGAATAGTTTGTTTATTTCTACATACAACACGCACACAAATCTTTCTCACCTGATGGGATTTTGATTGACTCTTTAGATCAATTTAAAAGGAATCAAGAGCTTTAGAATATTGAATCCTCTAACCCACAACCATTATATATTGAATCCTCTAATCCACAATCCTTCATTCTTAGGATCTTAGTAATATTTTATGGTTTTCTATGTAGAGGACTTGCACAACATTTTGTTAGATATATTTCTAGGTATTTAATGTTTTTGATGGTATTGTAATTGGTATTTAATTTTTTATTTTTAATTGTTTCCGCTGATATATAACTAATTTTTGTGTATTGTCCTTATATCCAGCGACCTTGCTCTATTTGTTAATTCTAAGAGCGTATATTTAGATTATTCGGCACACCATCATGTTTAATGAGTTTTATTTCTTCTTCTCGGTCCTTAGAAAATATTTTTGCCTTTTTGAACTAGCAAGGACCTCCAGTAAAGGGTTGAATAGAAGTGGGGATTGGAGACAATTGTCTTGTTCCTCATCTCAGAGGGATGGTGTTGGTGATTGTGCCCACATATATCATTTATATACTTAGTCCCTACCCTCCTTGCTCAGACCCCAACCTGTTAGGAGTTCAGTGCTTCTAGCATTTTCTTTTTTTTAAGATTTTATTGGGGAATTGGGTGAGGGGAACAGTGTTGGGGAATCAGGGAAGGGGACCGGCCAAGTTGTTGCTCTTCAATCTTTGTTGTGGAGGGCACCAGTCGCCATCAGGCTTCCTGTCGGCAGCTCATGGTCTCTAAGCTCGGGGTGCTGTGTTACAATCTTAGTTGCAGGTGGGCTTAGCCACCATCCCATGTGGGAGTCGAACCAGCAGCCTTGTTGTTAAGAGCGCACTCCCTATCCACCAAGCCATCCAGGGTCGCAGCTCAGCTCAAGGTGCCGAGTTCAATCTTTAGTTGCGGGTGGGCATAGCCCACCATCAAACAGGCAATCTTGTTGTTACACCAGCTGAGCCATCCTGCCACCTGTTGGCAGCTCAGCGACAGCTCAACTTGGGCGCACATTCACTGGCCCGTGTGGGAATCTGTCACGTCCTGCGTGGCAAGGGCAAGTGGGACACGAGAGGGGCGACGCAGATTAAGGAAAAACAAGAGACAGAATTAAGATAAGAGCGAGACCAAGGGACTCAGCCAAGGACGACTGAGCCCAAGGGACTCAGCCAAGGACGACTGAGCCCAAGGGACTCAGCCAAGGACGACTGAGCCCAAGGGACTCAGCCAAAGAAGACTGAGCCCAAGGGACTCAGCCAAGGAAGACTGAGCCCCAAATCGGGTCAGCACATAGCTTTTATTGAGAATTTTCAAGGAAGCAAACTGTAACAAAACATTAATGGTGGTTTGCAGTTCTCAGGATTTACACAGTCCTCTACTCCCCTGAAAGTGCTCTTTCCAGGGTGTACTGTGACTTACTCTTCCGTTAAAGGATTACCTTGTCTTTATTATGATAATTGCTATGAAACCCAGACTGGTTTCTGTAAGTCACCTAAAGAATGTTTACTAAAGCTATCTTGACTATCTAGAAATCATCCTAAATTCTAGCAGTTAAACACAATCATAAAACTCACAGTATACTTGAGCTATACCAAAAGACTAGGAGTGGCTGTGTTTCAGGTAAAAGCATCTAAAATCTATTCGTTTGTAAATAACAATACCTAGCAACCAAAAGGGTTTCACACCTCTCTTATCCTACAGAGGGCTGCATCCGTTTCTCAGTCAAAGCTTCAGTATCTGTTGCTGCAACAAGGCACTGGGCAAAGGAATTCACACAAGGCTGATTAACAAATCCATGGTCAGCGGATGTCTTAGAGCTGCCTCTTACCCGGAACTCTCATGGCCTGAAGACTTAATCTTTCAGGAGACTATTCACAGTAGGGCCCTTAGGCAAATGCATCAGCTTCTCACAGGCCTGAGTTTTCTGGCCTGAGTTTGTCAGAGGTCTGTGCCTCAGTTTCCAAGGGGCTTGAGTCCTCAATATCTCAGTTCAGGGGTTCCCCATGGAACTACCGCCTGGCTTGGGTTGTCTCCCCACTTTTAGGAGATCTTACCCGTCCTTGGCTGCGTAGTTAGCTCATTGGGGCACCACAGGAACATATCACAAGTGTAGTAAATATATTGTCTCCTATAGAAGAAAAGGCACATGGGTTCACAGAGGCAGGAGATATTACATGACCAACCATAAGGCAGCACCCCTAATATCCAGTGCTGAGCAGGGCAATGTGGCCTTGTCAGACACTGGGTTGCTATCCGCTTCCCACAGGAATCAAACCGGTGGCCCTGTTGCTCAGAGCTTGCGTTCTAACCAACTGAGCCACTTGGCCGGCCCCCCCATTCTAGCATTTTTAAGGACACGGATACACAGAACGCTAGTCAAATTGAGTGATGATATTCGAAGTAACAGGTTGTCTTCTCATATATTATGGATCTGTCGTCTAAAAAGTAAAGGACTCCCCAAACAGGGAAGAGCAGGTGACAGCGCATGTAGTCAGTCTACATACAGGCTGGCAGAGGGAGGCGGAGAGGAAAAACTGGGGATGATTGCCATTTCCTTTTTTTTTTTTTTTTTTTTGAGGGCAGTGTCACTGGCCCACACATGTGGGACCCGAACCGAGGCCGCTGGCTTCCCAAGCCAGCGCTCAACCACCGCGCCACTTGGCCAGCTGCCATTTCCACTGTGTCCTCAGATGCCAGCATCGGGTCACTTAGCCCACAGGGCCAGTTCAGTTCTTTTGAGAGTGGCTCTGGTTGACTGATGTGTATAAAACATGTCACATGTCACATATCCACTGCCTTCAGACTGAAGGGCCCTTCCTGACTGACTGCATTGTGGATCTTTTACGCCCCCTCGGTTTCAGGGGCTGAGACTGGAGTGGGCAGAGGGGAAAGGTAGCCCCCAGGGGAAGGATGGCAGGAGAGGAACTGCCACAGGCATGAGCCCTGCAGGTGCATTTTGCTTCACACTCTGAGTGCTTTCCTGAAAACTCAGCTGTAAAGCTGTCTCTTTAAATCAAACCAAATTTTCCCATTGGTTTACTTGGTGAAGGCCTTTCCACTGGGAGAAAGTGATTGGCCCTAAGATTATACTTAAATGTACAAAATTCTTTTTAAAGTCATACATTAAAGAGAAAAAGCAAAATTTAAGTTTATAAATGGATAAAATTATGTCATAAGTCCCTGGATATTATTTATTTCCTAATTTTTTTCCTCTGAAGGGTGTTGAACTGAAATTAAAGCGTAAACTCCCTCTGAGTAAAAAGACATCAATGCAGTCTCCCAACAGGGGCCTATTAAAAAGGCTTCTGTTTTACGTAGCAAGATTTCTGGCCTGAGCAACCTTACAAGTACATTTTTTTATGTTTTAGAAGCACAAGATCATTAAATGATTGTCATTGTCTTATAAATCAGTTTTTGTTTTTCTGATTATTAAAGCAATGAGTGTTGTAGAAAATCTAGAAAACTGACAGGGACAACTACTGATCATATTTTTTGGTATGTTTGTACTGTTGTTTTTAATGTGGTTGTAAAACATTGTATATGCAGGTTTTTTTAATTTTTTTTTTTTTTGAGGGCAGTATCACTGGCCCTCATATGTGGGACCCGAACCAGGGCCGCTGGCTTCCCAAACCAGTGCTTAACGACTGAGGCATTCGGCCGGCCCATATATTTCATTTTATATGTTACTTTTTTCCACTTAACATTTAACCTGAGAGTTTTCCACTGCTGTTAGAGGTTCTTCATGACACCCATTTTTAAATGTGCGCGGTTGATTAACATGAATGTGCTTCAGGATCTCCTGTTTCCTTGGAGTCTTGAGTTGAAGTCTAGGCTCTGCCCCTTTCCTTATTTGCTGGTGGTAAATATTTTTGGCGGTTTCTGGGGGGAGGAGGGGCGGAAAGTGGGACTATCTTGTAATGACTTTACTAGATGTGGGGGAAAGGGGCATGGGAGCTACACTTCGGTCAGCTGACATCTGTCTGATGTGGGCTGGTCCTCAGTGAACACCCCCTCCTCCCACAGTGACCTCTGTGACCTTGCGCTGTTAAAACCCCTGTGGCAGCTCTTCACCCACATGGAGTACAGCCTGTTTGAGGACGTGACTCAGCCTGGCATCCTCCTCCCCCTGCACCGTGCTCTCACCGAGCTCTTCTTTGTCACCGAGAACCGTGCCCAGGTGAGGGCCATGCCCTGCTTCCCCCCCCCCCCCAGGTCGGGGCCAGGGCGCAGCCAGCTCCAAGCCCTCTGCTCCCTCTGCTGCCCTGGGCAGGGAGCAGCACTCGGATCCCAGCTCCGTCCCAGGCCTGGGCGATGAGCTCGGGGTCTCGGCAGACCTGTAGGGCAGCCCGTGTGCCCGACAGTCTGAGGCCCTAACCGCCACAGCCCTAGGAGCCCCGAGATTGCTTTGTTTGTCAGGCTCAAAGCCATGGGGAAAACTGTCTTGGATCAGCCTTTGACAATAGTGAGTTTTGGAAAATAAAACGGATGGGTTGTTTCTTCTTCCTCTTCTTTTTTTTCTCCCCTCAGCACAATAGACTCATTGACTGTGAGAGATGAAAGGGCCTTTCAAGGTTCTTGAGCTTATCCCCCTCATTTTATACATGAGGAAACCAACCCAAGGGGGGGGGTCCCCAGCCCCCTCACCCTGTGGGTAAGTCAGGGTCAGAGCCCCCTGGAACCACGCACCTGGCTCCTGGTCCAGCCCCTCCCATGCCTCTCGAGTGAGGGGCTGCTGTGAGGTGCCCGGTGGACTGAGCACCGATTACCCACTCGAGACTTCTGTGGTCAGGGGGGGTGTCCTAGACGGTGGTCTGTTAAAGCTGTGCCATGCTCTCTCCACAGGAGCTCGGCTTGCTGCAGGATTACCTGCTGGCCTTAACCACCGATGACCACCTTCTCCGCTGTGCGGCCCAGGTACTCTGCCCCCCCCCCCCGCTGGCCCGCTGCAGCTACCGCCCCGTGGCACCGTCCCCATCACTGTGGCCAGGACAAAGAGCCTCTGTGCTTGTGGCACGAGTGCAGAATCACCCAGCCTTGACGCGGAGCTCTGTTCCCATTCAGTCACTTCCTTCTGGTGTCAGAGAGAGCAATCGAGCCCCATTTATCAGTGTCATTCCTATTAAACCGTGGGGTCAGAAGACACTAACAAGAATTTGTGTCTTTTAAACCAAAACAACCAATGCCTTAAATTTAGTTTGGCCGATCCCTGAAGTTTCCATAGAGTTAGATTTCAGATATTTTTGGATGTAACTTTCTGTCCTGGTAGGAGAGCTCCTCTTCTGACAGCTGTTTGGTCTCAGGACCCTTTTATACTTTTAAATTATTGAGGATCCCCAAAAGCTTCTGTTTGTCTGCATTATATACAGTGAAATATACCACTGGAAATTAAATTAGATTTTAAATTTAGAAATTAAAACAAAAGACATAAACACTTATTTATCAATTCATTTTAAAACATAACAAACCTATTCCATGTTTACATGAATAACATGTTTTGTGAAAATCAGCTATGCTTTTCAAAACAAAATAATTTTGAGAAAGGTGGCATTTTTTCATTTTTACAGATCTCTTTAATGACTGCCTTATTAGAAGACAGCTGGAGTCATACATCTGTTCCTGTGTTCAGTTGTTGTATTAGCACACATTAGCCTCTGAAGAATTCCACAGTATACTTGTGAGAGTGTGAAAATGAAAAAGGCAAAATAAGGTCTTAATATTATTGTGAAAATAGTTTTTGCCATGTGAGTCCCCTGAAAGGGTCTCAGGAGCTCCCAGACTCTAATTTGAGAACCTCAGTGTCACAGACTCCTTGAATATCATAGAGCATGTGTCCCAACCCCCACAGTGGACAGATAGGGACACTGAGGCTCAGAGAAGGGGGAGATTTACCCAGGGTCACACTTGAGTGGGCATCCAGCTGGGACTGCCAGCCGAGCTCTGTACTTTGTTCCTGCCAAGTTTTCTTGGTGAACTCCTCCTCCTGCAAGAAAGGGTCAGATGCCTGCTTAAAAGCAGAAACCAACCCTCCCCCCCCATCAACTACAGAAGAGTTTGTGTGAATTCTCTCGAGACCTGTAGGTAGAGGAAAAACTCCCTCCCCTCCTAAGGGATGCCTATCAGCTCTGCCACCACCACCCCTGGTTGTGTGACGCACAGTGACATTTGGAGATCTGAGCATTCGAGCACTGAAAGCCCAGCATCACATAATCCTATGGGCTCCTTCCTCTTGCCTGTCCATGTCCTGTCTTCTCATCCTCATTCTGACCCTCCCCACAGCCTGTCCACTGTGCTGGACCAGTGCTCTGCGTCTTCTCTCTGCCTACCACCCCTTCCTCTCCCACTTAATGAAACGAGCAAGCAAAGGGTTCTTGACGTTGACAGTGACTTTTTCCCCACAGGCTCTGCAGAACATTGCTGCTATCAGCCTGGCCATCAACTACCCAAACAAGGCAACCCACCTCTGGAACGTCGAGTGTTAGCTCTTGGTATGGCACCATGGAACCAGCTAACCTGTCTGCGAGGATTTTGGAGCAGATATCTAAACTCATTCAGGAAAATCTCTGTGGCGTCAGTGCCCGGCTCTCCTTGAGCTCCCACCTCCACTCCAATTAGAATGCCAAGCAGGCACATCTCCAAGAACTTCCCGTGTCACAGTCTAGACACCTGCACATATCGTAGCATGTGAAAATAAGCAAAGCAGGGCAGAAGTACTCGGAAAGGGCCGGCAGGAGGCCCTGGGGAAGGTGGTTCCGAGACCAGCCTTCTCCAGACTCCGTCCCTACAGAAGCCGCAACCCTGGGAAGACCTGAAAGTGGCCTCTCTGGAGAGGGTCTTGTCTCCGTTGAGCTGGAGCTGCCTGCACTTGCCCTCCAGGTGAAGATGAGTCTACAGAGCCACCTTTCTCAGCACGGCCTCCAGCAGCAGCAGCAGCAGGCCTGGAGCTCCTCGCTTGCTTTTGCTTCCTGAGACTGGATAATCCAACCCAAAACCGGTGAGAGCCTGCCTGCCACCCCGTCCCCAGCCTTTGGTACAGAGCCAGGTGCCAACCCAGCTCCCCAGCCACGGCCGTCCCAGAGACATCCTCGGTGAGAACAATTGCCCTTGGGAGCCGCGACAGGCCACCCAAGTGCATCCGCTCGTGCACTGGCTCCCAGCACATCCACATTTTTTCAGTTGTTGTTTCAACATATTCCAGTTCCCACCTCATGTTTTTAGAACACCATCTTTCTTGAGAGGGCCTCAAGGGAATGACCAGTGGAACGGTCATTCAGGGGGACAAACTGGTGTGTGCGAAGGTAGCAGAGCCTGAGGAATACTCTTCAGCTTCTATACCTAACTTTTTAGGCGTGGCAAGGGCAAGTGGGACACGAGAGGGGCGACGCAGATTAAGGAAAAACAAGAGACAGAAGAAAGATAAGAGCAAGACCAAGGGACTCAGCCAAAGAAGACTGAGCCCAAGGGACTCAGCCAAAGAAGACTGAGCCCCGAATCGGGTCAGCACATAGCTTTTATTGAGAATTTTCAAGGAAGCAAACTGTAACAAATCATTAACGGTGGTTTGTAGTTCTCAGGATTTACACAGTCCTCTACTCCCCTGAAAGTGTTCTCTCCAGGGTGTACTGTGACTTACTCTTCCGTTAAAGGTTACCTTGTCTTTATTATGATAATTGCTATGAAACCCAGACTCGGTTTCTGTAAGTCACCTAAAGGATGTTTACTAAAGCTATCTTGACTATCTAGAAATCATCCTAAATTCTAGCAGTTAAACGCAATCATAAAACTCACAGTATACTTGAGCTATACCAAAAGACTAGGAGTGGCTGTGTTTCAGGTAAAAGCATCTAAAATCTATTCGTTTGTAAATAACAATACCTAGCAACCAAAAGGGTTTCACACCTCTCTATCCTACAGAGGGCTGCATCCGTTTCTCAGTCAAAGCTTCAGTATCTGTTGCTGCAACAAGGCACTGGGCAAAGGAATTCACACAAGGCTGATTAACAATTTCATGGTCAGCGGATGTCTTAGAGCTGCCTCTTACCCGGAACTCTCATGGCCTGAAGACTTAATCTTCCAGGAGACTATTCATAGTAGGGCCCTTAGGCAAATGCATCAGCTTCTCACAGGCCTGAGTTTTCTGGCCTGAGTTTGTCAGAGGTCTGTGCCTCAGTTTCCAAGGGGCTTGATCCCCAATATCACAGTTCAGGGGTCCCCCATAGAACTACCGCCTGGCTTGGGTTGTCTCCCCACTTTTAGGAGATCTTACCCGTCCTTGGCTGCGTAGTTAGCTCATTGGGGCACCCCAGGAACATATCACAAGTGTAGTGAATATATTGTCTCCTATAGAAGAAAAGGCACATGGGTTCATAGAGGCAGGAGATATTACATGACCAACCATAAGGCAGCACCCCTAATATCCAGTGCTAGGCAGGGCAATGTGGCCTTGTCAGACACTGGGGTGCTATCAGCTTCCCACATTAGGTACTCGAAGTGTTTTCAGAGGAGATCTTATTTTAGAAGTAACACAAGCAAACAGACAAATACATAATGATTTAGTTTCTGCTCCACGGTCACGGTAATCCATCACATTCACCCCTGGGGCTGCGTGGTTATTTGGCTCTCACTTGTCTAGCAATAACTACATTCGTTCTAATGAATGCTGTTTCCATTTTTCTTTTTATGGTTGTAGTCTTGCCCTGAAGTGCTGATTAAACACTGCAGTGTGCTGCTGGAGTGGCTTGTGGGCTGCATATAAGCCTTAGTGAGACTCGTGGGCATGAAGAATGCCAGAGGCCACTGCCATTTAAGGGCGGGTATCTGGCCTGAGCAGGTCCCACTACACAGGGCCAAACCCCAGGAAGGCTCGTCATAGCCAGGGCCAAGCTGAGCAGGTCAGCACTGCCATGGCCTCTGAAGCCGCCTCTGCAGGCTCCGCAGGGACCTGGATTGGAAGGTTCCAAGACTGCAGGCCCCGAGGGGATCTGACTTGCAAGAGCACTTTGCCTTCTGGGTCAGGAGGCCCAGGTGTAGCGACCTCCTGCCCTAGAATGAGAGCCTCAGGCAAGTCCCCGCTGAGTGTGGAGCCTTCTGGAAGGGAGAATTCAAAGTAGACAGAAAC
This sequence comes from Aselliscus stoliczkanus, assembly GCA_033961575.1. NCBI lineage: Eukaryota > Metazoa > Chordata > Mammalia > Chiroptera > Hipposideridae > Aselliscus > Aselliscus stoliczkanus. The sequence continues at coordinate 11,843,884 of CM066739.1, forward strand.
AAATGGGACAGGTCCTGAAACTCGATAACCGGAGGCCCATCTCCCTGACGGTAACAAGGCTCTGGGCCTGGCCTGGCCTCCCGTGGTGTTGGGATGTGAGTAGACAAGCGCTGCCGGCTGGGTATAAACCTCCTTCTCATCTTTTGCTCCGCCTGCTCCCCCAAAGAAGGCCCCACGTTCCGAACCACCCAGACCTAAGCAGGATTCGCAGTGAGGAGGAACATCACAGAGAACAAGCAGTCCCCACCCTGGGCTCAGACTCACTGACGGGCTACCTGGAAATGGACGTGGAGATGGTGCAACTCACTGCTTAGCCTTGCCACGCCCCCCACCACCACCCCTGTATACCTTGGACTGACTGAGTAAAGGAGGGCACATGGACAGGGCAGATGTCACTCCCCGTGGCGGTTGCCACCAGCTTTGCTTCCCATCCTCCCATCAGGAAGATAAATTGTAAATAAACACTGGACTCCTCAAAGCTTCTCTGTACACCACCCTTGCTATCCTGGTCTCTCTGTACTTCAGTATGCATAGAACAAGCCTAAGTTTTCCCTTCACACACGATTGCTGCTTTCTCCTGGCAGGGCGTCGCCTGGCCTGGCCTCCCTGCATCCCACCCTGCCTGCCTCTGCTTCCAGCCACTGGGTGGCACTGCTGAGCCAGGCCCTGGTTCCCTGGCCCTAGTGAAGCTGGTGGCTTCCTCAACTCCTGGTCCCCAGCAGGTACCAGCAGCATCTGGAAGAACCAATTTCCATCAAGACCAACATCCCTTTGATCCTTAGGAGGCAGGACTGCCTGGAATGAAATAAAACTGGCAGGAATAAAGGTGTTGTGGAAACATGTGCCTAATCGATACAGAAATTCTGTTCCAAATCATGTATATTGTACAGACACTGTTCCTAAATGAGAGGAGTGACTTATTTTCATCATCGTTTTTAATTTGTTTTCTTACGGGTTTACGATTTTGAATTTTTCCTATTTGGTTGAAAGAATTCTGATTATATCAGCTGAGTTCAGCCTGTAAAAAGGATGTTAAGTTGTGGGTAAAATATGCAAATGAAGAGAAATATATTGTACAAATTCTATATAAAAAAGTACAATTGTCTGTGGGCTCTCTTTCCTCCTTCCCCTCCTGTCTCTCATGAAGATTATACTTGGAGTTCATACCAAGGCCAAACTGATGGAATTTCTAGAATCTCAAGGCCTCAGGGTTCAAAGGAATCAAGAAGGTTCTTAGCTCCTGCCACACCTCACTGACCCTTGACTGCAGCCCTGCAGGAGACTCACCCTTCCCTGGGGCAGCCTGAGAGCTTGTGTTCCCCCATTTCCTTGGATTTCAGAGCTCACCTTCGCCTGTGCCCGCTGCACAGCTACTCAGAGGTTTACATGCACACACGCCCATCTCCCCAAGTTGGCTCTCCCCAGCCAGTCCCCCGCACCCTACCTCACCCACCCTTTACCTCACAGGACACAGTGTGCAGCCAGCTGAGAGGAGGAAGGCAGAGGGCCGGTCCCCAGGCCTGCTGCTCTTCCAGGGACTGATCTCGCCTGCCTCTGGACCCTGCTTCTCACTAAACAGGGCTGACACATCCACCTGCCTGTGGGCCTTGAGCTCCCTCACTCAGGCCTCTGGTTGGCCACTTACTGCTCGGCCCCCTTCTCAGCCACATTCCTGGTGCTGAGGGCTGTCTCATGGAAATGAAAGAAGGAAGACTTTGGTGGGGGCTGAACTTAACCTTTGGGGCCCATTTGTTCTGGCCTGACAGCGTCTGACTGACACGTCTTCCTTTAACCCCCAAAATGCCTTCTGAGGAATCCCGGGCTCAGGCCAGGAGTCGGCCTCAGCCCTCGCCATCCTTGAGGCCAGAGAGGAAGCAGGTTTGGTGTGAGGCTCAGCAGAACCAGACGCTCCCAAGTCTCCCTCTAGGACCTAGCGGTAACATTTTCACTCTCTCCTGCCTCACTGTGTCTCCTGGCCACACGGCCTTGACTCTGAAAAGTTGGTCTGGAGAACCGGGCTGTGTGCTTGCTCAGCCTGAGCCCTGCACTGCTGCCATGACTGACTGGCCAGAAAGCAGGGGCCCAGGTGTTGAAGGTAACCTGCTGAGATCCATAGAAAACAACAGAAGGTCACAGAGGTGGAAAGCAATTTGAACTCAAACATTTTAAAACTGGAAGGGAAACAGTTCAACCAGCCAAGCTTCCTTATTTGAGAACTAGAAGCTGTGAGAGGTCAGCTTGGTTGTCACACAGGAAGTGGTGGCAGAACCCCAAGGCTGTCACCACTGCCTGCATTTGCTCATTCACTCAACAAACCAACAGTATGCTAGGTGTCGGGCCTTCCCGTAAAGCACCTGGTTAAACACCCACATTCTCAGGTTGGGGCCACATCTAAACATGGCCCAACATGCCTGTGGTGGACCCTGTCTCACCCATCTGCCCTTTCCTACCCACTCCCTTTCTTCCCCGCTAATAGATCCAGTTCTTTGCAGGCAGTGACTGGAGGTACTTTAATCTCAAGAAAGGTAGGAATGGGCCGGCCGAGTGGCGCGGTGGTTAAGCAAGCCAGCGGCCCCGGTTCGGATCCCACATATGGGGGCCAGTGACACTGCCCTCAAAAAAACAAAGGTAGGAACTTCTAGCTCAGGAGGAAGGTCATGACCAGTTTAAATCCCTTTTGGTAATAATCTCGTTTCTACTTGCTGAATGCTCACTTTCCCAGCCCCTCCTGTACTCAGCACGTATGGATGGCCCAGTTCTAACCACAGTGTTAAGCTGAAGCCTGCAGGGAGGTTTTGGGAAAGGGACTTTGCCCAGGCACCTGTGATTCCCTCTGACTGTGGGGAGATGTCTGGCACTCCCATGGCAGTCATGGAGGCCATCTTGGGAAAACATGAGGCTGCAGGAGCAGAAGGAAAAGAGCCTGACCCCTTAATTACATTGTTTGAGCACTGAATGAGCCCTAGACCTTCCAACCTCCAGGTGTGTGTGTGTGTGTGTGTGTGTGTGTGTGTGTGTGAGAGAGAGAGAGAGAGAGAGAGAGAGAGAGAGAGAGCGCGAGCGCATGTTGTTGGGTGGTCTACAGCTGAAAGCATTTCTGACTCAAGTTTATGCAACAATTTGGCTCCAATGGGTTGAAAAAATGTCATAGTTCTATCTCATTAATATGAACAATATATGGAAAAGTAAATATTGAAAAATTCCTGACATACATCAAAAAGGCCTCTGACAGCGTCCATTCAGGCCACAGATGGCATTACGCTGCCGCCATTACCAAGTTGTTCTCCTTTCTAGGGATTCTTGTATACGCAGCTTTGCTCAGCGAGGTTCCAGACTGACTTTGGAGGTACTGCCTCAGATTCACTGGGACTTCGTCAGCTGCAAGTTAAAACCACTCCAACTGACTTAAGAAGAAAATTTATCAACTTACAAAACTGAAGAAGTCCAAGAGTTGCATCTGGTTCCAGGCAGTTAAATTCCAAGGGCTCAAGATGTCAGGTCAGTCTGTCCGTCTCTTCCCCACCGGTCATCCCCGCTTCTTCCCCCTTCCTTCCCTGCTCTGCTTCCCTCTTGGGCTTTCACACAGGTGAAGGTGAGTGAACCTGACCCCGACCCCCTCTGGTTCCCCAGTGGAGAGAGAGCCTCTCACAGTCTTTTCATGTGCGGCTTCCTTAAGTTGTTAACTTTTTTCTAGCCATGATTTCACTTAATGTTTAAAAAGCTTCTTGGGAGACCCATGAGTTTCCAGGTTGTCATCCCAGAACCTCTGAGCAACACAACATCCATGACAACCGGGCAGAAGATGAGCCTGGGAGACCCACACACACCCCCGTGAGTCACATTAACATGTCTGTTCAACGGCTCAGCTGTCCTGCTAGGCACAATGCCGCAGAATGTGGTGGGCAGCTTCACCATTCCTGAGTGTAGAAATGGACCACACAGAAATGGAGAGAAACACCCCACAACTACCAATTTAAAAACAAAAAGGTGTGGGCTGGCCGAGTGGCTCAGTTGGTTAAGACTTGGCTTAGAGCGCATGCTCTGAGCAATGGGGCCGCCGGTTCGATTCCCACATGAGCCAGTGAACGCTGTGCCCTAGCTGAGCTGTCGCTGAACTGCCAACAGGTGGCAGGATGGCTCAGCTGGTGTAACAACAAGATTGCCTATTCGATGGTGGGCTACTCCCACCAGCAATTAAAGACTGAGCTCGGCACCTTGAGCTGAGCTGCCACCTGGATGGCTCAGTGGATAGAGTGTGCGCTCTTAACAACAAGGCTGCTGGGTCTACTCCTGTATGGGATGATGGCTATGCTCCACCCGCAACTAAGATTGTAACACAGCATCCCGAGCTTAGAGGCCACGAGCTGCCGACGGGAAGCCAGATGGCGACTGGCACCCTCCACAATGAACAATGAAGAACAACAACTTGGCTGGTCCCCTTCCCCAATTCACCAACACTGTTCCTCTCCCCCAATTTCCCAATAAAACCTTTAAAAAAAGGGCCGGCCGAGTGGCAAATTGGTTAAGAGCTAGTTTTGGGATGCCAGTGGCCCCGGTTCAGATCCCACAGATGAGGGCCAGTGACACTGCCCTCCACAGCTAACAGCTCCACCTGGAGCTGAGCTGTGCGAGCCCCGGTGATGGTGTAGGCTGCAGCCCCTGCTGCAGTGGGCTGCCATAGGCTACAGTGAGTGGCCAGCAGCCGGCAGCCAGCATGAGCGGCCAATAGCCACGGTGAGAGACATCCAGAGGCCAGTGACCCATCTGCCTCATCTGGGAAAAGCACAATGACGATACCAACATGGGCCAGTGAAGCAACATCCTCCGCAACTAGACTGAAGAACAAAAAGACAGCAACTTGTCTGTTTCCCTTCCCTGATTCCCCATCGCTGTTCCCCTCCCCCCAATTCCCCAATAAAATCTTCAAAAACAAAAAATCTTAAAAAAAAAAAAAGTGAAATGGAAAAGAATGAGCACAGGAAACAAAATCAGGGTCATTTAGTATTAGGCAATGAAATTCAAGACAAAAAGATTAAACTGAACAAATGTTGTTTTATGTATTAGCTGTTTCTGTGGATACAGAGTGTAATTTGCAATTTAAAAACACTTTTCAGCACTAAATCCCACACGAAGTTACATAAGTCAGAAATTGCTGGAAATGTGTGGCGAACTGGGCAAACTCAATAGTAATGGGAAATAACATCTTTCTCAATTGCTAGCAGGTTATTTGGGAAAATGAACAGCAGAGTTGTTAAGGAAGTCTTCATGACAAAGCTCCCCCTCTCAGGCTGGCTGTGCAGGAAGGGTTTCCTGAGAGGAGGGGCAGTTGACCCTCTCAGGCCTGCCTCGGGTCCCTGAGTCCCCTTCTTGGTGGAAACATCTCAGGCGTCCCTGCGGCTCTGCTGGCCTGGGGCCTGGGCTCCCTTTGTCCTGCAGGCTGGGTATGGACAGACCTTTCTCTTACTCTGCACCCCACCACCAAGACTGAGCTAGTAGGTTTGTCAGAGCTTGCCAGGTGGTCAAGGCAGAGTCACAGCACAGCCGCACCTACTGCAAGTGACTGGCTAGCGCCTGTCATCAGTCCAGGGGCTCCCCGCTGGAAGGAAGTGCCCTCCAGCACAGGTGTACCCTTCAGGATTCAGAAGGGAAAGGAACTGCCTTTCCTATCATCTGAAGCACCTCACACCAGCCTCTGTCCCAAGTCCTTACTCTCCGGAGTTCAGTTCTTCTCAGACTGAAGGGCAGTGACAGTGTCCAGTTCCTACAGGGATCCCCTCCACGCAAGTTTACTTCATGGCACCGACAGGCTGGCTAAACTACAACACAATCACCCACCATCTATCTGTACAAGTCTTACAGCAGTTCAGAACACTGCTCTGTTAAGTAAGCATGGGCGTGTATCTGTGCTGTGTGTGTGTTTGTGTGCACACTTTGTACTCACAGGGAAGGCCTTTTTTAATGCCTACAGACGATTCCTAAAAAGGGGTCCTATTTCAGGCTACTGTATTGGATATGCTGGATATTGTATCGATTCCCATCTAATCTTTTTTAAGGGAACCTGACCCCATTCCTAGCCCAGCAAGTAACCATCCTTATGGCCACACAGGCAATCAAACAAGGATGAACCCCTTGTCAATGGCAATCAGACCCTTTTGGAAATTTGGATTTTAGGGCACCAAGACTCGCAAACCCTGGATCTAAGGAGTTATGTAAAGTTGGGGCTAGTGGTCACATTGAGCCATGTTCAAGCAAAGGAAGCTAATCTCCAGGGTGGATATTGTGGTAGAGGAGAAAAGGAAGGTACAATAAGGATTCACAGCCCTAGAGTCCAATGCAGGAGGCAGACAGCTTGATGCAGGCTTCTCCCAGAGCGTCACTTCCTGCTGGCGTGAGAACCCTGTTTAGAACCCGCTGGTAGACTCTATTTTTAAATTTGAGTCCATTGTCTAAGGCTCAGGAGGACGAGGCTGACCAGGCAGCTCTGCTTGAGGGCATCACTGTTCTGTCAATTTCCTAATGAGTGAAGGGGCCTGTCTCCTTTTCTACAAACTGGCAAAGCTTGTTTGAGATGAGATGAAGTGTTTTGAAACCGTCTGATGAACCCAGCTGCATGGGTCTCTGGACCTGATTCTGTTGTTGGTTCTGTGAGTAAATTTTAAATCCGGATTCCATTTCCTTAATGTTTAAGCTATCTTTAGGTTTTCTATTTCTTTGTGAGACTCTAAAACGTTTTACCTCTTCAAGTTATTGTCTATTTGATCAACGTTTTCAAATTCATGCTCTATAGTTATCTTTAAATTTTGTTTTACTTAAAATTATATTCCCTTTTGATTCCTTATATTATATGCTAAGATTTTCTCTTCATTCTCTTGGTCAATTATTCTAGAGGTTTATTTATTTATTTAAAGATTTTTATTGGGGAAATTGAGGGAGGAGAACAGTGTTGGGGAATCGGGGAAGGGGAACAGACAAGTTGCTGTCCTTTTGGTCCTCTGTCTAGTTGTGGAAGACGTCGCTTCACTGGCCCATGTTAGAATTATCATTGCGCTCTTCCCAGGTGAGGCAGTCACTTGCTGGCCATTGGACGGCTGCTCACGGCAACTCATGGCAGCTCACAAAAGTGCACGCCAGCCGCCAGCCAGCCCCACTGCAGCCTATGCCATTGTCGGCTCAGCAGCCCAGCTCCAGGTCGAGCTGTTGTTCCATCTTAGCTGTAGAGGGTGCAGCATCACTTGCCCGCGTGTGGGATCCGAACTGGGGCCCTGCTGCTCAGAGCTGGCATCCCAAGCCAACTCTTAACCAATGTGCCACTGCTGGCCCTAGAGGTTTATTTTGATTAGTGTTTTTAAGGAACTACTTTTTTTATTTGGTTGATCCTTTCTATTTTATCTTTATTTTCTATTTTATCGATGTTTGCCCTAATCTTGATTACTTCCTTCTTTGATCTAGAGGTTTATTATTTTATTTCATTATTCATTTAAATCCTAAGCATTATTTCCTAATAGATAACATTAATTCTCCTAGAACTAACTTGCAGTGGTATTCCTCAGTTTTTGAGATGTATCATTTCCATCAATGATGAGTTATAAACAATCATACAGTATGCCTCACTTTTACACTCACAATTTTGTGAGATTCATCCATGTTGTTGCCTGTAGCTGTAGTTTATTCATTTCCACTGTTACATATTATTCCATTGATTGACTATGTCTTGATTTATTAATCATAATGTTGGTGGATGCTTGGCTTGTTTCTGATGATTGGTTATTATGAATAATGCTGCTGTGACCATTCTTGTATATGACTCTTGAGATACATGTCCACACGTTTATATTGGGTATATATCTAGGAGCAGAATTGCTGAGCCATAGGATATGCTTATATTAAAATTCAGTCACTGATGCTGTTTTCCAAACATGTGTACAATATACTAGTAAACTATTGCCACCAGTGTGTAAAAACCTGTCCCTTGCCACAATCACTTGCTATTGTCAGTCTTTTAAATTTTAGTCATTCTGGTGAATGTGTAATAGTAACTCAAAGAGGAGTAAATTTATGGGCCGGCCGAGTGGCGCAGTGCTTAAGAGTTGGCCTGGGACGCCAGCAGCCCCAGTTTGGATCCCACATATGAGGGCCAGTGACACTGCCCTCTAAAGGAAAAAAAAAAAAAAGAGGAGTGAATTTGAATTTCTCTGACTACTAATAAGATTAAGCAATTTTGCATATGTATATTAGCCACTTACATATCCTCTTGTATGAAGTCCATGCTAAATTTTTCTGCCTGTTTTTCTTTTGATTTGCCTATATTTTCCTTATTGATCAGGAGGCTATATTGAAAGGATTTTGTTGTTTATATGCATCGTAAATATATTCTCCCAGTTCATGCACTGCTTTTTCACTCTCAGTGGTGTCTTCTGATGAATAGATATTCTTAATTTTAATGTAATCCAATGTATCAGCCTTTTCCTTTTCTTTGGTTAGTGCTTTTTGTGCCCTGTTTAAGAGGCCTTTCCCCTACCTACCAAATCATTCTCCTATATTATTTTCAATCCACCTGGAATTAATATTTATGTATGATGTGAAGTAGGAGTTAAGCTTTGTTTTTTTTCCCACATGAATATTCCATTGTCCAAATCCATTTATTGAAAACTCCATCCTTTGTAATGCCAACTTGTCATAAAACCAAGAGCGCATGCAAGCATAAGATTGCTTTTCTGGTTTGCTCCACGAGTCTGTTTGTTTATCCTTGCATTAGGACCACTCTGTAGGGGAAAAAAAAGAAAAAGATTTATAGCCCTAGAGTAGCTTCCTGGTACTTTCTTTTTCCTTTAGAGTCCAGCTACTTCTTTAAAGTTCCTGCACTTGTTTTCTGTGAGGGTCCCCCTTTTCACAGGAGCTAATGTGAATGGGTTTTCAATAAATATTTTTACAGCAGAAATTCGGTAACAGAAATATTCTAAAACTAGATAGTGGAGATGGTTATACAAAATGATGAATATACTAAAAACTACTGAACTGTGTTTCACTTTTAAATGGTGAATTTTATGTTTTATGAATTATATCTCAATAACAGATTTAAAGCACAAATTATATACCATAAAACCAAATGTTATGATGAAAATGTTTAGAAATCCAACTACTAGAACAAAGGAAGGCAAGGGAAAAATGGGAAGGGAAGGGAACTATTCTAGTCATTCTTTGGTGAAAATAGAGAATCCAAACTGCAGTTACACACTGTTTTGAAGTTAATGACAGTGAACAAAAGTAAAAATAATGTATGTGGTAAGGGTGGTCCAAGTTGTATTCAAGTAAAATCATAACTATAAGTGCATTTTTATTTATATAAAAAAAGCAAAATTAAATGAACTAAAATTTGGGGTCAAGAGGTTAGAAATCAAAAAGCAAAATAAACCTATACAAGATAACAGAAAGGAATAAATGAAGATTAAAAAATAAAATAATGAAGTAGAAAAAAGAAAAAGCAAAGTGGATGAATGTGGGTCTTTGACATGTTAGTCACAATGTCAGTAGGTTCACCATCATTCCCACGAATAGCCACCATGTCCCTGTCTCTCTGCTAAAGGAGCTGGCCCTGCTCCTTAAACAAAGGAAGCCGCTGGTAAGAATTTGAGTAGGGCCCTGACCAAGGGAGGCCTATGCATCCTTAGGCCTAAAGAACTCTGCCCAACAGGGACCATGGCAGTTGGTATGATAGCAAAGATAGGAGCCATAAAAGATGAACCGTGACTATACCAAAGTTAGAACAATTGCCAAGGGGAGGAAAGCTTGTTGTAAGCATGCTGGATTGTATTTGAAAAACAAAATAATAATGTTTTATTCCTGCCTCACACTTATACCAATATACATTCCAGAGAAAGAAATACAACTGGCCAATAAACACATGAGAATAATGTACAATCTTGTTTGTAACTGAAATGTAAATCAAAGCAATTGTTTCATCCATGAGATTGGCAAAAACTAGAAAATTCTACCATACCCAGATCTTCTCTCACACACTGTTGGTGGGTGTGCAAGCTGATCCAACCTTTCTAGAGGACAGTTTGGCAGGATCTATTCGAATGCTGAATGCATTTCCCCTTAACCCGCAAATTTCATATCTAAGAATTTATCCTGCAGGAAGTTTAGGGCATGTGCACAAGTGTGTATCACAGTGTTCACTATATCTTGTTTGCAAGAACAAAAAACAAAAAGACCAAAATATTCACTAGTGGAGGATCAGATAAATGAGCTGTGGAGAGTTCTCCTGTCATGACAGCGTGAAGAGCTCCACAGACCCACTCCCTAGTGAAACTGGTAAAATTATTTTAGTTTTTTCAGGCTCCTTCATACTGTTTTCTATAGAGGCTACACTAATTTATTTTCCCACCAACAGTTCACAAGAATTCCCTTTTCTCCACATCCACCTTGTTCAACACTTGTTATTTTTTTGTCTTTTTGATATAGCCATTCTAGCAGATGTGAGGTGATATCTCATTGTGGTTTTTTTAGATTTCAAGTATTTTGTTATGCAGAATTTTATTTTACCTTTTTAGTTTCAGGTGTATAAAACAACATAGTGATTAGATATTTATATACCTCACAAAGTAATAACCCCAGTAAATCTGTTACCCATCTAACACTGTACATAGCTATTAGAATATTATTGACTATATTCTCTATGCTATACTGTATCTCACCGTGACTGTTTTGTAAAATTATAGTTGGCATTCAATATTATTTTATATTAGTTTCAGGTGTACAGTGTAGTGATTCGACATTTGTATAATTTATGAAATGATTCCCCCAACAGTCTGGTACCCATCTAACACTGTAGATAGTTTTTACAATATTATTGACTATGTTCCCCATACTGTACTTTACATCCCCGTGACTCCCCTGTAACTACCAATTAGTATTTCCTAATCCTTTCACCTTTCTCACCCAGCCCAACCCCCCCTCCCATCTAGTAAGCATCAGTTTGTTCTCTGTATCTATGGGTCTGTTTCTGTTTTGTTTGTTCATTTATTTTGTTCTTTAGAGTCCATATAAGTGGGATCATATGGTATTTGTCTTTCTCTGTCTGACTTATTTAGCATAAAAGGTAAAATTATTTTTTTAAAAACTCCAACCATTTAAACTCTCTGGACATAGTCCTAAGAACCTACAACAAATGAAGAAATATTTACTTCAGAAAAATCTACTACAATTTGGTAAGAACAGTGAGAGATAGAGAATATCAATAAATAGAATTTATTTTAAAAGAACCAATTGTAAATTGGAGTTGATATGTACAATAGCCGAAATGAAAATTTTTACTTTTCATTGAGGGGCTCAACAGTAGATTTGACATGGCAGAAGAGAGAATAAGTGAACTTGAAGATAGATTGATAGAGATTATGCAGTTTGAGGAAGAGAGAGTCAAAAAAATAAAGGAAAACAAACAGAGCCTCAGAGAAATGTGGGACACCATAAAGTATACCCGTATATGTAAAATGGGAGTACCAGAAGGAGAGGAAAGAGAGAAAGGGGAAGAAAAAATATTCAAAGAAATAATGGCTGAAAACTTCCCAAATTTAGTAAAAAGAAAAAAATATCTATATATCCAGAAAGCTCAATGAAGTCCACGTGCTATGAATACAGAGAGATCCACAACAGACACATAACAGAAAACAAGGTGAAAGTCAAGGAGAGAATCTTGAATGCAGCAAGAGAAAAATTATGCATCACTTACAAGGGGACTCCACTAAAATTAAGAGTTGAAAGCAAGTGCCACAGACAGTCATTTGAATCCATATGAAAAGACAAAGAGCACTGGTATAAGTAGTTATCTAATTATAAAATACAAGACAATATAACCAAATATTTTTCTCCTTTCTTAAATTATTTTAAGAATCAGTTGCATATGACAATATGTAATAATGTTTTGTTGGATCTGTTACATATAGAAATGTAATATATTTGCCAATAACAGGAAAAGGAGATGGGTGGGAACAGAGCTGTGTTGGGCTAAGGAAGTGACTGAAGATGGTAACTCAAATCCATAGGAACAAATAAGTAGAACCAGAAATTATAAATAAAAGAGTAATATAACAAAAGCTATAAATATACAGTTGCTCTCCTTTTTCTCTCAGCTTTCTTAAAACTCATACAATTATGTAAAGTAATAATTATAACAATCTGTTTTTAGGTTTGTAACATTTATAGAGGCAATATGTATAACTATAATGCCACAGGGTGGTGGTGGCGGGGAGGAATACAGCTATAAAGGAGTAATGTTTGTATATTTCACTGGTATTAAAGTTAGTATAAATCTGAAGCTGATTCTAAATTATGGAATATGTTGGGCCAACCGAGTGGTGCAGTGGTTAAGAGCTGGCCTGGGACGTCAGCAGCCCCGATTCGGATCCCACATATGAGGGCCAGTGACACTGCCCTCTTAAAAAAAAAAAAAATTATTAAAAGAAACCCAAAACGTTAAATTATGGAATATGTAATGAGCTAAGCCATGGAACAACTAAGAAAATATTGCAAAAAATTTGGTGAAAATATCATTAAAGAAATTTAAATACTACATTAGAAAATATTTGCTTAATGCAAAAGAAAGCAATTGAGGAATAGAGGAGCAAAGAAGACATGAAATATATGGAAAACAAAAAGTAAATTGGCAGATATAAATCCAACATTATAATAACATTAGATAAATAGTAACATTAAATATGAATGGATTGAATAATACAATCAAAATAGAGATTATCAGACTGTTTAAAACCAAGATTCAACTTTATACTGTTTATAGGAGAAACACTTTAAAAATACAAATAGGTTGAAAGTAAAGGGATTGAGAAAGATATACAAATAGCAACCACAAGAAAACTGGAGTGGCTATATTAATATCAGACAAATGATCTTTAAATTTTTTAAAAAATGCTACTAAGATAAAGAGGGACATTTTATAATGATAAAAGAGTCAATTTATTAGGAAGATGTAACAATTATAAACATACATGCACTAATAATAGAAAACCAAAATACATAAAGCAAAAATTGACAGAAATGAAGGGAGAAATAGACAATTCAACAATAACAGATAGAGACTTTAAGGCTCCTTTTGCAATAATGGATAGAAAAGCCAGGCAGGAGATCAGCAAGGAAATTGAAGACGTGAACAACATGATACATCAAATGACCTATAAAATACTCCATCCAACAATAGCAGAACGTACATTTTCTAAAATGCACATGGAACATTCTCCACTACAGATTACATGCTAGGCCATAAAACAAACCTCAATAAATGTAAAAGAATATAAATAGCCAAAATATATTCTCCAATCATAGTGAAATGAAATTAGAAATAAATTGTTATTCTGTTGAAAGAAATTTGGGGAATTCACAAATACAGAGGGTGCCAAAAAAAAATGTATACACATTTTTAAAAAGGAAAACTGTATTAAAATTGTAATACTCAATGTATACTGGTTACAAAAGATGAATACAAGTCACATTTGCAGTTACAAGAAGTGCTCAAAGTGGTTACCATCAGCATCCAGACACTTCTGATTATGGTGAACTACTGCTTAAGCAATGTTGACCAAAGTGTCTACTTGTATACATTTTTTGGCACCCCACTATATGGAAATTAAACAACATACTCCTAAATAACCAATGCGTCAAACAGGAAACCAAAGGAAAATTAGAAATTTAAATGAATGAAAACGAAGATACAACATACCAATGAACAGCTAAAGCAGTGCTTAGAAAATGCCTATATTAACAAGAGAATCATCTCAAATCAATAATCTAAGCTTCCAGTTTAAGACAACGGTAAAATAAGAGCAAAATAAGCCTAAAGGAAGAAAAATAAAGATTAGTGTGGAAATAAATGAAATAGAGAATAGCAGAAAATCAATGAAACTAAGTGATGGTTCTTTGAAAAAGATCAACAAAATTGACAAACCTTTAGCTGGGTTGACCAAGACAATAAAAAGAAGATTCAAATTACTAGAATCACAAATGAAAGAAGGAAAATTACTATCAACCTTACAGAAATAAAAGGAATTATAAAGGAATACTGTGAACAAGTCTATACCAATAAATTAGATAACTTAGATGAAATGAACAAATGCCTATAATGATTTTAAAAAAAAACACAAACCTACCAGGGCCAGCCGAGTGGCGCGTTGGTTAGGAGTTGGGTTGGGACGCCAGCTCTGAGCATCAGGGCCCTGATTCAGATCCCACATTAGGGCCAGTGATGCTGCGCCCTCTACAGCTAAGATGGTGAATAACAGCTCAACCTGGAGCTAGGCTGCCGTGAGTTGCCAGTGATGGCGTAGGCTGCAGTGGGTTGCCATGAGCTACCGTGAGGGGCTGGCAGCCAGCATGAGTGTCCGACAGCTGCAGTTAGCGGCTCTCCACTGGCTGGTGAGCAACTGGCTCACCCATAAGAGCGCAATGATAATACCAACATGGGCCAGTAAAGTGACGTCCTCCACAACTAGACTGAAAAACAAACAAACAAAAAAGGACAGCAATTTGTTCCCTTTCCCCGATTCCCCAGCGCTGTTCCTCTCCCACAATTCCCCAATTAAAAAAAAAAAATACAAAATAAAAAAACCTACCAAAACTGCCTCTAAAAGAAATAGAAAAATCTATCATAAGAGATTGAGTTAGTAATGAAAAGACTGCTCACAAAGAAAAGCCCAGGACTAGAAGGCTCCACTGGGGAGTTCTACCAAAATTTAAAGAAGAATTAATACCAATTCTTCACAAATTCTTCCAAAATAGAGGAGGAGGGAACACTTTCCAACTTATTTTACAAGACCAATATTACTTTTGACACCAAAAGCAGGAAAGGCATCTCAAGAGAGAAAACTACAGTTCAATAGTTCTTAATAATATGAATACAGAAAGCATAAACTACTAGCAAACCAAATTGACATAACAGAAAAATAATTATACACCATGGCCAAGTGGAATTTATTACAGGAATGCCAGATTGGTTTAGAATAAAACAAACAAACAAACAACCCACAGGACCATCTCAAAAGACACAGAAAAAGTTTTTGACAAAATCCAAAACTCTTTCATTATAAAAAAATCCTCAATTGGGTAAAGGGCATCTACGAAAAACCCACTAACATCATACCTACTGGAGAAAGACACAACTCGAGTATGTCCACTCTCACCCCTGCTACTCGACATTGTACTGCTGGTTCTAGCTGGGCAGTTAGGCAAGAAAAAGAAATAAAAGGCACCCAGATTAGAAAGGAAAAAGTAAAACTCTCTAATTGCAGGTGATATAATCTTATATAGGATAATCTGAAGCAATCCACTTAAAGAAAACAACACTGCTAGAACTAATAAATGAATTCAGCAAGGTTGCAGGATACAAGAGCAACATATAAAAATCAGTTGTAGGGGCAGCTGGTTAGCTCAGTTGGTTAGAGCACAGTGCTCATAACACCAAGGTTGCCAGTTTGATCCCCACGCCCTCCACAATTAGATTGAAACAACTACTTGACTTGGAGCTCATGGATCCTGGAAAAACATACTGTTCCCCAATTTAAAAAAAAATCCGTTGTATTTTTTTTTTTTTTTTGAGGGCAGTGTCACTGGCCCTCATATGTGGGACGGAACTGGGGCCTCTGGCTTCCCAAGCTAGCGCTTAACCACCATGCCACTCGGCCGGCCCGAATTGTATTTCTATATACTTGCAGTGAACAATTTGAAAATGAAATGAACAAAACAATTCCAATAACAATAAGGTCAAAAAGAATGAAATACTAAAAGTAAATTTAACAAAAGGAGTGCAAAATTTATGGTATGACAATCACAAAACTGTTCAAAGAAATTAAAGATCTAAATAAATAGAAGAAAACCTCATGTTTATAGATCAAAAGACATTGCTATTAAGATAACAGAACTGATCTACAGACTCAGTATAATCCCTATTATTATAGATTCTCATCCCAGTTCTTTAAAGAATTGGCAAGCTGATTCTGAAATCCATATGGAATTACAAGGGACCCTGAATAGCCAAACAATCTTGAAAAAGAACAAAGTTGGAGGACTCACACTCTCAATTTCAAAACTTACTACAAAGCAACAGAGTTTCAAGACAGTATGATACAGACATAAGGATAAACAAAAAGATCAATGATAAACTGGGAAAATCATACAACATATACAACAGAGGGTTGTTTTCCATAATCAATAAGATAAAGTGCAACCCACCAATAGAAAAATGGCCAAGAGCCAAAAACTGACAATTCCCAAAAGAAAAATACAAATGACTAATAAGCAAATGATAAATGTTCACCTGCACACACAAGTAATCAAAGAAATGCAAAAAAAATGCAAATGTTCACCTACCAGATTGGCAAGGATTAAAAAAATGGGTAAAGCTGCACACGGGTGGGTGTGGGTTAGCAGGCACCGCTGTGCTTGCTGATAGAGAGCAAGCCTGAGTCTCCTCGTCCCTGTCCCACGTGGCCTTGGCAACATGGTCAGAGCTTTAAAGGAGCAAACTCTTGGCACCCTTCTAGAAAATTGTCCGCAGAATAATTGGCCAAAGTGCTGAGATGTGCCTTTTATGGCACTGGAGACACTGAAAATGTCCACGTTAGAGAATGTATTAAATAAGATTAAATACTGTGCAGGTGTTTTTTTCTGTTTGTTTGTGTTTTTGTTTTGTTTTTTGTAAAGATTTTATTGGGGAGTTAGGGGAGGGGAACAGCATTGGGGAACCGGGGAAGGGGAACAGACAAGCTGCTGTCCTTTTGTTCTTCAGTCTGGTTGTGGAGGGCATTGCTTCTTCACTGGCCCATGTTGGTATCATCATTGCTCTCTTCCTGGGTGAGGCAGATCGGTCGCTGGCCTCTGGGCAGCCACTCACAGTGGCAGCTGCTCACGATGCCTGCGGGCCATTCACTATAGACTATGGCAGCCCACTGCAGCAGGGGCTGCAGCTATGCTGTCCCTCCTCAGGGACTCATGGCAGCCCAGCTCCAGGTGGAGCTGTTGTTCACCATCTTAGCTGTAGAGGGCAGTGTCACTGGCCCTCATATGTGGGATCCGAACCGGGGCCACTGGCATCCCAAGCCAGCTCTTAACCAACGCGCCACTCGGCCAGCCCAGG
This sequence comes from Aselliscus stoliczkanus, assembly GCA_033961575.1. Taxonomy (NCBI): domain Eukaryota; kingdom Metazoa; phylum Chordata; class Mammalia; order Chiroptera; family Hipposideridae; genus Aselliscus; species Aselliscus stoliczkanus. The sequence continues at coordinate 11,861,024 of CM066739.1, forward strand.
TGTTTTAAATAATATTGTACATGTATATTTATAAGATGTAAAAATGTTTACAACATATTATTAAGTGAAAAAACAAGTTATAAATAATGTGAATAGTCCCTTTATGTAAGAAAACAATTTTACCTATACAGAAAAGTCTGACAAAATTTGCAATAAAATATTAACATTGTTCATCACTGGTGGCAAGATTATGGGGAATTTTATCTTTTTTGCTTATCTGTATTTTGAATTTTTTTTCTACAATAAATGTGTAGTACTTACATAATAAAAAAAGGAAAATGGAGAGGTTTTTTTTTGTTTTGTTTTGTTTTACATTCTATTGTGAGAGTTTGAGTTTTCAAATTTTGTTTTTAGATTTGTCACAGGGTTTGGCTTTCTGGGCTCCAGGCTGGAATATGCGACGGGTTTCCTGCTTGGGAAATTGTGTTTTTCCAGGTTGCCTGAGAACAGGAGGGTTTGGAACAAACAGGAGCTGCCCTTTCTCATCGAGCCCTGACCCTGCACAGCCCCCTGGGCCTGTATCACCACACTGCCCTGGACACTGAGCCCCACACACCAGCCTTGCTGCCCTGGTCAGGCCTCAAGCTCCACTCTACACTGAACCAAGCATCCAGGCCTGTGTATTATTTTTTTCACTCATATTTATGTGAGCACTGCAACCTGAGCCTCTGTTCTTGCCATTTTCCCTCCTCTCACAGAAGTTTTTCTCTCCCTGTGGCTCATCCAGCAGGAGTAGGCATGTGACGCAGGCCTGGCCAATCAGAGCCTTCTGTTCCCTTGTTACAGTGATTGGTCCAGGGTTGGGCATGTGACCCTAGTCATTCCAATGAAACTCTGTCCCAGGACTTTTGTGTTAACTATGAAGAAGGAGAAAGTCTCTCTTTACTGGGATTGTTAGGAGAAGGGACCATCAGCCTGGAGCTGCTCGTGGCCCTTTTGCTGCCCAGTCAAGAGCCTGTCTAAGAATAAAGTCCACTGATGTTTTGTCTCCTGGTTCAGCCAACCTGAGGCCAGCTACCCTGGGCTTTTCAGTCACATAAGCCAAGAGTTTCCTATTTTTGCACAATCACCCTGAGATAGGTTTCTGTTACTTGCAGCCAAAGAAGATCTAATAATTCAGTGAGCTAGGAGCCAAGTGCTGTGCTGGGCCCAGAGATGCAGTGATGATGGGGCAGACCCAGTCTCTGTCTCTCAGAGTCCACAGCCCAGTATGGTCCAGGCTTCCTCCTGGTGGCGGCCTTGCCTGTGGTCTCACCAGCCTGCCAAGCAAGCCAACCCTCTGGGTCCTTCCATCCAGAGAGTCCTGCAGGTTTTGGAAACTCCTGCACAAGTCCCTCACTAACAGAAGAGTAAGAAGTTGAACTCACATTCCACTAAATGCTTGATGTCTCTCGTTGTAGCTTAAATTTTGTATAAGTTTTATACAAAATTTATTCCCTATCATTGTGTATCTTTTTTTTTTTTTTTTTTTTTGAGGGCAGTGTCACTGGCCCTCATATGTGGGACTGAACCGGGGCTGCTGGCTTCCCAAGCCAGCGCTTAACCACCGCGCCACTTGGCCGGCCCCCTACTATTGTATCTTAACATTAAATGAATGTTCTTTCCAAAAAATTTTGAGTAAAAGTAAGCTACACCCTGTTTCTCCTGTGACTTTTGGACACTAAATCCTTATTAGACATATGACATGCAAATATTTTCTCCCATTTCTCTGAGTTGTCCTTTTACTATCTTAATACTTTCTTTGATGCACAAAAGTTTTTAATTTTGGTGAAGTCCGATTTATCCATTTTTTCTTTTGTTGTTTTTGCTTTTAGTGTCATAGCTAAGAAATCATTGTCAAATTCGAGGTTACGAAGATTTACCTGTGTTCTAAGAATTTTGTAGTTTTAGCTCTTTGATTTAGAATTGAGTTTTGTGTATGGTACAAGGTAAGTGTTCAACTTCATTTCTTTTTTCTAAGATTTTATTGGGGAATTGGGAGAGGGGAATAGACAAGTTGCTGTCCTTTTGTTCTTCAGTCTAGTTATGGAGGACATTGCTTCACTGGCCCATGTTGGTATTATCATTGCGCTCTTCCCGGGTGAGGCAGTCGATCACCGGCCATTGGACGGCCACTCAGAGCTGCTCACAACTGCTCACAGCAGCTTGGGATAGCTCATGCCAGCTGCCGGCTAGCCCCACTGCAGCCTACACCGTCGCTGGTGACTCGCAGCAGCCCAGCTCCAGGTGGAGCTGTTGTTCACCATCTTAACTGTAGAAGGCGCAGTGTCACTGGCCCTCATATGTGGGATGGGAACCGGGGCCCTGCTGCTCAGAGCTGGTGCCCCAAGCCAACTCTTAACCAATGTGCCACTCAGCCGGCCCTCACCGGCCCTCAACTTCATTTTTTGCATGTGGATATCCAGTTGTCCCCGACACACAGATCTTGGGGTGGGCGTCTCCCAGTTCCTCTGAGAACCTTGAAGAGAGGGCACACTCACACCATTTTAGAAAGGACAGATCTCCTAAATGCCAGACCCAGTTCAAGCCAGGATGGTTTGGGTCTGAGAGGATGGAGAATGACACCAGGAGAAAGAAATACCATAAGTAAGACAGGACAAGAAGACAAAGCAAGAGGGGAAATCAGCTGGGGAGGTGGGAGGCACTGAAACGAGCCCAAGATAGGCTGCTGGCTGGGGACGAGGGGGGGCCCACCACTGACCAAGGGGAAAAGGGTCAGCTGAGCCAATGGCCCAGAGGCTGGGGTGAGGCTGAGACAGGAGACAGGAGGAGGTCTGGAGCCCAGGGGTCCTCCCCTTCCCTGCCCGACAGCCCTGACTGGCCTTGGTTCCTGGAAAAATAATTGGTCTCACCCCTACCTCAAAACAAAGGATGTCAGCATGTCCAGGCAACATAGTGCAGTGGTCAGGTTCATGAATTCAGGGGCCCAATCGTCAGGGTTCAGTTCCTGGATCTACGACAAACAAATGTGTGATCTTGGGCAAGTCACTTAACCTCTCTGAGCTTCTGAGTTTCCAGAAAAATGGTCAAAGGATGAAAACCTCAGGGGGAATAAAGCAAGTCAAGTCATGCAAAGTGTGTAGAATATACCCAGCACATACTACATGCCAAGTAGCAGTTCGTATCTTATCCTAGGAAAATCGAGGAGAAGATACCCAGGATGTTTAGTGACACTTCTTTTCTAATTATTTCCATATTTAGATTTTTTTTTTTTTTTTTCAGTGCTGGTGTATACACTTATGAGCACAAAAGCCAGCGAAGCTCAGAGTTTGTGTCTTGGTGTTTTAAGCCGGGCCTGCTCCTGGCTGAGGATCGGAGGCCAGGGCGAAGGCCACGCTATTGGTTTGACCTGAGCATAGCCAGGCTGTGCTTGGCTCAGAGCCGGCTGTGGCAGGAAGCATTTGCTGCCAGGACTCCCCAACCCTTCATGTCTGGGGCTGCCTTTCTGGGAGGAGCCAAAGCAGACCCTTCTGGGGTGTGGATGTGCTTGGAGCCTCAGCTGCCACCAGGCTGGCATGTGACCCATTTTACAATCCGGGAGTCATCTCTGAGGGGAGGTGACTTGCCCAGGGGTTTCCCTCTTGTTTCTGGGGGTGGAAGTCCTTTCTGACCTGAGCTGTCTGCACCCTCACAGGGGGCCCAGATTTAGGCCCAGGATCCGTGGGAGTCTGAGCTGCCTGCTGTCAGCGTCTGCCCCCCGGCTGTAGTCACATCCGCTGTTTGGCCACGGGCGTGGGCTCTGCAGCACCTCCTTGGGGGGAAGCTGGCATTGTATTCTCAATGGCCGGCTGTGGAAAAATCACACACACAGAGCCGAGTAAACAGAGAACCGGGGACGCCGTCATGGGAACCGCCGGGTGGAGGTGGCAGTGGAGGCCAGGGGAGGGAGGCTGTGGCTTGGCCCAGACTCACCTTGGAGCCAGGAATCTATCAACACAGATCCAGAGGGCCTAATGGGTGGCCTGAAGAGGTCTGAAGCTCACGGAATTCCCCAAGGTGAACCCCTGAGCCAGGGCCAGAGCCAAGTGGGGAGCACCCCGGCCTCTCAGCTCTTACCTCTCTGCTTCCTGCTCTCCCAGTCAGAGAGGCAGGCAGAGAAACAGCAGGAATTTCTTTTTTTTTTTTTTTTTTTTTTTTTTAGCTGAGCCATCCTGCCACTTATTGGCAGTTCAACGGCAACTCAGCTCGGGCTGGCATCGAACCGCCGTTGCTCAGAGCTCAGCTCACACTCTTGAGGGAGCTCTTAACCAACTGAGCCACTCGGCTGGCCCCTCAGGAATTTCTTTTTGAACTATCATTTGGTGGACACCTTGGGGACAGCCCTTATCCTTCATCTTCCAGACCCTGACCTTGCTTGATGCCCAGAGCAAGGAGCCATCCATACGCAGGTGGGACTGAGTGTAGTTCCAAGTACTGTTTGTGCTGTTTAGTTAAAGCCCTTCACAGTCCCCAGGAAGGCGTTAGTACCTGAAAGACATTGGCACATGGAATGTATGAGCATATGAGCAGTGTTAGCACATGGGAGGTATTCACACTTGTAACTTGGAAGGTATTAGAATCAGAAAGATTCAGCAGGATGGATAAAACTTACAACACACTACCTGGCTTCCCTTTACTAACGGCCTAGTTAAGGGGCAACTTTATTTAAGTGGATGATGGTTCGCTTTGAGGTTAGAAGAGGAAAGAGAGGTGAGCAGTGGCTTTCTCAGTTGTTCTCCTTGGTGTGAGTTGCAGCCACATGTCTTTGGAAGTGGCTGGACCCTGAGCCCTCTCGGGGTTTGGAGATGAGATTGGTTTGGTCTCAGGAAGCTACCATTTCCTGTTTCTAAGAATAAGAATCTAAAACATTGCCCTCAAGAGTCTCCCAGCCTCCCAGGAAGGAGACTTGTCCAACAAGGCCACAGGCCCTCACCCAGCCCTGTGTCACCCTGTGAGCCCTCCTCTCTGGGCTGCTCCTCGCTCGGCACCCACCCTGTGCCCTTGTGCCTCCTGCCCGAGGTGATCTGCTCTGCTGAGGCTCCTTGGAGCCTGGGGCCGGCCTGTAGCGTCCTCCTCTGCCCTCTGGGACTGTCACAGTGGTTTATACAGATCTGGGTCCTCCTTAGTGCTCCTGAGAGGGGGTCCCTAACCTGGCATGCGCCCACAGCAGCGGTGGCCTCCCATGCTCCTGCTTGCTCAGCCTTCCTCCCGGAGCTGAGCACCTTGACTGTGTTTTGGGGAACCTCCCCCACCTCAGCCACTGTGTTGAGTTCCCCACTTCCTGTACCTCCCACCTTCAGTTCAGAGCAGCCCATTGGAGCATTACAAGGATTGGTTCAGGAATGAGCACAGGCACAATGTCCCGTGGGGACCCAATAAGAGATTCAAATGAGGGGAGTTTGAGAAAACTGTTGGCAAAGAGACTCTCCTTCCTCTGGGGTAGACATTACATGGAGTGCTGGCCGCCATCTTACCACCCCTGGACTTCAGTGAAAAGAGTCAATAATTCTCTGTTGGTGCTTCTGTCCAATTAAATCGGGTTACTATCCCTTGAGACTGGAAGAGACATGATTCGTCTACCATGTCTGGCTCAGACTTTCTGCTGGACCTGTGGGGACCTTCCGGGAGCCCCTTTCTTTTCTCTGGCCTCCATTACTGACTCTCCACTAAAGCTAAGGGGCTGAGGGGACCCAGGAGGCTGGACCAGAGGGACGGAGGCAAACCAGGGAAGGTGCCGGTGGGCAAGGGTCGGTGGAGGTGTGGGGGCCATGGCAAGGCAGGGTGTGAGGAGACCCAAGGTGCAGCTGGGGAGGTTCGGTGAGGCCCTGAGGTAAGTGAAAACTCCAAGGCTGGTGAGACCAGCCTGTCCAGCCCCCGCTCTGCTGATGAAGTAACTGAGGCCGGAGGGGCAGGGGCTACCCAGGGCCCAGCAGCTGGGCAGGGCTCTGTCCACTTAGGGATTGTAAGGGAGCAAGTGAGGCTCTTCCCTGATCGCCATCCCCAACTTCAGCCCCCTCCCCACCCCCATACCTGCTGCTGACTCTCCATGGAAGGTTTTCTTTGAGCAAAAGTTTCTGTCTAAAACAGTGAGAAAATACCATGGTCCTAGAGCTGGAGCCTTAGAGTCCACCTGATTCCCCCCTACACATCCCCATCCCCTGGCCATTCTGCAAGAGGGGAGACAGATCCAGAGAGGAGCTGCGATCTGCCAGAATTTGCACAGCAGGTGTGGTCCCAGTGCAGACTGGATGCGGATCCCCTAGCTCCCAGGCCTGGAGGGAAGGGCAGGCAACTGGGGATGTGAAGGTAATGGCCCAAGGGCAGGCCAGGACCGGCTGTCTGATCACGTGTCTGTGCATCTGTTGCTAGGTTGGGAAGCAGTCTGAACATTCTGTAACAAGTGGTGGTCTAGTTGGAGAAGGAGATGCCTCAAAAAAGAAGGCAGGCCCAAGGTAGGCAAGACTTTCCAAAGCTCATACAGCAAAGGGGAAGCTGGGCTGAGACCTGAGCTTGTGGCCCCTCAGCTGTGTTTCAGCCCCAGCTACATGGTCAAGGTGATGGTGGGTGCAGGGCCTTCCACCCCCTTTCCCAGCCCCCTTCCTTCCTCCCCAACTCCTGTCCCTCCCCTGGGAGCGATTTTGTTTCACCTGTCCTGCAGAGGGGGCTGCATTCTGAAGGAGGAAGCCCAAGTAAGGGCTGTAATGGGGATTTGCAGACATGGACACACTTGTCAGCTTAGGGCAAAGGCACCCTTGCCCCTGATTAGGGCCACAGCTTGAATTTGCCCCAGGAAGACCACATACCTTCTCCAGCAGCTGCCAGGAGCTTCCTCAGCCACCCACCGGCCAGGCCAAGCCAGGCCATGTTCTTGAGAAGCCTCACTCCAGCCCTGCAACCCACCAGGGGCTCCCCTTCAAGAGGTCAGACCTGCCTTTTTCCCCAAAGTGGAAGAACCAGGACAAGAAGTTCCCAGGCAGGGAGGTCCACCTGGAGGACATCTTTGGCTTTTGTGATGGCCTAGTTTACTAAAGAGGCAGCAGAAGCACCTGGTGGCTTTCCAGGAGTCACGTGTCTTCTCCTCCCAGGGGCCTGTGTTGGGCTGGCTGCGGGCTGATTGGGCATGTGGTTCCTTATGCTGGGCTGGCGGGGTAGGGCCCATGGTGCCCAGACTTGGCTTCAGGTCTGCATTTTACTGTTTAACCCTGGGGCCGATGTCAGGGCTCCATGATACGAATTTACTGAGATTTGGGTTGGGCCCTGGGTCAGAGGGAAAGGTCCAGAGCAGACGCTGTTCAGGAGGCCAAAGGATCACATACACACACACACACACACACACACACACACACACACACACAGACTGGGACTGGGGCTGAAAATCCTTCAGCTGTCTTCCTGGGTACAGGGTTGATGGCGGGGGTGGGGGTGGTGGTGATGGGAGAGGGGGTTGGGGAAAGAAGTAGGAACGATTATATTTTCTCAGGTTAGAATGATCAGATCCAAGGGCACAGACCGTGCTGCACGGGGCTAGACTGCTGTCTAGAAAAACAAGCCCACGTTTAATGAGACTATCCAAGACCCTAGCGGTGCACCTGTTTCCTCCCAGCCCTGACAAGATTATGTTGTATTATTCTTCTCGGATTTTTGTTCCTTTAAGAGGCCTGAAAGGGCACCCTCAGGTGGTAGGCATTTACCTTTCTTTTATTTATTATTTATTATTACCAAGCAGATCCTCTACTTGCCCCAGCAACAAACTGCTGTGTGTGCATCTGGGGGGAAGGGTTTGCCTCCACCGCCGGTGCTGGGCAAGCTGGTGCCACGTCCCAACATCGCTATACGGGATCGAGAGTGTGTGGCTGCTGCCAACAGCAGCCCCCTCCCGCGTGGTTCCCATCCTGTGGCTGTTCCCTTGGCATTGAGGGCAGAAAATGTCATCACACAAACAGGTACTGTTTTCATTTACCCTCGTTTATCTTCTCACTGACAACATTCCCTGTTTGGTCCATACTCATACCCAGATTGCTCTCCTCTCTGAGGGGCCTCGCTGTTGTATCTTGGGAAAGTCCCTGACCTCTGGGGTTTTGTGTCCCACCTGTGCAAGGGGGAGATGGGAGGGGGTGACCCAGAGGCCCTTTCCAGATCAGATACCTGGGGTTCTAGTATTGTCATTTATAGGGTGAGGGACAGAATCCCAGCCTCCTTCCCTACAGCTCCCGAAGGCAGCAGTTCATCAGGCTGTGCTCTTACTGCCTCCTATAAAATAAAATAAAAAAATGGAATATTTACAACCCAGAACTAACCAGAAAGCCTTGGAGACCAAGACCTCCAGTGGGATTTATCCTGACTGGGCGCTGCTTTTCATCACAGTCCCACACCCTCCCCACCTGTACTGACATTTACTGTAAAATTCAGCCAGCTCTTGAGGGTTAGGTTGTTTCACCCCACAGCCTGTGTTAACTCCAGGCTGAGACGCATGAAGTCACAGGAGGGCCCTGTTGCAGGAACACAGTTGTTAATAAATTAAGGCCGTAATTAATCACTGAGGTTCTAAGTGCGCTGTGCTTCTCCCTTTTCCTCTCTTTGTTCTCCCTGGGAAACCTGGGGGGGCGGGGGCGGTGTCAGCCCCTGGGTCTGCTGGCTTCTGTCCAGCTGTTCCATCCAGCTGGGTACCTCCAGCAGTTCTGATTCAAACACAACACCCAGGTTTGTTTCTTCCACACACCATTCCAAGGCCAGAACCTAAGGCAAAACCTGTGGGTAAACGAAATTATCCCTGCAACCCCCCAGGAAGGGGTGGGGGAGTCCAGTGCCATCACTTGTCGGTGGTTCCTGGCCACCAGCTTTCCCGGCGGGCCTGGGGCAGGCTGGGCTTCTCCAGGGGAGCCCTCACCACCCAAGGCCATCTTTCCACCCTGAGAGATGCTCCAGGGCAGCAGATTCACCCAGTGAAGAAAAAGGCAAGTGTTTCCACCCTTCCTTCCTCTTCCCTCTCTGTCTACACAGCACATGTAGATGAATGTGGAATGTGCTGTGACTTCCCTGTAAGGTCATGGCCAGCCTTTATTGAGCATTTGCCATGTGCTAAGTAAGCATGGTGCTAAGGATCCGTATCACACGGCTCAAGTAGCCGGAAAGAGCAGACAACCCATCTCCCAGTTGCTTGGAATAAAACCTTCAAAAATCATCTCTCAGAACAAAAAGTCTGGATACAGCTCATCTCAGACTGTTCTGTAGGTCAACTAGCCTCTTCTGCTAACCTCCTTCTACTTGGCCATCCTCAGTATGTGGGCCATCCTCAGGCCCGATGCTTCACGGCTGCAGAATGGAGGCTGCAGCTCCAAGTATCATAACTCTTCACAAGCAGGAAGCAGGGAAAGCAGAGGCTCCATCCTCTGTCTTTTATTCAGGAAACCCCCAGTAGACTTCTTGGTACACCTCATTGGCCATAAATGGGTCACACTGGGTCACACTGCTATCCTCAGCAGCCACGGAACTGGGAGAGAAGACAGACCTTGCTGTGATTGGTTTAAACTTTTCATGATTCGTGTATTGGACTGGGGCACGTTGCTACCTAGAGCAAAGTCAGGATTCTGTTAGCAAAAAGGTGGCATCTATGTGGGGTAGCCAGCTAACAATGCCACGTATTTGCTCGATTAAATTTACAACAATCCACTGAGGCTTATTATTATTCCTGTTTTACAGGGCCGGCCGAGTGGCGCGGTGGTTAAACGCTGGCTTGGGAAGCCAGCAGCCCCGGTTTGGATCCCACATATGAGGGCCAGTGACACTGCCCTCAAAAACCAAACAAAAAAAAACCCCCAAACATTATTCCCGTTTTACAAATGATGAAACTGAGACTCACACCCATTTAGTAACTTGCCCAAGATCACATGACTGCTAATAGTATGGGTTTAATCCCAGGTTGGCCTCCTGAATGTCCTCTTTTTTTTTTTAAATTTTACTGGGGAACAGCCATGGTCATTGGTTACATGTTGCTTTCATGCTACAATGGCAAAGTTGACTCTTTTAAGGAGGGCGCAACTCACAGTGGCCCATGCGAGGATCAAACCAGCAACCTTGGTGTTATCAGCACCACGCTCTAACCAACTGAGCTAACCGGTCACCCCCTGAGTGTCCGCTTAATTACCATACCACCCCGGGTCATGAGCCTCTTGGGAGAAGGGACCATGTCTTCTTCATCTTTCTATTTCAGCAGTGTGTCTTCCAATGACAGAAGCCCAGCTGAACTGATCAGAACACAAAATCATTCCGTTTTGATGTTTGCTGCTTTGTAATATGTTTTAAAATCAAGAGTGCAAACTTACCAGCATTACCTTTAAAAAATACACCTACTTCTTATTTTGTATTGTTTTCCACTTACCCATGCTGGGTTCCTAAAGTCCTGGGAAGAATTCCAATGTAAATATCACCAATGATGGAAATGTGGGGGGAAGGAGAGGAGGGTGAAAGACTAGTTGAGGCCCCAAAGAGTGTCAGTTCCTCAATAACTGTGGAGCCATGGAAAATTCTTTGTTCCCGCCTGTTGGCTCCTTGCCTCCAGGATCTGGGTGGGTATTGCCCTTGGCCAGCTTCCTGGTCAGGTCACAGACAGTCTGATCAGAGGGGGTGTGTGTGGGGAACGAGGGCAGAACCAGGCTGGGTCCCTGGGAGTGGGGCCTGAGCATATGCGACCCAGTGGGCCCACGCTTGCCTCTCTACATACAGCAGCTCATTTAGCACTCATACTGACCTGTGGGATTGGGACTACTATGTTTCCTATTTCACACCTGAGAAAACTGGGGCTCGGAGAGGTGAAGTCACTTGTCCAAGGGAACGCAGCAGAGTTAAGATAAAAAACTAAAGCCCATGGACTTCTCATGTGGGGTTCTTTTCCTAGTCAACAGTGATTATGACCTCAGGGACTCTGAAGAGGGTGCTGAGGGCATGTTGGGGGCCAAGGAGGTCCCTGGACCATCCTCAGAGCTGTCACCAGGCTGTTTAGCAGGGGCTTTGAATTAGAGCCAAGTTAAGAGCCCAGCCCTGCACTGCTTAGGGAGCTGAGACAAGTGACATAACACTCTTCTTTCTGTCCATACCACAGTGGTTAAAAGCCTGGGCTCTGGGGCCAGATGGCCTGCGTTCAAAGCCCTGCTTTCCTCAGGTAGCAATTATGTGGCCCTTACCTCATTGTGCAACTCTATATAAAGTAGAAGCATAAGAGAAGCTGCTCGAAAGGCTGCTTGTAAAGATTAAATAAATAGTGCACTCACCCCAGTGCCTGGCACTGAGCAGGCACTCACTTCTCTTCAGCTATTGTTACTCTATACCCTCCGAGCAGATAATGCTGTGAGGTGCCTAAGGCAGACCCCTCTTCAGGGTGCAATCCTCCCCTCCACCCCAGCAGCAGGCTTTGTGAATGAAAGACCCAGGAGGGTCTGAGCTGATTTGGGTATGCAAATGAGATGGGGGTGACTCCAGGGAATTAAAGGCAAATAGAACGCAACTTGCAAATTTGGGCATTTTCATGGAGTGCAGTTGTTGAGGCCAGGGGATGAAGCCCAGCTGAAACTCCCCTCCTCCCCACCCCCCACCATGGTACAGAGGGCCAGCCCAGCACACCCAGCTACTCTAGGCATCATGCTCACCCATCACACACGTTCCCTGGGTCCGCCGGGCCTGGGCTGGGTCTGCCATAAATCATGGTCTCAGGGAGAGAGCCCAGAGAAGTATAGGACATGCCAAGGTCATCATAGGGCTGGAGAGAGGGCAGAGAGCCCTGTCGGTGCGTCTGCCCAGGGGCTGACCATGGCCCAGGCATCAGGTGTCTTGGGCACAGTGCCCAGCTCTGCCACACTGGGGATCTGAGTGCCTTTGCCAACCTCCCTAACCTCTTTCAGCCCCACCTGGGGATGTGGAAGGGACCCAGAGTACTGGGGCTGACCTGGCAGGAGGCAGCGCCTAGGCTCTCAGCCACAATGACAGGATATCCCCAGGGAGTTGGGCTGGCCGCCACGTAGGGAACACCGGGGCGGAGACCTGGCACTGCTAATGAGAGGCCCAAAAGGGCACTGAGGAGGGAAAGTCGGGACAGCTGGGCACTGAGGGGGAATAAAGGACAGGCCAGGGTTGTCATGGAAACCATGACTACAGGCAATGAGGGGGCCCACAAATAGAGACCTGAGTTTTTCCTCTGTCCCCAGCCCAGGAGCCAAGAGCAGCCCCGGGTCTCCTGCCACTTCATCCTGATTTTGCTCCTGTGTGGGCAGTGTGAGCAAGCTCCTGCCAGGAATCCTGTGAGCTCCAGATACAATCTACCCCACCCCCACTGCACAGGGACCCTGGGCCCAGAAAGGAGGAGGCTTTCTCAGACTACCATGGACAGGGTGGTGCCCAGAAGAGCCCAGCCTTGCTTGAGAACTTGACCGGTCCCCCTAGCCCAGTCCCAGGCCTGGGGGCACCCTCTGGGTGTGGCTAAACCAGCTGTCCCTGCTGTGGCAGCATGTGGCAAGGATGGCCCTCCAGGCTGAGGGAGTGACCAAGATAAACCTTGCCCCCAGGTGCCCCCAGGCCAAAGACCTTTCCCCACACTACAATAGGAAGCAAGTCCCATCTCAAATTCTTTTTCAAGTTATGCCTGAGACGTCTAAGCCTGGTCAGGTGTAACAATTTACAAGGTAAGTAGGGGTTTTGTGTTTTATCTTCTACAAACCACTGCTGGCTGAGGCCCTAGAGGCAGACAGGTTAGGCATGGCCTGCGACTGGAGACCCCTTCCTGCCAGGCAGCGCCTGTGGCCTCATTGGCCAAGGTGCTGGTAGGCACAGCTCTAGCCTAGCAGAGAGATTATGCGTTTGTGCCAGACATCAGGGCAGAGAAAGCAGCACAGAGCTAGGAAGGAACCCTACTACGTGTGCACCCCTGGGTAAATTTCAGCCCCTCACTGAGCCTTTAACTCCTGTCCCTACAATGGGAGTGCTAACGCTGATATATCCATGGCGAGAATGTCACAGCCCCCGGATGTGATTAATACTCATTAAGTCTTTCACTTTTCAGCATTTGTACTTCATTTCTTTTTCTTCTCTCATTGCATTGGCTATAATCTTCTTCATTTAACCAACATCTTTGAGAGTCTAGTAAGTGCTAGACCAGGCGCTAGGTACCAAGATGCCATGATGGATGCTACAGACACAGCTTCAGCCTCAGGAGATTCCCAAACTGAAAGGCAACTTTATGATGCCCTTCATGCCCTGGGCTGCCCTATAGAGACTTTGCTGTCATTCAGACACAGCTGCTGTCCTGGAGGGACACACAGACTGGATGCTGCAGATGGCAATTCAGGCAAACATGGAAAGACACATAAACACAGGATCGCTCGGGAGGCACAAGGTCACTGGCCCCTGAGGAGTTAAAGAGGACTTCTTGGAAAAGGCAGCATTGCATTTGAGCTGGCTTCAAAGATTGAGGAGAATTTAGACAGGTAAAGATGAGAAGACCAAGTTTTCCAGTACAGGTAACAGCACAGGAAGGAAGGAAACCTTGGAGCGGGGATCAAGAAAACAGGTCGCAGTGACTGAAGTCTAAGGTGCTGAGCCAGCAGGCGCACCAGGTAAGGCTGGCAAGCTGAACAGTTGATCTTAATTGGGAAGACCATAGGGAGCCATGGAAGGTACCTGAGCAGGACAGTGGCAGCCGGGTTGCTTTAGGAAGAGGATCTGGTAGCAGCAGCAAGAGGAGGCAGGCCTGGAAGGAGTAGGCACACCCTCCCATGCTACGCACCCTCCTTCCTCAAGTCCAGGGGTTGTCTCTGTCCACCATTGGGAGGGAGAGGACAACTTCCTCTCTTCAGCCTGGCCGGGGAGATAAGGGGACAAGGACAGGAAGTTGCCTCAAGGAGCTGAGGAGTGAGCGGCCTGGCCCAAGGCCCCATCTCCCAGCCCGTGCAGGGCGTTCCTGTAGAAGCAGATGCAAGGGCAAGGAGGCCAGGCCCCTCGAGCCAAAATGCAGTGGTCCAGCTGTCTCGGGCCAGCAAAGAGGCCCCATATGACTGCTCTGTACTGCTGCTGACAAGCCTCTACTTCCCCAGGCCTTTATAGGCCAGCGTGCTCACTTCCCAGGAAGAGCTCTGGGGTTTCCCTGTCTTAACTCAGTCAGACACCCTCCCTGATACCTACTGGGAACCAAGGTGAACGGGGCCAGGTGCCTGCCCTCAAGTTATCTACAGACAGGGGAGCAAGCAAACAGTGAACACCAACAAGGGTGCTGTGGGCTTCATGGGGTCATGAGGGCTACCAGAGCCCTGATGGCTTTAGGGATGGGGAGTGGGGGTCCAGGCCTTAAGGACTTGCAGGGATGAGCACTGAAAGACAGAGGGGTGTTCTGAGGGGACAGCATGAGCAAAGATCTTCCCATTGTGTGCAGGGAACTAGCCATGGCTCCAGGATGGCACCACGGAGGCAGGAAGTTGTGAGGATGAATGGTGGGCTGAGGAAGCTGGTGTCCCCCTGAGGGGCATGGCTGATGGGAGGTAAGAGGGTGTCCCTATGTTAGAGGACAGAGAGAGGCTGGGGGCACAGGGATGGAGGGTGGCTCCAGGCCAGGTGGGGCCCCAGGTCCAGGAGGACTGGTGGAGGTGAATCAGGGACTTGCATGGTAGTCCCCAAGCCCAAAAGGTTGAAGTAAAAGAAGTTGGTGGGGGGAAGTAACAGGCAGGGAGCCTCCCACTCTAAACAGCTGGGAGCCAGGCTTCCCTGGTCCCCTTGGAGGGGGGGTGTCAAAGTGGGCAGAGGTGGGGGCAAAGACTGCGGACTGCAGGGTCTTAGGGAGCCTGGGACACCTGCCCTCTGGGCATCCATGACCTTGGGGAAGAGGAAGGGAGATTCCCAGGTCTACAGGGCCATTTGCATTTCAAGTCAACTCCATTTACAAACCAAAGTGAGGTGGTGAGAGGGCAACCCCAGTCTCTCTGTTTTCTCTAAGGGTAGTCACTGCTTCAGCCACTCCCACTGACCTGATAGACTGGAAGACTGAGGCCCAGAGATGGACAGGTACCTCCAAGGCCTCAAGGCCAAGTTGACTTTGCACAGGCTGTTCCCTCAGCCTGTAACACTTTTCCCTCCCCTGTTTCTTCAGATTTCAGCAGAAGTGTCGCTTCCTCCAAGAGATCTCCCCTGATCTCCCTGACTGGGAGAAATCCTCCCTCCCTGCCATGTGCTTAAAGCACCACTGGCCACCCTGCAGTCTGTTTCTAAGTGTGCTTATTTGGGATCAGTGACCTGCTCCCTCCTTAGGTGTGAGCTCAGGGAGAACAAGGACCATCTCTCCAGGGCTTGGCACTGTGCCTGGTGTATCCTGGGTCCTTGATAAGCATTTGGGAAGGCAAGAGGGAGGGAGGGAAGGAGGGAGGGAGGGAGGGAAGGAAGAAAGGAAGGAAGGAAGGAAGGAAGGAAGGAAGGAAGGAAGGAAGGAAGGAAGGAAGGAAGGAAGGAAGGAGAGGGAAGGAAGGAAGGAAGGAAGGAAAGTGAGGGAGGGAAGGAAAGAAGGGAGGGAGAGAGAGGGAGAGAGGGAGGGAGGGAGGACAGAAGAAAGGAAGAAGGAGGAGAGAGGCTGGGGGAGGGAGGAACAAGCTGTGACAACAACAGGGTCAGCACCCAGTCCTGCTTCTAACCCTCACAAACTCTGGCCTAGCACCTGTCCCCTGAACTATTGCTCAAGACCCTTCCCCAGGGAAGGGGTGGAGCCCCCCTGAGGCCAGGCTGCCCTAAGGTGACTCCCTGAGCTTGGAGGAGACCGCCCTGGCCCTGGCCCGGGAGACGCATCCCATTAGTGGAAAACTAAAGAAAGCCATCAGCACGTGGACAGGACGCCTGGCCTGGGAGTTCCAGTTGAAGCTCTGCCTTGGCCTCCCTGTTGGAGTCCCATCCTGTCTCTGGTCCTTAGTTTCCTCTTGGGTACAATGGGAAGGTAGGCCTTGGTCTGTGGGGCTCTGCTCAGAGCCAGTCAAAAGTACACAGGGAAGAACGTTGGATACACAGGGTTGGGATGGCCAAGGGAATGAGCTTCCAAAGTAGGGAGAAATTAGGGAGTAGGGAGAGGAACCAGAAAAGCAGTCTAGGCCAGGGGAACAAAGAGGTGAAGCTAGAGTGTGCAAAGCCATTCAGGGGAGTTTTGAGACAATTTTGCCTGGATATGAGTAGGAGCCAACTGGTAAAGGGCTGTGATTGCTGGATTGAAGAGTTTGGACTTTATTCTGCTGAGAAAGGGAGCTAAGATAGGTTCTTGAGCAGAGGAGTGAAATAAAGACAGCACCAGCTCAGTCAGGCAATCTTGATACGCAGAGGGAAGTCTGGAGGCTGGGAGGCCAGGGAGGAGGCTGTTGGAAAAGTTCAGTTTGAGAGAGAAGGTAGGGCCTGAGCTTGGGCAGTGACGTTAAGGTGGGGGCAGGGGTAATGGGACACGCGGGGCAAACACCCTTCTCCACCCAGGCAACCTCCATTGACCTTGTACTTTGGGAGGGGCTCCTAGACCCGCAGTCTTGGCAGTCTGCTGGGGTACTTAGGAGCTCAGGCTTGGGAGTCAGACTAGTCTGGGTTTGAATCCCAGGTGAGTGCCCTCGGGCAAGTCACCTAGGCTCTTGCAGCCTTTCAGAACCTTTCTTCTTCTATGAAATTTGCAGGCCCCAAAACAAAATGAAAATGTCTACAAAAAAGGGGAAAAAGTGCCATTAAAGGTACTAAAGTACAAAGCTTTTCCTTTCTTCTGCAGTCTCTCCTTCATTGGTCATGGTGTGTGTTTGTTTTTGTTTAAATGTGTTATTTAATCTTCTAAGAAAAGAAAAATTCAGGGGCAGCCAGTTAGCTCAGTTGGTTAGAGTGCAGTGCTCATAACACCAAGATTGCCGGTTTGATCCCCATGCCCCACCCACAACTAGATTGAAACAACGACTTCACTTGGAGCTGTTGGGTTCTGGAAAAACACACTGTTCCCCAATACAAGAAAAAAAAGAAAAAGAAAAAGAAAAATTTAAATTATTAGCATGAATTTTACCATTAGTCTTTATTTTTGTGTCACGCCCATTTTAAATACAAAATAAAGAGTACTTCACTCATTTGTGTAGTTGCTAAAATTACACAAATTGTATTTCATAGCTTGTGCATGCATGTATATTTAGTTTTGATCAGAACACCGGGAATGCTACATAAAACGTTCTGAACTGTTTTTATTTCACTTCTTGATATGCACACATCCTACCCCCACTCTCTACAGTGGGCTCACTGATGAGTCGGGAAGGACTGAAAGGAAAGAGTGCTCTGGGTTGTCCTGTTTTTCCCTTTCCTTCCGGGGCATCATTTTTTTATTTTTTTTTAAGATTTTTATTGGAGAGTTGGGGGAGGGGAGGGGAACAGCATTGGGGAATCGGGGAAGGGGAACAGACAAGTTGCTGTCCTTTCGTTCTTCAGTCTAGTTGTGGAGGACATCGCTTCCCTGGCCCATGTTGGTATTATCATTGCGCTCTTCTCAGTTGAGGCAGATCAGTTGCCGGCCACTGGATGGCCAGTTCACACCGGCTGCCGGCCGCTCATGCTGGCTGCCAGCCACTCACTGTAGCCTATAGCAAGCAGCCCACTGCAGCCACACTGCAGCCCAGGCCTCGCTGGCGACTCACGGCAGCCCAGCTCCAGGTGGAGCTGTTGTTCGCTATCTTAGCTGTAGAAGGCGCAGTGTCACTGGCCCTGGTGTTGGGATCTGAACCGGAGCCCTGCTGCTCAAAGCTGGTGTTCCAAGCCAGCTTTTAACCAACACGCCACTCAGCTGGCCTGGGGGCACCATTTTTAACATAAGTGTTTGGTGAATGTAGGGAAATAATGTAGGAAAGGTATGGTAGGGTTCCATGATCCTTTGTGTTTCTTAGAACACGACTACCTTCTTTCTGCATCTGAAGCAAACTCTGGTTCAAGGGGAAAGCATGGCCCCCCAGGGCTGTCAGCACCCTCACTTACTCAGCTGTAGATGTAACACACTTTCCCTTATATGCGATTTGAGTCTCACCGAATTCCCACACATCATGAGTCCACCAGAATTCTGTGCTCACGAAGCATCACAAATGCTCTATTTGAATGCGACAGTGTATACACACATCTTCCCTGCTCACATGTGTGTCCCATTGATTTCACTTACAAAGTCCAAATTCAGAGAGAAAATTATTAAGAATTTCAAGACAATGATAGCAGGGTATTAAACCAAATGTGGGGCCTCTCTGACCTCCGGGCCCTGTGTGACTATACAGTTTGCATGCCCATGAAGCTGGCCCTGCTAGAACTTATCCCAGCATTGTTCTGAGGATTGAATGAAAGACGCATGAAAAGAGCTTAGCACAGGCCTGGCACATGGTGAGTAGTCAACTCAGGTGGTCTGAGGCCAATCAGGGTGCTGGGGCCTGGCCCTAGTGCCAGCCAATGGGGTGGTAGGACAAGGCCTAGAGCAGGGACTTCTGGGAAGCCTTCCTCTCCTGGCCCCATGTTCCACCCCCTTCGCTGTCTGCTTTTCCTCACTCTGCACTGCAGGTCCCTCCCCCCATTCCTATAATAACAATCATGCCAGAAACCATTTATTGAACATGTACTACTTCTAGACACTTTGCTTTACCAACATTCATCAGTTCCCATAACAGTTAAGGGCCAACTCTTTATTTTCAAATGGCAGAAACCCAACTAAAAAGGGATTTTGTGACTTCCATATCTGAAAAAAAAACAGGAATGGAACTATATGAGGTAGATGTCGTCATAAATCAACGTTTCTCCATCTCTTTGCTTCTCTTTGTGGTAGCATCATTGGCAGCCAGATTCTACTGTCATGGTGGCAAGATGGCTGCCAGCAGCATCAACCTTACATTGCACCAGCTTCACCACCACCGAAGGGAGTTTTATGGCCCTCATTGGCTAGGAAAGGGTCATAAGCTCACCACCAGATCTAGGAGATCAGATCAGTTCTATGGGGACAATAAGGATTAAGGAAAGAGCAGGGAAGGTTCTCATAAAGAAAACCAAACAAGGAGGATGGATGCTAGCTGTGACACCAGATTCATCAACCTTGGGAGAGGGCTATCATTATCTCCATTTATGGCTAAGACTACCTATTCACCAAACCTGGTTCCTTTTCCTTTTGAGCACAGCTAGACTACATTTCCCAACTTCCTTTACAGTTAGATGTGGCCATGTGACTAAATTCTAACCAATGGAATTTGAGAAGAAATGATGTCGTCACCACCTGGCCTGGTTCATATAGTAATTGCTATGCTCCATGCTCTTTCTTCTTTCACTGGCTTGATGCATACAAGTATGATGAACTTGGAACCATGTTGAAAATGGCAGAGCCATAAAACAAAAGGAGCCTGGGTCTCAGTGTTACCACTCCACCAAACAGAACTGCTTTGGTCCTTATACAATTTTGGGTTGACCTTGGCTTACCCTAACTAATCATTACAGATGAGCAAGGTGAGACTCAGAAGGGTTATGTGCCTTGCTCAAGGCCACTCAGCTTATAAGAGGCCAAGCCCAGATTCAAAGCTAGATCTGTCTGACTCTTTCCAGTCACAAAGACAGAAACCTATAGGAACTGTAACAAATAAAGGAAGGTCTCTGGGAAGGACCCAGAATTATACCCTATGGAATCTGGGGGAGCCAAGGGCAGAAGCACAGCAGAGGCTCTTAAGGCACTTGGGCGTCATTTAGCAAGTCACTGTCTCTGCCTCTCTCTGACACCACATGGTATCTTGTCTCAATTTTATCTTGTCCATATTTCACATGGACTTGGTTTTCCTCTCTGCTCTCCCACTGCTGTACTTCAGATGATGTTCACTCTGGCGCTCTAATTCTGGTCTAAGCACCCGTGGCCCTCCAGATATTATCTCTGCCTCAATGCTTAAACTCTCAAGAGAGAGTTTGATTGGCTCAGCTCACCTGTCTATGGCTGAGCAGCTCCTACATGAGGGCCCTCCCCTCTTGATTCAGCTGGGGTGGAGGATTCCATGGGCAGCTCAGGCTGCCTCCCAGCTTCTCCTCTTCAGCCCCTAACACACAGCTGCCCTTAGACACCTCTCCTAGGGCCCTCTCACTCCACTTTTCCCCATATGCACTCCTTGACTCCTCTCCCCACCTCAACCTGCTGTCCCCTACCTCACTGCAGAACCCCTCACCTACCCAGCTACTGAAGCCAGAAACTCATCCCTGAATCTAATCCATTACCAGGTCTTGTCTATCACAGCTCCACTCTGCCTTGGTCCACACCTCCTTATTTTTCTTCAGAACTATCAGTTGATCGTAGGGTCTTTTCAGTCTCTGTTCTCCCCTTCAATTCCTTCCCTATACCAGCTTCCAGCAGAAGGCTTTCTAGAAGGCAAATCTGACCCCATCTCTTCATTGCTTAAAAAGTCTTCAGTACAGGGCTGGCCAAGTGGCATGGTGGTTAAGCGCTGGTTTGGGAAGCCAGCGGCCCCGGTTCAGGTCCCACATATGAGGGCCAGTGACACTGCCCTCAAAAAAAAAAAAAAGTTTTCAGTACAGAGGATATCAACAGTGAGATTAGGAGCATGGCCCAGAAGATGGGTTTGCACCTCCGACCAAGGAGGGCGTGTATGATTATAAGAAAAAGGAGTTACACAGTTCAGGGAACTTCAGATTTAAGCAAGCAAGCTGCTGGTCGTCCAAACTTCCGAGCCTACCAAAAATAACAATAACCCCAATGTCACAGTCAAGACAGGTCCTCAGAAGAGCACCAGAGAATACAACTGGAAGAGCAAAGCTGAGCTGGAAACTGGGTTCCATTATAGAAAAGGACACTGATGTGGCACTAATATGGTACGTTAAGTCATGTTAAAGACCCAGCTGATATCACGGTTCAAGTGCTAAAGGATTATCTGGCAAGGAGTTTACTTAGAAGTTGCTGAAACAAGTTACTGCTGAATTTAGTTTATAAGCAATTGATGGGGTGCTGCACAAGGTCTAATTTTAAGTAGTTGCAGTATATTTGAGTTGCTCAAAAAACTCTTCAGCATAGGATATCCCAATACTCATGGCCTACCAAATGAAACCCTGCAGCTAGCTGAAAGCAAGTTATAACAAGAAAAAAGAGCACAAGTTATTCACAGCATTCTGCAGTATCTTACTGTCTGAAGCGTAGGATCTATATTTCTGGTTTGTGATATTGCTATAAGCAACATTTTCCAGAGTGAAGTTATTCCCCACTTCCCCCAATTTAGTAAATGATGAAAAGTGGAACTGTGTTCCGTAATCTTAGTTACTGAAGAAAGCTAAGTTGAGAAATTAACAATTTTGCATTGCACAGTACTGTTTGATACTTTTCATTTTAAGTCAAATAAAGTAAAACAAGAAAAGAAAGGAAAAGTCTGCAGAACAAAATCCAGGTATCATTGGGCAATCAAGGTTCACAGTGTTCCAGCCCTGACTCTCTAATCTATCCTTCTGATGGTCATGCTCATGCTTCTTATGATCCAGCCATGCTGAGGGACTGAATTACTGTCCCTGGCACATAGCTGAGGTTTCCCATCTTCAATGCAGGCAATTTTCCTGACTGCAGCGCCCTCTTCTTTATGTGTCCAAAGCTTTGCAGGGAAGCCCTACGTTTCCCCCCATGCTGTACTTTGGCCCTCTTCGATGGAGTAGGAATGCTGTTCGCCAGAGAGATGGTAAGTTCTGCCACCATCTGTCCTGTGGAGGAGTTAGAAAGAGCAGGGGCTGCGTACCAGACCTGGAGCTCTCAGTACATGGCAGCAGGGAGGTAGGGAGGATAGACCTGTCCTTTGGACAGTATGCCTGTGACCGTGTCACCCTGGCCATCAGCTGTTTGTCCAGATACAGACAGAGGGCATAATGGGGGACACGCCAGCACCTGAACAGATAGTTGGAGTATGAAATGATTGTGTGTGATTCTGTGGGAGCTTGGAGGGATGCCCAGAAGTCATCATGGGGGCAGCCAAGGAGGTGGGCACAGTGACAGGTGTGTGAACCGGCCAGGTGGGGGCCACAGTTGCTGGCAGCTGTTCTCCCTGCCTGTGGTGGTTTGGAGGCAGAGTGGGGTGGGGTGGGCTGGAGAAAGGGAACATAGGCCAGCCTGCCAGAGCAAACAGGCAGGCCTTCTAGCCCTACCTTCTAGCAAATACCAACTGACAGCTGAAGGTGGGGTGCAGTGGGTGAGGCTTAGGGTTAAGGTCCCTGGGCCTGGCAAAGGGGAGTCAGACCCCAGGATGTGTATGTGGAGGAGGGTATAAGGGTTCCCAGCTGCTTGAATGCCTAGGGTTTCCTGTCTGTAGCGGGCTGTAGGGCTCTGTCCGCACCTAGCCCTGGCTAACATTTTTCCTGGCAACTTAGGAATATAGGTTGGGTTGCCTTTATGTAGTAGTGGGAGAAGAAAGAGACAGGGTGGAAATAACAGGGATATTACACTTGAGATCTAAGAAGCCACAACCAAAAACCTAGCATTCCCCTACCATTGTAGCCACAGGCTGAGACCTAACTGAGGCCCTGGGAGTCAGGCTGGATGACCCACCCAAGGTAGCGAAGGTTCTGGACCATTTGGTCCACGCAGTCATCACTGAGTATTTCTGTGCTCAAGGAGGCATAGCAAACGGGAGACAGAGGAGGAGCGCCAGGACCCTGGAAGGAAGAGATCAGGACGTGGTGGGTACACATACATACATGATCTGGGTAGAGAGTCAGCAGACAGGGCGGGCGTGGGCTCAATCCCAGAATCTATGACTCTGCAGCCAAGGTGGATCCCAGAGGCTGAATCTCTGCACAGCAGAGGCCAGCTTGGTGGGGGGTAAGATTGGGTGAGACTAGCTGGGTCCCTCAAGCCGAAGGGGGTGCCAAGCAGGCTTCTCTTTGCTCCTCCTGTTGGCTGTGTGAGTGGTTCTGCCTCCCCACCGTGTGCTTCCCTGACCTGTAGCCCTTCTTCTGGCACCTCTGGAGCGGCTGGAGCTCAGGGAGCCCTGGAGGTGGGGATTCCTCAGACGCTCCCATCCTTGGGCCAAAGCCACTCTCCCTGGGGGCCCTAGCCCTGGCTGGAGGCGTCCACCCCACCCCTCAGGCCTCTCTAGGGAGCCCCACTCCCACCCCAGCAGTTACATTTCCTGCCGGGGTGAGGGTGTGTGTCTAAGGTAATAAGACTGTTTTACGTTCTTACGTACTGGTTTCTTGTTAGAAGTTCTGCTTGTATGAGGAATAACCACGCATTGCTGGACATTTGGAAAAGAAGAAAGAAAGCACAAACATCAAGAGAAGAAAACATCAAGTGATCTCCGAAGGAGACAGGCTTATTCACAGGCTTCTGAGCTCCCTCTAGACCCAGGGTCTGCAGAATTCGAGTTGGGGGTAGGAAGCCCCTCAATGGACACCTCCATTTTGCAACCTCCCAAGACCCCGGAGGGCTCAAGAGAAGGAAACTCAGGAAACAGTGCTCTGCAGCTCGCCCGGGCTCTTGGCCCCTGGGGGCTCCCAGAACTCTGCGGACAGGGCCCGAGAGCCCTCCGGGAGACCGGCACGCGGCTCCCCCAAGCTCGGCGCGCTCCACGCCGGCTGCCTCAGTTCCCTCTTCTGCAGAATGGGCTGGCGGCCTCAGCGTCCGGGGGCGCTGCGGGGGCGGGGCGGCGGGTTCCCAGGGCGGCCGGAAGGAGTGTGAGTGCGGGGGCGGGCCCCGCGCCGCCCCGCCCCGGGGAGGCAGCCCGGGGCGCAGCATCCTGGCGCGAGCTTGGGCCGTGCAGCCAGTGCCGTCGGGGAAGGTCCCAGCGCAGACATGGCCTTGTGCGGCGCCCGCTCGGGCCCGGGTTCCGCACGCCCTGCGCAGTAGCTCCGCGAAGAGGCGGCCTCGACGGTGCAGACGGTCGGGCGGGCGGCATGGAGGCCGCGCACCTGCTCCCCGCCGCCGCCGTGCTGCGCCACTTCTCTGTGACCGCCGAGGGCGGCCTGAGCCCGGCGCAGGTGACCAGCGCGCGGGAGCGCTACGGCCCCAACGGTGAGCGCGCGGGCCGGGCCGGGGCAGCGGGGGCCGCAGCCTCAATTTCCCCCGGCACCGTGGCCGCGGGGCGGTCCACCCCCACCCCCAGCTCGCTGCCTCCGCGGGCGGGCAGGAAGCGAGGGCTCCGGAAACCTCTGCAGATGCTGTTGGGGCACCCGGCGAGGCTGCGTGGCCACCTTTTCGGAGGGTGGGGTGGGGAACGGGTTCCGGGTTCGGAGGCCGGACGCCTGGCGCCCCCTCCCCGTCCCCCTTCTCCTCCCTCCAGGCCCAGGGACCTGTACGGTCCTTACAGGCTGAACACCTCCACAGACCCCATCCACGCGTGCAAGCCTTAGGCCACCCCCATTGGCGGTCAGAGCTGAATCCCTGAGCCGCCCTGCAACCCGCCCGCATCGTGCAGGTGCACACACTGAGATCAGCTGGCGGTGGACCAGCCAGAGACTCTGAGGCCCAACCTCCCAGCTGGCCCCTAGCGTCTCCCCCAGGGCTCAGGAAAAGACCCAGAAGGTGCAGCCTGTCAGCTGGTAGCCTTGGTGCCCCCACCCCCACCCCCAGGTCTTCCTCTTTCTGCAACCCGAGGCGGATGTGGCTGGCGGGAGTCGGTGGGGGCTTTGAACTGCTGGGGCTGGAGACCCGCCTCCCTGGGTCCCACTCTGGGAGGTGCCTGGGGAGGCCTTTCCGTCCTGGGTAACCCAGAGTGGTACCTGCCCATCTCTGGGCAGGGAGGGAGGCTTCACGTTTTTGCTGTCTGGGTGGGAGAGGTAATATTTCTTCCTCATCTTTAAAGGAGTGTGGGATTCTCCACCTGCCAAAAGGCACAGCAAGTGCAGATACCGTCCAGATGTGGCCCTGGCTCATTTCGAGGCCCTATGAGGGTGGAAGATGTAGAGGTCCCCTCCCCAAGTCGCTTCCAGGCAGGTCTTGCTACCCGCTTTGTTCATCCCTAGAGTATTAGGGGTCCAGAGAGGAATGTCCCCTCCATCCCCAAAGTGCAGCCTGGACCTGTGTCCTCTCAGGATTTGAGGCCTCACCCTTTCACAGTTCCCACCTAACCAGAGGGTCAGTGCTGTGGCCTGAGCGTCTCACTGCTCTGGGCTGGCTGAAAATTAGAAAAAGCTGTCAGAAAGGGAGTTTTGGGTTTTGTATTGGTTTATAAAAACCACCTCTTATATAAATATTATCTTTCTGGAGCAGAAATCCTTTTTCAAAAAAATTAGTTGCTATATTTAGTTGCGCTGTGGGAGGAACTAGGGAGATAAATATTATTTAATATCCCCCATTAGTGACTTGGCAGGGAGGGTGTCGTTGCTGCAGGAGAATGGGGCCGCAGGGCCTGTCCCCCGACCCTGGGGTGGTGGTGGGAGTCAGGCAGCAGGCCTGGGGGTGCCCACCCTCCTCTGTGCCACTGTGACCTCCAGCTTGGGAGTCCCGATTCCCAGGGGAGATTGGAGACCCAGCCCTTAGTTCTGCCTCGAGAATCACACAGATTCTGCCCTGTGTGGCTCTGGGTAACACCCCTCTCCCTTCTGGCCCCTGTGTCTTCATCAGTTTAGCAGAAGAGGGGCTGACTGGGGAAAAGGGAGCCCCTCATTCACTCCATGCTGTTTTATCTGGATGAAGTGGTTTGGGGGTGCCTTGGCCACTGAGCACCTGTGTAAGGTGATGGACAAGGATGTTGGTATGGCGTGTAGGACCACAGAAAGGTAGATGGGCATGGGGAGGGGGTACATCAGAGGGTATGCACTAGGAAAATTTGGGAGGCCATTGATAGGCTCCCCTGGTTCCTCTGTGCTAGTAGTATTAAAAGCTAATGTTCACTGAGCACTTACTATGTGCTAGGCACTTTTCATCTTTTATCTCATTTCTTCTCCAAAACAACTCTATGAAAACAACTATTGTCATCCCCATTTTACAGAGGAGGTAAACTGAGGCATCAGGAGGTTGGACAGTTTGCCCACGGTCACACAGCAAGTGGTAGTGCTGGTTCTGGGTGCCTGCCCCTCTCTGGGCCTCATTTTCTTTGTCTGTACAAGGGGGTCCCAGGTTCTCCAGGCTCTGGGATCATGATGTTGGTGCCTGTGCTAGGAGGAGCTGGGGTCAGCTAGGCAGGAGCTAATCTAGCTTTGCTCCTGACCCAGGGGGTTCTTCCCTTGGGTCACTGATGGCTTTTCCTCAGGGAGCATTCCAGGGCTCTGGACGTGATCAGGTGAGGAGAGGGGAGCCAGCCGCCCCTTCCTGCCTCCTACTCCCCCCACCCAGCCTGAGCCTGAGAAGGAGGCATGGATGCCCTCCAGTCTCTACCTGCACAGTCTGTAGGCTGACAGGGTTTTGAACCGTGCGATCCTGAATAAGCCACTTTGCCTCTCTGCCTAAGTTTCTTCATCATAAGCAAGGCTACAGTAGGACCCATGTCATAAGGTTGTTTGTGAAAGTTCGTGGTCACCAAACCATCCCTTCCTTGTAGCAGAAGAGGCTGGGCCTGGCTCCCAGCCAGAAGCTGGTGATGGGGTAGGCGGGACCTGCAAGTGGAGGGGAACACCCCAGGGACTAGTGTCCCCCTTACCCCAGGAGTCTATGCACCTGCAAGGTCGTTAGCGCTGGAAACCACAAGGAAGATATTTGCTTACGTCCTGTAGTTTGCAAATTATGCCAGCAGGAGGGAGGAAGGGAAGCTGAGGCTGGAGCTGGGGCTCCTGTCCTCCCACCTTCTCACCCTCCCCGCTCCTTAGAGCTGGGCGAGAGGGCCTCAGCACTGCGGTCTGAGCATGCCAGACACCTGGGAGTCCCCCATACACACAGACTCTGGCCTAGAGATGCATCTTCTGAGGCCCGAACAGGGCAGTGAGTGGGATGCTCCCGACCCAGTGCCCCTTGTAAGGAGGTCCCAGACATACTCAGAACTCAGCTTCCTTGGGAGGTGGGGGTGGGGGTGGGGGTTTCCTACATCCTTTCAATTTATCATTTGAATAAAAATGTACACGCAGGGCCGGCTGAGTGGGCAGGGCCGCCCGAGTAGTTAAGAGCTGGCTTGGGACGCCAGCGGCCCCAGTTCAGAGTCCACATATGAGGGCCAGTGACACTGCCCTCTAAAAAAAAAAAAAAAATGTACATGCAGTGCTACATTCAAAGGGTACAAAGGGTATACACAGTAAAAAGTCTCCCCAGCGCTGTCTCCAATCACCCACTCCTAGTTGTCCCCCATGTCCCCTTCCCGAGATATTCTGGATCTGTGATCTATGATCTTTTTTACACAAAAGGGAGTGGATTGTGAGCTGTTTTGCCCCTGCTTCTCACGTGACAATCACTCTTGGAGAAGGTACCATGTTGAGCATCCTTGGGCTTCCTAGTGGTGACGCATAGTTTCATGTGTGGCTGTCCTAGCGTTTCTTCACTCTGACTGTTGATGGGCACTTTGGGTGTTCGCAGCCTCGGCTATCACACATGTTGCAAGGCGTATCCTCCCCATGTCATTTTACACACCTGTGCATATCCTCAAAGGATAAATTCCTAGACAAGGAATTGCTGGGTCAAAGGGTGTGTGTAATTTAGCTTGACAGCTGTTGCTAAATTGTTCTCCATAAAGTTGCACCAATGGACCTGCCTGCTTCCCACCTCACCAACGCAGGGGATTATTGGACGGTTGTTTTTTTTTTTTTTTTTGAGGGCAGTGTCACTGGCCCTCCTATGTGGGACCCGAACCAGGGCCGCTGGCTTCTGAAGCCAGCGCTTAACCACCGCGCCACTCGGCCGGCCCTTATTGGATGTTTTGATCTGTTTTCAATCTGAAAGAAAAGTGTCTTTTCATGGTTTTACTTTGCGTTTCTCTGCTTACAAGTCAGGTTGGGCATTTTTTTCATATATTTAGGCATCATTTGATTTTCTTGTGTCAGTGAACGGGCTGCCCATCACTTTTGCTGGGTGTGAGCCAAGGTAGGAGGCAGAACTGGGTTGGGCATGTCCTGCCAAATGGGCCAACACCCAAGGGCCCTGGAGAGCCCAGTGATGTGAGAGTCAGGAAGAAATCCGAAGAAGTCTCCAGGGGTGGTCTCTTTTTAGGATAGCTGGGGGAGGGGATGTGATGGGCTGGAACCCCCCTTCCCCGGCTTCTCGCTGCCCATGTATGCAATGGATATGACTGCCCCAGGGCTGCCAGGTTGGAGGGACGGTTTGGATTTAGATTCCTGCCAGGGATGTCACTGTGGCCTTATCTCCTGCCCTTAGCACAGGCCTCATGTGGCCACTGGAACTCTGGAGAAGCCCGCAGAAACCAGGCCAAGAGGAGGGGGGCCCGGTCAGGAAGGAGGAGGGAGTGAGATCTGAGTGGCCCACTGGCTGGGTGGCCTGGGGCATACTTGCCCTTCCTTGACCTCCGTGTCCTCAATAGAACAGAGATCGGACCCTGAGATGCCCCCCTCAGGGCTTTGTGGATGTGCAGTGACTCTTGGATCTGAGAGGGGAGTGGCTTGTCTGCAGAGATTTGGAAGTTCCAGGTCATTCAAGCTTCACTCTGGTTTTCACACCTTTGTCGGGTAGCCTTGGAGGCCCTTCCCAGGGACAGCATCAGGCCTGTTCCCTCGGAAATCCCCATCGCCTTGTACCAGAAGCTCCCTGAGGCAAGGCAAGGTCTGCCTATAGCATAGCCGGCACAAAGATGCTGAGCGAAGCCATCAGTAGGGTGTTTTAGTGCCAGATCTGCCAGGTAGGTTGTGGGCCCTGCAGGGCAGGACATGCATCCCAAGGCCCCCTGCAGCGTGGGGCCAGGTTGTCCACTCTAGGTGGGCCCTGGAGACCTGGGCAGGGCCAGGTGGGTTGGGTGGGGCTGCCCAGCAAGGGCCTCTCCCTTAGTCTGCAAGTGACAATTTAATTGCTCTGTAAATTTACCTTTGAGGAAGACCTTGGTAAGCACTTGCCTCTCCCAGCTGGAACTGACATTTAGAAGCCGAAATACCAGTTTTCAATGTTGGGAGAAGGAAGGACTCAAGAAGGGGGAATTAGGGGAGCAGGTGGTGCTTGGAGTCTGGGTGGGGGCAGCCCTGAGCCTGCACCCCCCTTCTCTGGGGCTCTGGGCTGTGGGCCCAGGGCACTGGCCTGAATCGTGGGACAACTGAGTAAACAATTCTGCGAAGCTGTGTGTGGACGCAAGGGTGACTCAGCCCCTCCCCGCCCTTGAGGCACTCTAGTCAGGGAGGGCAGCCCCCATGCTGATAACTAGTGAGAGAAGGACAGGGTGCTCAGGGGACAGGGCTTTTCTGGGAAGCCTTCCTGGGAAGCTGGGGTTTAAATGAGGAGATGGAGAAGGGTACCCTGCACAGAAGGAATGGCCCAAACAAAATCTTGGAAGGGGAAAAGCTTTAGCAAAATCAGGGGAGGTAGTGGTACTCCTGAGGCATCTCGCTTGACTGGTAGATGGACGGAAGTCAATCTAAGATATGGGAGTGATTCTGGAAGGATAAGCAGGAGCAGATCCAGGAAGGCCTTGAAGGCCATTCCAAGGTTGGTTTTTATTCTGCAGGCCAGGGAGAGCCACTGAAGGTCTATGAGCCTGACAGAGGCAAGGCTGTTCAGTCATTCATAGGTTTTTTGTTTGTTTTTTTTTAAACATTTTTTGTTCTTTTTTTTTAAAGATTTTATTGGGGAATTGAGGGAGGGGAACAGCGTTGGGGTACCGGGGAAGGGGAACTGACAAGTTGCTGGCCTTTTTGTTCTTCAGTCTAGTTGTGGAGGACATTGCTTCACTGGCCCATGTCGGTATCGTCATTGAGCTCTTCCCGGGTGAGGCAAATCGGTCGCTGGCCTCTGGACCACCACTCACAGAAGCTCTTGGCAGCTCACACTGGCTGCCAGCTACTCACACTGGCTGCTGGCCACTCACTGTAGCCTATGGCAGCCCACTGCAGCAGGGGCTGCAGCTATGCTGTCCCGAGGACTCACAGCAGCCCAGCTCCACGTGGAGCTGTTGTTCACCATCTTGCCTGTAGAGGGCAGTGTCACTGGCCCTCATATGTAGGATCCGAACCGGGGCCGCTGGCATCCCAAACCAGCTCTTAACCAATGCGCCGCTAGGCTGGCCCCATTCATAGGTTTTTATTGAGCACCTACTGTGTGCCAGATATTGTTGCAGGTGCTGGGGTCATTGCACTTAAGGAAGTCCTACTGTCATGGAGCTTACCTTCTAATAACTCTTATTATGGCTAATGTTGTTTTGAGCATTTACTGTATGCTGAGTATATTCTAAGTGTTTTATGCACAGCATGTTATTTAATCTCCATACAAACCTTATGAGGTAGTTACTGTGGTTATCCCCATTTTGCATATGGGGAAATTGAGGCACAAAAGAGATCACAAAACTACCAAGAGATAGAGCAGGATTTGAACTCAAGCCCTCTAGACCAGACTCCTTGCTTTAAGCCATGAAGCGTATCTGATCATATCAGGACCCCTAGGCCAGCCCCACATCAGCTATCTGTGGGTATTGGCCAGCTCAGTTTGGCAACGGTGACCCAGAGCAAGGGTTGGCTGGAAGAAGCCATTACGTGAGAGACCCAGAAGTCTACTATTCCAGAACAGTGGGGTTACATGCCCCTGGGCTAGCCCAGCTGGGACTTGGGAGGGAGCAACACCTCCGGTGACTGCCTTTGTCTGGGCAGCTTAGCAGATGGCACCAAGAGGTGGGCATCTGTCACTGTTGAGGGCCCAATGCCACCATTTCAAGGGGAACTGGCGTAGACCCCCACATGTAGCCTGGGGATAGCAAGGGTAAACCAGCATCTTGCAGGGGTGCCTGGGGAGGGTCTGGGGGGGTGGTTCTATCCTAGCCCCTGGGCTCCCTCCGTGGCTCTAGGACTTAGCCTTGTGAGAGGAGAATTGGGTTGTTCAAGGTTTTGGCAGGACTGGAGTTTGAAGCAGATCAGGCCCAAGCAGGCAGGGCCTAGGAACCCGCAAAACACCCCTTGTGAAGACAGCAGAGCTTTTGCACTGGGATGATTTTGGCTGGTGGCCCTGGGGTCACAGTAGAGAGATGAGTTGGTGGATGGGATGAGGGTATCTAGCCCAACAACCAGGACATGGGACACCCAAGCTTTTCAGGTGACTTTGGCTAGGGGAGCTAGAGGGACCAGGGTAGGGAAAGGCAGGACAGTCTAGGAGTTAGAGCAGGAGGTCCTGGGCAGGGAGTTGAGAGTTAGACTGCCTGAGCTCAAAACCCTTTCTGCCACTTCCACTTCCCGGCTGTGTGAACATGATCTAGTCACCCAACCTCTCTGGGCTTCAATTGTCTACTTTGTAAAATAGGGATAATAATTGTATCCTCCTCAAGTTGTTTGGGAATCACAAGAGAGAGCAATGCCTGTGAGGTGTTAGCATGGCACTGGGCACACCCTACACTAATCATTCGGCTGTACTTATTCTTATGCTCTTGGCATAGTGCCTTCCCATTTATCTTTGGACATAATGGAGGTAAAGCACCTGGCACACAGCTTGGTACATAGTAGGTGCTCAGTAAATGGGGCTCTGATTAATAGTAAAGATAATCCTCACAGCAGTCCTTCAGGGTGGGAGCTGGGTACCCCATCTTCCAAATGAGACACAGAGCCCCCCAGGGAGCCAGCTGCTCAGGCAGAACTAGAAGCACATGTACAGAGGGTGCCAAAAAAATGTATACACATTTTAAGAAAGGAAAACCATATTAAAATTGTCATCAATATATACGAATAACAAAAGATGAATGTTAAGTCACGTTTGAATTCTGCAATTACAAGAGGTGCTCAAAGTGGTTACCATCAGTGTCCAGACACTTCTGATTACAGCGAACTCCTGCTTGAGCAACGCTGACCAAACTCTCCACTTGTATACGTTTTTTGGCACCTCCAGTGTGTGCATGTGTAGGATGGGCAGGGCATCTACTGTGACATCACCGCTGGCTGAGCCTCCTCCAGTACAATAGGTGGGGGTGGAAGGAGAGCCTTGTGGTAGAAGCCAGGTCTAGGAAAAAGGGTCTATCAGTCAGGACTGACTAGGTGATGCTACAGGAACAACTCCCAAATCTCAATGGCTTAAAACAATAGAGTCATTTCTTGCTCACGCTGTATATATATATATATATATATATATATATATATATATATATATATATATTTCAATGTCAGGGCATCTGGGGGCTCTATGTCCCCTGCACACTGACTCGGGTTCGCAGAGCAGACACCATCTCACAGGTTGCTGTTAATATAGCAAAGGGACAAAGAGCCCCAGATCTGCGCTGTCCAGTATGGCAGCCACTAGCCTTATGGGGCTATTTACATTTAAATGAATGAAAACTAAGTAAAATTTAAAATGTAGCTACTCAGTCACACTAGCCACATTCTCAGTGCTCAGTAGCTTCATGGGGCTGGTGGCTACTGTAGAGGACAGTGCAGCTATAGGATACTTCCATCACCCCAGAAAGTTCTGTTGGACGGCACCCTTTTAGAGAGTCTCCCATCGGCAGTTCAGTGCTCCTGTCCAGAACTAGCACACATCCTTCCTTTCACGACTCACATACTGGGGCTGGGAAGTGCAGTCCTAATATGTTCTCCCAACATTGGGAGAAACAGAAGTACAGTAAGTTCTTACTTGATGTCTCTAATAGGTTCTTAGAACTGCAGCAAAACAATGTATAACAAAACCAATTTACCCAATAGGCTAATGGATATAAATAAATAAGAGTTGAGTTCTTGTGGCATTCATCAGTGTTATAAAGAAACGATACAGGGCCGGCCGAGTGGCGCGGTGGTTAAGCGCTGGCTTGGGAAGCCGGCAGCCCCAGTTCGGGTCCCACATGTGAGGGCCAGTGACACTGCCTTTAAAAAAAAGAGAAACGATACGGAACAAAATGATGTTATTCAAGGACCTGCTGTTTTGGGGGAATAGCGTAACGACCACCGAAGAGTGGATGCAAGTCAGCTTGTGGGTCATAGCGCAGAAAGGGAGACCCAGGTGGAAGGGTAGAGAAAGAAGCATTGGAGAGAAGCGTTGGAGAGACCGACTGAGGCAGGCAGAGCCAGGTGGTTTGGGGGGGACTAGAGCTGGTATGTGTGTCCTGAGACGTGTCCCAACCCCGGACTTCACCCTAGCCCAGAAAAATGCCCTAAGTAATATGATGGCCTAGGGGCTACATGCCTGACAGAGGGAGGGGTGAGGGAGACAGCAGGAGGGATTCAGGTGAAGACTTACAGATAAACTCTTCCTTTGGTCAGGAATCCTGAAGATACCAGAGAAGTGAGGGTTTTAGGAGTCTCGTGGGTAGAGCACGGCACAAGCAAGCTGATGTGTGCCACGAGGTTGACACAGTTCTGTGCTGAGACTGGGGCATGGCCAAGATGACCTCGAAAGGACCCTACTCCATTGGAGAATTGGCCCAGAATACAGGCCTGTCCCTCCCCCCACCTTTCCTGTTCTCTACAGCTAAATAGATCAGAAGGAAAAAGTCTGTTTGATTTTAATCTCAACGCAGGACACTGGAGATTACATTTTCCACGGAAAATGTCAGCCATTGCCTAAAATAGGACTTTGGAGAAAATGCTAGAAAGTGTATTTTTAGGTTATATGTTTCCCTCCTGGATTCCTGCAGTCCAGTGGGCTGCTTGATACTCTCCACGGTTCAGTTGCCAGGTGCAGACCCAAGACCTTCCAAACAGATGATCTGGGAGAGGCCTCCCACAGGAAAACCCGATTGCAGGTACTTAAGCCAAAAACAGGTGGACAATGCAAGGACCTGTGTCAAGCAGGAGGAGGAAGAGAGAGCCAGCCTGGCGTGGGGCCTCAGAGTCTGAACGAGCTCCTGAGTGATGTCAATGCTCTCGAGTCTGTCCTCTGAGGAGCAGGGGACAGGAAGCAGGGCTTCGTTAGGCGGGGTCTGGGAGGAACCTCAGGCCTAGCAGGGCCTGAGCTCGCCCCTTGGAGGAAAAAGCCCATCAGAGGCCACCCTCTTCAGCTCAGCTCCCACCCCTTCCTTCAGACCCACATAGACACACCTACTTGCTGTGGGACCTTCTTCAAGCCACTTCTCCACTCTGAACCTCAGTTCTTGCACCAGTGCCTCCCCGATAGTCTGTTAGGAAGAGTCAAAGACTTCAGGTACCGAGTGGGCCAGTTCCGCCTAGAACAAAAGGTGCTTCAGGAAATGTAAAGATACAAATAGAGCCCACGAAGTGACAGCAGGTCCTGGTGGTGTGTGAAAATATTGTTCTTCAAAATGTTCCTTGGGTCCAAGTGGGATTGGGCATGCAGGGTGGGTCTTCACTGCGTTGGCCTGGAATGCAGGGCCTGGGAGGGGACAAGGTGAGATTCAGCTTCTCTAGGAGCTGAACTGTACAGGGTTCCTCATTGCCTGGGATGCTGGGGGCTGGGATTGTGTCCAGGGAAAGCCCCCGGTGGGGTGGGGCTCAGAGGACTGGCTGTGATGCAGACCTTGCCTGAGTGGTCCGGTGTCTCAGGCAGCCCGAGCTGATGTTTGCAACTTGAGAGAGAGACTATCTTGCTATGGGGGTAGATGCATCCGGGCTCAGACCATCCATTCTGTGACCTCAGCTGTGGGGACATACCTAGACCACTGTGGTAGGCTGGGTGGGCACAGTGGGAGGGGCTGCTCAGGCGCCTCCAAGGCCCCATTGCATAACCCAGTTGTTTCTTGTCTCCTCATGGCTCCTGTGACTGATGGATTCCGCAGAGCTCCCAACTGAGGAAGGTAAGGCTTGGGCCAGGGTGGGCTGCGAGGCCAGCGGGCGACATCCTTGGGCCATTCACTGTCAGATTGGGTCCCCCCTCTGGGACAGAGTGAGGACCTGCTGAGCCCCCAGCGTTGCCCACCTGTGCCTCTCAGGGCCTTGGGCTCTCCCCCTTGAAACAGTCGAGAGGCCGTGGGCCGGCTGGTGCTGAAGCTGACCCAGCTCTGAGTGGGGTGCAGGCCTCACGCCGCGTTCCCCTTCCCAGGGAAGTCCCTGTGGGAGCTGGTGCTGGAGCAGTTCAAGGACCTCCTGGTGCGCATCCTGCTGCTGGCTGCCGTGGTCTCCTTTGTAAGTAGGGCCCCTGTCCTGCTGCATCAGGCGGCCTGGGGAGGAGACGGGGGCGAGCCGGGGCTCGGCTCAGAGGCCCAGGCTCTGGACACAGGGCTATCCTCTCAGCTGGGGGCACCCTGGGGCCCCTCCACACCCCTGCCCTGCTCAGGCGCCTGCTTCCCTGTGAAGCCTTGCAGTCCCTCACTGAACCCCCCTCCCACCTGTCCCTTCCATCCTGTCTGCCAGAACGTCTGCCCCTCCTGTCGTAGTGCAGGGTTCCTTACCCTCAGCTCTGTTGACGTTTTGGACCAGGTGATGCTTTGTTGTGGGCCTGTCCTGATCACTAGAATGTTTAGCAGTATCCCTGGCCTCCACCCAGCAGATACCAGTGGCACTCCCCAGTTGTGACAGTCAAGTCTTCAGAAGTTGCCAAATGTCTCCAGGGGTGGGGGAGCGGCAAAATCACCCCAGTTGAGAGCCCCTTCCATGGCTCCCACTGCCTCTTGGAAGATTTTAGGCCCTAACCTTCTGCAGCCTCCTTGGAGCTACTGCTCCCCTTTGCTGTTGCCCCATCCCTGCTGCCTGGATCCTTCCTGTACCCACAGGGCCATGGGGCCAGGCTGGAACAGTGGGGGAGGGGCAGTGGTTGTCATTAGCAACAGAGACCCAAGGGTAATGCTGAGAAATGGCTGCCTTGAGGGTGGACATGATGCCGGTTCCTGGCCGCATGCCCGGCAGGGCCTGGGGAGGAGACCTCATCTTGGTGACGTGGAGTGCAGGAGCAGCCAGGGCCTTGGGTGGGACCAGCTCTTCCCTTGAAGCCAGCTGTGTCTGTGCCTCCTTGCCACTCACTTTCTTTGTGGAAACCAAGGACTCTTACAGAGAAAAAAAAAGTATCCATGCAGGTACTGGTTCCATCCAAACGGCTGAGCCGAAAGGGTGCTGGTACACCTCCACTGTACAGATGGACACATGGAGGCCCATGGAGCGGAGTGACAAGTATCCAATTAGGCCGAGAGGTCTCCCACCTCCGGGCCTGGGCTCTGGTTGGAATCTTGCTCTCCTCTGACCATGGACTTTGAGTGTGAGCCCTGCAGCAGGATCACCTGGGCTTGTTAAAACAGACTGCTGGGCACCACCCCAGAGTTTCTGACTCAGGAGGTCTGGGATGGACCCTGAGATGCATTTGTAACAAGCTCCCAGCTGCTGCTGCTGCTGCTGCTGCTGCTGCTGCTGCTGCTGCTGCTGCTGCTCTGGGCACCATGCCTGGAGAACCACAGCTAGGCCGACAGTGAGACCTCCAGCCGGCAGCTGTACAATTGCCCCACATCACTGAACGTTGGCAGGTGGGACTTGGGCTGTGGCGGCCACTGCTGTCAGGGGCTAGGTGTCCAGAGCCAAGGCCTTCTCAGAATAGCCCTCTCCAAGCTCAGGGTCCCCCAGAGGTATCTCCCCCAAAGCGGGGGCAGGAGAGCCAGGGTACAAAGGCAGTGGTGAGGAGACCCTGGCTCACAGCCTGGCCCACACTCACCAGCTCTGGTCCCACAGGTCCTGGCCTGGTTTGAGGAGGGCGAGGAGACCACGACAGCCTTTGTGGAGCCCCTGGTCATCATGCTGATCCTCGTGGCCAATGCAATCGTGGGCGTGTGGCAGGTGGGAGGCGCAGGGGCGGGGCTGGGCCCTGGGTTCTCACGGCTGCTGGGTGTGACCTCTGCCTAGTACAAGGGGTCCAAGTCCTGCTTCCATCTCCATCCCAAGCCCCAAGGGTGTCACTCCAAGGGGGCCGCCTGCTGGGGCCAGCAGGGACAGACCGCTGCCTGCCTCGTGTTCTGCAGGAACGCAATGCTGAGAGTGCCATCGAGGCCTTGAAGGAGTATGAGCCCGAGATGGGCAAGGTGATCCGCTCGGACCGATCGGGTGTGCAGAGGATCCGCGCCCGCGACATCGTCCCCGGAGACATCGTGGAAGTGGCTGGTATGTTGGGGTCCTCCTCCTTTCATTAGGTGGCACTGGCGAGCCCGTCCCTCTCTATGCTCCTATGTTTCTGGCTGTATGTGCAGAGGGGGTGGTTTTCAGGTCTCTCCAAAGCTCTTTGGCCCAAAGCCCACTGGACAAATGAGACTGTAGGCCAAGGAGCAGGATCCCCCTGAGGGATCACAGTGTAGACCCCTGCTTCTCAGCCCCAGCCTTGGTTCCTGGGAGTCCTCCTGGCTTTCCCCGGGGGGTGGCACCCAAAGCCACACTCAGCCAAGCCATTTTCTCTCTGCAGTGGGAGACAAAGTACCTGCTGACCTCCGTCTCATTGAGATCAAGTCCACTACGCTGAGAGTAGACCAGTCCATCCTGACAGGTGAGGCCTGGAGGCCGGGCTGAGCAGGGACTGGGTCCGGGGATGGGGTATCGTCACGTGGGGCTTCTCATTTCTGATTCTGCAACCAGGTGAATCTGTGTCTGTGACCAAGCACACAGATGCCATCCCAGACCCCAGAGCTGTGAACCAGGACAAGAAGAACATGCTATTTTCTGTAAGTCCCTGGGGCCTTTACTTGGGAAATGATAATAAAAGTAATTCATCCAGATGAATCAGTTAAAGCCCTGCGGGGAGGAACCTCATCAATTGTTGACAATGCGTACGCTAGCTTGTGTTTACTGAAGGGACTGTTCTAAGCCCTTTATATGTATTAATTTATTTAATCCTCACAGTGCCTTTGAAATAAGTGCTCTTGTTATCTGTATTTTCCAGCAAGGAAACAGGCACAGAGAGGTTTAGTACATTGCCCAAGGTCACACAGCCAGTGAATGGCAGAGCTGGGATGTGAATTCAGACATTCTGACTCCAGACCGCTTCCTCTTACCTGCTAGGTTTATCCTGCCTTAATCTGGAGAGGGGTGGAGTTTGCCTATAATCACTCAACAGAGAATCTTCTAGAGGGAAGAAGGTTGCCAAAGTGGTGGAGGATGGCAGGAACAGCCCATTTCTCCAATGGGAAAACCAACCCCCAAGGCGAGACACCAGGCCCTCCAGGCTGTTTTTAGGGAAAGTGATGGGTTCGGCTGTGGTGGGAGTGATCTGCCCCAGGGGCCTCAAAAGGACTTAACCAGTGATGCTCACAGGCTGCCCAGAAACAACCTGAAGTCAAGCACCGAGGTCTCAAGGATGGCTCAGCCCAGTCGGCAGTGGAGCAGGGCACCAAATTATAACTTGCCAGAGAACCTCCCTAGAAGCGAACAGAAATGGAGAAAGTGAATTTCACCCAGAGCACTTTCTGAGGAGAGCACCCTGCCTAGATGCAGGGGAGCCTTGGAGTAGGGAGGGAATTCCAAGTGGCATGCTGGGGCATCAGCAGCTGTCACTAAAGGAGCTTTTTAAGGAGGATGCTCTGGCTAACTGCTGGTTATTTTCTTAGCTGAGAGGCCTGCAAGTGGGAGGCAGGAGTTGCATTACTCAGGGCAAAAGAGAAGCTGCGGCTGCCACCAGCACCCACCCTCTTTCCAGTCCAGGCACAGTGCACGTGTCTACAAGGGTACCGAGTTATTAGACTCCTCAGAGCAGCTGTGTCTTGGGCCTCTGTCGAACCACTTTCCAGAAGAGGACACGGAGGCTCAAGGCTGGCCGCCCTTACAGCAGGACTTAGGGAATTGGAGTTGGATTTCAGCTCAAGTGTTCTGGATACTTCAGTAAATATGTAGACTGTTTACCTGGGATTGAAGTCAGCTGCACTCCTATATGGCCGCGTTGGCTATTTATGAATCGCGTTTTGATGGCTTGGTGCTGTGCTATGCTAGTTGATCATCCTGTCAATATTGGCCCAGTGCTTCCTCTGTGCCAGGTCCCATGCTAGGGACTGGGGATACAATGCTGAACCAGTTCCTGCCTTCATAGAGCTGACACTGTCATGGGGATGACAGCAATCACTCAGTACTACATAGCTGCATAAGTCTAGGAGCACTAAGTGACATGGAGAAAAAGCAAGCCAAGCAGGGGAATAAGAGCCCTACCCTGGTCTTCAGGATTCGGGGTCCTGGGCCCTGGCAGGCATGCTCAGCAGCCCTTCCCTCGTTCCTCCCTCGGCCAGGGCACCAACATCGCATCAGGCAAGGCGGTGGGTGTAGCCGTGGCCACAGGCCTGCACACGGAGCTGGGTAAGATCCGGAGCCAGATGGCGGCTGTAGAGCCCGAGCGGACGCCGCTGCAGCAGAAGCTGGACGAGTTTGGGCGACAGCTGTCCCGTGCCATCTCTGTGACCTGTGTGGCTGTGTGGGTCATCAACATTGGCCACTTTGCCGACCCGGCCCACGGCGGCTCCTGGCTCCGTGGCGCCGTGTACTACTTCAAAATTGCTGTAGCCCTGGCTGTGGCCGCCATCCCCGAGGGCCTCCCAGCCGTCATCACTACATGCCTGGCGCTGGGCACACGGCGCATGGCACGCAAGAATGCCATTGTGCGGAGTCTGCCCTCTGTGGAGACCCTGGGCTGCACCTCGGTCATCTGTTCCGACAAGA
Source organism: Aselliscus stoliczkanus (assembly GCA_033961575.1). Classification (NCBI taxonomy): domain Eukaryota; kingdom Metazoa; phylum Chordata; class Mammalia; order Chiroptera; family Hipposideridae; genus Aselliscus; species Aselliscus stoliczkanus. The sequence goes on from CM066739.1 coordinate 11,900,558, forward strand.
CGGGCACGCTCACCACCAATCAGATGTCTGTCTGCCGGGTGAGTGTCTACAGCAAGCTCGGGATCCCGCTGGTGTCGCTGTGTGATGCTTGGCAGGCTGGGCTCCCTCTCTGGGCTGTTCCCTGACTCCGTTTTGGCCGGGGATGGAGGACAGAACCTGTGGGCTGCCCCATGGTGGGGAACAGATCCAGGATTTCACAGGGCAGAGCAGCAAAGCCTGGAGGGACATGTTTCACTAGGACCCATGGGTCACTGTAGGGTCCTGGCAAGTCACTGCTCATCCGTGAACTTCAGTTTTCTTATCTGAATTTGGGGTGTGCAAGCCCTGCCAGCTAACCAGAGAGAACACAGAAGAGGGTCAAGTGCAGCCTTGGCATCTGAAACAAGCTAGGCCTGGACCCAGGTTCTATCCTGCTCCACCATGACTCTGCAGTCAGCATCTGTCACCAGATCTGCCAGCTCCAATGACCTGGGAAGGGCCAGGGCAGGAATTATTCATTTCCTGGTACTTGATCCCAGATCTTGGGCCTACTGCCCACATGCTCCAGGGATCCTGGCGGAGACTCCAGCAGACCCATGGGGCAAAGAGTATAGATGGGGTGATGGTGACGGTTGTGGGTTTCCTACCATCCCAAGTTATCCCATCACTCCTCCCCCGAGTCCTGCTCCCGTAGTCTGCCCATTGGGCCTTGGAAACAGAGGCTCTGTACCTGAGACCTTAAAGTGCCATCAAAACCCATCAGAGCTGCCGCAGGGGAGGGGGCACCAGCAGCTTGACTGTGCTGCGAAATTCCCTAGTAGGACGTCATTTGAATAGCGTGGTCCTTGACAGAAATAAAGACTTGAAGAGCACAGTATAGGGAAGTTGTAGACGCCATATATGCTGAATGAAGGGCTGAGAACAACTTGACTTCTCAGAGGCTATGCTGGCTGGAGGGCTGCCTCCAGGAGCAGGGAAGAGAGCATGAAGGAAGGGACAGTTTTTGAGCACCTACTGGGTGCTAGGCTGGCCATAGGTTTGGGAATATGCAGTAAAGCAGTTTCCAGGAAGCAAGAATTATCTCCCTGGCAGAGCTGGCTGACAAAGAAATGGTCTTCCCTGGAAGGCTGAGCCCCCCCATCTGGGGGGTACACAGGTAGGGGCTGGGTGACGCAGCAGGCCCTTACTGGCTGTCACCAGAGTGGGGTATGGGTTTCCGTCCTTGGAGGTCAGGAACTCATCCCCTTGAAGGGAAAGGAGGGGCAGCTGGACTCTGTTCCCACTTTCTACCCGTGTTACCAGTGGAAAAGCAGGCTCAGGTGCTCAGCCAGGGGTTGCACAGCGAGATGGGCAAGGATCCAGGCTACCTGCCCCAGCTCAGGGTTCTGTCAAGCTGGGAGCTGTCCTCAGACAGGGAAGAGTCTGCCACAAACCCCTCAGGGGTCCAGCGCAAATAGACAAACCTGAACTGGACACACCTGGGCAGAGCAGAGGGGCCCCACCTCAGCCTGAGCTCCGTACTCTTACACTGCAGCCCCGAGACCCTGAGGGCCCAGGGGACCCCAACCTGGAGTCAGGCTTTATTCACATTGGCCAGCCAGGGAGAAAGGAGGTGAGGGCTCCCCTCAGCATGCCCCTGTGTTCCCCATCCCCAGATGTTCATTGTAGCCGAGGTGGAAGCAGGCGCCTGCCGTTTGCACGAGTTCACCATTTCGGGCACAACATATACTCCAGAGGGCGAAGTGTGAGTGCTGGGCATGCTGGACGAGGGGGCGCGGGTGGTTCTTGTTTCCTGGTGGACCCGGTTACATAGGACAGCCCTGGGAGTTGTCAAATGAACGGGGTTCTCCTGGGGGCGGGGCCAAAGGCTGGCCACCTCCCAGGGGCGGGGCCAAGGTCCTTTTACTAACCGCCTGGCTCGTCAGGCGTCAGGGAGAGCAGCTGGTGCCCTGTGGGCAGTTCGATGGGCTGGTGGAGTTGGCGACTATCTGTGCCCTGTGCAACGACTCGGCCCTGGACTACAACGAGGTGAGCCCCTGCTCCCTGTCGTGACCCCCGCTAGTAGCCAAGCTCCCAGGACGGATCCTTCCTCCAGAGTCTCAAAGCTCCCAGGCTTGGTGGTTCCTGCCCCTTTGGAGTGCCACACCCCAGGAGCACTGCCACCCCTACACACCCTCCGCTGCCACTCCTCCCTTTTCGTCTGACTGGCTTTTGAAATAGGCACTGGGGCTCTTGAGCTGTGGAGGACTGTAATGTAAGGGGCTGAAGGGCCTGAGGGAAGAGATGTGGGGTGTAGGACTCACGAGGGTGCTTAACGCGTAAGGCATAGCCCAGAAGAGACCACAGGCCCTAACAGCCTGCCTGATGGGAGTTAGGCATTGAATGCTCTTCGCTGTGGCTGGAGGAGTGGAAGGGAGCAAGCAGGAGGCTGCTCCTGTCTGAGGGGAAGGACTTGGCCACACCAAGTCAGGCCCAATGTCAAGCAGTAGACAGCCACTGAAGGGTTGTAAGCTGTGAGTGATGTGGTCAGATTTACATTTACAAAAGATCGCCCAGGCTTCTGTGTGGTGGAGGGAGCCCTGTGTGGTCATCTAGAGAGATGCTGGCTGAGTCCTGCTCAGGAAGACAGGATAAGGCACAGGCAGAAGAAAGAACTAGGAGCCCAAATCCTGGGACTTGGTGACTGGTTAGGTGAAAGAGAGGGTGAGAGTCAGGGTAGCTTCTGGTTGCTGCCCTGCTGAGACTGTCACTAACCAAAGTGGCAAATGTAGGGAGAGAGGTGGCCTGAGGGTCCGCAGAGAACAAAGTCCAACAGGCAGCAAGTGGACATGTGGGCTAGGAGCTTTGAAGAGAGGTCGTGGCTAGCCTGGGCACTGGCAGTCGTGAGCCTGTGAAAGGTGGAGGCAGGGGCATAGGAGGACTCAGGTGAGAGAGGGTGGGAGGGAAGGAGCAGGGCCCTCATGGCAGGGTTTAGAAAGAGGAACCTGGTAAAGAAGACTGAGAAGGAGCCAGCAGAGAACAAGGCAGAGGGCAGGAAGTGCATGGCCATTGGTGTCGGGAGAAGGGAGGGTCAGAGGGGAAGGTGAGCATCAGTGCCAGACCCCAGCCAGACCCCAGGTCAGCTGGGCTGAGAGGGGCCCACAGGCCTGGAGCAAAAGAGGTTGCAGGTAACTCACAGAGGGAACTCCAGGGGGCAGGGAGTGAGGAGGAGATGAGGCTCCACGCCCCTCTGGGGGATGCCCTGCCCCTCATTCCCTGTACTCTGGGCCCCACCAGGCCAAGGGTGTGTATGAGAAGGTGGGAGAGGCCACGGAGACAGCCCTGACTTGCCTGGTGGAGAAGATGAACGTGTTCAACACTGACCTCCGGGCCCTGTCCCGGGTGGAGCGAGCCGGTGCCTGCAACGCGGTGAGTACGGCGGGGTCTCAGGCCAGAGGCTGCACGGGTGGGCCTTCTGGGGCATCTGGAGAAGAGAGAGAGAAGTAGGAAGTCTTGGAAGGCTTCTGGGAGGAGGAAGGAACTCCAACCCTAGTAAGACCCTAGGGAGAAGAGAAAAGAGGGAAAGACTGAGTGTGGTCAATGACTTGGAGTTGGGAAATGCACAGCATGGTCAGGAAATGGCAACTTTTTGGCATTTCTGGGGCTGGAGAGGAAGATGGAGGCCTTGAATGCCAGTGCCAGAAAAGGATAGACACCATTCTGCAGGGAGCAAGAGTCTTCATGGAGCCGAGAGGCTGGTGAGAAAGCCGTGAGAGCTGCTGGCTCTGTCCCTCACACCCTGACCCACCTGGGCCCTGCAGGTCATCAAGCAGCTGATGCGGAAGGAGTTCACCCTGGAGTTCTCCCGAGACCGGAAGTCCATGTCCGTGTACTGCACGCCCACCCGCCCTGGCCCGGGGGCCCAGGGCAGCAAGATGTTTGTGAAGGTGGGACCTTCCTGACTGTCCTGGGGGACCTGGTCTCCAGCCAGAGTCTGCAGCTGTGGGAGACAAAGGGAGGGGTGAGGCCCACTGTCAAAGCAATGAATCCAGAATGAGGGTGGTCAGCCTGCCGTGGGGAACTGGGAGCAGGATCCAGGGTTGGTAGAGATAAAGCCAGGGTTAGAGGCTGGGGCCTGCCCCTCACCATGGTCCCAGCTCTGGCCTGACAGGCACTGCCTTGCCACATGACCTTGGGGTCACTCATGATCCACCATGGGGCTTGATCTCCCCCTCTGAAAGCGGGGTCAGGCTAAAATGTCCCAAAAGCCCTTAGCCTCTGACTGACTGGGGGTGCTGAGGTGGTTGGTACCCGTCTTTGGTGCTTTGTGTTCCTTCCCAGAGAGGAAAGGAACCTCTGCCCACAGCACTTCCTGTGGCTGCTTTGGAACCTAAAGTAGGAATCACAGCCCCAACTTTACCCCGCATGGAGGTTTTGGCCCCTTTTGAATGGAAAAGGCTTCTGTATGGGGAGCTTGGGCTGTTTTGATAACGTAACAATGCCCTTTTGGGGAGAAAAAGAAGGTACTGATGGAATGTGCAGAGACTATTCCCAGGCGTGGGGTGATGTCCGAGGTGAGACCCTGAGGCCACTGAGGAATTTATGACCCCCAGACCACCTTCCCAAGAGCCACGCCCGCCACACCCTCTGCATGGCTCTATTGCTGGTCCCCAAGCAGGGCTCAGCCTGCCTCCCGTTGCTGATCCCTCTACAGAATTGGGGTCCCGGTAGCACCAGGCTGGCAGGGAGGCCGGGCCTGCAGGAGGGCTGTCATTCTCACCCCCACCCCCATAATGCTCTAGCAGGCCTTTTCAGCTACGGGCTGGTAGGGGGGCAGGTGCCAACCCTTGGGCAGCCATGACCCCCTCTCCTACTCCCTCTGGATTTTCTCACAGTGGGGCCCACTTGGTTCCTACCCTGAGCTTTCAAAGAATGGATTCTGGTCCCTGCGTTGCCGTGTGTCTCCTTCACTGGCCTTCCTCTACACCTGGGCCTCAATTTCCTCAATTGGGCAGGAGGGTGGGGAGGGGTCCTGGCTGACAAGTTGCCACTCTCCTCCCCAACCTTGCAGGGAGCTCCTGAGAGTGTGATTGAGCGCTGCAGCTCAGTCCGTGTGGGGAACCGCACGGTACCCCTGAACACCACCTCCAGGGAGCAGATTCTGGCCAAGATCCGGGATTGGGGCTCAGGCTCAGATACGCTGCGCTGCCTGGCACTGGCTACCCGCGACGCGCCCCCGAGGAAGGAAGACATGCAGTTGGACGACTGCAGCAAGTTTGTGCAGTATGAGGTAGGTGGCCCCGGCGCAGGAACCCCAGGGCTGGGAGCCGTGTGTCTGCCTGCAGCAGCTGGGCAGGTGGCAGGCTGAGGACAGGCCCAGGCCCCACGCGTATCTGCCCCCTCCCTACAGACGGACCTGACTTTCGTGGGCTGTGTGGGCATGCTGGACCCTCCGAGGCCTGAGGTGGCTGTCTGTATCGCACGCTGCCGCCAGGCAGGCATCCGTGTGGTCATGATCACAGGGGACAACAAAGGCACGGCTGTGGCTATCTGCCGTCGGCTTGGCATCTTCACGGACACGGAGGACGTGGCGGGCAAGGCCTACACGGGCCGTGAGTTCGATGACCTCAGCCCCCAGCAGCAGCGCCACGCCTGCCTCACCGCCCGCTGCTTCGCCCGTGTAGAACCTGCGCATAAGTCCCGAATCGTGGAGAACCTACAGTCCTTTAACGAGATCACTGCCATGGTGAGGCCACAAGACAAGCCTGGGGGAGGTGGTGAGGAGTGTGGGCAGCACTTGCCACAGGGCTTGGAGAGAAAGAGCAGCCTGGGAAGACCCGGCTTCTGGTTCATTCTTATTTTTTCCAGCATTTTGTTACAAAAACTTTCAAACACAAAGAAATTGAAATACTTTTTGAGTGAGTGCCTGTATATCCACCATCTAGATTCTACAATAACATTTTGTTATGTTTTCTTTATCACATACCTATCCATCTGTCCATCCTCATTCCATCTTTTCTTAAATGCATTTCAAAGTGTAATAAGTTATAGACATCAGTACACTTCACATACTCTAGAGAGCAGTATTTGTGGCCCTGTTTTTTTTTGTTTTGTTTTTTCCCTGTTTGAGGTAAAGCTTACATGCATTGAAATGCACAAGCCTTAAGCATGCCATTTATTTGATGAATTCTGATAAATGCACAAGCCTGTGCCACCCAAAGCCTTATCAAGATAGGGACTATTACCATCAACCCATGAAGTTCCCTCATGTTCCCCCATCAGGCCCCTCTCCCACAACAGGCAATTGCTGTTCTGTTTTGTTTTTTTTCCACTAAAGATACTTTCGCCTGTCCTAGATTTTCATACGAAAATCCTTTACCTTCACTTTAATTCTGACCTGTGGCTCAGCTTTGACCTAGATAATAAGCTGGGCACCAACCTTGATTTGACAGCAGCTAAAACCTTGTTCTTGAACTTATTTTTTGACCTTCACACAGAAGGTCTCTGACCTTGACCTGGACCATCTTAATCTGAAGCTCAGCCTTGATATGGGTTCTAGTTTTGACTTGGACCCTGACATTGATCTTGATCTCCCCAGCCTAACACTTGATGGTACCTCAACTTTGGTCTGGTTTCCAATTGACGTTGACTAAACTCCAACCATGACATCACTCCTGATATGGACCATAATAGCCTTGACTCGGCTTCTGACTTTGACTTGACCTTGATTTTTAATGCTGAGCCTGAGTCCAGTCTTGACCTTGATTTTGGCTCCAACCTTCACCTTGACTATCACACCTAACCTGGCCATTGTCCTGGGCCGTAACCGTCACCTCATTCCTGACTTAACCTTACCTTTGTCCTTAACATCAGTTTAATCTTCTACCCCACATCCAGCCTGAATTTCATCCCCACCTCACCATCTCCTCTGACCTTTGAGAAGACCAGATCTTTTCCCCAACTTTGGCCTTGTTTGCACTCCTTGCCTTCCCCTTAGCCTCATCCCTACAGTTTCTAAGCCCATGACCTCACTATTTGTCCTGTCCAGCTGTCCGCTTCCTCGGGGATATCCCCTAAGCTTGGGGATAGGCTGAGTTGAGGGGCATTGGGGAGGTAGAAGGGATGTTTCTCAGGCATGAACTCACCTAACCTGGCCTCCAGACTGGAGATGGGGTGAACGATGCCCCAGCCCTGAAGAAAGCAGAGATTGGCATTGCCATGGGCTCCGGCACAGCCGTGGCCAAGTCAGCGGCAGAGATGGTACTGTCAGATGACAACTTTGCCTCCATCGTGGCTGCAGTGGAGGAGGGCCGGGCCATCTACAGCAACATGAAACAATTCATCCGCTACCTCATCTCCTCCAATGTCGGCGAAGTTGTCTGGTGAGGACCTGCGTTCCCTCCTCTTAGCCCTCTGGACCAGCTCTGCGTCCTTGAGACCAGGGAAATGCCTGTTCCTTGGATGGGGCTGCAGGGATGGAGGGACATGTGCCCTGCCCTGGCTGGGGCCCTCCAGGGTCCCACCTCAGATGGGCAAGGTCGGGGACACCTTATCATTCTCCAGAGGCCCTGGGGCAGCCCAGCCCCCAAGGAGGTGCCTGAAAAGTCCCCTATCATCCCTCCAGCCATAACCTTCCCAGTTTAGATTCACCAAGATGGGAGAACTAGCCCCACCTTTGGGCAGTCATGTGTTCATGTGTGCTATGTAGTGTGCACACAGTTGTGTGTGCACATGGTGTGTGTGCCTGAGTGAGACGTGTGTGCACATGTGCATGAGTGCTCTTGTGCAGCTATGGGCATGAGTACAAGCTCAGAGAATTTGTGGAGGTGTGTAATTGTGTACACACTTTGGTTTGCATGTGACAGATGCCTGTGGGGAATGGTGAGCATACGTTTGCCTGGACACATGTGAATTCTGCATCTCTATACATCAGGGCAAGCCTGTAGGTATTTGTGGGACTGTGTGGCCTGTGCTAGGTTTTTGCTCATGTCTGTGAACCAATATGTGTATGTTCAGGCATGTGCTGTCCACATGTGTGCGTGCCCTAAAGAGGACTATGTCCTAAACAAGAGAGGCCTAAAGAGCAGATGTGTCCGGACTCCAGAGCTGGCACTGAGGGAGACGGGAGGCCCCAGTGTGAGGCAGAGCTGTGTACACACATTTCTCACTCGTGCTCACACATCAGAGCTAGCAGAGCAAGGTGCGGCTGCTGAGGAGTCAGTGGGTGGGCTCCCCATCTGGCATATGAGCAGGAGCTGGAGCCTTTGATTCTGGTTCCAGCATCTTCCTCACGGCCATTCTGGGCCTGCCAGAAGCCCTGATCCCTGTGCAGCTGCTTTGGGTGAACCTGGTGACAGATGGCCTACCTGCCACAGCCCTGGGCTTCAACCCACCAGACCTGGACATCATGGAGAAGCTGCCTCGGAACCCTCGCGAGGCCCTCATCAGTGGTTGGCTCTTTTTCCGATATCTGGCTATTGGAGGTGAGTGGAGGGTGCTCCAGCCCTCAGTGGGGCTCCAGTAGCTTCCTAAAACCCTGTATCAGTTAGCCTTGCAAACTACAGACAGTATGACTCAGCCTGGCTTATGCCAAAAGAAACCATGTGGGTTCATCTCACTGAAGAGCCCGGCGCATGCCTCAGGCATGGCTGGGTTCCGAGCCTCAGACAGTAGTATCACAGGCATATTTTGGCTCTGCCTCAGCGCCATACTCAGGCTGGTGCCTGTTGGGGTGGCTGATGCAGCTGCAGCCTTCATGCTTGCTCCATCACAACCCCAAATTCAAGAGAAGAGAGAGCCTTTTATCACTCTGCTCCTTACTATGATAAAAGTCTCAGGTCTCTTCTCATTGGCCCAGATTTAGTTACCTGCTTTTCTCCTTAGCCAATCAATGTGGCTAGGGCTGTGACAGATGCTGGCTGCCAGGCAGGGCCCACCCCTGGCTCTGAGGGTAGGTACCTGCCAAGCACACGACTCAGAGAGGGAGAGGGTAGTTCCCTGACAAAAATTCAGGGAATTATTAGGAAGGGGAAATGGACACCAGAAAACCATAGTTGTCCACTGTAGCTGGCTTCCTTCTGCCCTCCCTGCAGTGTACGTCGGCCTGGCCACAGTGGCTGCCGCCACCTGGTGGTTCCTGTATGATGCCGAGGGACCTCACATCACTTTCTACCAGCTGGTGAGCAAGTGACGCCAGGGAGCCTGTTGGGGTTATATCTGAAGTAGAACTCAGAGCTGGTTGTTGGGAGTTTCAGGCAAAAGCGGCCCAGAACCCCAAGGTTGGCTAATGGCTGTCCCTCCCCACCCCCATTCACATATATAGACGTCCCCCACCTAAGGAGTGAAGCTCAGAAGCCATGGGAAACCTGGAGACAGTAGCATAGCCCCTGAGCCAGAGAAGAGGCTGTTCCCTCTCCCAGTCATTTTGTTAGAGGGGACATGGGGCATAACTGCCCACAAGTGTCTTATCTTTACTGGGGAACCCTCCACAATGTTGAAGACTCAGAGATATGAAGCCCTAAATGGTGGAATTTGAGGCAGAGGGTCACACTGAGGAAATCCGGGATTTGCCAGGCTCTCCCCACCCCCATAGATCAGCTGACCTCTTGAAGTCACCTGGCTGACAGGTGCCCACCATGGAGCCATCTGAGCTCAGCACAGCTCTGGAAGCCAGCAAGGAGACCCCTCAGCCACTGCCTGTCAGCTTGCCCCTCTGTCTGAGCAGCCAGCGCATTTCCTCTGCTTCAAAGAATCTTCGTGACAGTTCCAGCAAAGCCAGCTGTGGTTTTCTCGTTTTAAGCCAAGATCAGGGTTTTCTTCTTTTGAGTGTGCCTGCCTTTGCTGTTAGATAGAAGAGCTCCAGGGAGGGACCCTGACTTCCTGCCCCCATCCCAGGAAGTGTCAGGGGGCCACCCTGAGGGCAGTGTGAGGGCTAGGCTACCACCACTAGCCATCCTCCCTGGGGAGGCTGTGATTTCAGGGGCTCTGCAGCATTATTCACGTCTCAGCCGAGGCAGCCCAGGGATGCTTTCCTGACACCTACCAGCCTCAAGCACATGGGGCTCTCCTTTCTGGCAGCACGGCAGAGCATGGGCCCAGCTCATCCCGGAGGCTGGTGTCCCCAGCTGTGGCAGAAGCCTCAGGCCAGCCTCAGGCACCTGTGCTCATTTAGTGCCAGTGGGAGCCAGAGGAGAGAGATTGGGCTGTGCCGACCATCCCGCAGCTGCCTTCTACCAGCCTTGTCTCTATAGCCATCCTTTATACTGCAGATCTCAAATCTCCAAAGACCTACCCTCACCACCAGCCCCCGCCCCCGACCTTTCTTCTGAGCCCAGCCCTACATATGCAGCTGGCTACCTTCTCTGGGATGTCCCACAGGCCCATTGCACTCACCAAGTCCAAAATCAAATTTGTCACCTTCCCCCAAATGACCCCTCTCCTCCATCCCCATCTCAGTCCCACTGCCTGCCTGTTACCCAAGCCAGACACCTGGGGATCATGCCAGGCACATACCCATGCCCACTACCAATCAGCCACCTTCCCAAACGTCCTCAGGTCATCCCATTTCTCATTTATTCACTTGGTCAAGTAAATGGCTACCAGGCACTGGCATTTTGCTAGGCAAATTGCTAGGCCTATAGCAGTGACCAAACAGGCGAAGAGCTTACAGTCTGGCGGGGGAGAGCTGTGGACATGGGCAGTCACATGTCAAGGGGAGGAGTGCTTCAGCAGAAAAAAGGCTGTGGGACTCAGAGATGGTCAAGGGTTAGACCGGAAGTACAACTTTCAGCTCCAGTTGGAATTTCAGGAGAGGAGCCCAGAGCCCCATGGTTCCTGGAATAAACTGCCCAAAAGCAGCAGGGTGGTTAAGAGCATAGGATCTGGATCCAAACTGCCCAGGTTCACACCCTCATTCTACCACGTGCTAGCTGTGTGACTTTGGAGAGGCTATTTAACCTCTCTGTTGGTTTCCTCATCTGTAAAATGGATCATAGTCCCTACCTCATAGACCTAAGAGGGTTAACCAAGTCAATACTTAAAAGTGCTTAGACCAACACCTGGCACATGGCAAGAGCTATGTATAAGTATTGATTACGTTTATGAAACCCAGAGAGGCCTTGCCGGATAAGGTAAACCGGAAGTAGCAGGGGAGGCAAAGGGAAAGAGCAGGCAGAGAATGGCTTCACCCAAGAAACAGGCCCCCCGCTTCCACAGGGGCTCCCGAACCCATGAGACAGAAGTTCCAGCCCTGAGCACCTTCTACTATTTCGGGAGGCCTCACTGTGACCCCTGACCTGGGATATAATGCATGTGTGACGCAGAAGGTCTGAACCGGGCAGGGTATTTATGGCAAGAGCAGCAGATCTATTAAACAGCTTGATGATGCGATTCTGTTCAAATTTCTTCCTGTGCCCGGGTGTAAGGACCTAAGCATGCACGCACCCGAGTGAGAAGTGTGTGCACCGCCTGTGTGTACATCAACGCATAGGCCACTGGGATCTGGGCAGTGGCACAGCTACCAGGAACACTGAGTGGGTCTAAAGTTTAGGACATTTTCTCTGCTCTATGATCAGCGCCAAATAAAAACATACGCACATGCCCCAAACCCTAGAGCTTGGTTTTTGGAGAAAAATCTCACTGTTGATTTAAATAAGTCTCCATCTTTCTGTTAAAATAAGAAATCTAGCCAAGCCGTAGTTGTTGTTTTTTATATAATTTTCCATCCTGCATGAGAGAGAAGAGGAAAGTGCCAACAACCCCTCCTGGCTGACAGTCACTTTACCCATGGTGGCACAGTGTGGGAAAACGAAGAAGGTATTAACCAGACAGCCAGTTGTTTGACAGGTTTCTTTTTGAGGGTTATTTTCACAGCACGTGGTCCCCATTTCTAAACCCTTAGCTTTAAAGATCTCTCAGTTTAGATGAGACTCCAGAGTTCAGATTTATGTCCCTGGAGAATGGAGCTGTGGAACGGTTATGCGTGTTCACACTCACCCTGTGACGTGGAAGAGAACCAGATAGAAGTTCTCATGCATGGCCTGAGGTCAGCATCTTGTCACAGCCAATTCTGGGAGCGAGGTTTAGGAGCAAGAAGAAAATTCCCCTGGGGCTGCTGGGGTGAGAGCCACTTCCTTATCAAGCCAGCCACAAGAGCTTCTGATTAGTTATGAGGAAACTGTGTAGCAAGCCTGTCCCTGACAATTCATTAGCTCAAGTCAAAAGCAAAAGATGATTCAGGCAGATTTTGATTTCAATGCAGAAATGGAAGGAGGCATGAGTGGAATCTGATTTAATACCGGAGTAGGGCACCTGTGGCCTTTATTTTCTGCCCACCAAAGGTGAATTCTATTCAAGCATAATTTTGCTTATTGGTTTTCATATGCATTTACTCTTTCAGTGGTCTCGGTTCATCACCACCCCTACTCCTGTACCTCCAATACTCAGCCTACCCCCCACCCCTGTGCACCTTTAGGATAAATCCTGGACCCTCTCCTTGATCCCAGGGCTCCCTGCCGTCCTCCCCAGCCTAATGCCAGCTGCTCTCCTGTCCCACCATACCCCTGTCCCTGAAAGGTCTTCCCTTCTCCCTGGCACAGTGCAGGCCACCTTGCCCCAATCCTGGGTGAGCACCCCTCCCTCCACTCACCCTATGGCAGTGCTTTGCTCACTATTTATGTTGGGTCCTTAGATGTGGGCCAAGGGGGCGGAGTGAGGTGTCCCTTTTCCCACACGCCGGCCCCTCCTCTGACCGCTGTTCTCCCTGACCCCGCCTGACCCTGCCACGGTGCTCTCAGAGGAACTTCCTGAAGTGCTCCGAGGACAACCCACTCTTTGCTGGCATTGACTGTGAGGTTTTCGAGTCACGCTTTCCCACAACCATGGCCTTGTCTGTGCTGGTGACCATTGAAATGTGCAACGCCCTTAACAGGTGGGCTGGGGGGGAGGGGTTGGGGCTGAGGGTCAGGTGGGCCCCAGAATTTGGGTCAGAGGTGTCCAGGATTGGGGTCTGAGAGTCAGATGTCCAGGATTGGGGTCAAGGGATCCAGGATTGGGGTCTGAGGATCACAGGGTCCAGGATTGGGATCTGAGGATCAGGGGTTCTAGCTCGAGATCTGAGTCAGTAGGGCCAGACTTGGGATCCAGGGGACAAAAAGGGGCTAAGACTGGGGTCTGATGAAATAGGGGGGCCAGGATCAGGTCTTAGGGATGGAGAAATGAGGCCCAAGCCCCAGGGCAGACCCCCGGGGGCTGAGTGGGCAGTAGTGACACCCCCCCTCCCAGAAGTGCTCCAGCCCTTAGGTCCAATTAGGGAAATGCTGAGGCTCAGGCCACTGCCTGCACCTCCATATGGAGGGTGGATGGGTGCCTGCGTCCTGGCCCAAGTGAGTGTCCTGTGCCCTTGGCAGCGTCTCGGAGAACCAGTCCCTGCTGCGGATGCCGCCCTGGCTGAACCCTTGGCTGCTGGCGGCCGTGGCCATGTCCATGGCACTGCACTTCCTCATCCTGCTGGTGCCACCACTGCCTGTGAGTCACCTGCCCAGTACACTCACCTTCTCTGGCTCCTAGGCCGACAGGGTCCAAATCCTCTGACATATGTCCCAGGGCTGGTTACTGGGGGCCTTTCTGGGCCCCTCGGCGATAGGAGCCCCTGAAGGACTGGGAGAGGGGAGGGCTGAGGTGCTCCCTGTGTGCAGCCTGTGCTCGGACCTGGGGCAGCCACCATCTGCCAGATGTGTTCCCACCTTCGGGAGCCCCCATACTAGGGGAACAGAAGAGGTGGGGAGTCTCCCAAGGCTGGGCAGGAGGAAAGACTGTTCTTTCCCGGTGCAGAATCCCTCCTACTTCCCAACAGGACAGATGGGATTTGGTCCTGTGGGTTAGGGCCGGGAGGGCACTTCAGGCAGAGGAAATGGGGTGGACAAAGATCTAGAGGTGGGACCTCCAGGGGCATCTTGGACACGTTCAGGAAGAGTCCATTGTAGCCTGGGTGGAGGAAGCAGGGTCACTGGGCAAGTCCTTCGTTTAACCAAACCTCCCCCTCCAGCTCATTTTCCAGGTGACCCCACTGAGCAGGCAGCAGTGGGTGGTGGTGCTCCAGATATCTCTGCCTGTCATCCTGCTTGATGAGGCCCTCAAGTACCTATCCCGGAATCACATAGACGGTGAGTGGGGGACCCCAGCCCCTCCTGCCCTGTCCGCCTCTGCTCCCAGGCTGCAGAGGGCCAGGCCAGTGTCAGTACCCCATCTGTATGGGGGGACGTGCTCCTGGGTTATCAGGTGGAGGGCACAAAGGGGCCTTGGTGCCTGGGACCCGAGGTGTCTGCAAGGGTCGGGGCCCTGGGCTCACTGGTCAGCCAGCAGGAGCACTGCTCAGAGCCACTCCGCCTCGCTCTCCTCACTGTCACCAGCTCTGCAGAGCCAGGCTCGCTGGGCCCTCCTCTGGGCCCTGCCCTCTGACTTATCTGAACTTGGCCTGTCGTTATCTAGGCATTCTCAGTACAGTCTCCCAGGCCTCCTAGACCCCAGATCGTACCAGGTTGGCCTCTAGTGTCACTTTGTGGGCGAGTGGATGGCGAGCTCTGTTTCTGAGTTCACAGCTCTGGGTCTGCCTTAACCCAGAATGGAGGCCAAAATGGCAGGGGTTGGGGTGGGGCCAGTGTGTATAGGAGCAGCCTGGGGCATGGAGTCCATCTCCCTGCCTTTGTCAGGGGGGGCCGCAGAGAGTGGGCGATTCCGCCCTGCAGCATCGTTCTCACTGTGAGAGCTGCCCAGAGAGGGAGGAAGCAGGGATGAGAAACTGGTTCCTGGGAGTTGGAGCCAAGGCAGGAGCCCTGTGCTCAGGTTATTATAGAGGCCCAGGTTCGGCCCAGCAATGGCTGAGGCCTGTGCCGGGGCAGCTGGGTCCCTGAGAGCCACCTCTGGCAAGAATGTGTCCTGGTCCCAGGGGAGGGTGCCTTGGGGCTAGAAATAGATCCCATGCCTGTCATTCCACAGGGACCAACGCAGTCAATCGTCCCCCATCTCCCACGCTGGTCAGCCCTCCTGGGTGCTGCAAATATTTTATCAAAAAGGCCAAGACAAGTTGTCTTCTCTCTCTCTCGAGAAGCTGGCCCACCACAGGTCTGTCCAAAGAGTGACCTGGCGTGTGGGAGTGAGGGGCCATGAAGGGGGTGCTCAGCCAGAGCAAAGCCAGTGGGAGCCCACAGGTGGAATAGGGGCAGCCAGAGAAGGCATTCTACCCCACTTTGTGATTCTTTCTGGCCCACCCACCCTCCGTGGACTCTCCTGGGGAGGCGAAGACAGGGAAATGGGTCTGTTTCCTGAAAGTCCACCCATGGGAGCCCACGGCATCCCCAGCTCTGGCTGGAGCACAGGAGTGGTCTACCAGGAAACCCCTGGCCAGTCTTGACCACACTGACCCACCTGGGGACCTGGGCAGCTCGGGCAGCTTCTCTTGTCTCTTTCAAGAGCCTTCCCTAAGTGGCCACAGCTGCCAAGGGGTTTTTAGCACATTTTCTTGAGAAAACTTGAAAGTGAGGAAATTTCTCATGCAATGGGGAGAGCCTGTGTCTTGGGCACTGTCCAGCAACTGGCTACTGGACAGTAGAGGATTCCAGGCCTGGGCAGAGGGAGCGGGCCCCTAGCGAGATGGGGCAGGTTGGAAGGGCTAGGGGTGGGGAGAGGGCGGTTTCTGGAAGAGGCAGGTTTGAGTGGAGGTTTGAGAAGGGAGAATGGAGCTTCATGGAGAAGGGGCTGGGGGAGCATGGCCTGGCACCTCCAGTGGGGTCAGGACTTGGTGTGCAGGGTAGAGAGGCAAGGCCAAAGGTGAGGCAAGGGCCTCAAATGCCAAGGCAAGGACCCTGGACATTATCCTCAAGCAGTGGGAGCCACAGAAGGGTAGAAGCATGGGAGGGAGAGGGGTGACCATGGAGGACAGACTCGATGGGGTGAGACCAGAGGCAGAGAGGCTGGTGAGCTGCATTGAGCTGGTGAGGGGAGGAGCCACTGAGCCGGTCCCAGGCAACATCTCCACTTCCGCCGTTAACCTGAGATGTTGACCATGGTCCCAGAGAGATTTGACTTTAAAGGGTGGTGCCCTGCCGTCGCTGGAAGCCCAGACAACTCTGCCCTGTGCGGCTGTAGTCCCTCGGGCCTCCTAAAGCCAGACGGGGCGGGGGTGAGAGAAGGGACCCTGTTATGTTCCCAAGCCAGTCTGGTGGCCTTTTAGGGAAGTTTTGCTGAGGTCTGATGCTCGTGGCTTCCCCGTGATTTATGAGGGATGTGTCCTTCTGGGGAGAATTGTGGATGCTCTGTCAGTCCCAGGGGCTTCGGGGGATCCTCTTGCCCCACCTCTTGGCTCTCCCCAGGTGTGACTGAGCAGCTGTCAGGCAGAGGCCTGTGAGCTGGGCTGAGTGAGAGGAGGGGAGTCCTGGAGAAGCTGAGTGGGGACAGATCTGGGAGGGCCCAGGATATGAGGCAGGCTTACACTTTATTCTGAGGGCAGTGGAGAGCCATCAAAGGGGATGATGTGCTGGTTTTGTAGTGTAATGCCAGGAGGGCGCTGGTGAGTTAAGATGGAGGCTGAGGGCAGGGCTGAGAGGCCTTGAGACCTGGGGGCAGCAGAGAAAGAGATGAGCTCACCACATGTAGGTGGTGAAATCCGCAGGCTTGGGTATATGAGATGGGGGAGGAGTCAAGGAGGCCATGGTTTCTGGATCTCATGATGCTTGATGGTGGTTCTTCAAACTAAAAGCAAGAGTCGGCTATGCATTGAGGTGGGCTGGAGGGCTGATGGAACACGTGGAGTGCAAGAGGCCCAGGGAACATCCAGGGGAATATGTCCAGGTAGCAGCTGACTACGTGGGGCTGCAGCTCAGGAGATGCAAAGGGGCTGGGGATCGACTAAGTGTAGTCATGGGAAGGCGGGCTGTCCTGGGAGAGCTGAAAGATGGAAGGGCCAGAAGGAGCCAGCCTGGATGTGTGTTCTCATCATACGTCATTACATACTCGGGTTTTTCTTCCAGAAGAGAAGGACCGCAAGTGAGTGCCGGGAGCAGAGTGGAATCTCCAGCGTGTGCCTCAGACTGACGGAGCTCAAGCATTTGCCCCACTCCTCACCCTGCTACCACACTCACCTGCTTGCTCAACCGGGCCCTGCTGAGGTTGGAATGGCCACCCTCAGGCCCGGTCCCGAGGTCGCAGTCCCCACTTCCATCTGTCTAGGGGCTCTGTACTTCATGTCTCTGGGACTCTTGTGGGAAATTCGCCTCTGAAGCTCTGGTCTGCTGGGGGAAGGGGGAGGCTGCCCAGAAGCTGGAGTTGGCAGCCCATCTAGAGATGCAGAGCCCGACACCCCCAAACCCATGAGCATACTCTGGAGCCTGCTCCAGCTTAAAATTGGAGGCTGGATATTTCCTTGGTAACCAGCTCTTCTGTACTGACGGAAGTCTCCTGGAGACAGCGATCGCCAGCTCTGACCTCTTGCTTAGAGCCTGGTCTGGAGCCTGGTCAGCTGGGGGTTGAAGAGGGGACATCTGGGCCCAGCTGTGCACAGCAAGGGCGGGCAGCCTCCCTTCTCCTCGCTTCCCGCTCTGCTTCCACAAAGTTAGCTCATGAGGGCTTGAGCCCTTTCTGTTTATATGTGCAGGGAGTTGAAGGGTCAGGGAGAGGGACACAGGAGTGGAGGGATGGGGGTGGGCAAGGGCCCCCTTTCCCCGGAAAGAGCCAGGCTGCCCACCTGCCTCTGCTTGGCTCACTCTGGACTCAGTTTCTGTCCTAAACAAATGAGACAGATAAGCCCCCTCCGTGCTGTCTGGTACGCCAGGCAGAGACCAGATTTGCCCTCTGTGTGCCTGGCGCCTGGAATCCTACACATCCATGGGTCCTGACCACTGTGCCCTACCACCCCAACCTCATGCTGAACCATCCTGAAGTCTGCCCCGCTGGGTCATTCTGAGTCCCTGGACTCTTGGCCTCACTCTTTGCCCCCAAACCCAAACACCCATGAGCTGAAAGGGTGTCACCCAGAATGGCTAGTTACACAAGCACATTTCCTCTCCCTCCCTCCTTGCTGGAGGAATGCGTGTCCATTTAGATCCTGTGAGATGATAAGAAAAGAGCATTTAATGGACAGAAATGTTCTCTTAACTCAGCTTTTGCCCCTTTGGCAAAAATTAGTTGTAGAAGAAAGCAATGAGTAAATGACTGTGTCCTTGCCCTTCCTACAGAGTGTACAAAGTGATTATTTTATATGTAAATCAAGACTCACACCCCTGCCCTGGTCCCCAGAATCAAAGGCCCCTCAGCCTGCCCTGCAGACACATGCGCTCCAGGCTCTGTGGCCCCCTGCCCGACCCCTGCTCCCTCCTCTGGCTCGCAGGTTCTGGAGGGGCTGTGAGAGAAGCAGAGTTGGGTGGGGACCCTCTGGTGCCCACAGACATTTTCTGGTTCTTTCCTGCTCGGGGAGGGGAGATCTTAGCAGGAGGGGGTGGGGGCAGGACCCTGTACCCACCTGCTGACATGCAGTTTGGTAGAGAAATAAAGGTTGAGTGCCTGGGGCACTGGAGGACCAGCAGCGTCTTGTGTTCCTGGAGAGAGGCCCCACCTTCCGCCCATCTGATGTCTACCTGGAATCCACCACCTGTACCCATCCCCACCCCAGGAAACATGAGCAAAAGTCTGGGGCACCCACATCACCAGCCAGAGATTGTCGTCTTCCTGAGACCAGGCTCAGGAGAGTCACTGGCTTCCTAAGCCACACAGAAATGACAGACCCCACTGCCGGTGCCTCCCGGGGACAGAACTTGTGCATCTATTCAAAGCCCTTTACATTTACTACAATTCACACGTCACCACTGAGGAAACAGGCTGGAGGGGGCTTCATGCCTTGGCCAAGACCCTGAATATCAGGGGCCCCTTGCAATGCATGGAGGGGCCCCCATCCCTGGCTGTTCTGTGGGTCCTGTCTCCCTGAGGTTTCTCTCCTGCTCTAATTCTGTCCCCTCCTTGAACCCCAGTATGCCATCCACTTCTTGCTCAGCCCCAACTGTACCTCCC
This sequence comes from Aselliscus stoliczkanus, assembly GCA_033961575.1. Taxonomy (NCBI): domain Eukaryota; kingdom Metazoa; phylum Chordata; class Mammalia; order Chiroptera; family Hipposideridae; genus Aselliscus; species Aselliscus stoliczkanus. The sequence goes on from CM066739.1 coordinate 11,919,572, forward strand.
CAAGGCTTCCCTCAGCTCACACTGTCCAGGGGACCTTGGCCAGTCTCCTTGACATTAACCCCTGACTCTCCCAGGTGGCCCTGCCCCTTGGGAGCAGGGGGCTCTGGGAAAGGACTAGCCATGTCCCCCCATCCCCTTGCTACCCTCTGGAGGGAAGACTCATAAAGGTTTTGTACCTAATCCTCTAACCAGCTGCCCAGGGAAGGGGACGTGGGCCCCACCCACAGGGCTAAGGGCAGGACTGACCCCATAATTTGCAGGGCTCAATGCAAAATGAGAATGTGGTGCTGCCTGTTCAAAACAAGAATTTTATAACAGTGACAGCAGTGCCTTTAAACAAATGCAGGGCCTTTCTAAGCAGGGCCCCACGCAGCTGCATAGGTCACACATCTGTGAAGCCAGCTCTGACCGGAGGAGATGGGGCCATCTTTAGGAGCTCCCAGGTTTTATTTGGGGGTGGGGTCAGGATTTGGTGCATAATTCAAGGATGGGCAAGAATGGGGATTTCTGTGAGAATCCTTTGATCCTCATCTCCAGGGCCCTCAACCAGCTCCTTGAGATGGTCCAGGCAGAGATGAGGACTCCATCCTACAGAGCCCGAGGCCATCTGAGAGTCTGACCATCCAGACGGTGCACAGGCAGGGCGTGGAGCTAAGGCAGGCCCAGGGGTTTGCATAGCGGGCGGGCTGGCTCTCAGGCTCCCAGCAGCCGCAGGGGCTCACAGCCAGGCCTGCTTGAGTCCAGCTTTGTCCAACCCACAGCATGGAGCCGGACAGGCCAAGATGGAGTGGCCAAGGTAAACAGAGTTTTCCCACCTCACCACCGCTTGCCAGGGGCTGGAGGGAATTCCAGGGCAAGCCCCGGCACATTTCCCACTGGCTCGGGGGTGGCAGCTGCCAAAACACCCATGGCCTCCCCCTGAGGCCAGGACTTTATACTCCCCAGGCCCCCATGCAGCACCCTTTAGGTAGGTGGGACCCTGTTGGGGCCACACTGGGAGAAATGAAGGGTCAAAAACAGAAAATGAAGACATACATCCACACAGATCTGAACCCAAGTATCCATTGCAGCTTTGTTCATCATAGCTCCAAACTGGAAACAATCCAGATGTCCATCAGCGGGAAGGATGACTAAACAGCGGAGTGTCCATAGAACGGAATACGCCTTGGCAATCAAAGGGAACATGCCCATATATGCAGCAGCATGGGTGCTCAAAACCCAGGTGCTGAGTAAAAGAAGCCAAAGAGTGCTCATACTGTGCGATTCTACCTCCATAAAGTTCTAGAAAAGGCAAATCTGTAGCAACAAAGCAGATCACCAGGGGCTGGAGGCTGAAGAAAGGTTGACAGCAGGGGGCAGAAGGGAACATGGGTGACGGGGTGGGGGAGGGGATAGTTATATGCATTTGCCAAAGCTAGTCACACTACCTAAAATGCATGCATTTTATTGTATATAAATTATACCTCGATACAGTTTGATTTAGCAGAGAAAAAAAAAAAGGAGCCAGAGGAGGTGGGTGGCCAGGCTGCTGCCATGTGGGTGTAGAGGTGTCAGCGTCCTCAGGAGGTGAGGCGGACAAGGGGTGCTCACTGCTTGAGAGACAGGGACCTAGGCCAGTCTGAGTAGTCCCCACATTCTGGTGGCAGAGGCTGGGGACCAAGAAGAAACAGGCCAAAAGGAGGAGGAGAACCAGGGGTGTGGGATGCTTTGGATACTCTTGAAAATGGGCTCCAGCCACTCCTGGCTCATAGTTGGGGGATAAAAGAGGCCAGAGAAGCAGGACAAGATGCAGGCAGTGGGGAGAAGCCAACCCTGGGGACCCCTGCTGTGGCCACACCATGGATGCCTATTCCCCTGGACAATCTGTTATGCTAGCCCAGGGCCCTGTTCCAGCCAGTATCCGAGAAGCTGTGTGGCATTCAGTGAGTTCCTGGGACACCAAGGGAGGACTAGATGGTATGGGGGTGTTGGACTGAACCCTACGGGCAAGAGGTGTCGCCCTTGCAACCTTGGAACTCTGAATGGCTAAGGAGACCCATTGGAGCCTGTGCAGACCCCCTTGAGGGCCCGGGCTGGCCTCCAGGATGGGCACAGGCTGCCTCCACATGCCACAGAGCCGCTAAATTTAGCCAGACAGAGGAGGCTGTCCTGGGGCCGAGAGCTTGGCAGCACTGCCTTGTCTCCCTACAAGGCCCGGCCCAGTATTCAAGCCGGCCACCCGGCCTTTGGGCTTATAAGGCAGATCTAGCGACACTCAAGTGCTGGAGCCTTGGGGTGGGCTCTGCGCCAAGCTCTCAGACTTTGGGGAGCCTCCTTTCCAGCCACCAACAGACTCGAGAGCAGTGGGACCTTGGGCAAAGCACTCAATTTCCAGAACCTTGGTTTCCTGATCTGTAAAATGGGGATTCTAGTACCTACTTCATAGGGCTCTTTTTTGTTTTTTTTTTTAAACTGCTAAATGGGAAAGCACTATGTCCCTGTAAACTCTGACCCCTTCCCTGGTTATCTCTGCTCCCCACAATGCCTAGAACAAATACAAGCATCTGTCCCTGGGATGTTGGTGTTCGGGCCAGGGGCAGGAAAGCACAGGCTCAGATGGAAAGATGCACCTTAGAACCAGTGAAAGAGACATTGACCCTATTTCGTCCTGTGGAGTTATTAGTGAGAAAAGAAATTTGGGAAGAGAAACGTAGTTGCCTTTATTTCTTTTCCTTTGGGGCACGCTTTGGATGTGACAACAACGCCGAATGAGACAGTCCTCCTTTCCAGCCTGTTTTCTATGTGTCAGGGTCAGAACCGAGGCTGTAACAGGAACACACGCGTGTCCCCCAAGCAAGGGTGTCTGAGTGGCTAAGGAGACGCACTGGAGCCTGTGCTCACTGCCCTGAGGACCCCCTTGAAGGCCTGGGCTAGCCCCCCGAACACGCACGGGCCCCCTCCATTCTCTACAGTGCTGCTACATTTAGTCAGGCAGGGGAAGCCATCTGTCCATTGGTCCATCTGTCCGGCAGTAAGCCTGGCTCCTTGGAGGAAGAGGAGGTCATGGTGATGGTGTGAAGGGGAAGACAGACTGGAGAGTGACTGCCCGACTTCCTCCCCCGCTTCCCCGCCTTCCCTTGCTCCCCTCTCCTGCCCTCACTTAGCACCTGCTGACCTGAGTGTGCTCTGTATGTCAGCATCCACCGTGCTCCCCACTGCAAGCAGTTCATGTCCTGAGACCTGCTGTGCCAAGTGCCATGGAGTCAGCCGGGAAGGGGACAGGCCCTTTTGTCTTGGGTCAAGCCTGGGCCAAGGGGATGCGGCCTCCACACTTTGGCTCCCAGCATCTCTGGAGTTTTTCCTTAGAAAGCCCAGGCTGTGGTTCTCCCTGGCCCCATTGAAGGTGGCGTCGGACAGACTGTTGAGCTTGAGATTAGCAGGAACTCTGCATGGAGTGAGGCTGAACTGTTTGACGGAGGGTGCTGGATGGGACCGTGAATGCCTGCCCTCTGTGGGGCCCTTTGCTGTCCAGAATGCAGCTCTGCTCAGACAGGCAGTTGGGGTTCCCAACCGGGGGCCTGGCTCCCTGCCCAGAGCAATTTCCCAGCTAAAGTCCTGCCAGGAAGAAGACTCCTATCAGCCGTCAGGGTGGGGCAGCTTGGACTTGGGGGAAGTGGGGACGCTGAGGACACCCAACCTCACTTCCCATCTTCAGAGGGAGCCCTGAGGACACCCTGCCTGGGTTGAGGGCTGGCCAGGGTGGCCTTCCTGCTTCAAGCTGGGGCCTTCAGTGTATCCTGGGGTGAGCTTGGGCAACTCATTCCTCCTCTGAGCTCATTACTTCATCTGCAAAAACGGCGGTGGGGGGGCGGTGTTAAGGGAGGCCTTCAGCTCTAAGGGCTCTGAGAGCTAACAGGGACCCTATCCTGGGGACCCCTGCATTCAAAGCTGGGTTGGAGTTGAGAGCTATAGAGGGGCTGTATCCCAAGCTCATTAGTGGTTTCAAGTTGTCTGTTCTCAGTGTTGTCAGGACATAGCCCCATGGGGCCGCTACCTATGGGGAGAATTCCATTATCGTCCCCATTTCACAGATAAGGAGACAGGTAACTTACCCAAGCCCCCACAGGAAGCAAGTGGCAGAGCCAGAGATGGTAACCGAGTCTGTCTGATGTCAGGCTTTCCCAGCTGTGTCTCAGGGAGCCTGATGGTGATGTGTGACAGATGTGGCCCTTGCCTTGTATGGGCATCAGCCTCCCTCTACTTGTTTTGGTGGAGGTGTGACTGGGACAGGACAGATGGCGGGAGAGGAGAGATCAGGGGATGGAGATGCCAGGCTGATGCTGAGGTTGATTGTGCATAGGCCAGGTTCGGACTGGGGGTGGGGGGTGGGGGTGGATGGAAGGCGGCCTACAAGGACGGGTGGGGGTGTCCAGCGACGGCCTCGGGAAGTATCAGGCAGCTGGACCAGAAGCGGCCATGTTTCCTCTGCCTTCCTGGCTGTAGGCCCCCCAAGGGCTGAGCTCCCCCGCTGGGGGCAGAGGTAGGATGGGGAGGATGTTTGGATATGGGGATGGGTCCCTGGTTTGGGGGAGGGCTCCGGCCTGAGGCCACTCCACCCAAGCCCTGGCCTGAGCCCCCAGCCCTGTTCTGTCAGGTTCATGGGGGTGGGGGGCTGACAGCTTTATCTTTGCCTTGTGATGGTGGCCGGTGGTTTCCTGCCAACAGCTCCCGTTTCCGGAGGCCCAGCAGGGCTCAGGCGGAGCCAGGAGGGGCAGAGGGGCTGGGCCTGGGTGGCCCTACCAGTCCCGCCCCCATCTATCTTTGGGAATTTATTTGTCCACAGGCGCAGCTGGCCCACAGTCCATTGCCTGCCAGGGGCCAAGAGCTGCTCTGACCACCCAAGGATTCTCCCTCCCAACCCAAGTGCCTCCAACTGACCTCTGACTCCTGACCTCTGGCCCTGCCCTGCCCTACCTAAGGGCCTGGGAAGCCCCTGGAAGTTCTGCTGTAGACGTGGGTGTTGACGTCTGGGTCACGTCAGAGAGCAAAAGCCGTGCCGGGGCTCAGCTCTCAGCCCCCAGCCTGGCCCACCATGGCACGGCGGCTCCAGGATGAGCTGGCTGCCTTCTTCTTTGAGTACGACACCCCCCGAATGGTGCTCGTACGCAACAAGAAGGTGGGCATCATCTTCCGCCTGATCCAGCTCGTGGTTCTTATCTACGTGGTCGGGTGAGTCGGGGACCCTCCCTGCTGCTCTCTTATACCAGCCCCTCATGGCCCCAGGGGAGCCCCTCCTTCTCTCCATTCATTGTCATCCTTCCTGACAACCCATGATGCCATTGAGAAGGAATGGAAGCCTGCTCACTCAATGTCAAGATGGGGACACTGAGGCGGGGAGGGGAAGCCCTGTCCTGGGTCATCTGGTAAACAAGAGGCAAGGCTGCTGGATTCTGAGGAACCAATGTTCATGGTTCCCCTCAAGTGGTGAGTGGCTTGGGAGGCCAGGGCCCCAGGGAGCTGCAGTCAGAGTCTCTCTACCTCTGACCTCCCAGCCAAGCCAGGCTCCGTATCCAGAGACAAAGGCCACACCCCATCGGACAGGCCCTGCTCCCACCTGCCCTGCCTGAATGAGAAGCATTTTGGTATATCTGAGACCCCTGGAGCAGAGAAATCCTCAAATTGGGAACACTTGGTGCCTTAATGGGGGCATATCAGGCAGAGGTTGGAGGTCATTCTGGTCTTAGGGATGACAGCTCCTTTCGGGGCCTCTTGTCACCAGTCCCATTGTCCCAGGAGTGCAGGGGCAGAAGCAGGGTGGGACTCTAAGGCCGTCTTCCTGAAATCAGTCTGGCTGTCCTGGGAGCCAAGACAGGCCTGGCAGAGGCTTGCACACTTGTGTGCTTGTGCAAATACACGTGTGTGTGTGTGTGTGTGGGGGGTATGTGGATGCCTGTGTGTCATACCCAGAGCTCCTCTGTGTAAGTACATGTGCCCTCATGTGTTTATGCGGGTGCCCAGTGAGTGTAGCTGCTGGGTGTGCCCCTGCGCTGAGTGCCCCCATGTGTATGCCCTGTAATGGAGGTGGCTGGGTGTCTGATGCACATGTCCCTGTGAGTGTGGGGGTGCACATTATGTCCACTCGCAGTGACTCTGCAGCGGGCTCCTGGAGGCCTCAAGGCCACTGAGGGGGGGCTCAGCCCCAGATGAGGGGGGTCTGGAGGCATCCAGCAGTCCCGGCCTGACTTTGTTGTGTGAATCTGAGGGCCCTGCCGTTCTAGTCTCCATGTCCCCATTTTTGCTGAGGGACCAAACCAGGACTGCTGACTGGAGCCCAAGCAGGCTGAACAGAGTCCTGGGCCCCCTAGGGCCTCTGGCACCCAAAATTGCCTTCCCTCTGCCTCATTTGGCCACCAAGGCCTCAGGGCTGGTCAGGTGGAGCCAATGCCAGGACCCTGCCCTCTGACACATTTTGGCCACTGCCTCCCTCCTCTTCAGAAACCAGTTTGACGTCTGCAACGTCATTTGAGCTTGTGAGGGAAACTGAGGTTCGGAGAGGAGCAGTGGGGTATCCAGGTCACACAGCAAGTCTGTCCCAAGTCCTGGCTAGAACGGAGGCCTCGGCTCTGCCTTTTCCTTTCCCACCTCACAAGGGCTCTGAAAACCTTCTGAATGGGGCACTGGTGGTGTGATGCCAGGCACAGGACAGGCCTAAAAGTCCACCATTGCCCCTTCTCCTGACCCTCTAGGGGAGAGAGAGTTGGCTGCTTAGCCCTCACCTGAAGCGGCTGGGAGAATGTTGCCCTCACTGCGTCCCCTATGGCTCCCTATGGCTCCTTTCAGGTCAGCACTGACAGCAGCACCAGCACCCTCTTGTGTGTTGGTCACAGACTGTCAGAGGGAAAGGGACAGCCCTGCCACCCCACCCCTAGCGGCAGCATATGCCCCAAACCTCCATCCAGTCCTGAACACATACCTCCAGTAACGGGGACCTCACTACCTGCCTCCTTCCCTTCCTCCCTTCCAAGACAGTCTACTCAGTTTCCAAATGGATGTGGTCCCCTCAGCATCTGTGAGGGTCCGAGATGCTGAGTGATTTACCCTGGATCTCACAGCTAGAAAGAGGCTGAGCCAGGATTTGAACCCAGCTATGTGGCTCCAAAGTTGCCTTGATATACTGGAAGGGAAACATACTCGGGGAGGGGGACTTACCACCCAAGTTACAGAGCAGAGGACGGAAGGCAGAGCCCCTCACACCTCCCCACCCCACCCTAAAGCCCAGGCCTCCACTCCTGCTCAGGTTCCGGCTCCTGCTGTCTCTGGCGCCCTCGTCCGGCCACTGTCTACCGTTGCACTGACCGCTTTGCTAGGCGCCCACAGCTGCCGAATGAAAACCATCCTGGGCTTGGTCTTAGTCTCTCAGGTCTAACAGTTTCCCAACTGTTCCACAGAGCAAACGTGGGGGGGGGGGACCCTTCTAAAGACGTTTCACAAAGGCTCAACAATTTCTCTTTCCTGAGGAAGGACAGTCTTTCCTTAATTCCCCCTCTCCCCCCACACACCTCTTTCCAAGTCCCCTATCACAATGTCTGGTACTGTGGGTGTTGCAGGGGACAGAGGGGAGCATAGGAGAAGAGCCAGACTCCTGGACCCCAGCACAGCCCAGGTGGGGGATGGGCAGCCACAGCAACAGAACTGGACAGAGGGACAGATATTGGAGCGCAACCACTCAGAGGTTTTGAGGCTTAGAAACTGAGAGAGAGAGTTACTGAGACAGAGCCAGGGAGGTTTAGATGCCGAGAACCTGAACAGTCTCCGAGGAAGGGGACCGAGGCTGTGTTTTCTATTTGTCATACTCTTCCAGGAAATCCAGGGCAAGTGGAGGGAGCAGGTGGCCCTGGCAGGCTGAGCAAAGACTCTTTTTTATTTTTATTTTTTTTAAAGATTTTATTGGGGAACCGGGGAAGGGGAACAGACAAGTTGCGGTCCTTTTTTATTCTTCAGTCTAGTTGTGGAGGACATTGCTTCACTGGCCGATGTTGGTATCGTCATTGTGCTCTTCCTGGGTGAGGCAGTCGCTCGCTGGCCTCTGGACGGCCACTTACAGTGGCTGTTGTCAGCTCACACTGGCTGCCAGCCGCTCACACTGGCTGCCGGCCACTCACTGTAGCCTATGGTAGCCCACACCATCGCCGGCCATCTTAGCTATAGAGGCAACCAGGTGGAGTTCACCACCTTAGCTATATAGGGCAGTGTCACTGGCTCTCATATGTGGGATCCGAACCAGGGCCCTGCTGCTCGGAGCTAGCGTCCCAAGCCAGCTCTGAACCAACGTGCCGCTCGGCCGGCCCAACAAAGACTCTTTTTGGCTCAAACTACGGTGGTTAATTTGTAGTTAGAGCTGTCTCCTTGGCAGTGATGAGCTCTCTGTAACTGCAGGTGTGCAGGCAGTCGGACTGTCATCCATGATCTAGCAGGCCTATACAAGGGGTGTGCTGAGACATGTGCCTGCCTGGGGAGCCCTGGCCGGGGGAAGAGAAAGGTCTAGCTGCTGGACACAGAAAGGTCCTAAGGGGATTTGTGAATGCTGCTTGGAAATCTGGGAAGGCTTCCTGGAGGAGGTGACACCATGATGGAACCAACCTTGAACAAAGGACTGGAGGCTTTCCTTTCAGCAACCCCCACCCAGGGCCTTTTCTCACCTTACCTCAGTCCTCACCCCTTCCCTGAGCACCACTGGAGCTCTTGAAATCATGTGCTTCTGAGATCTCCAAATGGATCTTGGAGCACACCAAGATCCATTTTGGTGATAAGGACAGATACAAATTATTGCTGGGAAACACACCTGGGGACATTTCTACAACATCTTCTCCATGCCTAGTGCTGTGTCGGGCTCCATGGGACAGAGGTAGAATAGAGGGTGGACAGAAGGAGAGGGAGAAGATGAGGATTAATTAGTCAGAATTCCTTTGGTTCCTAGTGATGAAAATCTGATCAAACTGGATTTAAAAGGAAGAGCGATGATATTGATTGGTTTATGTAACTGAAAAATCAATGCGGGCTTCAGGCCTGGCTGGATCCTCCCTGAGGAGGGCACAGGAGGAGCAAATTCTCATCTAGGAGAGGAGGCTTTCAGGTTGGTCCTGTGGGTTCTCCAATGAAGCTAGTAGCCAGGATCGTCTCTTCTCGGTTTTGCTTTCCTCTGTGGAGGCTTCGCTCTCAGGCAGGCTCTGTGTCCTCATAGTGGCAAAATGGCCACCAACTACAACAGGCTGACCTCCCACCTGCTCAGCCACCCCCAGGGCACAAGAGTGTTTCTTTCTCTAGAGTTCCAACAAAAGTCCCAGGTCCAGCTCTCACTGGCCTAGGTTGGGTCAAGTGCCCATCTCAGAACCAATCATTGCAGCCTAAGAAATGAATGCCGTGATTAGTGAAGCCTGGTTTTATGCCCACCCGGTCCAGGAACCCCTGCTAGAGAGCAGAGTGTGAGCAAAGGTCCTGGGGCAGGAAAGGAACAGCCATAAGGGTCAGTAGGACTAGGCTGGGGAAGCATGAAAGGAGCCGAGGGAGAGGAGGTAAACAGGGGCAAGTGGCTCAGGCCTCTGAATGTAGGGTTATCTTCTGCAGGTGGTGGGAGTCATGGAAGGGCGTCTAACAGGGGAAGGCCCCGGGGCAGGCAGGTGCTGGCGTGGGGTGAGGCTAGAGGCAGGGCAGCTGGGAAGAAGCAGCAGTGAAGGGAGGGGAGGATGAAGCCAAGACAGAAGCAGTGGGCATGGAACACAGAGGTCATCACCCTGGCAGGCCTTGCACCAGGGGTGCCCACTGCTCAGCTTCTGCCCATCATTGCTGCAGGGGCACATGTGCCCAGCATGGCCAGACTTTCTGACTTCTCACGAACCACGGGAAATTGGAATTTATGGATAAAAGGAGCCTCTTGGTTTTCAGAGGGTGGTGACTCATTCAAAAATTTAAAAACACGGGTCGGCCGAGTGGCGCGGTGGTTAAGCGCTGGCTTAGGAAGCCAGCGGCCCCGGTGCGGTTCCACATATGAGGGCCAGTGACACTGCCCTCAAAAAATAAAAAATAAATTAAAAAAATAAATTTAAAAACACAAATTGTCAGCCTGCCCTGTCTGCAGACTGCATGTGGATTACCCTCTGAACTGGGCCCTGGCTCTGAACGTAGTCCCTCCCAGGCCTGGAATCTGGTCTGGCCCCCACCCCCAGGCTGCTCTGCCCCATAGCACGTGCCAGGTCTGGTCACCTCCTGCCAGTGGCCTGTGTTACACCCTGTGTCCCACCAGCCACATGGCTGTCCTCCCAGGCCCTGGCCGGAGCGGCCCCTACATCTGCCCCAGCTCCTCTCAGCCTCCCCACAACATATCTCCCTGGGCCCTCAGATGAAAGTCGAGGGAGGACAGGAAGGATGGAGGGACCCAAAGAAAGTGGACGTGTAGGAAAGGGAGGGTGTGAGGATGATGCACAAATTTTGAGCCTGGGAATGCGGTATGTTTGGCACCATCCTCCATGATAAAGGCACCCAAGGAACAAGTTCTGTGGGAGATGAGGCGTTCAGTTTGGTCCTACTGAATTTTTCTTTTGAGGTATAATTCACATGCCATAATAGTCACCATTTTAAAATTACAGTGGGGTGGTTTTTAGTATAATCACAGATTTGTGCAACTATTGATAGCCTCACTATCTAATTCCAGACATTTTCACTACTCCAAAAAGAAGCCCTGTGCCCCTTAACAATCACTCCCCACTCCCGCTCTGCACACCCTACTTTGCCTACTCTGGACATTTCATATAAATAAAGTCATACAATGTGTGGCCTTTTGTGTCTGGCTTCTTTCACTTAGCATAATGTTTGTAAGGTTCATCCATGTTGGTTGTAGCATGTATCAGTACCTCACTCCCTTTTTTATGGCTGAGTAGTATTCTATTGTGTGGATACACCACATTTTGTCTACCCATTCATTGGTTGATGGACATTTGTGTTGTTTCTACTTTTGCTTCTTATGAATGATGTTGCTGTGAACATTTGTGCATAAGTTTTTGTGCAGACATGTGTTTTCAGTTCTCTTGGGTATATGTCTAGGAGTAGAATTGCTGGGTCAGATGGTAATTCCCATGTGTAACTTTTTGAGAAACTGCTAGACTGTTTTCTAAGGGGTCGAGTTGAGTTTGAGGTACCTGTGAGGTGTCTGGGGCATGGGACCAGGTTGGGGAAAAGAAGGTGTGTCACCAAGAAGTGGGAGATGTAGACATTTATATAAGTTCCTTGAATGCAGAATTTGGGTTTGTTTTGTTCACTTCTGTATTTTTAATACCCAGAACAGTGCTTGGCACATAATAGGGGCTCGATAAATACATATTTGTTGAATGACTAAATGAATGTGTGGAATTGAATTTTGGGGGAGAGTACAGAATGGTGATAGAAATCTGGGGAAAGCAGTGTGTCTATGACAGCTCACATGAGGTTCTGCCTGGGCTGAGAATGGAGGACAGGGCGATGGGGGAAAATAGGAGGATTATTTATGTGCCTACTCCATACTGTCTTCTTTAAAGAGAACTCATGGGAGCATCCCCCAATCACCTAGACTCCTTTTCTTCCTGGGACCCAGCCCACCACTCGTGCACGGCATGGCCTTGCTTTTATATTTGTTGAATGAGCAATGTTTCTGAGGTAGGTGCCATCACTTCTGTTTTACTGAGAAAGCCAGGGCTCAGAGAGGCTTAGTCTTTAGCTTAAAGCCACACAGCTGGTGAGTGGCAGTGCTGATACATGAACCTTGGCCCCTGTGCCCCCCAGAGGCCACTCTCTTCGCCATTCTACCATGTGGCCTCTTCCATGAGGAGCTGCTGGAGAAGAAAGAATCAGGATAGGGTGTTGCTGAGGACAAGGTGGAAAAAAATGGGAAAGAGAATTTCTGGAAGAGAAGGGACTTCTGAAGATGCCAGTGTCTTTGGCATCGGGTCCCCTTGGTGGCCTCCCCAGGATGGTGACCCCAAGGCTGGGTCAAGCCGAGCAAGGCTTTGGAGCCGGGAGGGGCTGGTGCCATGGTCATTCTATTATTATCAGAACTGAGGCCATTGATGCCGGTTTGGATTTCTCCCTTTGACCCCCAGGACTGACAGCCAGCGGGGCAGACACCCAGGAGTGGCTGCATCAGCCCCACTGTGCAGCCTCCGTAGGGCTCTGCTTCTCCCCCACCCCCACCCCCTGCACTCCTGGCTCCTGGCAGACATGCTGATGCCTGTCTGCTCCGTGGAGGGGGCAGAGTCCTGGGCTGAGGGCCCTGAGCCTGGGGTCTGCCTGCCTCGGGAGAGACGCTCCCCAGGCTTCAGCGTGCCCATCTGTATTGTGAGGAGTTGGTATGGGGGAAGAGAGAAAGAAATGGTGCTGGACATCAGGGGTCGGGGGTGCCATGAGGGAGGCCAGTGCCCTCTCCTGTGGGGGGTCCGGAGTATGGAGCAGCCCCCACATCACTCCCCAGCAGCTCCTTCGAGCTTGGGCGTGAAGTCAGAGGCCATCCTGGAGGAAGGAATGTAAGGAGGGTGGGGGGTGGGTGATAGCCCGCTTCCTGATGGGACTGGAGGCAGTGAGACAGGCTCCCGACACTTAGAATTGGGGGCCTTTGTCTTGCCTCATCTATTGCCATTTGGGACCTGCAGGGGGCAGCAGTGACCATGCTTAGGCTTGTGGGTGGAAGTGGCTTGGCTCTCAGGCAGAGCTGGAGGAGGGGCTTGAAGAAAGGGAGGGATGGACAATATGAGGTGAGACGTGGACATTGGTGGGCTGCCTTCTGGAGTCTGGAGCAAGGAGACAGCCCCTAGAGAGCTGGCCGCGACTCTGAGACTAAGGGCTGTTACCAGGCAGGGCTCAACTGAGGGGCTTTGAGGTCTGCTTGGAGAGGTGGCCTGAGGGTAGAGTGAGGGGGCCAGGGGCATACATATACCTGCCCGCAGTCAGACACAGCCACAGGTGCGCTCACAGGTTTGCCCCGGAGATGTACATCTCCACACTGATGGAAACCATGGACACACGCACACACGCACAGAGCTACACGAAGCTCCATGAAAGAGCCTTTCTTTGGGGAAGAGAACCACGCCCTGGAGAGCAGTTTTGTCCAGGACTCTTGAGTTGTAAGCAACAGAAACCACATAAATAAAGGAAGGGAATTTATTAGTTCATGTAACTGAAAAGTCCAGAAGTAGATTTTCCATCCTTTAGGCTGGATCCAGGTGCTCAGACAACATTGTAGGAGCTGGCCCTCTCCAATTCCTGTCCCGGCTTTCCTCTTAAGTTGGCTTCATTCTTAAACTTGTTCTCTCCGTGAGGTAGCAAAGATGATTAACCTTAGTTTTGGTCTTGTAGCCACCTTGCTTAGCCACCAGCAGAGAGGATGTCTCTTTCCCCGTAATTCCAAGAAAAATCCACCTTTCAGGGCATGTGCCCATCCTTAGACCCATCACGGTTGCTAGGGTGATGGAACATTGATAGGCAATCCTTGTTGATGTGCCCACCCTGCAGCTAGGCAGGAGGTGAGCCCCTCTGAATTTCCCAGATTGAAAATGGAGAACCCAAAGGACCAAGTGTTCTGAATGCTGGGAAGGGGAGGCCAGAATTTCCCAGGAAAGCTGGGAGGCCTCCAGCCTGAGCCACTCCTACAAGGGCTTCAGTGGGGAGCCAGATGCTGTCAGGCTCTCAACCACCACACTGCCATCTCTCAGTGGGAGGACCTCAGGAAGGAAGGCATAGTCTTGGAATGAGGATTGGGGTTCAAGAAGCTTGGCCTCCAGACTCCAGAAAATCCTGCCTTTGGAAAAGGATCTGAGGTGTCCTTCAGGGGGTCTTCTTCCTGGGAATTAGTATTGTCATAGTGAAAAGAATGCTGGAAATTCAGGCCAGCTGGGGGACTCAAGGTGACGCTCTCCTGCCTCCAGCCCAAGATGTAGCGTTAGGAGCAGAGAGTGGCTCAGAGATGCACCTGGGGGGGAGACGGGAAAAGGCTTGACCTGTCCAGCTGGTACCAAAAAGGGCAGTGGCCCACATACCCACATGCCATCTTTGAATGCCCCCTCTGCTCCCAACCCTCCGCAGGTGGGTCTTTGTCTATGAGAAGGGCTACCAGTCCTCCAGTGGCCTCATCAGCAGCGTGTCTGTGAAACTCAAGGGTCTGGCTGTGACACAGATCCCGGGCCTGGGCCACCAGATCTGGGACGTGGCTGACTACGTCTTCCCAGCCCAGGTGAGCTGACTCAGGGGTATGCTTTCCACCCACAGGGCCTGGCTCGGAGTTGGGTTGGGCTCTGTCCCACCTCCCTATGGAACCAATCCAGCTACTGTCTCTCTCTGGGCCTCAGTTTCCCTAACTGTGAATGAAGGGCAGAAGCAGTCTGCTAGCATCACCTCCCTCTGACATCATGGGGTATGGGGTGTCATGCTGGGTGTCATGTGGGTTCTAGAGGCTGCTAGGAAACTACTTGAGTTCTTGAGGCTACTCTCCCGGCTCAGAGCCCTTCCCTTCACTTCCAGGGAGACAGGTCTTTCGTGGTCATGACCAATTTCATCGCAACCCCCCAGCAGGTTCAAGGCTACTGTGCAGAGGTGAGGACTGCCCCCCACCCCCTTCTTCAACCTACAGGGAAAAATAACATGGGAGAGGAGTTCCCCTTGGATATTGGAGGTGGATAGGCTTCCTGTGGGGGCCACAGTGGTGGAATTTTAGGCATAGATTTACACAAAGTAACAGGCTACCTACCATTGGCAGTGCTGAGACTTCCCCTCAGCTGTGTGCCAAGCAGGAGGCTGAGCCTCAATGCCCGCCCAATCCACAGGCCTCAACCGCCCACCCCCTGTCAGCTGACATTAGCAATGAGGCTACTGGACATAAGCCCAGAGGGGTCCTGGGAGGGCCGCACTGGGAGAAAAAGGCCTTAAGCAAGGGTCACCCCCAAAGGCAACTGAGACTGCCCCACGCCTTCCTTAAGGTGGTGGGGAGGGACTCTTCTCATAACCCCAGCCAAAGGGCCTGGGGTTAGCAGTTCTCCACTCCCCCAGCATCCGGAAGGGGGCACGTGCAAGGATAACAGCAGCTGCACTCCAGGGAAGGCAGAAAGGAAGGCCCAAGGTAAGATGGGCCTCCTCCCGTCCCCCTCCACAGCCCCTCTCACTCCAGGCTTCCTCCACCAAGAAGTCCTTCCTGCCCTCTCCCCTCTTTCCATCTTGAACTTGGTTGGTCCTGTCCCAGACCCAGCCACATTTCTGCGCTCAGGCTTCTTCTCTTGGGTGCCCCATCAATGGGACTCCTATGGGCAGTGCCTGAGGGGCCCTCCTCTGCACCCCCAGCTTGGGGTGGGCACCCAGGGCTTTCTCCTTCCCTCCAGGCATCCGCACGGGCAAGTGTGTGGCCTTCAACAACACTGTGCAGACATGTGAGATCTTTGGCTGGTGCCCCGTGGAAGTGGATGACAACATCCCACGGTAATACCTTGTCCTTCCAGGGAGCTGGGGCAGGATCCCCAAGCCCAGACAGAGGGGCATCTGGTACCTGAGGGGCTCTGGAGAGAAATGGGCCCCACCCCTTCTTCCAACCACACCTTCACCCCATTGGTGCAGCCCAGGCCAAAGATCCCTCTGGCCCCTGGTTGAGGGCCCTGAGAGCCCACCATTGCAGCATACCCGCCCCTCCACTGGTCCAAAACCCCAGGAGGATCCCATAGGCTCTTGCCTCCCAACACACACAGTGCCAATCCCTGGGGAGGGGCCAGTGAGTGAGTGCGGTCTCCTCTAGCCCTGCCCTTCTCCGAGAGGCTGAGAACTTCACTCTCTTCATCAAGAACAGTATCAGCTTTCCACGCTTCAAGGTCAACAGGTTTGTGGGAAAAGTGGGCAAAAGTGCAGGTGGCTCCCCGAGGCTGTTCCCACTGGTCTCAGCTGCCTCTGGCTTCCTGTACTCCTGCTTTGACTCTAGAGGCCGGGACCCTGGGGCGGGCTGCCCTCATTCTCTCTAAGGGCTGTGGAATGGGCATTTCTGGAGCCTGTGAGGGATCCCCAGAGCTGCGGGGCATGGTGGGTCTCACCGTCGCTGGCACGCTGCCGCCGCCAATAACCTCTGCCCCATAGGCGCAACCTGGTGGAGGAGGTGAATGCCACCTACATGAAGACCTGCCTCTATCACAAGATTTCCCACCCTCTGTGCCCTGTCTTCAATCTCGGCTACGTGGCACAAGAGTCAGGACAGAAGTTTAGCACGCTGGCCGAGAAGGTATTGAGTGGGGAGGGCTGGGCTCTAGGATCATCAGGCCAATAAAAGCTTTTCAGACCCAGTTAATTCCCCCTCCAGCCTCTTTGGTGTGGGCTGAGTTATATATAGAGAGATCTATTGTCTAATATTAGAGGCCCCTGAGAGTCACGCCTGTGTCCTCAGCAGGGCCTGGTATGGACCTGGCACAGAGGAGGTGCCCAGAATGAATGGATTTGGGTGGATATTGTCACCTGAACATCTGCCAAAGTCCCACTGTTTTAAAAATATTAGATGAAAGCAGTTTGAATCCCATGGTCCGTGGCCCATGGCCCTGAGAAATCCAGCGACCAAGATCTACACAGTTCCCTGGGATTCCAAGAGCAGTACCTTGTCAGGAGCACAGACCTGTCTGACTAGGGTCAAATCCCAGCGCGGCCCCTAAGAAGCAGTGTGACCTTAGACAAGTCTCTTACCCTCAGCGTGCCTGAGCTTTTGAGCCTACAAATGGAGGCAATAATAGTACCTGTCTCATGGGTTTGTCTTGAGGATCAAGTGAGTTCATGTATGGGACAGCACTTCAGTACGGACTGGCATGTGGCAACTCTATGTATGTGTTCCCACGTGGTCTTCATTATCCTGCTCTTGCAATACCTACCTATTCGGGGATGAAAATCGGCCCTTTTCCTGTGACATCACACACATACACGCAAAAACTCACAACACATTTGTCTGGAACAGGGGTCAGCAAACTTTTTTTCAAAGGTCCAGAGAGTAAGTATTTTCCAGCTTTGCAGGCCATAGGGTCTCTGCTCCCGCTACTCAGGCCAGCTGCCGGAGGGCAAAAGCAGCCACAGATAATAGGTAAACAAATTCGGCCCTTGGGCAGCAGTCTGCCTATCCTGGGAGTGGGTTTACACTGTAGTAACATGCAGGACCAGAAAGCTGAATGTTAGACCTCCCTGTTCCTAAAAATGTCCATGCCATCCCCACCAGGACCTTCTCATTTATCACCATTATCTACAGGTACGAGCCTCCTGCCTAGTTGCCCAGCTCCTCAGCTCCTCACCTGCCCTGACCATCTCCCAACTCTTCCACGGCTCAGCTCTCCCCGACCTGTCCCTGATCCTCACCTGGACCAGAGGAGCTTCTCTTTCTCAAGTTTTCTTTCCCCAGCCCATTGTCTTTATAGACTCACTCTTTAATTCAACAATCATTCACTTGCCTCCCACACCATGACTTGTGCTAGGAACTTAGGAGTTAGTGAATGAGACAGACCACCCCACCCTCATGGAAGCTTACAGTCTTGGAGGCGATGGGTTAATAAATAATCATATAAAATAAATCTACGATTAAAAAGTGACAAATGTTCCAGGAGAAAACACAGGGAATAACAGGAACATATTTTAGACTGGGGTGGTGGTCAGGTAAAGTCTGTTAGGGGAAGTGACCAAAGAACGAGAAAGAGCCAGATTTGTGGGGATCTGGGGGAACTAAATGTTCACAGGCCCTGAAGGAAGAATTTGGTGTATTCTAGAAATGGTCAGAAAGCTGGAGTGTGATGGGTGGGAGGTGGGGCCAGAGGGGGTGACAGGATGTTGACACTGAGGCAGCTTCTCCGTAACTCTTCTCAGGACACAAAATGTTGCCTATTCAAGAGACTGCTGGCACCAGCTGTAAGACAGCTGTTTCTTTTTCTTTTTCTTTTTCTTTTAGCTGAGCCATCCTGCCACCTGTTGGCAGCTCAGCGGCAGCTCAGCTCGGGCTGGGCATCGAACTGCTGTTGCTCAGAGCTCAGCTCGCACTCTTGAGCGAGCTCTTAACCAACTGAGCCGCTCAGCCAGCCCTTAACTTCAGTTTTTTGTTTAAGACAGCTGTTTCTTGATGCTGAAACCCTAGATCTTATACGCCTGTGTCCCTGGCAGGGCGGGGTGGTGGGCATCACCATCGACTGGAATTGTGACTTGGACTGGCATGTACGACACTGCAAACCCATCTACGAGTTCCACGGGCTGTATGGGGAGAAAAATCTGTCTCAAGGATTCAACTTCAGGTGCCTACCAGGCCCCCACCAGTGCACCTTTCCTTGGGGTCCCATGGGCTTTTCTACTCCCAGAACTCTGGGGGCCAAGCAAGTGTCCCTGGGAGGGGAGCAGAGGAGCAGAGGAGCCTGGGCAGCTCCTGTCCTCCTGGGATTGGCCAAGCAGGAAGCCAGCAGAGAGCAAGACCTTGGAGGCCTGAGCCCCTGCCCCTAACTCTTGGTCCTCTTGAGATCCACCTGGCCAGGACTGGTTGGGGAAATTGCTGACATCGAGAGTCAGGGTGAGGGTTGAATCAGCATTCCTGGAATGAGGTCTGGGATCTTGCCTGTGGCTCCCCCTCCGAATAATGTTGGGGGGCATGGAGCTGTCCTTATGGACCTCTAAGGGCCCCTGCATCCCTGATGCTTTGAGAACTCCAGACCCAAGATGGTTCCCCATCATCTCCCCTGCAACCTTATCCCCTCCCCAAGGTTTGCCAGGCACTTCGTGGAAAATGGAACCAACCACCGGCACCTCTTCAAGGTGTTTGGGATTCGCTTTGACATCCTCGTGGATGGCAAGGTGAGTGTCAGCGTGAGGGGCAGCCAGAGACAGACACACTCTTGGGTCCTATGAGTGCTTGTTAAGCGCCTGTGGTTAAAGATGACAGGAAGTTGGATGGACTTCATTTAGCTGTTCTATTTGTAATAACAGATGGGCCTGAGTACCACTGAGGACATGTGACCACACCTCCCCCACTATCTCTCTGTGTCCAGGGAGGCAAAGCCAAGGTCAAAACCTAGGGCTCCTGACTGGAGATGAGTCACTGTGTAGAGTCAGACCCTGCGCAGCAGGCTGTGGGGCCAGCTGACAGTGGAAGGGGGATGCCCCTTTACTCCAAGCCTGGCATTAGGGCTCCCCAGGAAGGCCTTTCCAACAGGCCCCTTCTGACTGTTAACACCTTCTCTCCCTGGGCCCTACCACCAGGCTGGGAAATTTGACATCATCCCTACAATGACAACCATCGGCTCTGGGATTGGCATCTTTGGGGTGGTAAGTGCTGGGGACATGCGGTCACTATGCTGGGGTCAGTCCCTCCTCTTCCACATCTCAGTAGCATCACCAAGTCTCTCACCCCATAACTTGACCATAATTATCCATCCCTATTGAGTCAACACCACCACTCTAGACCCACAGCATGTCTGAGGAAACCTAGGCCCAGAGCTGGCACAGGACAGAAGTAGAATGGGATGGTCTCAGTTCCCTGAGGAGCCCACAGTGCCTCATTTGCCCTCCAGGACCTGAGGTCTGAATAGGGCAGGAGTCCACCAGGCCCCCACCAGGCCCCCACAGTCAGTAGGGACTGAGGTGGGAATGGAGAGTTCTGTCCCTGCCCCCAGGTTCCCATGCTCTATCCACCACCTTCCTTGCCCCAGGCCACGGTTCTTTGTGACCTGTTGCTGCTCCACATCCTGCCCAAGAGGCATTACTACAAGCAGAAGAAGTTCAAGTACGCAGAGGACATGGGGTCAGAGGAGGTAAGAGAACTCCCTGAGCTGGGCCCTTCAGAGGCCGCAGGCCGCAGGCCGTGTGTCTGTGGTGAGGAGCCAGCCACTCCCCCGAGGCTGACTTTTAGCCCCCTCAATGCTCCCACAGGGTGAGCGTGACCCTGCAGCCACCAGCTCCACCCTGGGCCTGCAGGAGAACATGAGGACCTCCTGACTGTCAGCCCCGACTCCTGACTGGAGGCAGCACGAATCTTCAGGCGGCAGCCCTTAGTGGAGCCCCAGCCGGGCAGAGAGCTCTCCTTAGGAGCTTTCCCTCCTCCCAGCCAGGCGGATACCAGGTTACCCGCAGCTCACGGTAGATACTGGAGGAACCTGCGCAATTCTGAGCTCTGGCTCCAACTCTGCACCCCGCCAAGGGAGCCTCACCCAGTCTCAGTCTCTTCTGATGCAGAGGCGCTGGGACTGGGTGGGGTTCCTCTCACACCCCTATTCTGGAGCTTTGTGCTTCTCTCTCTGGGACCTCATCCATCCCACTGCCTCGTGTCTCGAGACTTGTGCTCTCCCATATGGCAGCCGCTAGCCACAGGCGATTATTTAAATTTAAATTAATTAAAATCGAATAAATAAAAACTTCAGTTCCTTAAATTAACCATATTACAAGTGCTAAGTAGACACATGTGGCTGGTGGCTGCCACAGTAGACAGTACAGAACATTTTCAGCACCCCAGAAAGTTCTACCGGATAACTCTTCTTGTGCCCTGTTTCTGAGTGGCCTCAGATTTTCTTGGGGAGCTTATTAACCATGCAGGTCCAACCCCAGAATCTCCAGGACCGGACACAGGATCTGCAAGGACGGCAGACTCCCCAGTCCATTTTAAGGACCTATGTTTAAAATGTTCCCGATCAGGTGTCAGACAGCCGGGGCCTGCATCACACGGCAGGTGCTGAGCCAGCAGGTGTGTGGTGTGCTACTCACAAGCCACTGGGTGTCTCGTGCACGGTGCCCCACATGCACACTCACCAGAATGTACATTCCCCCTTCCTATCCACACTGTGTATTTGAACAGCTTGGGCCCTGCAAACACAACCATCTGAACACTCCTACACCCCCAAGCACAGACACCTGGTTTATGCCACGTCACCTCCCTGGGAAATGCTTCTCCCCAAGAGTGTCAGGCCGGGACAGCTCCTTCAGCCATGAATCCTTACTCAGCTACCTCTGATCTGGTGGGAGCCTGGGCCAAATCCTGGGCTCCCTGCCTGTGGCCTAGCCCCAGCTCCCGAGGCCTGCCCAGCTCTGTCTGAACACAAGGTCTGGGGAAAGCGAGGGGTGCAGTACAATAAAGGAACTGAGGACAAACCTCTGCCTTCTGTGCTTTCTTCCCAGCTCCCTCTGAAACTCAGAGTCCCCATCTGTGAAATATGGGGCTGAACTGAGTGATCTTTGAGGTCCTTCTGGATCTGTTGGTGGGTGGGGGTGAGCCGACACTTGGCCCTGAACCCAGCAGGTCAGTGCTGGGGGTCAGTTCATCTCTATCCATGGGCACAGCCCCGATCACTGCAGCTCTTCTCAACCCTCCTTGAGCCCCTCCCATGCTGTAGGACGCCTGGCACTTGGAGAAGCAAAGAACCTCAGGAGTGGCCTGGTGAAAGCAGAGGTGAGGAAGGGGCTGGCTGTTCCAGGAGGGAGGTCTGAGGGAATCCCAAGGAGGGGAGGAAGGTCTTGAATGAAGGCAGTGTGGAAGGATTCTCCAGTGGCCCTGCTGTGGGCATGACCTCCAGCCTGGATATACAGCCAGGCAGGGCCTCTGGGCACCGCCACCACCATGCTCTATCCAGATCAGTGCTGTCCAACAGCAATGATAAAATGTTCTCTATCTTGCTGCCCAGCAGAGTCGTCACTAACCACATGTAGACTCAAAATGTGGTGAGTGCACCTGAGGAACGGAACGTTTTATTTTATTCACTTTTAATTAATTTAAATCACCCAACATGGCTAGTGGCTACCACGCTGGACCACACAGGCTAGCTCCCCCTTCTCCCTCGGGTCCTTGGCCTTCTGTGCTCTTCCCCAGCCGAGAACCATCCTTCAGATTTTACAAGACAGGAACTCCTCTTCTTCCCTGTCTTCCTTCTCCAGACCTACCAGTTTTTGTGCCTCCTGTCCCCTTGCCACCTGAATGAGTAAAGGATTCCATCTTGGTCTCCAACGGTTCTACCCAACCCAGGGGCCTCCCAGGAGAGGCTGCCTTTCCTCTCTCCCACTCGTGTATTTGCTCCCCTCTTCGGCCTCCTCCTGGCCATGATCCCCTGCAGCTCTGCCTGCTGTCCCCTGGCTGCTCCCATTCCAGAAAGACCAGTTTACACTTCCCTCTGTGTCCCACCCTCCTAGATGCCCTTTTGCCAAGTTACCAGCAGTATCTTTGTTGCCAAACTCAAGCAGATGCTTCAGTTGTATCCTGCTTGGCCTGTCAGCCTCTGACACTGTTGACCAAGCCCTCCTTTGTTGCAAGATTTCCTTCCAGCAGCTTCTAGGACCCACCCTCTTCTGATTTGACAGCTATCCTGATATGCAGGGAAAAGACAGGCTTCAGTTGTCATGGGTCAGTGTGAATTCTTGGGCAAGTTGTTTAACTCTCCAAGCCTCCTCTGTGAGTCAGGGATAATAACAGCCTCTACCCACGTTGGGGTAAGATAAGATAGAGGAGTGTCTAGCACAGAGCCTGGCACATAGTAGCGCTCTAGCCTCTCTTTCAATGGTGGAGTCAGCTTATTGTCTCCAGATATCCATTCTCTCTATAGCGATACAACCCTTGGTTCTTGGCTGGGTATGTGGCTGCCTAGAATAAAAGCTGCACTTCCTAACTTCCTCTTGCGGCTAGGCCTAGTCATGTGACAATAGATGTATGTGGAAGTGTCATTTGAGACCTTCTGGGAACTTTCCTTAAAAGAGAGCTGGTGCAGATCCTTTGTCCTCTTCTTCAAGCTTGTCTTCATCCCACTGCCTAGAACGCATATGTGATGGCTGGAGCTCTAGCCACCACCGTGAACCATGAAGACAAATGTCATGCCCAAAGGTTGCTGGAGCAGTGGGTGGAAAGAGTCACATCTTGGAGGTCTTTGTGGGGCACAGCTGACATACCAGACCAGGACTGTCTTCCCTGAGGCTCTGATGTGGGATTTCTGTTACCTAAGTCAACACTGATCTGTGCTGGTACAGAAATCTTTCCCCCTTATAAGCAAGTGTTCAGTTCTTGGCCCCTGTTTTGTTTGCTCTGAGTTATCTCACTCTTCCCCTATGGCTCTACTTACAACTCTGGATTCTTTCTGACAACTTAGAAAACTGCCTCGCTGGACCAGCTTTCTTCCCTGAACTCCAGCCCCACCTATCCAACTCCCTAATTACCATACCCAATTACTTATTCATTCGACAAACACCTTTTGAGCATGTACATGATGTGTCAGGCTATGTGTTGGACGAATTCAGGCTCCATCCCTGCCCTCAAGAAGCTTCCAGTCTAGAGAGGGAACAGGCAGGTAAACAGCTGCTCATTACAAGGAAGTCCTGAGGAGGGGCTGCTAACCCACACTGGGCAGTGAGGAGGTGAGAGGGAAGGAAGGGTTCCTGGCAAAGGGACATTGACCCAAGTCCTGAAAGGCGTTAGACAGCCAGATGTAGGTCTGAGGTCTCAGAGGGCTTGATTGGACCTATTCCCAGGGTCCTGGTGAGCCATGGAAGATTCCTAAGCAGGAGCTAACTAGTTGGACTTCTGTTTCTGAAAGATTGCGCTGGCTGCCATGCCAGGTGGAGAAAGGCCATTGGGGCAGGGTGGTGAGACCGGATAGGGGTGGGAGGCCAATGAGGAGGCTGCTGCAGCAATTCAGTGCAAGACAGTGGTGGCTTGAGTTAAGGGAGGGGCAGAGAGTGGCTGGATTCCAGGGCTATTTCAGAGGCAGCATGGGAAGGGCCTGGTGATCAACTGGTTGGGGCAGGACAGGGGGTGGATTTGTGACTCCCAGGTTTCTGGTTGCTGATTGAGACAGGGACCCAAGAAGCCAGGTTTGTGGGGAGTGTTATGTTCTGTCTTGGGCAAGTGGGGGTGGGGAGTGAGGTGCCAGAGGATTCACAAGTGGAGAACTTAGCATAAGTGAACCAAGAGTTGATGAGTTTGCTAGTGGAGAGGTGAGGGGCAGTGTCCCCAAAAACAACTACGGTGAAGGTCAGGCCGTCCTGTAGAGTCCCCTCCATTCCCTCTGGCCCAGCCAGCTAGGCCATTCCTGCTGCCTGCTCACAGAGCCCTTCCCCAAACATGAAGCCGCTTCCTGTCTTCCTTACCCCCACCCAAGAGATGGCTAAACTGACAGCCGTTCAAGGCCTTTCTCCCTTGCCCTGGGTCTCGACTCCATCCCTTATCGCCAGTCTCACCTGGCCCCTCCTCCCCTAGTGCGCACCTCTCCTGAAACCCCGACGCCCTGGAGGGGCGCTCTTGCCCCTGCCAGGTCGAAATGGGGCGGGGGGAGGACAAAGGGTTTTCTGGAGAGGCACCCGTACCCTCCAGGCCCAGCTAAGAGGCACAGATTGCGGCCTAGAGAGATTTGGGGTACCCCAGGGATCCCGCGTCTGGACGTCTGGGGCGTGACGAGGTCCAGCCCCGCCGCAGGGGTGGGGCCCCTCTGGAGCTGCCGGCCCGTCGCGGCCCCGCCCCTCCAGGGACACGGCGGGAGTCCCGGGCTCTGATTGGGCGGCGCAAGGGGTGCCGTGCGGTCTGACCAATGAGCGCGGGCCGGGCGCGGCGGCGGGCGGGGTAGCGAGAGCAGCCTGGAGCCGCGGCGCCGGCGGTCTGAGCTCGGCGATCCAGGCCCCGGCTAGGCTGGGCGGGCGGGGCGCGCGCCGCGGGAGCGAGCCTGGCCGCCCGCCGGGCCGCGGAGACTGTCGCCCGGCGCCGAGGTAGGGGTCTGCGGGGAGGGGACCTGGGTCGGGGAGTGGGAAGGGACGAACTCCTGGACGTCTGCTGGGACCCTTCAGAGGAGAAGGATGGTCTCTGAGGCCGAGTCTACGAGGGCAGCCAGGACCTCGGCAGTGAGGGCATCTCCCCATGATCTGTGCGGGGATCCTCCCCCGTATGTCTGCGGGGCCAGCTTTACCTGCTGCCTCCCGGAACCAGCTTCTGTCTGCGCTGGCAGCCGGGACCGCATCTATAAGGGCGCCGGGTCATCTGCGTCCCTTCCCCAGCTCCAGTCTGCGGGACTGCGTCCATACCGGGCGCACCACCCACCCCCGCCCCAGCTCCTGGCAGTGTCTATGCGGAGTGGGCCCAGACGGGTGCACCCACGTGTGGATCTGCGCGGAGCGCTCCTCCCACACGGCCCTCCCCAGAGTCTTCCTTCAAGAGCTGGCGTGGGGGGCAGGGGAATGAATGGGACCGATGAGGCGCTGGGCTTTAGCTGCGCAGTGCTCTCCTGGCTGGGGCGGGGTTGGAGGGGGGCGGCGGAGGCTGTCGCTGCGGCGTCAGGGGTCACATAGACACAGAACGGGTGGCTTGGAGGGCGCACACGTGCGCTGGGACCTGTGTGTGGTGTTTGGAGGCGGGTGTGCGTGTGTCACGTGGACACAGGAGTGTGCCTGTGTGTGTGAGGGGTGTACATTAGTGGGATGGAGTGGTGTGTGAGGGCGGATCACGCGGACATCGGCGTGCGCCTGTCTGGGAGGGGGGTGTGTGTTGAGTGCACAAGGGTGTATAGAAAAGATTATGGCCCAGGTCACAGAACTACACCTCGGTGGGTGCATAGGGGGCTGTATATCTGCCAAGTTGCCCCAGGAGTGCAGGACGAGCACACGGCTTGTGTCCCTGGAGATCCCAGGGAAGATCCCCTGGCCTCCCCCACAGCCCTCACTCTTTCATTCAGCACGTACAGATTGAGCACCCACTGTGTGCCAGACTGTGTCCTAGGCCCACCGACTCTGGGGACCCCTACTTCGTCCTTGGTCTCTCACCCTCAATTCCCACAGCAGGTAAAGGGATCATTTTAAATCTTATTGGACTGAGCGACTCCCCTGCTCAAAACCCTCCTCTGGTTTTTGAGGGCTCCTGATTTCTGTCCACAAAGACATTCCCCACTCCAACCCCCCAGGCCAACCCCTGAATTCCAGCCAGAAAATGGCTCTCTGTCATGTACAGTGTGAATTTCTATCCTCTCCCCCTCTGAAATCCTTACTCAGTGGTCATAAAGAGCTTAAATGCCACCTCCTCCAGGAAGCCATCCCTGAGGCCGGCACAGTGAATGGTGCTTTCTCATCCCGGTGTAACTCTGATCATCTCTCACCTGCTGAATAGCCCACTCCAGCCACATTGGCCTCTTTGTGGTTCCTCATACAGAGCGAACACTGTTCCAGCTCACGGCCTGTGCAGTTGCTGGTTCCTCTTCCTGAAATGCCCTTCCCAGATGTCCACACTGCCTACTCCCTGACTTCCTTGAGATCCTGCTCAAATAATGCATCAGAAAGGCTTTTCCTGATCACACAGTGTATGTAAATAGCAACCCCCAGCTCCTCACTCTTGATCCCCCTTACATGATTGTATTTCTCTCCATAGCACATACCACTTGACATATCATCTGTTAATTGTGGGCCTTTTTTGTTTGTTGCATCTTGCCCCAGTAGAAATGAAACTGCATGAAAGCAGGGACTTTGTCTTTTTGGTCCATTGCTTTATCTTCCAGCACCCAGCACAGTGCCTGGGCACATATAGTGCTCAGTGAGTATCTGGCACGAATGAGTGACTCTGGATTTGCATCCTAGGAGTCTGTGTTCCTGGCTGCTCCCCAGCTTGTGAACCCCCAGCCTGAGGCTAGGTCTCCTGTCCTCTGTCCTTCAGATTCCAAGTTCTTCATCTGGGAGAACTCTGACCATATTTGCACAATAGAGATATTCCCTCTAGTAACTGGTATGGAGGATGGGGTGGGGTGTGGTCGGCATGTGAGCCTGGAGTCCCGGAGACCTGTGTCGTTGGAAGGAATGGGGAAGGAAAGCGGAGGCCTGAATCTGGACTTTTAGAGAAGATCGACTTGGTGACCTCCCCCAGCAGTGGGAAGATCAGGGAGGGCTCCCGGAAGAGGAGATGTCAGAGGCTGTCCTCTGGCAGAAAAGGAGAGGGAGGTGTGTTCCTGGCAGAAGGCGTAGCTTGTACAAAGGCCTGGCAGCAGAACCCAGTCTGCAGTTCGGGAAGCTGTGAGTAGTGTGGTTCGGCCAGAGTGGACAGTAAGTTTGGGGTGGGTGGGGTAGGGGCAAGGCTGGTGAAAGGGAGATTGTGATAAGGAGGGCTCCTGGGTTCATGGCCTGGGAGAACTGGGTGGGTGGTGGTGCCACCTCTGTGATGGGGAAGAGCAGACTTAGAGGAAATGCTGAGTTGAATTGGGCCCCCCTGTTGGGTCTGAGCTGCCCAGGAACATGGAGGGGAGGAAACAGCTGGCTGGAACGAATTGAGCTGGAGGTGCAGACCTGGAGTGGAGGGTGAGGAGGTGCAGACGCAGGGGTGAGGCCATCAGCCAGGGTGAATTGAGGATGCACTGAGGGTTGCCGTGCCAAATCCGACAGAGCCCACCTCAGTGCTTGAGGCCTCCTCTGGGACGGTGGGAGGGGGGCGTCCTCACAGCAGGCATCCTCAAGCCTGACTTGGCACCAGATGCCTGGGCCTCCCTGGAGGGGGCTGAGTCATTCCGGGTGGAGGCGGGAGCCGCCAAGGGCACCCGTTGCCAGGGCCATCCAGACACTTGTCAGGAGCATAAACACAGCTCCTGCGAGGCAGCCCAGTGATGTCAAGGCCACCTTCTGTGTCTGGCCCTGGTGGCTAGCCTGCCTCCTTACAGCTTTCCCTTCTGCCTAGTCCTCTGCCTGTCAGAGCTGTGTCCTCTCTGCCTGGATTGTAGCTGGTCCCCTGCTCAACCTGGCCCCGAGGTTCGCAGCAGCCTTCCAGAACTCAGAGCAAGGCCTGACTGGTTTCTGAGGTCATCCAGGCAGGGCTGCTTGAACCAGCTAGGAGGAGAGCAGGATTTGCCGCTCTGCCCTGTCCTGAGCCTCCTCTGAGGGACCGAGGTGGATGGGGCACATCTATGGAGGAGGCCTGGCCAAGCAAGATCTGGAGCCAGGGTCTGCATCTCTCGGGAGTAGCCAAACAGCTGTGGGTGGAGGACATAGTCTGAGAGGAGGAGCCCGAGGGGGCTAATGTGCTAGGCCTTCCCGGAACCAGGGGGAGATGTGGTGTGGTATTTTGGACATCAAGGCTCTCCCTCAGTAGCTTCCTGACAGACACACCCCAGCCCCACATCCCTTGGGCACAAACTACTTCCTTTCATAGCCCTGGAAGTTGGCAGGATGGTGGCCATCTATCTGACTCGCATATGAGGAAATTGGGACCCTAAGGGGCTCAATGACTTGTCCTAGACAACATAGCCCCAGCCTGGAAGGACAGGGCTGGGGTAGCTTTTCCCAGTGAGGGAGAGCCTGAGCCTGGCCATTCTTGGCTGCAGGACTAGGCTGGACTGTGGGAGGCTTCCCTGGGCCTGGGTCCCAGACTGTCTGTCCTTCTCTTTGCCCACGTGGCACCTAGTTATCTGCCGAGTTAGTTTCTACAAAGTGTCTACTGGGCCCTCAGCTTGGGGAGGGCCTTGAGAGACCCCCTTGGGAAGCTCCCAGAGAGTCCTGGGTCCTGCCCAAAGCACACGGCCCAGCCCAGCAGGCAGCCCCAGGTTGATGGACAGGTGACCGATGGGAAGTTTAAACTTGACCTTTTGTGTTCAGGCTCCCATTGCTCCTACAGCGCATATGGTCACGCTCACACATATGGACCACACAATAGATTTCTGTCTTCATGTAGATGCGTGCCCATGTGTGGACCACCCCTGCCCACCCCCCACCCCCACCCCCAAGACACACACTGTGACTCCAGGTCCACAGCCTACTCAAACACATTCTCTCATGTGTGGGCACATGCCCTCACATGCACAGCCTTGGGCACCAGGCCCTGTTGCTTGGACACAAGGCAGGAACCTGGGGGCCCCCTGGGCTGCCTCACAGACGTGCTTAGTCACCTGAATTTGATCCAGGGCAGGAGGGAGGTTGGAGGGTCTGACGTCAGCACTCATAGCCTCCTTGTGCCGCCCTCGCATCCATCTGGTCCACAATGTGTGCCAGGCAATCACAACAGCAGCACAACAACAACTCACTTTTACGGGGTTTCCTTAGCGGCAGGCTTGGTTCTCAGCCCTGCACGGGCGTTCACTCCTTTTCTCCTTATAACCACCCGCTCAGGGAGCTGAGACTGCTCGTCACCCCATTCTGCAGATGAGGAAAACCTAGGCACAGAGGTGCAGTCACCTGCCCATGGGCTCAGCTAGGAAGGCACAGAACCTAAGCCAGGTACCAGGGCCCTAAGCCGGAGCAGGAGGGCTCTGCACTGACTTCTTGTGTGACCCCTTGTCCATCCCGGACTCTTGCTGGGCCTTTTTCCCCCTCCCGGAAAAGGGGAAGGGAGTGGAAGGAGGATGGCCTCTGGTTGGGATAACAGCCTCGGGGAAATCAGATGCCAAGTTTATGGGCTAGGGCAGTCTTTGGCCTCTTTGGGTGGTGGCTCTGTCCCTTGGTACTTGCCCTGGACTAGAGGGTAGGAGCTTCTGACACGGATTCATTCCCTGCCTTGGACTGGGGCCTTAGGCTTATTGAGGTCTCCTCTCTGAGGCTGCTTTCCCATATGTCTAATGGGGCCAGGGCAGTAATGGTCACTGTGGCAGCCACTTATTCATTCAACAAATATTTATTAAGCTTCTGCTCCATGCCAAGGACTGCTGCAAACACCAATGATCTTATGGAGACAGGGCAGACAAGAGCCCTAATGTATGGAGTTTATATTCTGGTGGGAGAAAAAGGGCCTGCAGAGTGAGGAGGATGGCATACGGAGGCGGAGAGGAGGTACCTACAGGAAGGAGTGGGATAGGTGGGCCAGGCTTGGAGGGCTCCCTTCAGCCTGGCTTCCTTCTTCCTGCACGCGACCTGGTTCCCAGTGGCCTCCCTGATACTCAGCCTCATTCACTGCCCCCTCTTACCTCCTCCAGCGACGCCTCCCTGATGCTCCAGCACAACTCACTCCTCTCTCACCTCCAGGGAGGACTTGTTGATGCTCTAGCCCAGGGGTCGGCAAACTGCAGCTCGGGAGCCACACTCGGCTCTTTGGGTACGTTTCATCTCAAAAGTTTGCCGACCCCTGGAAGAGCCAATCCTGTTCCTCACAACAATTTAAAAATTATTTGAGAGCCATAAATATATTTTTACATAATCACCATTACAAATTTTGTAAATGAAACTGTGATAGTTTTATTTTCATTTTCAATTTTACTTCAGAGCCTGTGGCTAGTGAGCTGCAGTTTGCTAACTCCTGGCGGCTCTTCTGTCTCAAAACTTTGCTGACCCCAGCTCTAGCCTCACCAACACACTCACATACTCCTCTAGGTCCGGCCCCCATGTCTTTCCTGTTACCAATCTGGACTCCCTTCCCCCGCTTCCTTTCTGCATGTCCACAGGAGTTCCACCACCTACAGGCTTCCACTCATTCAGCATTCTGTGTGCCAGGCACAGGGGGTCTGGACCACACCCTTACCCAGAGTCCATCTCTAAGCCTTGCTGTGGCCCTAGGGAATCTGGGAAGGTCCCACATCCATAATACAGATGGGGAGACTTAGGCTCAGGCGGGAAAGAGCCTGCCCAGGGCCCCACAGTAGGTTGACCGGCAGGACCAGAACCCAGGCCAGCCTCCTCTGCGGCCAGTGGACTCCAGCAAGCCCTGCCTCCTTGACGTCTGTCCAAGAAAGGTGATGGGGGAATGAGGAGTGAACACAGAGATCTGTGTTTTCAAAGTCACTGTGCGGGGATAGAGGAAGTTACCATCAAAAAGGAAGGGCAGAGGGTCAGGAGTCCACTGACTTCCTTTTCCTGAAAAGATGCCTGGTTTGGCCCAGGAAGTGGGGAGGGGCATCGGGCTTGGGGTGTGGGGCTAGTGCTTGGCCTGGGGCATAAATGGAGTCCCAGCCTGAGTATCAGGGTTCCCCCCAGGATTGTGGTCAAGGGTGAGGGCTGGGGCTGGAGGTTGGAGGTTGGTTTGGGGTTTAAGTCATTGGCCTGGGGCCTTGTTTGGGGATCAGACTATGCAATAGGGTCTGGATGGGTGTAAGGCCAGGCCAAGGGGAGCATCTCGGTCTGAGCAGATGTGGCAAACATTTGGTCACATAAACTGTAAGGAAAAACCAGGAGAAATAAGGAATGACCTTGACAGCCACTGAAGCAGCAGGCCCCCTGCCCTAATGGACCCTGTCCCAGGCTGCTGGGTCTGCTGGGGGCAGAGAAGGGAGTCATGGGAGGCTTGCTCTGTAGCCCTGGAGGAGATGAGAGAGGTTGGAGCCCTGGGAAATTTTCCTGGAAGCAGTGAGAGGGGTGGGGGAGGGGGCTAGAATATCTGGGGGGCTGCCCTGGAGGAGGTGAGTGGGCCTGGACCCAGGGAGGACTCTGCAGTACCAGCGCCCAGCTTAGCTTCCAGACGGCAGCATTGGAATGCTCTCCTGTGCAGGGGTGGAGCTGGTGAGTCACTGGGCTGTCTGCTGGAGCTGGGCCTGAGCTGACCCTGGACTCTGTTTCTCCCAGGGCTGCTGGCTCTCCAGTGTCCTGCCCGTGTCTGTCTATCCTGACTCCAGAGTATCGAATTTTCCCTGCTTTCCTGTGAAGCCAGCAAGGTAGACATGACTGTGCCTGTTTTACAGATGGGAATACTGAGGTCTAAAAGGGCTGACGTGCAGCAGAGCCAAATGAGTTCCTGAAATTCCTTCAGTTAGTAGGGAGAGACCTGAGTTTGGATGCTGGCAACGCAGACAGAGGGACCAGGCAGAGAAAAAGCATGGCAGTGGGACCCAGAAGGTTGTGGCTACAGTGGGAGAAGGGCCTAGAGATCTGACCTCCTTGCTCCATGGCCAGAGTTGAAGCCTTTTCTGCCCTCTTTTCTCAGGTTCCTAATAAGCCGGCACAGAGGAATCCTTTGACCATGGCAATGGAGGGGGGCCCAGCAGTCTGCTGCCAGGACCCTCGAGCAGAGTTGGTGGAACGAGTGGCTGCCATTGATGTGGCTCACTTGGAGGAGCCGGATGGTGGCCCAGGGCCTGTCAGAAACGGTGTAGACCCTCCGCCACGAGCCAGAGCTGCCTCCGTGATCCCTGGCTGTGCTTCAAGACTCCCCCTCGCCCGGCCTAGCCTCTCAGCTCGGAAGTTCTCCCTGCAGGAGCGGCCAGCAGGAAGCTGCTTGGAGGCCCCGGCTGGGCCTTATGCCACAGGACCTGCCAGCCATATCTCCCCACGGACCTGGCGGAGGCCCACCATCGAGTCCCACCATGTGGCCATCTCGGACGCAGAGGTTGGTGGGGCAGAGCTAGGGAGTGCTCATGAGCTTTTTAGTAGTCTTCAGCGAAGACCCTTACTGCTCTTATCCCTGCCACATAGCTGTCTAGCCTTGGGTTTGCATACCCCCAGAGTTGAGGATCTCACTACCTCACAATAAGGCCTCTTCCCACTCAGGGAAGCTCCATCTGAGCCAACCTCTGCCTCCTTTAAGTCCCACCATTTCCACCCCGACCCGGTCCAGGCCTTGGAAATGGGCCCCTCCCTTGTTCTCCAAGAAGTCAGAGATTTGAAAATAGACACAATGTCCGTCCACCCCAAGACTTCCCCAGCTTGAGCCCCCACCTCTAATGCCTCCTTGAATTGGCTCTGACTCAGAAGCTGCCAGCGTGCTTTCAGCCTCCAGGCTCCCACTGGCTCTGTCCTTGCTGCTTAGATCTGAAAGTGAACCTGAATACTGAGCAATCTGCAGCCTTCAGAGGCTGAGCTTTTCATGCCTGAGCCAGGGCTCTGGTCTTCTCTCCCCAGGGCTCTTCTCCTTGTCCATGCAATCTAGCTGATTCTAGACATACTTGCTCATGGCTTTCTTATAGATTTGGGTCTCCCAGCCCCCAGCATCCAGGCAGGAATCAGTGCATTTTTCTTTCCCCACTTCCTAGGGAGTAAAGCATAGCCATGGCTTCCCATTCATGTTTTCAAACATTATCCAAGTCTTTTTGTCATTTCTGGTGCTGTTGGCACCACCAAGTTTCCCCATCCCAACCTGAAAAGGGATGAGACCTGGGGTCTATGAGTGAGGGGCCTGGGGCCAGGATTGGGCCCTGAACAGGCTCCTGAAGTGGGAGCAGTGCTGCCTCTGAATCAAGCTTTACCTGCTTCTCCCTCTTTTTCCTCCAAGGACTGTGTGCAGCTGAACCAGTACAAGCTGCAGAGTGAAATTGGCAAGGTAGGACTGGGGCAGGCCAGACGCAGTGAGAACGTCACCTGGGCTTTGTGAAAGCAGCCTGTCTCGATCCTTTCCTTGGCACAATCCCTTTTCCTCTGAGAATATGAGGCAGAGAGGCAGGAAGGCACAAGTCTGGAAGTGAGGAAAATTTTGTCCTTTGTAGGAAATACCTGCGGTGGGTGAGTGGGGGAAGGAGGTGGGAGATGACTCCTGATTCCTGAATTTTTTTTTTTCCCCCTCATATGTGGGACCCAAACTGGGGTTGCTGGCTTCCCAAGCCAGCGCTTAACCACTGCACCACTTGGCGGGCCCCTGATTCCTGAATTTTTGATGGAAGACAAAGAGGGATTGGGGAGGCATGGAGCTGCATTGAGTTAGGCAGCGGCAGTTATTAGGTCTCAGGAGCCCCCTTCCAGTTTGCCTGAAATGAATGCCTGTTGGTGGTGGGGGTGGAGAGGAAGGGACCGGAGCTGTTCAGGCTCCCCTTTTCCTGAGCTAGCCCTGGCGGAGGGAGATTGCTTGGTCCAGGCAGGGCTGACCTGTGCCTCTCCGCAGGGTGCCTATGGCGTGGTGAGACTGGCCTACAATGAACGTGAAGACAGGCACTATGTGAGTCTGGGGATAGGAGAGGGAGGTGTTGCCCAAGCCAGGCCCTAGAACCCCAGGGTGGGGGGTAGGCGGAAGCTATGCTAGGAAGACAGACAGCACTGCCTCCTGAGGGAGTGAGCTCCTTGCAAAGGAAGAGCTTCTTGACCCTGGGAATATGCAAGCAGAGGCTGGATACCTCTGAGGGCTGAGCTCCAGAAAGGCCTAAGAAATGGCCACCTCCTCACCCAGCTTGACCATGCCCAGCCATACTCTCAGTGTTGGTGGCAGATGCCCAGTGTGCTTTTCTGGACTCAGTCCACATATAACCAGCCTGTTCTAGCGCCTGGTGGCAGCACACAAGTGACATTTCCACCCCTCCCTCCTCAGGCAATGAAAGTCCTTTCCAAAAAGAAGTTACTGAAGCAGTATGGCTTTCCACGTATGTATCTATTGGGTCCTGTACTTGAGAGCCCCAAGCCTGGGGGCAGAGGAGGAGGAGACCTTGGTCCCTAGCTCGTTTTTGTTAGGAATGGGTGTGGTGTGGAGACAGCATAAGCAAAGTCCTGGAGGTGGGCATGTGCTTAGTGGGTTGGGGACTAGACCATGGTCTTGCAAGATTCTTGCTTAAGGCTGGTGGTGGGGCCATGGTGGGGCCACCTACCTTTCACAGGCGCTTGACTCCCTTACCTGATCACAGGTCGCCCTCCCCCAAGAGGGTCCCAGGCTGCACAAGGAGGACCAGCCAAGCAGCTGCTACCCCTGGAGCGGGTGTACCAGGAGATTGCCATCCTGAAGAAGCTGGACCATGTGAATGTGGTCAAGCTGATCGAGGTAGGTGGCGGTGGTGAGTGGCTGGGAACCGGAGCCCGAGTCCTGTGGAGCAGCCTCTGGTGCTGGGGGCACTCAGCAGAGACCCAAGGATCCCGCTGAGGGAGCGGACATGGCCGAGCCCTCCAAGGGCACGGCCGGACTTGGGGCAGGGGCTGCAGGGAGGCTTCGGGAGTTAGTTCAGGCTGGTCTGGGATGTTCTCAAGACCCCACTGAGGGGAAGGTGAGCGTGACTGATTTCTGAGGCTTCATCTGTCTGTACCTGCTCAGTTCCTGCTTCCTTGTCTGGGGTGGCTCCAGAGCATCCTGGGGTCCTGGGGCGGGCGAAGATAAGGAGGCCTGGGACCCCCATCCTGTGCCTCCTCCAGCCTTAGCCACATGCCTGCTCCTTCTGACCAGGTCCTGGATGACCCAGCTGAAGACAACCTCTATTTAGGTGAGTGACCCAGCTCATTTCCAAAGCCGCTCACCTGGGGTTGGTCCAAGGGCTCTTGGGAGAAACACCTAACCTTTACAGGAGCAGGGAGGAAACACGTTCCCCAGCCCTGGATTCCCTTGCCCAGCAGTTAGAGTCAACAGCTTTTCAAGCCCCGCCTCTTCTGGTTAGAGAGACAATAGGTCAAGTAGATACAGGAAGCAGGCTACATACTGTGGGTTCCCAGACCCTGTCTAATAGCTCTGTGCCTCAGTTTCCTCACCTGTAAAATTGGGACGATAATGGTATCTACCTCATAGGGTTGATGTGAGGAGTAAATGAGTTATTATATGCAAGATACATTGGCTGTTACTGTTAGTGTTAACGTTAAATTAACTTCGTGGTGCCTGATCCATGGCTGGGCTTAGAGACCCTCAGGAAAAGGGGCAGAAGGAACACTGGTATACAAATTAGAGGCCAAGGCTTTATTTAGTCTCCACTCCCTCCCTTACTTGTCTATCTGTTATAACCTTTGGGAAAATTTCTGCCCCTTCCCTGAGCCATAAAAGGGGTTCATGGTGAATTAGATGAGGCAGGTCCATAGGAGACCCCACTCTTGCCCATTCACCTCCCCTGATGCCATGGGACCCTTGTCCTGTCAAGTATGCTTGGATGCCTGCCCCATTCCCACCCTCCAGAACAGGGAGGGACCTTGGCATCCCTTGCTCTGCCAGCCTGGCTGCACCTTACCTTCTTTTCTTTTCTTTTCTTTCAGTGTTTGACCTCCTGAGAAAGGGGTGAGTTCCCCATCCCAATCAGGCAGGTCAAGTCTCATCCAGGCCTTCCTCTCTCCCTCCCTGTGACCCTAGTCATAGGTTCAGCTATTCTAGGAGAAAGCAGAGGCCTAGGCCCTGCCCTTGGGGATTTCTGGTCTTGGGGGACACGAGAGACCAAGAGGACGATTCTTGGAAGGGTGAAGGGGGCCAGTGAGGCTGGAATAGTCAGGGAGGCCTCTGGAAGAGGGCATGGGTTTTGAACCAGGCCTTGAAGAACTGGAAAGAAGATTTTGATGGAGGAGACAAAGGAAAAAGGAGTGTTTCTCAAGTGAAAACGTAGAAATGGTACTCAATTCTTATCTGTATTCAAATCACAGAGTTATTTCAGCTTTACAAGTTTCCGAGTTGGAAGGGTGGGACTGCACTCCCTTCCATTTACAAGAGGGGAAGCTGAGGTTCAGAGGGGGTAAGTGCCTTGCCCAGCATCACACAGCAAGTTGCTGATGAAACCTAGGGTTCTACCTCATGTCTGCCTTGTTTGGCTTTCTCAGGGTATTTGCAAAGGAGCAGACATGGAGTAATGGGCTTTGGCCTGGGTGGACCAGAAGCCCTAACTGCCAAGGCCTTAAATACGGGCTATGGCTTGTCTCTCTGCTGGGGGACTTCCTAATGACCTATAGGGTCATTAGGGGCAGGCAGTGGTGTCTCTTTAAAACTCAGGGGTTTTCAAATGTTTTTGACCTCCATTCAAAGTGAGAAATACGAGTTTTATGTTTGCCATCTCCATCTGTCACTGAAACCAAAGCTGTATAAAATGGCACATATCCTTAGTACATATGACACACTCTGACATATTCTACTTCATGAGAAGGAAAACAGTAGCCACTCTCTAAATTGATTTCATAAGTTCTCTTAGTTAGGTCTGGACCTAGTTTGAAAAACACTGCTCTCAATGGCATCTTTGCAACTCTTTGATTATACATAATTAAGTACTTAGAAGTAATATCGAGCCAGAAATGAAGATATAATTTGAAATTATAATGATTGTAAATGGATATTTGTGTGTATGTGTGTTTTTAACATTTCATTATATGGGAGAAAAAGCTAATTACCTTGGGTTCTCAGGACCCGTTTACGCATAGAGGACTCCTGGGAGGTGTCAAGGGGCCTGAAGGACCCAGCCCCTGCTCCTTTCCACCTGCTGTCTGCCTTTATTCAACCTGATTCAGCTGAAAATCCCTTCTCCCCTCCCTCCCCATAGGCCGGTCATGGAGGTGCCTTGCGACAAGCCCTTCCCGGAGGGGCAAGCTCGCCTCTACCTGCGGGACATCATTCTGGGACTTGAGTACTGTGAGTGAGGGGTTGCTTGCCCCCTGGGATTGGGGACTGGGGACAGGGTAGGGGGACACCAGAAGGGAAGAGCCCAGGCTGAGTAGGCTCTGAGCAGTTCCTGTCAGTCAGCGCCGATCTGCCAATCAGCTTCAGTTGGGGGCGGGAGCATGGTTCTGTGGGCTGGGCCAAAACCTCTTGAAAAGACCAAGGGGATGGAGGCAGACTTCCATCTGGCATGGCCAGGGCCTTCCCAGTGCCGGGTCACCATGAAGTCATTCTGCACCTTGGGTGTTCTGTCTGTATCTCTCGTCTGCTGAGGTCTTAGCCAAGCTTAGCTTCTCTACAGGGCCTCAAAAGATGTGGGAAGGAAGAGATTTTGTCCAGCGGCTTGAGAGTGGGTTTACCGTGAGGCGCTCTAAGATGATGAGAGAGTTCAGGAGGGAGGGTATTAGCTTAGCCTCTATCTATGGAATTCCTTTATTTACTCATATATTCATTTCATTCATTCATTTATGAGTGCCTATTAAGTGATGGCTCAGGGCAGGGAGATGACAGGGACCCAAATGTGACCTCAAGGATCTCACAGCCTAGTAGGAGGGACAGGGACCTAAGCAAGCAGATGATATTGCACAGTGCCTGCCCAGGCTGGCGAGGCACGGGGGCTGTCAGAGCACCGAGGAGTCATGGGAGCCTTCCCAGAGGAGGCCACTTGTGGCCAGGGTCCTGAAGGGTAAGTAGGAGTTTGTTGGTCAGGCTTGAGGGATGAGTGGGAGAGAGTACAGCAGGCGGAGAGAACTGCATGGCAGAGGCACAGAGGGGAGTGTGCATATACTATTTAAGAAAGGGGAGAAGTTCAATTTTGTTGGAGCATGAGGGGGGCGAGAGGTTGTAGTGAAAAACGATATAGGAAATGCTATTAAGGCCACACCTTGAGGGCTGGAAATGCCTCCACAGCTGACTTTCATGATTCATCCTGTCAGCACATGCACACCCCAGGGCTTTGAGCAGGAGAGGGGCATGATAGGATTTGCATCTTAGAAAGCTCTGCCTGGCAGCTGTGTGGTGGCTGGATAAAGGGCAAGAGGCTGCCTGCTGGTTGGAGAGGAGGCTGTTTCTATGGCCCAAGTGACAGATGGTAAGACCTGGATTAGGACAGTGGCTGTAGGGAGGAGATAGGAAGGAGGTGGGGTGGCTAGTCCTGGTCATGGGGAGGGCCCCCAGATACCCGAGCTTCTGGCCCGGCTTGGGGAGCAGGAATAGGGCCCATCTCTCTAAAATCTTAGCTTGGTTTATCAGGAGCTTATTACTGCCCTGGGAGAACATGATAAGAGCCCCTGTGAGATGACAGGAACCAGGACTGTTTTTAGCTCATTTGAGCCCCTCCAGTGCCCTCAGATTAATATTCTCTTTGTTCATATGGAAAAACTGAGGCACAGAGGAAGGAAGCCTTTGCAGAAAGGCCCTAGCCAGAGCCTAGAGGTATAGGAAGGGGGCATTTCACCCTTGGGACAGGTGTGGCCAACGATGGGCACCACCCTGTCCCAGCTTGACCTTCACCCCCTTCCTGTCCTGGGACCTTCTCCTTACTGGAGGGTCTGTTACCTCCCATCCTCTATCCCACCCCTCCACCCTCCAAAAAACAAACAAACAAACACCCAAGCTAATCCCATCTGACTCTTGGGTAAAGCCTTACCTAGACCAAGCTAATCACAGTGGAGGGCTTCCCAGGATGGATTGGTCAGCAGGGGCTAGACTGGCAGGTGAATGGAGGTACCCAGTGCTGAAGACCCACCTGCCTTGTCACTGGTCCCTCTAAAGGGGCATCAAGGCTGCCCGGGGAAGTCTCTGTGGTTGGAGTCCAGACCTGATTCTTACAGGTGGGGCAAGTGCAGCAATGCACGCATGATAAGCAGCCAGATATGAAACATATCTTAGAGGTTGAATCCATAGGACTTGCTGGTATGTGGGGTCTGAGAGAGAAACCCGAGCAAATGATAATAGGCCATTAACCAAAACGGAAAGATTAGAGGAGGCATTGGGGTTATTCTGTTTGGTTTGTCTGGTGGTGGTGGTGGTGATGGAGATTGCAGACAGCGAAATCAGGCTCTGAATTAAACGTGTTATTGAGAAATATTGAGATATAGATTGAGATGTCTACTGGATATCCACGTGGATAAAGATCCTGGAGTTCAAGGGAGAGGCTAGGGTTTGAGATAAGAATTTGAGGCCACTTTCCATGGTTAAATACACAGTCCCTTGTGCCTCTGTGTCCTGGTGGGTGGGTGCCAAATCCCTTGTGTGTGCCTGGTACACAGGCAATCACTAGGGGACAAGCTGGTGTCTGCTCCCTGCCAGAGGTTGCTTTCTCTTAAGCATGTTCAGATACTAACATCCTGTGCTCCTCTTGGTTTTGTTGTTCTAGAACACTCACAGTCTTGGCCCCCCGGCCTTCTGTTCCTCCTCATCCCCCCTCTCCTGCTTCCCTTTCCACCCTTCCTCCCTTCCAGCATCCTGGGGCCTTTCATTCCGGGGGAAGGTATTTGCTGGGGGGGGGCACTCTGGTGGATGGCAGTGGGGTGGGGTCAGTGCCTTCTCTCAGGCTGAGCTGCCTGCCTCTTCCCGGCAGTGCTGGCCCCAGAAAGCAGGTTGAGCTCCCAGCCTACTGGACAACGCTGACCCTTCTGCAGCCATGTTCAGCTCAGCAGTCCCAAGCCGTCTCTTTCCGAATCTTTGTCAGCTCAGAGTCCCTGGGGCTGAGGCAGTACCTCTGCAGGGCACTCCACAATCTCACCCTAAGTCCGGGGAGGAGGAACATCTCTGACCAGGATGGGTGGGAAATGGGACGAAAAGGTTTGGATGAGCTTTGGGCCTGCAGATAGTACTTACATAGGAGGGCCAGAGATAGCCTATGGAGAACCCCTCTCCCCCAGTTTCTTCTGACCTGCTCCAGCAACAGGTGCCTTGATTGCCATGGAGAGAGCACTGGACTTGGAGTCCAAAGGCCCCTGAGTCCAGTCCTGTCTCGCTGCTCACAGCCTGGGCTGGCCTCGGTGTCTTCACTGCAGGGTGGCAGAGGGCCCTGCAGCCCTCTCCTGAGGTCCTTATGAGAGCAGTGTGTAGGGGGCTCCTTCTCACCTGAAATTTGAGACAGGCTGCCCTGAGGCCAGGTGAGGGCAGGTCGGGGGTTCTGGGCAGTGGTGCCCCAGGCCAGTGCTCCAACTGCCTCTCTCTGCAGTGCACTACCAGAAGATCATCCACAGGGACATCAAGCCATCCAACTTGCTCCTAGGGGACGACGGGCACGTGAAGATTGCCGACTTCGGCGTCAGCAACCAGTTTGAGGGAAACGATGCCCAGCTGTCCAGCACGGCCGGGACCCCAGCGTTCATGGCCCCTGAGGCCATTTCTGATTCTGGCCAGAGCTTCAGTGGAAAGGTGGCTTCCAGGGCCTGGGCCGGGGTGGGGTTCGGGTGAAGGGGCGGCATAGCTTGCAGTGAGGCCTTGTTTCCGACCTGAGGATGCCAGGGTCCTCGTGTCTCGGGAGTGAACACTGAACATGGGTCCTTCCTTCATGTTTGCTGACATGAGGCTGATAAAGTCCTTGACTTTGAGCTCCTCTCATTTTTCAGCAAAATGACCCCAAGTCTCCTCCCCAAAATATTTCCTGCCAGCTGCTCTGGGCTGTGGAACAGACAGAGCTCAGACTGCCCAGCTCCCTGCCCATCTGGAGATGGTGAAAAGGGCAGGCGAGCTTATGTCTGGGGGCACAGATTTCTTGGACATGGCAGGGTTTGAACTAGGCTTTTAAGAATGTGGAAGCTTAGAGCAGGTGGTGGAGCCTGGAGAACATGTAGGAGAACGGCAGGGGCAGAGTGGTGGCACAGCGGGCTTGGGCAGCATCAAGGCTGGAAGCTGGGGCTTTGTCCTAAGTGACAGAGGCAGTGGGCGTAGCTTTCTGAGCAGGGGGCTGCACATACCGGCTCTCACCTGTGGCATGCTGGCTGCCCCGTTGTGCCCTGCCAACAAGGCAACAGTCAAGAGGCACTGGAATATATGTGTGGGTGTGGAGCTCAAGAGAGAGGCAGGGATGTAGACAGAGATGTTTTTTAAAAACTTCACTTTGATATAATTCCAAATTTACAGAAAAATTGCAAGAATAATACAAAAACCCCCATATATATTTTTGCCCAGATTCACCAATCACTGACATTTTGTCCCATTTACCTTTTCAGCATCTCCCCCTGTATTTATGTGTATGCATATGACATTTTTCTGAACCACTTGAGAGTTAAGTTGGAGACATTATCCCCCTTTATCATTAAATACTTTAGTGGATATTTTCTAAGAACAGGGACATCGTCTTATATAACCTCAGTACAACGATCAAAATTAGGAAATTTATCATTGATAAAAAGACTATTATGTAATCAGCCTTCTTCGCATTCCACCAGTTGTTCTGATTCAGTCCTTAAAGTCTTGTTTTGGTTCGGACTCCGATCCAGGGTCCATGTCCCTGCGTTCACTTGTCACGTCTCTTTGGTGTCCTTTAACATGGAGGAGTTCCTTGGCCTCTCTCTCTTTCCTGACCGTGACATTTTGGAGAACAGGCCTGTTACCTTGTAGAATGATGTCAGTTCGTGTTTGCCTAGTGTTTCCCCGATTGGATTCAGATAAGGCATCTTTGGCTGGAATATTTAGGTAGAGATTCAAGAATCGTTTGCATAAGAGAGAAAGGTGATCCCAGGAGAGGAGGTGGGGTTCCAGAAGGAAAAATGTAGGGAGAGCACATGTTAGAACCTGAGTGTGTGGGAGCTACGAGGAGTTGGGGAGATGGCCAAGAGCCAGGGCCTTGGTGTGGGCAGGGGCTGTTTTCTGGGCTCAGAAAGGGAGATGGTGGCCTCGCCAGTGGATCATTAGGAAAAGGAATGACAAGCTGGTTTAGTGAGTGTAAGCTCAATATTCATTTCCAGAGTACTTCTGTATGATGGGTACAGCAAATGTGACCCTGTACATGAAGGGAAGTTTTATACCTGTTGAGTTGGAAATGGATCTGTTTGGGCCTGTTCCAAGGAGACTTGGAATCCCTGAAGGGCAGGGCCGCTGTCCTGGTCCCAGTGCTTAGCACACAGCTGAGCTTGGAGCAAAGGCCTGGGAGTGTTTGTTGAGTGAATACATGGTTGGGAAAAGAGGTTCCCTGCACGCCTCCTCCCACAGCCCGATGGAACTGAGTGGGCAACAGGTGTTGGTTCCTTTTGGGGGAACTGATACAAGCTATTTTCTTTCTAGGCCTTGGATGTGTGGGCCACTGGGGTCACGCTGTACTGCTTTGTCTACGGGAAGGTGAGTGCTGGGTGGGCGGGCACCATGGGCTAGGCCCAGCTGAACCACGATGAGTGTCAGGGCCAGGCCCTTCCTTTGTGTCCTAAAGGAAAGTGAATTTTGGAAGAGGTCATCTGGCTCAGAGAAGACTGAGGGAAAAGAGGCTTTTTCTGATTTTCTCTTGTTCCCTTGGGAGGGGATTCATGTAAAGGGGTCCTGGGACAGCAGACATCACGAGGGGAGGTGTAGAGGGTGGTGTTACCACCTCTTTAGCCAGAGTGCTCCCTGTCTTTCTGTCCCTTGAGGCCATTTATTCATTCACACATTTATGCAGTCATTCATTCCTTCAACAAACTGTCCTTGATTCCTGCTGTAGGTCAGGCTGGGCCTTGGGGATCCCCAACACTGACGTGGCCGAGATCCCCATCTGCAGGTGCTCCCAGTGTAGTGACTGCACTGAGGGCCAGGAGGGAATCTCTGTGAACATGTTCCCAAGTTCTAGGCCCTG
Source organism: Aselliscus stoliczkanus (assembly GCA_033961575.1). Lineage (NCBI taxonomy): Eukaryota > Metazoa > Chordata > Mammalia > Chiroptera > Hipposideridae > Aselliscus > Aselliscus stoliczkanus. Next base: position 11,962,468 of record CM066739.1, read on the forward strand.
GGAGTGGAGGCCTTTCTGCAGGTGGTTGTAATACTGCTGGCTCCACCCAGGCTTGGTTCCCTTGGTGACTTACTCTCTGTCAGCTGTTTGTTGAGCACTGCTGAGTGTCAGGTCCTGAACAAGTTAGATGAGGCCTCTCCCATCTAATGAGGGGCCCAGAGCTTCCCCCGACCCCCGGAGAGATGGGACCAGTCTCCTAGCACAAGTCAGGCCCCGGGCCTGCATCCTCTGTCTGCTTCTCTACCCACAGTGCCCGTTCATCGACGAGTACATCCTGGCCCTGCACAAGAAGATCAAGAATGAGGCCGTGTTGTTTCCCGATGAGTGAGTTGTCCACCCAAGGGGCCTTCTGCCCTCCCTGGGGAGCTGTGTCTACGTTTTAGCAGGGCTTTTGCCCTTTGAAGGCCCCACCCCCTCCCACAGATCTGGAAGTGGGGGTGCTGTTCCCTGGGAGGGGCCTCTGAGCAGATGGAAGGCTGAGGCTGTAGCGTGGGGTCCCTGAGACAACTGGGTCGAATGGATCTGATTGTGCAGATGAAGCTGTGAGGCCAGGAGTTGGGCAGGCATGACCCATGTCCCATGTTCATACTGCTCCTCCGTGGGGGTGTGACACCAATCCCATGCAGACCCTGGACCCATGGGGGACCTCCACCTTCCCCCAACCCAGTGTGCTCCCCCATTTCACAGATGGACAAGTAGAAGCTTGGAGGGGCATTACCAGTGGGTCTGGGATCTGAAGCCACTCCCCACTCCCACCTTGCTTTGTGACTGAGTCTCTGGGCCCAGAGGGACTATAGAGAGTCTTCCTGCTTACCCAGTTCTTCTGATTGTGATGTTGGCTACCTTGGCTCCTCAGGGCCCTTCTGCCATCTGCTCAAAGTGCCCAGGGCAGGTCACACACCAACCTGGGAGTTGTCCTCAATGACTCCTGCTCCCTCATGCCCACTTCCGTCTGGTCCCCAAGTCCTCTTGAGTCCACCTCTTATATATCTCTTGGCTCCGTTGCCACCTGCGCACCTGCCTCGTTCACCTCAGCCTTATGTAGCCACCTCATCCTTGGTCTCCCTGCTGCCAGCCTCCATCCAGTTCAGCCACCACAGTCAGGCCAGGTGGACTCACAGGAAGAGGCCATGCCCTGGCCCAAGCACTCCAGGACCTCTGTGCTTTGCTGCCACATCGTCCCTCACCCGCCACACTAGCCAACGGGATCTGTCCCTTCTTGTAAATGCCTGTCTCCCTTCCTTTCTTCCTAAAGCACCCCCCTGCCAGGGCTTTCTTTCTCCCTAGCCCAGGCATTTCAAAAGGGACTCAGTAAGTAGGACAAGAGAGGGAACCAAAGCCAGCAGTCCAAAGAGTGGGTTCTTCCTCCACAGGCTTAGAGGGATGGGCTCCCCGAGAACGTTGGAGTTTGGGCAGAGACAGTCCAGGCTGATGTGGGGCTGAGAGTCCTGGTCTCCCACCCCAAGCCTCTCCTTCCTGCCCTCACTCTTCTGGGTTGTAATATGCTAACCCACTCACCTCTCTCAGCCTCTGTCAAGTGAGAATCTTTCCCGGCACCCTCCCTGGTGAGGGATAGGATAAGAGAGCGCGTGGGAGTGAAGGCCACTGGAGTCCCATAAAACAATTCTTCTCACATTATCCTCACCACCTCTGCCACCCAGAGGGGTGTCCCGTAGCCTGGAACTCTTTGTGGCCTTTGCCTCCTGAGGGAGACTGCTTTACTTTCTACTCAGGAGAAAAGGATACCCATATACTTGTTCTGAAACTCCCCTTCCAGCCTGGTACCCTGGAGATGACCCTTCTGCTGTCTAAGAAATGAGGGTTGGGTGTCTCTGCCCTGGGGTGCTAATGAGGGAACCCCCAGAGCAGGGATTGGGGGAGAGATGGGAAGGAAAGGAGCCTCTTCAACTGTCTGTCCCCCATCTCCTTCCTTCCCCTCTTTAGGCCAAAGGTCAGCGAGGAGCTCAAGGACCTAATCCTGAAGATGCTAGACAAGAACCCCGAAACAAGAATTGGGGTGCCAGACATCAAGGTGGGGGAACCAGAGGTCTTTGGCTAGGCTGGGCTGGGATATAGCAAGCAGGCCTCAGTGTCTCCTGTGGAGCCCTGCCCCAGGACTTAGGTGTATTGGGTTTGGGTTTGGGGTTTGCGGGCTTTGGGCTCCACGGCGGTTGCTGGTGGAATGCCTGTGGTCCCTTGCTGACTGGATATCTGTCTGCCTCTGTCCCTGACTCCTCCCTGCCCTCAACTCTGCAGTTGCACCCCTGGGTGACCAAGAATGGGGAGGACCCGCTTCCCTCGGAGGAGGAGCACTGCAGTGTAGTGGAAGTGACTGAGGAGGAGGTGAAGAACTCAGTCAAGCTCATTCCCAGCTGGACCACGGTGGTAAGAGGGCGAGGGGCAGGAGGCTCCCTTGTCCTGGGCGGGCCTGAGGACGGCGTGGTCATTGCCTGAGACTTGCTCTGTGCTGGGCCCCGTGGGGCTTCGAAAGGCCCCATGGTCAGCCAGCATTGATGCTGGGCTGCTGTGGCCACTGTTCTGCCGGAGGCCTGTGGAGAAAGAGGCCACATTATTCAGCCTCAATGCGGCCCCTGTACCTAGAATAGTGGTTGGCATATGGTAGGTGCCCAATAAATAGTTGTTGGTTAAATGAATGAGTAAATGAATGAATGAATGAATGAATGAATGAACAAGTGAATGCACGCCTGGTGCTGTGCATGTGTGTGTGAGTTTGTGTGTATGTGGCATGGAACTGTCCTTGTTGCGGGAGGAGAGACAAAGTCAGAGAGCTAGGGTGCAGCAGCCCCGCCCTCATCCCCCCCAGGCCACTGTGCAGCCCCCTCTGCCCTGCCTCTCCTCCACTCCACCCTTCCCACATCAGCTAAAAGGCATTTCCTAATTGCACTCCCCATGCCTTCAGGATAAAGCCCCGTTTTCAGCCTGGCGTCCCAGCCCCAACATGTACCAGCTGCATTGGACTGCCCCCCTATTCCCGGAATTCACTCTCAGCCATCACCCTCCGTGCTCTTGTCATTTCTTCTGCTGGGAATACTCTTTCTCTGCCACTTGAAAGGGAGCCTCAGCAGGGCCTGCCTAGCAGCAGCCCCCAGGGAGTCAGAGTGGAGGCTGCCAGTGTGTTTGGATGCGAGGTGATATGTGTTCCTCACACTGATATGTCCTCCCCAGATCCTGGTTAAGTCCATGCTGAGAAAGCGTTCCTTTGGGAACCCATTTGAGCCACAAGCACGGAGGGAAGAACGATCCATGTCTGCTCCAGGAAACTTACTCTTGTAAGTACCGGTGGGCTGAGGCCTGCAGGGTGCTCCCTGGAATAGGGTGGGAGCTGTGGCACGTCCCCCACTGTCACACTGTCAGTGGGCAAGAAGCCTGCGCCCGGAGCCTGGGGACTCGGCTAGGTCTCAGAGTAGGGCCCATCTGCGTCTCTGTCCTCAGCCCATGGCAGCCTGGTAGAGGTTTATAGACAGGCCTCATGTTTGCTCCTCATAGAAGATAGACGATGGCTCAGCTGTGGAGGGAGGGCACTTCTACCGACCTTTACTGACCTGGGGCAGTGCTAGCTGCTTTCCTGAGTGGCTCATGCCACCCCCAGCCATTGCTGAGGTCATGTCCCAGTCAGTGTTCTGTAAACATTGGTTCAGCAAGTAAGCGTGGACAGGCTGGCTGACTGAGCCAGGGAAGAGGCACCCCCTTTGCTGGAGGCTCTCGACGATGAACCAGGCGTGTGCCTTCACCACCTGCCAGGAGAGGTCAGAAAAGCAGTTCCCCAAACCTCTGGGAGCCTCATCCTCAGCTTGTCCATCTTTTCCCGCTAAAATAAAAATCAGTTTGGGATGCCAACAAGGTCTGCAGACCTGCAGACAGAAAGCCATGAGAGGGTCTGCAGACCTGCAAGTGGTCCTGGGAAGTTGTTGCCTTCCTTTGACCTGTGATGGGAGCTGCAGGGAGTAGGTGTTGTGTCTCCAGCCCGCTGTGTGAGAAGGTGTGCTCCCCAGAGAGGCAGCGATGGACAGGGTCCAGGTACCTCGGCCTCTCAGGAGGGAGTACTTTCACTCGTGCTCTCCAGGGGCCCAGATGTTGGTTCTATGTGAGGCCACTGTCTTTTAGCTGGCTCTTCAGAAGTGCCAGGTCCCTGGTCCCATCATGTGGACAAGCTGGCGCCTACTCCCTACCAGAGGCTGCTTGCCCTTAACGATGCCCATGTACTAACCTCTTGCCCTCCTCCTGACAAGCTTTCTGGCCAATGGGGGATAAAGGGTGGGGGCTTGGCTAGGCCTTGATATGACGGAGCTTACTTCTGATTCCCGGGCTCTTTAGTGAGTTGGCCAGGACTGGGGGAGAGGGCTCCCTTGGGCTCCTCTAGGTCGGCTGGCCTCCATCCTGGAATTGGGCCTAGTGTAGGGGATCACATATTTAGCGTCCAAATGGAGTCACTTTTGAGAGTGAAAGAAGTAGCTATTACTATGCCAGGACTACAGACATAGCCAAAACCATGACAGTAAAACCGAACATCAGGTCACTCTAGCTCAGTGCCTAGGACTCAGCACCCCCTAGTGGGGGGACCGGCCAGTCACAGGGCCACACACAGCTGGCCCAGGGCTGGCCACCAACAATACAGTGACCAAGGCCAATCATTGTCCTTTTATACACATGGTAATGGGGAGACAGGCCAGTTGCCTTGTCTGGACTATGAGAGGATTGGGCTTAATACTTTCTAACTATAAAATTCTATAATTCTGCGACCTAAGTTTAATTTTGAGAAGCAGGTTTTACCTCATCATAAAGTCCCAAATTTGTCCTTGATCAACTCTGTTTTTGGTTCTTTGGGATAATTGTTAAAACTCTACAGTAGAATTAAATAGGATTGATCCTTAATTTCAAGATACCCAAACATGTTCATTGGTCATTTTAAAAGGAAAGATCTTAGGAGAAAAATCAGATATAGGAATCTCTTGAATACATGACAGAATCCTAAGACTGATGGATAGAAGAGTCTACCCTGTGTACAAGACAAAGAAATTGTAAAACCAAAGCCCCTCTACCCAGGACCGTGGAGCTGATCTAGGCCAACATGGAAGGTCTGTGAACTGGCTGGTACTTGAGGAAGTCAGCTGGGTCAGGTCGTGAGAGGCTCCGGAAGCCAGAATGGGAAATCTAGGTTTCATGTCTGGGCAATAGGGAGCCATGGAAGGTTGTGGGTTGAGGTTTGGGGTTAGGGAGACCAGCAAGGGGCCCCGATGCAGGGGGCAAGCTTGGGGAAGTAGGTGAGGGGGGATGTCAGAGCTGGTGGGTACGGATGCCTGTGAGTGTGACCTCCCTGAGTGCGTGTTCTGGCCCCTGAGATCCTTTTTCTCTTGGTGTCTCCTGAACAGGAAAGATGGGTGTGGTGAAGGGGTCAAGAGCCCGGAGCTCCCCGGTGTCCAAGAAGATGAGGCTGCGTCCTGAGCCCCTGCATGCGCCCAGGGCCACCCAGCAGCACGCTCATCCCGCGCCTCCAAAGGCCCACTGCCCTCATGCCGACAGCCGCCCCTGCGGGCAGGGGGCTGGGACTGTAGCCCTTCTCCCGGCTCCCCTTCCCCTGTCGTGCTGCATGACCTCCACACGTGTGCAGGGACAGGATAGGAATGTGTGTCATCTGGGGTTTGGGGACAGGGCTCCCTCAGGCCTTTCTCCTCACCCTGGCTCTCCTTGGTGGGACCCATACTATGAGGAAGGTAGGTGCCCATGGTGCCTTAGAAACCCCACTTGGCTTGTTGGCAAGGCCCAGAGGCAGGAGGCGAGAAACCAAAATGGCAGGTGGAGGCCTCGCTTACCACCACTGCAGAGACCTTGCGCTCGGGGCTCAGCTGCCACATGCACATGGAGGGGTGTACTCACCTCAGGGGGGTGCTGCCAGAGCTCGTGTCTGCTGAGAACACTGGTATGGAGTCGCTGAGCCCTTGACGGATGTTCTTGGGCCTCACCTGGGCAGGGCTCAATATTGGAGAATTCAGATCATTTTTTGTTGTCTTTCACTTTTTTTTTTTTCTCCTCTTTTTTTTTTTTTTTTTTGAGGGCAGTGTCACTGGCCCTCATATGTGGGATCCGAACCCGGACCGCTGGCTTCCCAAGCCAGCGCTTAACCACCGTGCCACTCGGCCAGCCCTGTTGTCTTTTATTTCTAACATGGGGGTAACGGGGTGCAAAGCCCTACTTGGGAACACCGAATGAGTTCCCCTTCAGCTTTGGGTTGTTCCCAGCACACCCCACCATTATTTGGCACCCAGGTGAACTGGACTGACCTTCCTGGATTGTGTTTCACACTTGGCACTATTTGGAGCATGGGCTAAATTAAAGCTCTGAGCAGAAGCCTGAAGCAGGAGCACGAAACCTTCCCTGCCCGCCTCCCTCCCTTTGTGGCTCCTGAGAGCCATGACTGCAGAAGAGAGACGGGGGTGCTGACATCGACTCTGGACTCACAGGGCCCTGGACTCACAGGGCTGTGGCCTCGCAGAGGCTGACGTAACTGGAATCCCATCTCCGATCCTACACTGGCCTCCCCATCTGGCCCCAGAAGCTGCCCTCACATTCCTACCATGAAGGACAAGCTATCCAGGCTGGAGGTCACACTAGAAGCAGGACCTGGTGGGGTGTGCATGCTGGCAGGCGGCCTCGGAGAGATGAGCCTTCTGCTACTGCCTCACCCCCAGGACAGTTGCCACTGAAGCTCCTCAGAGCTGGAGTGCTGGAGCATGTGTGTCGACCTGGCTGGCCTGGAGCAGACGTCCCCGTCTCTCCGGGATCCCCTGATAGCTGATCAAATGCTCAAGAGATTGATTCCCCAAAGAAAAGAAAGAAAGCAGGACTCAGAGACCTCCCCTGAAAACGTGGGCCAAACAAGGGATTACAGTCACCAGCGTGGGCTGCATATCGCAGGAGGACTTGTGTTGAGAAGAAAAGGGAGGCGAGCCTGGAGGAGTGCCCGTCCTGCACATCTGTGCCTGTGGGTATACGTTGCGCCTCCACGCACATACGCATGTGCGTGCCCATCTGCTGCACACAGCACACTCGCATGTCTTGCACTGGCACATGCATCTGTAATATAGTTTCTATGTCTATTTAAGGCTGTGAGCAGAATGTGGCCCATTGTCAATGGGTCCACGTTTCTCCCTGGCTCATCTCCACTAAAGGCATTGTAACCCAGAGCTTGAAAAATAACTCGGTACTGTTTTTAAGAACACTTTTATAGAGTTCATAGAAGGCCAGTCACAGATCCATGAGGTTTTCTTGAGCATCCCTGCACTGGGGCCTGGAGGGTGGGGGTTTCAAAGCGGGTGACATCCCCTGGACCTGCCCTCGCAGAGCTCTGAGGTGGGCCTGGGTCAGAACCCGGATGGGGTACTCATTCCATCGCTGAGGGTTTTGGTTGGCATCATTGTTTCTGAATGTAGCACAAAGGATGAACAAACTCCATAAGAGTGTTTTAAAAATTAACTTCCCAGGAAGTGAGTTAAAACCAATAAAAGCCCTTTCTTGAGTTAAAAACAAAAACTCTGTGTACATTCTCTGCATCTGTATATGTGTTCTCTCTTACCAGCTGGACCAGCTGGCTTTGCTCGCTTTTCTGGAAGGGTGTACGCAGGATAGCAGTGAGAGGACCTCCAGGGGGAAGTGACAAGGAGGGAGGGGGCTGGCTGTGGAGGGCACGGGGCTACAGACCAGCATGTGGCTCTTTCTGTGGCCTCTCCTGTGCAGGTCCTGTGGCCCCTCCTTGAAGGATAGGCTCTTTGGGAGCCAGTGGGCTGCCCATGAGGGAACCCTTCCTGTTTCACAGGAACCCAGGGAGGCCCAGGTCTGGTCATGGGAGCCATCGCCACTCCTCCTGGGGCAGAGGTCCTAGTGGAGCCTCACAGGAGCCCTCTGTCTTCCTTGTGCCCCCTCAGCCTTGGGTACTGGCACACTCTTTTAGGACCCTGCAGCTCCCTGTTCATACTAGGGCCCTCCGTGGCCTTGATGAAAAGAGTCATCACTGAGGTCAGACAGCCTTGAGTATGAATCCAAGCTTTGCCATTTAATGGCTCTATGACCCTGGCAAGTCACTGGAGGAGTCTCGGTTTCCTGATCGATTGAAAGCGGATAACATCAGCAGCACCTCCTCGGAGTTCTTGTCAAGTTAAATGAAATCCTTGTGCCAAGCATCTGACACAGTGCTTGGCAAAGAGTAAGTCCTCAGCAAGTGAGACCCTGAAAATAAAAAGAATTTTCTGCCTCTGGGGCTGCCTGGAACCAGCCCTGTATGAGGGGTATTTGCCCATCTGTAGAGCTCCCAGCTGGGTGAGACTGCAGACCAAGCAGGACCGCAAGCCGGAGGCTGCCTGTCATGGTGATCAGTTTTTCCATCTGAGAAATGGAGGCCAGAGCTGCTCCTGCCTTCTTCCTAGTTGTCCTGTGAAGGTCCCATGAGGGGTTGCACCAAGCCCTCTCCAGCAGGGGTGCTGACAGGTGGAAGTTCCCCCACAGCCAAGACCAATTGATAAGCGGTTCTTGGTCCCACTTCCCACCACTACAGCCCCTCAATTTGGGACCCCACCATCTCTCACTTCCTCACTGGTGTCCTGGCCTTACTCCTCAGCACTCCAATCCATCCTCTTAGCAGCTGCTAAGGTGACCTTGGGGGCCCACCTGACCTTGCCCACCCCTCTCAGAACCCTTTTGTGCTCCCTACAGTGTGCTCAGCCTCCTATTGAGTCTCCTGCCATCGACCCTGCCAGCCTCTGGATGCTCTCCTACCCCGTGTCCCACCCACCCACACTGCCTTCACTCCTCACTCCCCATGGCTCTCAGGCTCACCCACTCCTCCAGGACGTGGCTTTCCCCATCTCTGCATCTCCTTGTCAAAGCTTTCTCTCCCTCCAAGTCCTGTCTTACAGTCAGAAAAATCCCTGGACTGGTTCATCAGCCCAGGCATTGGTCGCCAAACCCTGAGCCTACATCTGACAAGCAAGCTCATCATGCTAAGGGCTTTGAATAGGTCCGTGGTGTATGATATCATTTCCCCACGAGGACAACCACTCTAGGAGGCACACTGCGGAAGAGAAACTGAGGCCCAGGGGTCAGTAACTGGCTCAGAGTCACAGAGCTGTCAGAGAAGAGCCAGGCTGGAGCCCAGACCTCCTGCCCACCCACCCACCCCACCCAGGTCTTCCCACACCAACGGGCAGGAAAATCCAGAATACTGTACACTAGGACATCTGGGCCAATCTGAAACAGTCTGCATGTCCAGACCTAACCACACGGGAGAGCTGAGCCCAGGCCAGAGGTGTCCAGCCTGAGGTTTGCCCTGGGAGGCCCTGGTTCCCTAAAGAGAAGGTCTTTGGGCTCTGGATCCCACAGGCACTTTATCTACTCCCTGCTCTCCCCAACCACTACTGTCCTATATGGTCTCAGCCTGGAGGAGAAGAGGGAGGGGTGGTCAGGGCCACTGAGGGTGCCTATTTTCCCAGGGGAACACACAGACACATACTGGGACCCATATGAACACCCCACAGGTTATGGAGTCATCCCCCCACCCTACCCATGCACGCAAGCCCGCAAAGCCACACAGCCCCTCCTTGGGCAAGCAAGCACTCTTCTGCTGAGGGAGGCCAGAAGAGTCACATAGTGAGTGCTACTGGGCCTGGGGGGTCAACTGAGGCCCCGGAGGAGACCAAGAGGGCCTGGGAATGGTTCTGTCCCCCATCTCATCTGCAGAACAGAGCCCTAGCTTGCAGGGACTCCCTGCACCACTTCAGTCTCCTGCTGGACTGGGTGTCCATGGCTTAAATGACCATCTCCTGCCCCTGGTCCCCTCCTCCATACACATACAGACCTGCCTCTGCCCTTTGGGGTCTCATACGCATCCATTTCTTCTGCTAGGATGACCCAAGGAACAAAGTCTGGGTCGTCTCACCCTCCAGGACAGCTGCCAGTCCCCACTCAGGTTGGACTCATCAGTTTGTCATTAGCCCATCCAGGCTTTGTAGTCAGCCTCCCTGCCTTCCCCTGACCATCTCCAAGTCGCCTCCTTCAGGAAGCCTTCCCTGGTCCACAGCCCCAGAGGCACCCTTGCCATGTGATCTGGCGTCTGGTCCATCTCCTACAAGACTGGAGTCAGGGCCCAGGAATTGCAACCTTGCTCACTGGCTGAGTCACTTTCACAATTTGTCTCTGGCCACTCCATTACACCATGATAAAGACCATTCAAAGTGCATCTGTCAGCTGAATCATAAGAATAGAGTCTTCCCTCTGGAAACTCCATTCTCTCCACCTAATCCCTAGTAAGTTACTTCTCTGGCCTGTATATCTCTGGCCTTTTCTGGTCCTCTCTTCTTGCTTCTCAGTCTGCAAACTAGCTCAGGCCTCCCCTGTAGCTATAACCCAGATTTCTACCCCCTTGGTTTTCCAAAGGCTGGCCCCACACATTTGGGCATGCAGGAGGCAGCTCCTCCTGCTTTCTCTCTCAGGTGCCCCCTGCACAGGCTCCTTGTGCCCTGTTACTGCCCAGCTCACTCTGTACCTTCACTGTTCTGGCCGCAATCCATGTGATTGGCTGATGCTCTCTGCATTCAGCACCCTTTGGCCCCCCATTCCTTTGGCCTGTCAAGACCCTCCCCCCACGGTCTAGGCACAGGTCTACACTGAAGGAATGGAACCAGAACAGTGGGGGACTGTCGCATAGGAAGGGGCTGGTTAACCTTCTTCACTCTTGGTCTCCCCCCACTCCAGGGGACCATCCTTAAGGTGCGGGAGCTCTCACAGGAGAGGATCCCCTTGCCCTCTGGTGCTCTCCTCTCCTTTTAGGCAATCTGTGCCAATTCCCACCACCTCCCCAGGAAACGCACCCCAAAGCTGCGAAGGGCTCCCAGCTGTGGTCTGTCCCATCCCAATTCAGTCTAAACAGTAGTTATCAACCTGGCTACATGCTAGAATCTCCTAAAGAGCTTTTTAAAAAGCCTGATGCCTGGGCTTTACCCTGATTTGATTGGTCTGGGGGGGGTCAGGATTTTTTTAAAAAAATTAATAGACTTTATTTTTGGAACAGTTTTAGATTTATAGAAAAATTATGTGGGAAGTACAGAGAGTTTCCATATACTCTCTCAACCCCCTCTCCTGACACCTCCCATCCCCCCCCCATTTCCCCATTAATATCTTGCATTAGTGCAATACATTTGTTACAACTGATAAATGGATATTGATGCATTATTACTAATGAGAGTCCACAGTTTACATTAGGGTTCACTCTGTGTTATACATTCTATGAGTTTTAACCAATGTATAATGACATATATCCATTAAAGTTTTATACAGAATAGTTCCACTGACCTAAAACTCCCCTGTGCTCTACCGATTCATCTCTCCATTCCCACCAACCCCTCACTCTCCACCCCCACAACCCCTGGCAACCACTGATCTTTTTACTGTCTTTGTAGTTTTGCCTCTTTCAGAATGTCCTATAGTTGGAATCATACAGTATATAATTCTTTCAGCTTCCTAAGTCATTAAAATTTTTAAAAATTATTATTATTATTTTTTAAAAATTTTATTTATTTATTTTTTTGAGGGCAGTGTCACTGACCCTCACATGTGGGACCCGAACCAGGGTCGCTGGCCTCCCAAGCCAGTGCTCAACCACCGCATACTCGGCCGGCCCTTAAATTATTTTTTAAATTGAGATATAATTGACATATAACATTGTATAAATTTAAGGTGTGCAACATATTGATGTGATTCATTTGTGTCACAATATGATTGCCGTTGTAGCCTTAGCTAACACCTGACACCTCTGTATCATCACATAATTATCATTTTTCTAGTGGTGGGCACAATTAAGATCTCATCTCTTAGCAAGTTTAATGTTTAAAATGCAGTTTTAGGGCCAGCCAAATTGGCGCAGTGGTTAAGTGCCGGTTCGGGTCCCACATATGAGGGCCAGTGTCACTACCCTCAAAAATATATATATATATAATTGTAAAATGCAGTTTTGTTGTCTATAATCACTGTGCCATATATTAGATCTCCAGGACTTATTTATCTACTAGTTGCAAGTATGTGCCCTTACCTAGAAGATGTTAATGAACAGTGAGGGTTGACATGAACAGCTCTGGTCTAGAATTTGGTAAGGGGGGTGGTATTTCTGGTGCTTCATGTTTCTAAATCTAATTTGGGAAAAGGTGTCATTTTCTTTTGATATACCTATCTGTCCATCCATCCATCCATCCATCCATCCATCCATCCATCCATCCATATCCTTTCAATGTTTGTCCAGGGCTTTCTGTAACCAGACACTGAGTTAGACACTAAGCTAAATCAGCACTGTTCCTACTTTTATGACTCTCACAGCCCATCGCAGGAGATGGACATTAACCAAGTTGCCATGCACACATGTGGGTGATTTTGAATTGATATTGGCACTCTGGTTGTGGTTGGGGAGGCTTCCCAGAGGAAGGGAAGCTCCAGCTGAGATCTGAGGTCGAGAAAGAACTAGCTAGGCCAAGAGGGAGGAAAGAAATCTCAAAGCAGAGAGACTAGCTTGTGCAAGGGTCCTGTGGTAGAAGAGACACTGTGTGTTCCAAGAACTCAAGTGGTGATGTCAACAGTGAGGAGGAGAGCAGTGCACAAGGCAGGACAGCGGGGCAGGGCTGGACAATGCGTTGAAAAGCTCTCTCTGACTACAGCGTAGAGGAGGGATAGGAGTGGAGGAACCAGAAAAACAGAAACCAGTGAGCAGGCCACTGCCGTGTGCAGGCAAGAGGTGATATGTTGGTGGCTGGCATGGAAAGAAGCTGAGGGTTAAGAGCTGAAAGGAGGGAAAGAAGCAGATAGGCATGAGGGATATGTGGGAGGACAGACTAACAAGACTGTGCATGGCCTGGGGTGGGGGTGCGAGAGGAAGGTGTCAAGGGTGGCTCCTCGCTTCCAGGCTTGCGGGATATGTGGGAGGCATGAGGGATATGTGGGAGTACATGAGGGATATGTGGGAGTACATGAGGGATAGGCATGAGGGATATGTGGGAGGACAGACTGACAAGGCTGTGTATGGCCTGGGGTGGGGGTGCGAGAGGAAGGTGTCAAGGGTGGCGCCTCGCTTCCAGGCTTGCGTTCCTGGATTGACTACAGTGCTGACCAGGGAGGTAGGGAACGCAGGAACGGACCCGGCTTGGAAGGAGGATTCTGAGTCTTAGGCAAGTTGAGTCTGAGGTGCCTTGAGACAGTCAAGGGAAGGTGTCCAATATGCAGTTGGACATGTGGGTCTGGAGCTTAGAGGAGAAGGGAGAACTGGAGACCGAGATGTGGGGGCCCTCAGGCTGTGGATGGCAGTGGAATAGGAAGCCAAGCATGTGATGAAATGGCCTAGGGAGTGAGCATGGGGTGAGATGAAAGAGGGTACAGGATTGAACCCTGGGGGACTGTTAATGTTGAGGGAAGAGGAAGAACCCTAAAAGGCACTGGAGCAGGCGTAGCCTGGGAGGTGAAAAGAAAACCAAGTGTGACCATATCATAGAAGATTGTGTGTGGTTTCAAGAACTGGGGAGTGTCCATCAGTGTCCATGATGCCTAGTGGTCAAGTCAGATGGAGAAAGTGAGGGAAGACAGTCTTTCAAGAATTTAGCTGTGTAGACGGGGGGGGGGGGGCGGCATAGATATATACACCTTCCACATCAGGGTCAGCTACTTCATGACCTTTTCTTTTACTGTAGAAATTTTTCCTTAATTACCAACCTGCACATATTCCAAGGTCATGAACTAGGGGTGTGGGGTTGTGGGTGTCCAATTTAAAATTGTATCAAAGAACAACTCTGCTTGAATCAGCAAGGCATCACCTCAGGCCAGTGGACCATGTTACCAGTTCTCAAGTAGCATTTGGTAGGAGCTTATATTACCTTTTAATGGCTTTTACCTTTGTTATACCAGGGAGGTAGGATTCCATTATTTATTCTTCTCTTCCCTGGAAGGGAGAAGGAGTGCCAATTTCAGTCAAACTTTAAAGAAAGAGGAATTTTTTTTGAGGACACTGAACATCTCCTTTGTCCCCTAGCCTCCATCTTCACAAACTTCTCAAAAAAGTTGTCCACCCTTCTGCAAATTCCACTTCCAATCTACCTTCCCCTTAATGGACATTGTCTCATCAAGGTCAGCAATGGTCAACAAACCTCTAGACCCAAGCCAAGTTCCATTGCGAACTTGTGGCTGCATCTGATACTGGGTCACTTCCTGGGTGAAACTCTCTCTTCAGTTTGTCCCAGTGTCCCAAACTCTCCTGGCTTCTTCTGTAAATAAAAAATTATCTGGACTTTGCAAAGAGGGAAAAAGAACAGGAAAAAGAACTACACTGACATCCACTCAATGTAGTTCCAGGTGTTATCCAATGTGCCTATTTTGCCCGGGGATCATCTGATTCTCTAGGGAGGTGTGCCTTTGAATACCTTCCGATTTACTATTGATTAGGGTATTTTACAACTCTGTAAGGATAGAGGTTAATTTATAGAAAATTCATAATGAGCAAATAATTCTTGTCCAATAGGGATGCAAATGTTTTCTGTCTGGTAGAAAAGGAAACCCCAAAGGTTGCAGTTTCTTGCCTTGTAGGGCATTAACCTGTGTTGTTAAGTTCATTTCTGTATTCTTTTGACTGACCAACTCTGTATTCATTCCCACATTCTCTTTTTTTTTTTTTTTTTTTTTTGAGGGCTGTGTCACTGGCCCTCATATGTGGGACCAAACCGGGGCTGCTGGCTTCCTAAGCCAGTGCTTAACCACTGCGCCACTCAGCCGGCCCTCCCACATTTTCTTTTGAACTAGTCTTAATATCTTATGATGTCTTCATTCCCTAACGAATGAATAAAAGCTTTGACATGTGTTCATTTTATATTTGGAAGTCACATTTTTCAACTTTTTCGAGAATTATTCTCGGCCACTTCTAATTCCATGGCCCCTCTTCAGCAGGCTGCACCAAGGGCAGGAAAGGGGGGCAGGTGGTAAGCTAGCTGACTAAAAGAAGACAGGCATGAAGGGCTTTCCTGACAGAAGTCTAGGAACCCTGGTGATTGCCTGATGCCCCGGCTTGCTCTGGATTCCTAATTCTCCCACCAACTAGAGCTCCCCCAAAAGAGCTGGTTCTCCTCTGAACTGCAGTGCCTGAGTCCTCAAGCCATAAGGCTCCTCCCACACTGCAGGGTGAGAGCCCTGCCCTGCCTTCTCTGCTGGCCTCCTGGTGTCCATAGCTGAGGAGGAATTGCTTCCTCCTCTCCTCATTCCCCTACCCCGCAGGCCTAGAAAACAAGTGTGATGGTGGGATCTGTGACTGTCGCCCAAAGCTAGCCACCCCAAGCACAAACTTTCTTTGAAATGTTCTTAAAAATTCATGCAAATGCATTCCATGCAGTCAACTCGATTTTGTAATTACTGTGTCCCTTTTATCAAAACAAGCCCTCTCAAGAGCTCCATCTTGTTTGTCCTGTGATTTAGTCCACATTTAAGAAAAACTGATGTACTGTACCCCTTCTATTGGATCCTGTATCTACATATCATTATCTCATTGAACCCTCACAACCTCCTTTGGGGGTGTGTAGTATTGTCCCATATTACTGTTGAAAGAACTGAGACTCTGAAGTGTGAAGTGGCTTGCCCAAGGTCATACATGGGGATGGAGTAAGGGGTGGAACCAGCCAGCTTTTCTTTTAGGATTTTATTGGGGAATTTGGGGAGGGGAACAGCATTGGGGAATCGGAAAAGGGGAACAGACAGGTTGCTGTACTTTTTTTCCTTCAGTCTAGTTGTGGAGGACACCGCTTTACTGGCCCATGTTGGTAATATGATCATTGTGCTCTTCTCTGCTGAGGTAGTTGGTGGCCGGCCATTGGACGGCCGCTCACGGCTGCTCACGGCAGCTCTCGCCGGTTGCCGGCCACTCTTGGTAGCTCATGGTAGCCCACTGCAGCAGGGGTTGCAGACTACTCTGTCACTGGCCACTCATGCAGCCCGACTCCAGGTCAAGCTGTTGTTCATAATCTTAGCTGTAGAGGGTGCAGCGTCACTGACCCATGTGGGAACTGAACCAGCGGCCCTGCTGCTCAGAGCTCGCACTCCCAAGCCAACTCTTAACCAACTAAGCCACTCAGCCGGCCAGGAACCAGTCAGCTTTGATGCTGATCATGCTCTCCCTTGGTTTATAATTATTTGTTCCTCCATGATCATAGCTGGTAGGGCCTCAGAGACCCTAGGGTCCCATCCATGCCCTCCTGAGGTGGGAAGACATGGAGGAAGGTGCGAAATCAGGACTCAAAGTAAAAACTGACTGGTGGCGCCCTCTGGAAGCTTATAGGACATTTCCCCTCTCCCAACCAGGCTTTTGTTGAAATGTCTGCAAAAAGCCATGTTCAGTCAGGAAATTGAAGGTTAAGGTTTGGCCTTTGGGCAGCTCACTACCCTCTCGGAGTCGCAATTTTTGCATACCTGAACTGGGTCAATTATTGGGACACCTGAAAAAGTCTAAGTTCGGCAAGGAAAATACACTGTAAACCTACAGAATGCCCAGAGGTGGGTAGATCAAAGCTCATTCTGGGTTCTGGAGCCAGGTTGCCTAGGCTTAGATATAGGTTTTATCTCTCAGTTTGTCACCTTTGGTAAAGTTCCATGCCTCAGTTTCCTCATATGTGAAATAGGGAATCACAGTACCTACTTCATAGAATTGTTGTAAGGATTCAAGTGCTTGTAATAATCACTAGCACGTAATGACCTCTTAGCAAAGTTAGCTTTCATTCCAGGCTTACTGCTCAAGGAGTAGCTGTTTTCTAAGCCCAGAAAACACCTATGCAAGGGCCGGCCGAGTTGCTCAGTTAGTTAAGAGCTTGCTCAAGAGTGCGAGCTGAGCTCTGAGCAACGAAGGTTCGATGCCAGCCCGAGCTGAGCTGCCGCTGAGCTGCCAACAGGTGGCAGGATGGCTCAGCTACAAAAAAAAAAGAAAAAAAAAAGGAAAAGAAAACGCCTATCTTCTCCAGGCCCCGCCCCCGTCTCCATTCGGTCCCGCCTCCTCCTCTCCAGTCCCTCTCGAGCCGGCCGGGGTCCCTCCGGCCACCAGGGGGCGGCGGCACTAAAGAGGGGGAGGGGCCTTCTAACTGGAGCTGGCGACGCTCTAGGTAGCGGCGGCTGCTCTGTGGCCAGTGGCGGCGGCGCTCTAGCCAGCGGCTGTGCGGGGCGGGCTCTCTGTGGTGCGGCCGGCGGGCGGCGATGGCGGCCGTACGGGGCCTGCGAGTGTCGGTGAAGGCGGAGGCCCCAGCGGGGCCGGCCTTGGGGCTCCCATCGCCCGAGGCGGACTCCGGTGTGGAGCGTAGCGAGCCGGAGCCTATGGAGGTGGAGGAGGGCGAAGTGGAGATCGTGCCGGTGCGGCGCTCTCTGAAGGAGCTGATCCCGGTACGGGTGGGGGACGGTGGGCGCTGAGCGAGCCAGTGCCCCGCGCCGAAGCGGGCCGGGGGGGGGGAGGCGGCGGGCGCCGGGGTTGCGGGAAGAAGGGGGCGAGCGCCAGGGGCAAGGGGCCGCCCGGCTGCAGCGGAGCCCGGAGCGAGAGAAAGGAGGCTGGGGCGCCCGGAAATGGGGGCGGAGGGGGCTGGGGGAGGCGGGGTCGCGCTGGAGGGCAGTCAGGGGCGTCCCTCTCGCTGCCCCTCCGAGCTCGTCGGTGCAAGGGGGCGATGGGGGAGGGGGCCGGGGTTGTCCGGAGGCTGCAGATAAACGGGGAGCCCCCAGGCGGGAACAGAGCTAAAGGCGGCCCAGAAGGAGCGGTGGCGCCGGCCTCCAGCCCTTCTTGCGGGTCCTGCCCTGGTGGCCCTGGGGTCTGTGACACGGAGCGCTCGCCGTGTCCCTCGGACGGTTGGAGTTGTCAGCAGCAGGAGCTCCGTGTTTCTGCTGCAGCTTGAGGGTCATCTTGTCCCCGTCCGTGCAGCCCCACTGCTGTGTGGCGCCTACACCGTGGCCCCAGCATCTGACCCTTAATGAAACCAAAACAACAACGACCAGCAGTGATCTTCGGTCTGTTTTGTTTTTTTTTCCTTTTAATCGCAGTGGGGATGTTGAGAGGTGTTTCGCTTGGGGTTTGGTGGCCCAGGTTCATTCTTATAGCTGGTCTCAGACCTGCATGGCTCTTCTCAAGTACTTAATGCCTCACCCAACACACACTACTTGCTTTTACATTGAAATTACGGGGAAAGGTGAAGGTAGGGTCACTCAAGATACAGCAAATGATAAAGACTCCGGTAGCAACAATGAACAAAGTGACATTATGTCATTTAAATACGACTGCCGTTGTGAAGTAGATATCATCTCTTTATTCATTCACATGTATGTACTGCATCCCTCATTACAGTGTCAGGCACAGTCCTAGGCACTTGATCAGGATCAAACTCCCTCCTGGAGTTTGTGTCCCAGTAGGGGGACACAAATAAACAAATAATTTCTGATAGTGGTAAGTGCTCTGAGGAGAGTAAAATGTGTTCATAGGCTAGCATGCGCAGAGGGCAGGGAGGGAGTGCAGGATGGGATAGATGGTCAGGGAAGTCCTCTGAGATAGTGACATTTAAGCTGAACCCTAAATGACGAAAAGGAGCCAACCATGTGCAGATTTGGAAGAGAGTGTTCCCGGCAAGGGCAGCAGTCAGCGCAGAGACTGAGATGGGAACAAGATTGTTTTGTTGGAGAAATGGAAAGTTCTGTAGCACCAAGTGGGAGAGCAGTGAAGGAGGGCAGAAAGGCCTAGTACCGTGGGGGAGACCGAGGCCCAGAGAGGCCCAAGGAAATTGTACAGCGTCGTGTAATCTGTCAACGTCAGAGCTGCAACTCCAGTCCTGGGTTTCCAAATCCCACCCTCTCCGTTGCACCAGGCTGTTTTCCCTTGGAGGTCTAGGTGAGTCTGGGCTTTCTGCTTTTTGGCGAGGACTTGTGCTCCACCTGGTGGCCTGGCATGATGGCTTTGGTCTGTCTGGGTTAGAGAGATAAGTGACTGTGCCTCATCTTGGATGTTTTTCACAAAAGCCTTTAGATTTTCATTTACACAGATACCTTCAATAGATGGAATTACTTAAGGTTTTGGATAGGCTCTGATCTAGAAAGGATTTCTCTTTAGAGTGGTTGATTGTTACCATGGGGTCACTGGGATATTGTTTCCTCATAATAAGGGTTGTGAGGGTAGGGGAGGGCTTGCTGAAGAGAACGACTATTCAAAAGGCATCAGCTGTCTTTTATTATGAGTTTTTCCTCAATTGCTGTCAGCATTTCATACCTTTCCCCCTCGTGTTAGGACACAAGCAGAAGATATGAAAACAAGGCTGGCAGCTTCATCACCGGAATTGATGTCACCTCCAAGGTAAGACAGACCATGATTTATTTATTCATTTTGATAAGCGGGTGAATTTGGTCCCTAGGACTTGCAGAATTTGGTCCCTAGGACTTGTTCTTTACCTCCTGTTTTGTTTTGCTGCTGGATTAAAATTTCTTAAATTTCATATTACACAGTGATGCCTTCTTGCATTCTGAAAATATCTGGGCAGTATTTGTGTTCTCATACTCATGATAAGATGAAAATCACAATACCTGGGTGCCTGTGCATAACCATATCCAAGAAAAAGTTCTGCACTGGGAATGCTTTTTAATGCTGTGTCCATTCTGTAAAAGTGCATATACTATTTCCACTTTAAATGAAACAAAACACGAATAACAGTATTATATTGCTATATTGGATGTATAAAAGCAAAAATAAAAATAAATATGTCATGCTTATGTTTTTATCTGGGTCTCAGTCTGTCTCAGATGACTTAAAGGCCAAAAGAAAAAAATCATCTTTTAGACAAGAAAATAAAGTGAAGATGTTTTCTTATTGTAATTGAAAAAGAAGTAGACTGTACTGTTCTTAATTCTACACAGTTTGCCATTATATAAAACAGATATATGGGAGAAAGGGCAGTAGTCCTAGAATTGGTACTTAAATTATGGCTAAAGGGAGCTAGATTAATTGTTGGCACTGGGAAGACTTCAGTGAAGAAAATTAGCATAACTATTGGGAAATAACAGAAGTGTTGCTGCTTTACCAATCCCCACAAGCTTTCTATAATCAGATCTTCAATTAATGTGGCAAAGTTAATACACAGTTAGTGAAGGGTTCCTAAGAGCTATTCGAAACCCATAGTTGGGGCTGGTTTATTTTAGCTCTTGGAAAAAAACTTATGAAGCTGATTATTTTGTTTTTCAGTGAAGCGTCAATGCTTCTTGTCGCTTAAGGATGAAAACTGGCAATTCCATAGACACAAGCCTAGAATAGAAGACAGAGTTTCTTTGCCTCAATGTTATTTTTAAACCAGGAAAAAGCCTTAGGGAGTGGACTGCTCAGACAGACATAATGTGGAAGAATGTGATAGGTGTGATTACCATGTAGACAGTGTGAAATGGGGGTGGTGGTAGGGCTCCTAGAAATAGTGCTGAGAGCAGAAGATCTGCCCCCTTGCTCCCCCCTTAACTAGCTGAGGTACCTCCCGCAAAGCTTTTACCTGTTTGGTGCCTCAGTTTCTGCACCTGGAAAATTGGGATGTTGAAACTGTTTAGTTGTAATTTGTTCAAAGCGTGATTGTTAATAATAAAGGAAATGTCAGAGAACTAAAGCATTTATTACTAATTGAATCAACAAATACTCATTGGATTCCTACTCTTCCCCAGACACAGTGATAGGTGTTGAATCATAATGGAGATGATTGCAAATTATAGCATCACTAGGGTATGTCTTCCTAGTAATTGACTTTGAATATCCAGTTCTCTTAAAAAAATTATTAAAGGTACATTGTTGCTTATTTCTTCTGATTTATTTTAGAGTTGTCACTGATACATTGTGTTGTGTTTGTGATTTAACTTTGCTCGCCTATTGAAACATGGCTTTTTCTGTCCCTTCTAGGAAGCAATTGAAAAGAAAGAACAGCGAGCCAAGCGCTTCCATTTTCGATCAGAAGTAAATCTTGCCCAAAGAAATGTAGCCTTGGACCGAGACATGATGAAGAAAGGTACGGGGAAACTTTTCCCTCAAAACTCCCAAGAATAACTTTTCCTTGCCTGGCCTTGTGCTTCTGGCCTTGCCTTGCATGCCCAGTCCTCGTCCAAATACTCCCAAAGGAAAGGAGCTTGTGAAGTCTCCATTTCTGAGGTGACCTGTTTAAAGTTGAGCTGCTGTTAACTGTGTCTCAGATGTTAGAGCTGGAAAAAAAGAGATTGTCTTATCAGACTTATCAGAGGAGGTCCACAGAACGTCACCGGGTTAGTGGCCGAGCTGAGATTAGAACCTGTGTTTCTATAGACTCATACTCATTTTCTGCTTTTATCACAGAAGGGTTAACTTTTCCTTGCCTTTCAATGTAGTGGGCATGTATCACAGTGAGACCTTGTTTAAGGGGAATCAGAACAATATTGGGATTGGAGCGGGGAAGCCATCAATACTTCTGTTGATACAGGCTTATGACTTTATTTCACTTTTGTTTTTGGTTAGAGTAAGTATTTTGCTTCCTAGAACTCACTCTGCATTATATACAGTCATATGCACTAGTCTGCTGAAGCAATTTATAAATAAAAGGGAAAATTATTATTACTTTTTAAGTGAGTTCATAGCCTAATTTATTATTCCACTCTAATATAAATCCATGAATACAAAAGGTCTCCTTCCATTGTATTTACAAATTTGGGTATTTGTGAAGGGCTTAATTAACAGGCAGACCTGAATGCATGTTAAAGGTCTGTGCTCATCTGTGTGGGTTTCTCTAGGCTTGCATGTTGAATGAATGAATGAAAGAATAGCTGCTATGGGGCCGGCCAAGTGGCGCAGTGGTTAAGAGCTGGCTTGGGATGCCAGCGATCCGGGTTCGGATCCCACATATGAGGGCCAGTGACACTGCCCTCTAAAAAAAAAAAAAAGAATAGCTGCTATTTGTTGGGAACTTGCTTTCTTACCAGGCACTGTTTAATTAGCACATTTCATATTCATTTCTTATTAATTTCTCACAGCGAGGAACATATGTTTTAATTCCTATTTTACAAAGAAGTAGAAATAGGCTCAGATAAGTTTCATAAATGCCCATGGTTACATAGCTAGTAAAAGTAGTCAGGATTTCGACTTCGGTTTATCTGACTCTAAAGCCCTGTTCTTAACTACTTTGCTCTATTACCTTATAATACGTGATATGATAGCACAGACTCGGACCTCCTCAGTCCATCCCAGTGGGCAAAACAGCTTAGATGCAGAGCTCAACTCTGGATGCTGCTTTATTCTTTTTCCTGCATCATGAGTTCAAGTTGGAAATATGACCTTGCTTCCCTTGCAGGCTGAGTTTCCAGGCATCTGCCTGCGCAGACTTCTGTTTCAGGAAAAGTCCTGTGAAGGCCAAGGACAGCTGTGCAGCTTGGCATTCGTGTGCATGCTCAGTCTGAGCCCAAGTAGAATTCTCAAGCCTCTCTCAGAACTCCACCTGGAAAGCACGATAGTCTCACCACACCTGTTTGCTGCTAGTCCTATGAATATTCCTTGTGACATCTTGCCTCTGATCCTGTTTGTGCCTTTAACCCTGCTGATTTTGCCCTTCTTTATCCCATGCTTTGTCTGGTTCAGATGTCATATCCTCCATGAAGCATCCCTAATCACCCGCTCAAATTTCTTTCCTACCTCTGTTGGAGCTCTTTAGGGTGCAAAAGCCCTCCTGGAATCTAGTCTCAGTTCCTTTGTGAATATGAGCAAGTTATTAAACCTTTTAGGTCTCAGTCTCCTTGTCTGAGTAATGGGAATATGATAACCTACCTGAATACGATCACTTTGGGGGTTAAATTTTAATTTTTATATTTTTTAGAAAAGCAATCCTGATCTCATGGTTCTAAAGATATTCCTAAAAATCAGTAGATCTGCCTGGATATCAGCTGGGCAAGTTGCTCATCACAACGTGTTTTTCCATCCAGGAAGTGGCATGGCCTAGGATAGTGTTCCTGAGCTCAGGAGAACCCTGCTATCTATCTCAGATGAGTTTAAATTAGAATGGAAGATGGGGGTGGGGGTGGATAGGTCCTAGAGATATGTTTATATCTCCCTAGGTAATCCTAATGTACAGTCAGGATTGAGAACCATTTTGATGATGTGGTTAAAAGGGCAAGTTCTGAAGCCTGACTGCCTATGTTCACATCCTGATCTGTCACTTCCTAGCTTTTTTTTTTGAGGGCAGTGTTACCGGCCCTCATATGTGGGACCCGAACCGGGGCCGCTGACGTCCCAAGCCAGCGCTTAACCACCACGCCCCTCGGCCGGCCCTGTCACTTCCTAGCTTTGTGACCTTGAACAAGTCACTTAGCCCCTAAGAATCTCCGTTTCCTCATCTGGAGAGGCAGATAACGGTAGTTCTCACAGGATAGTCGAGAGGCTTTAACAGAATGTTACCATTCTTAAAGTGGAGTCTGGCACATAGTAAGTCCCCAGTAAGTGTTAGTTATTATTACCATTATCTGGAGTTTTCTATTCTCCAAGTGGTCATCTAAGGGGCCCAGCCTCTGGGGTGAATGGGGAGATTAGATTAAACATCTTAACTAGGTATCAAGTTGTTGCTTCTTAATACCAATAACAATAATAAAATATACCATTCGATAAATGTTTACTATGTTCTACTCTGCTATGTGGGGAATTTACCCTTTCAACAATCCTGTGACAAGAAGGTATTTACCATTTCTGTTTTACTGATGGGAAAACTAAGGTGCTGAGATGCTGAGAAACTTGCCCAGGGCCCACAGCTAGGTAAGCAGCAAGGCTGGGATTTGAAGGCCGGTCTGACTGAAGCCTGTGTTCCCAACCTCTGCCAGCATTCAAGCACAGAGTTTGGGAAATGCTGCATCAGACCATTTTGCATCAAGAATGACTTGCTACTCAGTGTCAAGCAGCTTCGGTCTCCTTATCCCCAAAATCAGAGCTCTCATGGGACTGTAGAGGTCATTAAAGTTCTCCTCCTTCCAGCACTGCAGGCCTTTTGGCAAAGCTCCCAGTGGCCTTTTGGCTTCCCCCTGAATATTTCCTAGTGATGGCAGTAGAACTATGAAGCAGTCAATTTTGGTTTTGGATACATATTGATACATGTTCCTCATATTGAACAGAAATTGCTTTGCAGTAATTCTGTCTGTTAGTTACTATGTGACCCTTAGAACAACATTAAGCCCTTTCTTCATTCACACACAGACTAGTTCTTAAACTTTATGTGATTTGACTCTCTGGTCTCCTTCCTCTAGACCCTTTCCAATTTTTACATGTCCTTCATAAGGACATTTAATGTGAGGTGAGGTGTAGATTCCAGATATGGCTGGATTCATGAAAAGTGTGGCAGAACTATTACCAGCGTTTCTGTCCTCACCATTTCATAATGTTGTACTCATCTTCTAGTCAACCATAGCATCCTGGTCTTTTTCCCAGGAATTGCACCCATTAAAACAGTCTTTCTCTGGCCGGCCGAGTGGCATGGTGGTTGGGCGCTGGCTTGGGAAGCCAGCGGCCCCAGTTCGGTCCTACATATGAGGGCCAGTGACACTGCCCTCAAAAAACAAAAACAAAAAAACAGTCTTTCTCATGTGGTATTTGAGGCACTGTTTAAAAATTATTTAACCCTATCAAATTATTGGGTTGTCAGAAAAGTCATGACATATTTTTCTATGTTTTTCGTTGCAAAAATGCTTCATGACTTTTCTGACAACCCAATAATACATCTTGTTAATTTTAAGACTGTTTCAACCTGTTGAGTTCATTTTCATCTTAACTGTGCCTTTTAACACATTGAGGACGGAAGATGCATGTTCCTGGGGTTTAAACCATTTAAATGAAGTGTCTCTTTAAAAATTTATAAGAAATTTGCTAACTATTTGTGTGAACTGAAATTTTCAGGAAATACCAAAAACCCTAGTAATGCTTGAGGGTGTGATACCCCTGGAAACACTCCCCCTTGTGGAGGGGCACTAAGCAGAACATGCAGATGTTAAAAATACAGTGTTAAAAGGGCAGATTTGCGTCATCCGTCTTGCACAGCTGTAAGGTATAGACACAAATATGCGTCACCGGTCCATAATGTGTTAACATTTTAGCTATGCTACTCACGTTGCTGTGTCTGGCTTCTGCATCTTCATCCAGTTGTGGTAAATGTTGAACAGGGTAACCTCATATTATGCCATGAAACACAGAGCCATGAATTATAAGTCTTATTTTATTATCAGGCCCACATGTCATTTTATTGTCGTGAGGTCCTAGGTTACATGCCTTAATGGTCTCAAGATAGAACACCGTCTGTGGTAGTATTTGAATTTCTTGTCCTGGTAAGAATATCGCAAAAAGAAAAGAGGTTAGTGTGGCTTGCTTCTTTGTGAACTCACATCATTTTCTATGGGAGAGACATGGTTTCTTAAGGGATCATAGATTCTGTCTGATAAGTTTCTTTTTTAAAAACTTCAGGGAAGGACATTAGTCTTTTCAAGTTGTTTGGGAATTTCTCTTTGCCTCTTCTAGGAAAATGAGTACAGGATGAGTTCTTTTCAAAGCTTTAAGGTACTTGGCTCCTTCCCTGTGACTTTTTAGAGATTACTACCTAATTCTGAGATCACAGCTGCATGTTTCAGTCAGTACATTGGGGTGTGATTCTGGTCTAGAAAATTTCAGTCTATTAAAACTAATTCTTATGCTTTCGTGACCTATCTTGGATTTTAGTTCTTACTTAATAGGTATTCTACTTAATACTTAATAGGTATTCTACTGTCAATGAGTAGAATTAGATAAACAGTTCTGTCTTTTTCCCCCACATCATCTTCCCAAAGCAGCATTGCTCTAAGCACTTGTTTAATACCATCAGCATTTTTTTTTTTTTTTTGAGGGCAGTGTCACCGGTTCTCATATGTGGGACCCGAACCAGGGCTGCTGGCGTCCCAAGCTGGTGCTCAACCACTGCACCACTCGGCCGGCCCCCATCAGCATTTTTGACATACCCTTTCTTCATGAGATGTTACACAAACAGCTCCTGCTTACCAAAGAAAATTTGCAAAGTAGAGTGAGAAGAAAAGTTGCCCACAGTCCACCGCCCAAATCCAGTCATTGTCAACATTTTCTGTATTTCCTTCTCATTTTTTCTGCGCATGAACTTTAGTTCTAGTTTTCCTTTTCACTTGACAGTCTGTCTCAGCCTTCTCCATGTCATTACATAGCCTGATGTTAGTCTTTCAGAGTCTTAACATTTCTTGCATTTGTCATTAGTACTGTACCGTTTACCTGTCTCCCATATGTGCTCCTTGGTGAATTGTGCTCACCCCAACTTTGGCACCTTTCCTCTCCTTGGGATCACCTCTCATGATCTGAGTTACTGTATTTAGTGTCTTCCACATTTTTTGATCATTCTAATCTGAGGCCATGGGATTGGCTACTTTTTCACTGGATTTTCAGAAATCTGCCTTCCTAAAGACTTGAGTTTTGTGTCTTACTACCTGTTATTGGTTGTCTTCCTTCCTTCAGAAAAATCTGAGACGATGCCGTCACCACCTTACTTGTAGTCAGCACTCAGTAAATGTCCAGTTCTCGTCCCTTAATGCGTCTGTTCACCTCCTTCTCAACAATCAGCCTTTTCTCATTTACTGGATAGAAATCTGGGCTCCTGCTTTGTTTTATTTTAAGCAGTAACATTGTCAGCAAGGTGAGGACATACTGAGCATTCTCTGTTGGCAATCTTCCATCACATTCTGAGCTTAACAAAGTTTCCATCTCTAGTGGGTCTTGCCACTGTCAATTTGGTTCTCTTTTGAGAAAGAACCTCTTTTATACTCCAGCTGATTGAGACTAGTTTATCTCTGCAGCGATACGGCTTTTGCATCATATATATACACACACGCACACATATACACACACATATATATACATATATATACATATATCTAGCTGCTTCTTTTGAACAAGATTATCCATTGCCCATTTCTAGATGTATATACCATTTTCTCTACATTAAAATAAAGACATCTGAGGTCAGAAGTTTTGTTCTTTACCTTCTTTTCTTTTTTGTTTTTAAGCCATTTCCTTAATTATAGGGGTTTTAAAACTGTTGTAATGTTAAAACAATGCTATGATGCTCTTGATATTTATTTTTGTCGTTTCTTTTGGTCTTTATTTTCTGTGCTTGTCTCATTGATGGTTAAATCCTTGTTATCAGATCAAGACTCCTACAAGATATTTTCTCCCTGATCTTCAGTCTGTTCCCTCTGCCATCACCAGGAGCTCTTCCTGTTATTTGCTGTCTTTTTCAGGACCATCTCTTTATTTCCCATGGGATCTTTTTCATTCAAACTCATGGCTTTTAGCTCAAAGAACTGAGAAGGCCCTGGTCTGACCCCTGCAGTTTCCCATTCTGCATACTAGAGTTCCTTCTCTGGATGTCCAGTATGGACACCCACCTCATTTGGGCCTTTGTTCACTGTTGCACTGCTGGTATCTAATAGGGACTTGCTGGGATTCCTAAGTCTTACTGGCATCTCCATCTTTGTGAAGCTGGCTGGCAGGAAGGTACTCACCTGATACAGCCTGGCCACATCTACATGGGCTCCCATTAAGCCTTTCTTTTTCTCTTCAAAATGAGAATACAACTATTTAAAAAAAAATTTTTTTCATTTCACTGGCCCATGTTGGTATTGTGATCATTGCGCTCTTCCCAGCTGAGGCAGATTGGTTGCCAGCCATTGGACAGCCTCTCACAGCGGCTCACGGCAGCTGCAGGCCAGCCGCACTGCAGCCTACGCCATCGCTGGCAACTCAGGGAGCCCAGCTCCAGGTCAAGCTGTTGTTCACCATCTTAGCTGTAGAGGGCGCAGCATCACTGGCCGTCATGTGGGATCCAAACTGGTGGCCCTGCTGCTCAGATCTCGCGCTTCCAAGTCAACTCTTAAAACAAGCCATTCGGCTAGCCCCTCATGTATTTTAAATAAAAGTAATATATGACATATCAAAACATACTTGGGAGTAATAAACATTGAATTCTTGACAGAATTACATCAGAGAAGTGGGGGAGAGAAGGGACATGGAGAGCTTACACAGGCCCCAGTTTTATGTGTAATGTTTTATTTGCCTCAAATCTTTTTAAGAAATTCAACATAAAGCTAGGTGTTGGATCTACAGATATTTAAAAATTATTTTTTCTTATTGATATATATTGCATATTTCACAATTGAGATAATGTATTGAAAGTATTTAGTAGAGAATTGACACAATCCTCGTCGGGCTGAGGGTCCTTTGTGACCACAGCCTTCAACCTTCCTTCCTCCCCAAAGGGAACAATTATTATCTGTGTGGAGTGAATCACATCAGGCCTTTTCCTAGATATTTATTTACCCAAATAAGTACCCTTACAAAATATATGTTAGTTTTTTTAAAAAAAAAATTTATTGGGGAACAGAGCGTTTTCCCAGGACCCATCAGCTCCAAGTCAAGTAGTTGTTTCAATCTAGTTGTGGAAGGCGCAGCTCAGTGGCCCATGTGAGAACAGAACCGGCAACCCTGATGTTACGAGCCTGCGCTCTAACCACCTGAGCTAACCAGCCGCCCCTTGTTTTAATTTTTTTAATGTCATCACATGATATGTGTTTTTCTGCTCCTTGCTTTTTTTACTTAATAATGTGTCTTAGACTCTTTTGAAGGTGTATAATAAATTATGTCATTGTTTCTAACTACATAATATTCTATTATGTACATAACCATGGTTGATTTCATATATTTAAACCATAACTTATTACTCTGATAGCTACTGGGTTATTAGAAGCTGTGCTGCAAAGAACACTTCTGTGAGTGGCTGTAGGAAGCCACGGGTGTTTAGGGAGGAACGGGGGAGTAGAATTCTGTGCCTCGAGGGCATGTGCTCAATTCCTATTGTAGTGGACGCTCCCAATTTGTCCTTCAGAGTGGCTGTGCCAGCTCACACTCCCACCAGCAAAGGGAGTGGCTCTTTATCCCATGGTCCCAACAGCTGATAATAAAAGAAAAAGTTTTTAAAAATCTAGTCTATGCAAACTGGTATCTTGTTTTAATATGCATTTCCCTAATTAGTTGTGAGGTCACTCATCTTTCATATGTTTATTGTATTTCCTGTTGTGTGAATTGCCTGCTCTTGTACTTTGCCCAATGTTTTCTTTTTTTTTAAGATTTTATTGGGGAATTGGGGGAGGGGAACAGCACTGGGGAATTGGGGAAGGGGAACAGACAAGTTGCTGTCCTTTTGTTCTTGAATCTAGTTGTGGAGGATGTTGCTTCACTGGCCCATGTTGGTATTATCATTGCGCTCTTCCCCGGTGAGGCAGATTGGTCACTGGCCACTGGTCGGCCACTCACGGCGGCTCTTTGCAGCTCACACTGGCTGCCTGCCCCTCATGGCAGCCCACTGCAACCCACGCCTCGTTGGCAACTCACGGCAGTCCAGCTCCAGGCAGAGCTGTCGTTCACCATCTTAGCTGTAGAGGGCGCAGCGTCACTGGCCCTAATGTGGGATCTGAACCGGGGCCCTGCGGCTCAGAGCTGGCGTCCCAAGCCAGCTCTTAACCAACGCACACCACTTGTCCAGCCCTCCTTTGCCCATTTTTATTTTAGATTGTCATCTTCTTGATTTGTAGGGTTTCTTTAATTTCCTTCTTTGCTTTGTATCCAGGGGAAACCCTTCTTGTTTTTCAGAAATTATCTTAACTGTTGCACATTTCTTTTTGACATACATTTTAAAATAAGTTTTTCAAGTTCAATGAAAAATCCTGTTGAATTTGGTATTACTTTAATTAGTACAGGTTAATTTGGGGAGAGATAGCATGTGTTCTTTCAACACTTTGTTTAATCTTTCTCAGCCAAATATGTCTGTTCTGAATTAAATCATTTGTTTAATGCTATTGGTCTGTGATAAAAATTAAAATAGTTGACCTTGCTTGTCATGTGTCATTTTCTTTTGAAATAATTGCCATCTTGTTCAGCATATTTCATTTCTAAACACATTATCTGAACTGTTGTGAAGGGTACTGGGAGATGTGTGATAGCAGGTGGTAAAATTCTGTCATCTTTTCTGTGTCTTGTTTTTCTAGCAATCCCCAAAGTGAGACTCGAGACAATCTACATTTGCGGAGTCGATGAGATGAGTACTCAGGATATCTTTTCCTATTTTAAAGAGTATCCTCCAGCTCACATTGAATGGTTGGATGATACCTCCTGTAAGTACACCCAAGTTTTCTGTTGAATATGCTTGTGTTTTTTATTTTGATGGTGGTAAATGATTATGGCTCAGACTACTTGTCAATGCCTCACCTTTGCCGTTAGCCTAGGAGAGAAAAAAATGCCCATTGATGAAAACCAGAATGCATGCTCCAGTCTGCCAGATGATACCCCATGAATATTCTAAGTCAGCTCAGAGGCGGTGACCAGGGTTTAGGAGGCTGGTGGCTGGCATCTGAGTCCAGTGTACACGACTAAGGCCTTTTTAACTCCCATAATTTCCCAACAAAGTGGTGGATCCAACTGTATAGACTTGGGGCTGAGTGCTACATTTTCAGGGCTTTAGACTTTGTCTGTGCAACTTGCCATACAGAGGGCTGGCTCTGCCTATGTGTCTCTAACCTAGAACTAGACCGGAACCCTCTGACACTGTATCAGACCTCTCATCTCTGCTTGCTTTGGACTGTGTTTTCTGGAACCTGCTTGCCCTAACACGTGAGCTGTTTAATTTGTGAATGTTATAACAGTAATTTTTTTTTTTTTAAATTTTTATTGGGGAACAGTGTGTTTTTTCCGGGATCCATCAGCTCCAAGTCAAGTAGTTGTTTCAATCTAGTTGTGGAGGGCTCAACTCAGTGGCCCATGTAGGGATCAAACTAGCAACCTTGGTGTTATGAGCCTGTGCTCGAACCACCTGAGTGAACCGGCCGCTCCATAACAGTAATTCTTTTTTTTTTTTTTTTTTTTTTTAGGGCAGTGTCACTGGCCCTCATATGTGGGACCCGAATCGGGGCCGCTGGCTTCCCAAGCTAGCGCTTAACCACCGCGCCACTCGGCCAGCCCCCCATAACAGTAATTTTTAACTTGCTTTCCAACCCTAAGTCTGGCCTGGCCTCTGGTGACCACGTTGCTGGCTTCTCATCTTGCCTCACTTCTAGTCTGGCGTTAGCTACTGCCAGCTTGCTGACCTTCTAGGTTGGACCCTGTATAGCAGCCTGGTTGTCCGGGCTGCTTTCTTTAGAAGATATTAATGTAGTGTTTTCATTGAAATAAGAAGAAACATGACTAAAAGATATTTCTCCTGATTTTTTTCTTTAACACCGTCCAAAGCAGGCGTTGGTAAACTTTTTCTCTAAAGGGTTGGATAATAAATATTTTAGGCTTTGCAGGCCATATAGTCTCAGTCGCATTTACTCAACTCTTCCATTGTAGCATGAACACAGCCACATAGACAGTGCGTAATGGAATGAGCCTTGTTTTCCATAGCACTTTATTTACAAAAACAGATGATACACATATAAATAAAATAAATGACAGTTGATGGACTGGATCTGGACTGCAGGTTGTAGTTTGCTAACTCCTGGTTTAAGTCATTAAAACTAGCTAAGGGATATTAGAGTCAGAGGGACGCTTAGAATTATTCAGTTCAACCACTTCATACTGTATATCAGAAACCCAAGGCCACGTGGCATGCCAGTAACAAAGATGAGATGCTTTAGACCTGCATTTCTCAAACTGAGATATAAATGCTGTTTTAAACAGTTAAACAGGTTTCTTTTCTAGAAGACTTCTCAAAACCTTTTTCTTGCTAAATTCTTCTCCTTAAAGAAGCGAATTTGATTAGTTGCTACAAAGCCAAGTGCCTGTCATGCCTTCATTGCATATGTCCCATGATAATACTATCATCTCCCACACTACAATGGGGGAACATCACTTAAAAGCATGTCCAGATGACAGGAAACTGCAGATGGCTTCCCTATAGGGGCAGTAGTGTAAAGGATAACCCTAGTTTATTTGAGAATTATCATCATTATCCTCATCAGGAACTGTTACCACATGTCACTCACTGTGTGCCAGGCAGTTTTAATATACAGAACCCCTTTTTCATGGAATCTTTGACCATTATTTTGTGGAAGCTAGTTTGGGAATGCAGTTCTAGGCTAATTTCATCAAAGAGGTTTTACTACCGCATTCTGTTCTTTAATTAGTTTGTACATTTATGGATGCCAGTCTGTAGCTAGGTGAGGCTGTATCAGTGAATATGATGCTGTCTCTGCTCTCAAGAAAATTACCATTTGGATTCAATGTAACATTTTATTTTATATTTTATTTTAGGTAATGTGGTTTGGCTGGATGAAATGACAGCTACACGGGCCCTTATCAATATGAGCTCTCTGCCAGCCCAGGATAAGATAAGAAGCAGGGATGCCAATGAGGACAAATCATCTGAGAAAAGTAAAAAAGGTAACTGAGGGATTTGAGGGCTCAAATTCCTGTTATTGACGTAGTTGATGTGGGTTCCTGTGCAGAGTGTTATACGGCATCTCATCACCAGTTATTTCTATGATCCTTTGGATCATCAGTAAATAGGAGGAGAAAATATCAGGCTTTTAAATGATGAGATGGAGCTATGGGAAGGTTCATCTTGTCCCTCACATTCCATTTTAGACAAGCAGGAAGACAGTTCAGAGGATGATGAGGCTGAAGAAGGAGAAGTTGAAGATGAAAACTCAAGTGATGTAGAGGTTAGTAATAGCGCAAAGATGTATGTAAGGTTTTACTTTAAAAAACTGCTTACCTCCTTTTTATTGAAGGCTTAAAAACTTAGTAAGTTGTGTTCTTCCTCTGGCTTTCACCCCTAGACCTGAGGGTGCACCAGGCTCTTGGCCTTTAAGTTTGTGTGGCTGTAATGAGTGATTCATCTTGAGATCTTAGAATAGGACTCACACTTCTGAATAAAAGGAAGATTTTATTGAGAAGTACTTTGAAGTGTTATCTAATCCATAAAATTAAGAAGAAGCAAGCAATGGCATGTTTCCTAATGGATTATATACTGTTGTTGGAAAACTTATACTATTGTTGGATTCATTTAAAACATATTCCAAGTGCCTACTGTATACCAAACCTGGGTGCTGGGGATATAGCATCAAGCAAAAACAGTTTTTGTCCTCTTGGAGCCTGCATTCTATTGGGGAAGACAGACAGTACACAGATGCACAGATATGTAAGATCATGTCAGGAAGTGTGAGCTCTGTGAAGAAAAGGGTAAGTGGATAGAGAATGATGGAGACCATTTTTTTAGATAAGGTGGTCAGGGAAGACCTCTGACTTAAAAATCTTGCAGAGGAACTAGTCTGTAATGCTGAAGGAGTATTATTAAAGGCAGAATTATTTCTTAATCAGTGGTAACTTTGCTACTGAATAAATATGAAAAAGGCTTTAATTTTTATATTGAAATGCTCTTTTTTCTTAAGTTGGACACGTTATCTCAGGTAGAAGAAGAGTCCCTGCTAAGAAATGATCTTCGTCCAGCTAACAAACTTGCTAAAGGAAATAGATTATTCATGAGATTTGCTACAAAAGGTAAATGTGATATTTGGTATTGATTTTTGTTTTTAATCAACGTGATTTATTATTGGGTGACATCCTTCTCTTTTGAATTGAAAGTCAAATCAAGTAATTTCAAAGTCACTTCAAACTATAATATTCTGAGCTTATGAAGTCATGGCTTGCTGCTTGAGTTGTGATTTCTGTCTTTGAATGTGAATATTAGCTATTTGTCTCCTTTTTTTTTTTTTTTTTTTGAGGGCAGTGTCACTGGCCCTCATATATGGGACCTGAACCGGGGCCGCTAGCTTAGCTTCCCAAGCCAGTGCTTAACCACTGTGCCACTCAGTCGGCCCAGCTATTTGTATCCTTTTGTGACTTCTGGCTAAAGCATTTTCTCTTAAAACTGGTTTGCCCCATGTGCTTTTTAGCTCATTTATCATCTGAATTATGAAAAACCTTTTAAAATTGTACATGTATGTATCATAGCAATATCATCCTGGATATTGCTAATAGTACCATAAAGAATTCAATAGTTCCCTAAAGAATTAAATCAAGTCTCTAATAATTCATAAGACTTTTTATGCACAATGATTTTTGATGCATGTTAAAAATACACACAACGTAGGGCTGGCTGAGTGGCGTGGTGGTTAAGCGCTGGTTTGGGAAGTCAGCGGCCCCGATTCAGGTCCCACTTTTGAGAGCCCATGACACTGCCCTCAAAAAGAAAAAAAAAAAATACACACAATGTTTTTTTTAATTGTTTGCGAGTTAGAGATGACAGCACTTCTCCCTAGAATACTTCAGTATGTATTTCTGAAGAACGAGGACTTTGTCTTACTCACAGTACAGTTACCAAAATCAAGAAATTTGACGTTAATACAACACTATCACCTTATCCACAGTTCACATTCAGATTTCTTCAGTTCCAGTAATTCCCCCACTCTGTGTATTAACACTGCCTGACACACAGTGAGTGCTGTGTTAGCAGTTCTTGATGATGATGATGATGATGATGGTTGAATAAATTTGGATTATCCTTTATACTACCCCCCACTAAGCTGGGATCCACCCCAGGACTGAGTGTTGAAGTAGGTGCCATGTCTCCTTAGTCTCCCTGAATGTGGAACTATTCGTTTGCTTTGTTTCCCTTGACTGGGCCATTTTTTAAAGAGTATAGGCTTGTTGTCCTATAGAATCACCTTTAGTTTGGGTTTGTCTGGTGTCTCCTGATTCAACTTGGGATGTGCATTTTAGGCAAGAATACTGTGGAAGTGATATCATGTCGTTTTCAGTGCATCGTAGGAGGCACGTGATCCTTGTCCCATTCCAGGGATGTTAACTTTTATCACTTGGTTAGGATAATGATCACCAGGCTTCCCTACACTGTAAAGTTACTGTTTTTACATTTGTAATTTTAAAATTTGTGGGGAGATACTTTGAGATTATGTAAGTATCCTGTTGCTCATCAAACTTTCACTTGGTAGCTTTAGTATCCATTGACTTTTTAAGTTCATTATTTCTTTATTAGTTGGCAGTCTGCTGTAAGGAAGAGCTTTCCTTTTTACCCATTTATTTATTTGTTTATATCAGTTTAGACTTGTGGAGTCGTATTCAGTGGGTTATCATCCATTGCTATCATTTTGATTCACGAATTGCCACAGTTTGGCCGGTAGAGCCCCTTCCACCTATGGGTTTTTGACATGCCTCTGTGATTCTTTGATCACTTTCTTTAGGGCACAATAAAACATACTGTTTTTCCAGATTCAACTTGTATTTTCCATGCCTCGGATCTGGAACCAGCCATTTTTCCAAGGAGCTGGTGAGCCTGTTTTTTTCGTACGGGACACATACTGGTTTGTGCCATTAAGCTTACACATAGCACCAGCTATATTCCCAGGGGGTTCATCTTTTGCAATCAGCGAGTGCCCTAGAAGCTGTCAGAGACCTTTATATTATGAAAACATGTGCGATCACTGACCACCTTTTCTTCTTAGGAACTGGCATTTTAACTTGACAAGTGGGATCTTTTCTACATTTACTCATTTGAGTGGCTATTTGACTGTATTCTCGACACATGATACTATGCTGTTTTCTTTAACCCACTTTGAGGAAATCATGATAAACTGGAAAAAAATGGTTTATTAATTACATGCAATTACATAGTGTCTATTTCTGTAATCCTGATTCTGTGTCATTGGAGTGTTATCATTCAGAAATGAATATCGTCTTTCGGGGGCAGTGAAAATGCCACCTGTTCTAGAAAGTTTGATTCCTGAACACCTATAATGACTGAAGCTCACGCTTCTTAGAACTTTGTATTTTGTATTGTTGGTTGTTTTAGTAATATTTCCTCTCTGAAGTCAGCTCCTCAACAGCGTCACCTCATCCATGTCTGTATTGCACTCCACCCCCTCCACATGGCACTGCCTTGGGAGGCACTCGGTGCCTTTTGCTGGCGGAGTGTGCTGGTCTGATCCAAGCTATGGAAAACAGTTGTGTGTGTTTTCTTAACCGGTCCACATTGTCTTCACACCCACAGGAAATCCTCGGTAACTGTTATAATTAATTTTTAGATGACAAAAAGGAACTTGGAGCAGCCAGAAGAAGTCAGTATTATATGAAATACGGGAATCCAAATTATGGAGGCATGAAAGGAATTCTTAGTAATTCTTGGTGAGTCCAAAACTGTAAAATACAATAGTTTAAATAGGACTTAAACTTTTCTTAATCCTTTAGCTGGTATTCTGCAGTGGAATGTCAACACCATGTGTGGACTGGAAGGAAGACAAGAGGGAAGAATGCAGGATTCATAACTTGTGGTAAATAGTGTGGGAATGCTGAGATTCAGTTTCATTTTAGACTGCTGTTTTAGCACCTGACATCGTGTTGCGTCAGTGTGTCGTTGAAATTAATTAGTGGATTTTAAGGTCCTTCCTCTTGGTTTTTGACTGTGTGCTTATTTTGGCAATGTTGCAGGAAGCGGAGATATCATTCCCGTCGCATTCAGCGGGATGTGATCAAGAAGAGAGCCCTGATTGGGGATGACGTTGGCTTGACTTCCTATAAACACCGACATTCCGGTAGTTGCCTGCTCAGCTCTTGGGTAGACACATGTTTGGCTCCCGAAATCATATTTTTATTCTTAACACAGTCTTTTAAGGTTCCAAACTTTATCATCCTCTCTTCCTTGCCCTCACCCTCTGCCAACATATAGGAAAGTAAGTCAAGTCACGATTAATTTTAAATTGCCCATACAAAGAGGTCAAATGATTTTATAAAAGCTGTTCTAACAAAAAAGGCCAAATGTGACTTAGGGAAAATTAAAATAAAACTACTCTCAGGAATCTAATTTTTCTACTGTTTATATCAAAAGCTGCATGGAAAAAATCTTTAAATTATTTTATCAGACTAGCTGATTTTATTGTTCCTTTGTCTGATAATGATAATAGGCTATTATGTCTAATATTTTAAGCTTATTGGCTTGTGCACATGAATGCCTAAGAAAAGTGGGATATCATGACTTGGGTTTCTTCCTTCCTCCCTCCCTGCATCCTTCCCTTGCTCCGTTCCTCCCCTCCCTCTCTGCCTCCCTCCCTCCCTTACTCCTTCCCTTTCTTCCTTCTTTCCCTCCCTCCATCCCTTCTCCCCTTCCTTCCTCCCTTCCTTCCCTCCCTTTCTTCCTCCACTTATTATAAAAGAACCATTTCCATTATGTTTTATAAGGATTTGTTTTTATTTTGAACCTAATTTGTGGAATCTTCTACATGCTTTGTAGAACTAGCTAAGGCAGCATTCAAATGTGGAATAACATGCATACACATTTATCTGTGTAGCAGGGAGAGGTGGGGTCTATTTAATGTGTATATCAAAAATTATATATTTGAAATCTGCATCTGAATGCACAGACTTTTCCAATTTCAGTTACTTTAAGATATTTTCATCATATAATTTTTTATTCATATTAAAGAATTTAAAAAGCAAATTGCCCCTAATTCTAGCACCCTAATATAACAACTGACTTCATTTTACATTTTTCCTATTTGTTTCTTTTCATAATAAATATTATCATTATTGTGAACATATATTTTATATTCTGCTTCCTCTACTTGTAAGTATTGTTCCATGAACTTTAAAGTTATAGTTGATTTTCAGTGTTTCTGATGGTTATGTTCTGTAAAGTTACCATAATCATTGAAGCAGCAGATACTCTGGTCACACTTTTTTTTCTCAGCTAATCAATATATCACATTGTTTGATGTGTTTCTGTTTAAAGACACCTCTTTGAATACACACTATTGATCCATTACCAATGGACTCAGTCAGTAGCACTATACCTCATGCCTGAACAAAGCTTATCTCTATAACACACGTGTATTCACCGAAAGGCACATGACAGCCTCCTGGCATGTAGGAATACTAGCTCTGGCACTACGAAACTGTGAAATCAACATAAGGCACAAAAATGAGGAAAACATGGCATTCTGTAGCATGCAAAAGGACACTCGTTTACAGCGTGAGAGCCGAAACAAGAAGGCAGAGCGCTGCCTTGTTTGACCTCAACTGGGAATGTCCGTACCTGGTGACTCAGTTGTTTTTGCCACTCTGCACGTATCTACAAACAACCATGAAGCACTGCACGTATTGATTTGTGAGTGAGAAATAAATTGGGCAAAACTTGCAAATGAGAACCTGTGAATAATGACGATGGACCGTATTTTAGATAACTATAATATTCCATGGGCTGCTAGATCATACTTTAATTTACCCAGCCATTCATCTGTTACAGGTATCAGAATGGTAACTAGATTGGCACTTCTATAGATAATGCTCCAATAAAATCTTGGGGATGGAAACCCCTTTTTCTAAACAAGGTCCCAAAGTGAATAGAAAAATCAGACTTGTTAGTGTTAGTGCATCTCCTAATGTGTGTGGGTTAAATTCCTTAGGACTAGTGAATGTTCCTGAGGAACCCATTGAGGAGGAAGAGGAGGAAGAGGAAGAAGAGGAGGAGGAGGAGGAGGAGGAGGACCAGGACATGGACGCAGACGACAGGGTGGTGGTGGAGTACCACGACGAGCTCCCGGCTCTCAAGCAGCCTCGGGAGCGGAGCACGTCCAGGCGGTCCAGTGCCAGCAGCTCCGACTCTGATGAAATGGACTATGATCTAGAACTGAAAATGATTTCCACTCCTTCACCAAAGAAAAGCATGAAAATGACTATGTATGCTGATGAAGTGGAATCACAGTTGAAAAATATTAGGTAACAATATTTCTTCTTCTTGTCAATGCTAGCTTTAATTTGATTTTAAATATTCATTACTAACTTCCTCTTAATTTTATAATCACTTTATCTGTTCTAATTTCAGTCCTTTGTAGAGTTTGAATAAAAGTGTCCAAAATACTTAAGAAGAGATCCTTGTTATAAAAACTATAGACAAGGGGCTCGCTGAGTGGCTCAGTTGGTTAAGCGCATAAGCTCTGAGCACCAGGGTCTCCGGTTCGATTCCCCTGTGGACCAGTGAGCTGCGCCTGAGCTGAGCCACCGCTGAGCTATCAACAGGTGGCAGGATGGCTCAGCTGGTGAGAGCACGTGCTCCTAACAACAAGGTTTCCGGTTTGACTCGCGCGTGGAATGGTGGGCTATGCCCATCACAACTAAGGTTAAACACAGCACCTTGAGCTGAGCAGTGGCTGCAAGCTGCCGATTGGCTGCAGGATGGCGACTGGACTTCGAGCTGAGCTAGCTGCACCCTCCACAAGTAAGATTGAAGGACAACAACTTGGCCATTCCCCTTCTCCAATTCCCCAACACTGTTCCCCTTTCCCATTCCCCAATAAAACCTTTAAAAAGAAAAGATGGGCCAGCTGAATGGCGCATTGGTTAAGAGCTGGTTTGGGGATGCCAGCAGCCCGGGTTCGGATCCCACATATGAGGGCCAGTGACACTGCCCTGTACAGCTAGCAACAGGTCCACCTGGAGCTGGGCTATGTGAGCCCCGGTGACGGTGTAGGCTGCAGCCCCTGCTGCAGTGGGCTGCCATAGGCTTCAGTGAGTGGCCGGCAGCCAGCGTGAGCGGCTGGCAGCCAACGTGAGCTGCCAATAACCGCCATGAGCGACATCCAGAGGCCGGTGACCGATCTGTCTCATCCGGGAAGAGTGCAATGACAATACCAACATGGGCCAGTGAAGCAACGTCCTCCGCAACTAGACTGAAGAATAAGAGGATGGCAACATGTCTGTTCCCCTTCCCCGATTCCCCAACGCTATTCTCCCCCCCCCCCCAATTCCCCAATAAAATCTTTAAAAAAAAAAAAAGAAAAAGAAACTATAGACAATATAAAAGGTGAAAATCACCTGTATAATCCTTCTCTCCTACGATAAGGTGTGTTGGCAATTGGATGAATAACCTTCCTACTAGTTTCTGCATATATATAATGAGAAATTATAACTGTATTTGTATAAAAGTGAAGTTATGCTATTTATATTTTTTGCAATATACTTTTTCCATTTAATATATAGTAGGCATCTGCTAATTTTTCAACTGTACGTAGTCTATTATTTGAGAGTATCATAATTTATTTAACCCAGTCGCTTATTGGTGGACGTTTAGGCCTCTGCTTTCTTCCTGTTGCACTAATAGATAAATTCCTTGAATTCCAGTTATTGTACAAAAAAAATCTACGTGCTTAAAAATTGGTATTTCTCAATTTCCTTC
Source organism: Aselliscus stoliczkanus (assembly GCA_033961575.1). Taxonomy (NCBI): domain Eukaryota; kingdom Metazoa; phylum Chordata; class Mammalia; order Chiroptera; family Hipposideridae; genus Aselliscus; species Aselliscus stoliczkanus. Next base: position 12,002,787 of record CM066739.1, read on the forward strand.
CAGAAAGGCTTTATTCACTCACATTGCCACCTGTTACCTACGTACTGACCACTCTTGCTAATTTTTGCTAATTTCATGGGCAAAAAAAAAAAAAAAATAGTTATTTTAATGATCATTTCTTTGATGACTAGTGGGGATGAGCAGATTCCTGAGGGCAGATAGCATTTGCACAGTCAAAGGGTTGGAATCTGTGGGTGCGCTTTTTAAGTATTCTTGGTCCTGTATTTGGAGACAGAAAAAAACATTCATGCAGGTTTGTTTGTATGGCTTTGTTCACATCCTTATTTTTAGTTTACAGAGAACTTTCTAAAGGTGAATGCTGCCAGAATAATGCTGGTCCCTAGCATGGCAGCAGATCTCTCTGACAGAGAAGTCTGCCTTTAAAGAAGGGGACTGAAGATCATTGTATCTTGACTACAACCAGATCACACAGCCTGGGTGAGCAGAGGCCCCAAGCTCTTTGCAGGCCTCTACTTAACATTTGCCTTAGGAGAAGGGGCCTCAGTTAGGTTCTCCGTGATAGCTTCCAAATAGTATGTGTGGGAACCACCTGGAAAACTCAGGAACCTGTTCACCCCTCCTGATCTCTCTTCAGCAGGCTGATCATGACCATTGTAAACAAATAATTTGTACGATATTTGTAAATGAACATTGGCTCTATTAGATTGGGTGTCTTAAATTGTTTTCTCAAAAGTATATGAGATTGTTGCATAGGCATTGTCCCACAGTTGAAGTTGGTTAACTGTGATCTTCTTTTTTTTAAGGAACTCCATGAAGGCAGATACTGTAGCCACAAGCAATATCAAAAACCGAATTGGTAACAAATTACCACCTGAGAAATTTGCAGATGTCCGACATTTGTTAGATGAAAAACGTCAACATACACGTCTACGGCCGTCAGGCAGCAGTACAAAATCGGGTATTGTTGTTCAGTTGTGTTTCTGGGCTTCAGCCTGAGCTCCAGAAAGCAAACTGGGGCACGGAGAGGTTCTTGGCTAAAACGCCGTTTGCAGACCGATTTAGTTGTTCTGGTTCATCACTTCTAAATTTTGGGTTAGGCATTGGAACTTCAGGACATGGAAAATAATCAGACTTTTGCAATACCAGCTTTCAATATTTTTGAACCAAATGTTTATTTTACTCTGTATCTCATTGGTATACTTTATACATAAGGATAATAGAAATTAAATTAAGTGTTGTAGAAATGGTTAAGAATTTGAACTATTGGGCCGGCCGAGTGGCCCGGTGGTTAAGCACTGGTTTAGGAAGCCAGCGGCCCCGGTTCGGGTCCCATATATGAGGGCCAGTGACACTGCCCTCAAAAAAAAAAAAAAAAAAAGAATTTGAACTATTAGGTTGTTGGAAAAGTCATGATGTATTTTTTCTATGTTTTTCGTTGCAAAAATGCATCATGACTTTTCTGGCGACCCAACAGATAGTTTATCTGTATGCAGACCCACACACAGTGGATTCTTGGCCATGCCTGCTGTGTGCTGGGCCCTGGGCTAGGTAGGTGCTGCGAGCATTCAGAGCCTTTGGAGGGGATGCACAGCCATCATAGAATCTGACAGAGACACACAAATGCACACACTCAGATAATTCCACCCAAAGCAGAATGGAGGAAGTGCTCTGATGGATCTAAGCAGTGGGCTGTGGGAGCAGCGAGGGGAGCTAGATCTACTGTCAGAACAGTGGAATGCTTCTCAGAGAAAGTGGCTTTAGAGAGACTTTGGGGAGGGAATGGATCTCAGTTGGCAAATGTAGTGTTTTGAGGAAGTAACCTGATCTTATATCCATTTTAGAAAGATCACTTGGGGGCAGAGTTGGGTGGGGTATAGAGTTAGGTAAGTAACAAGGACCTGAACTAGGTCAGGGACAGGGGAGATAGAATGCAATGAGAAGAATGGAATGAGAACGACAAACCTTGTGAAGGAAGAAGACTCAGCACTGGGACGTGAGCGGGGAGAGGGAGAGAAACCAAGGGGCCCAGGCCTGAGGGACCAGAAGGGTGGGGATGCTGCTCTCTTGGAGAATAAGCAAGATGGGCAAAAGCCCCAGCACAGTGACTTGGCCATTACTGTTACTGTTAGAGGGCATTCAGGAGGACAAGCAGAGTTCTGGGGGGACTGGAGGAAAAGCAAATTGGATTTGGGACATCTTCCCTTGATCTTCTGCTTTTGCCAATCTTGTAAATGTAGTAAGTTTATTGAGAACTTATATGCTCAAAGATTGTGGCTTCTGCCCTCAGGGACTTTGCAGTATAGCTTGTTAGCTGAAATGTTTGTAAATTATTTGGTCTGCTTGGTTCTACGTAAAAAACAAAGAACAAGACAGTTAATTCTGCCTCAGAAATTCCTTTCTGGAGCAGCCAGCTGAGATGTTGTTTTTTTCCCCTGGGAGCTCCCATGTCCTATTTTTCCTAAGGGAATCCAGACTGATTGAGTAGAGAGAAGGCTTTTAGAAGCTTGATTGCGCCGGGCCCTCTGCCCTCACTCGGAGATTTGGACCAGGTCCGGTAGTTATCTCATGTGGGCAGTACAGATAGCAAAGCACACACTCTTGGTAACAGCCATACTTTTTTTCTTTTTCTAGATATACGCCAGCGGTTAGGAAAAAGACCATATTCTCCAGAAAAGACGAGTGTCCCCGTTGTTCGGAGAGAACCTTTTTCGGATGTACATAGTAGGCTGGGTGTTCCCAGGCAAGACATGAAAGGTCTCTACTCTGATACCCGAGAGAAGAAATCAGGTTGGTGACACTTAAAACTGACAGGGATAGGGACTGGTACGAGCAGGGACAATGAGCGTGGCATAGAAATACTTTGTCACAGGAGACAAGAAATAGAAAAGGCCAAAAAAATTTACTTTCCTTCTTCTATTATAATCATCAGAATAATAGTGGTAACAGTATGGAAAATTTAGAAAATAGCAAAAACACCCACCCCTGGGTGGTCTTTCTGTTGAGTACAAATACATTTTTAGTTTTCATGAATGCTATTCCAGTCTTTGTCCATATACATATCCTTTTTTGTATAGCATTTTATTGTTACATTTTTTATAAGGAAAACTTTTTTTTTTTTTTTTAAATTGGGGAATTGGGGGAGGAGAGCAGCGTTGGGGAACTGGGGAAGGGGAACAGACAAGTTGCTGTCCTTTTGGTCTTCAGTCTAGTTGTGGAGGACGTTGTTTCACTGGCCCATGTATTATCATTGTGCTCTTCCCGGTGAGGCAAATCAGTTGCTGACCACTGGATGGCCGCTCACGGCAGCTATTGGCAGCTCATGCTGGCTGCCGGCCACTCACTGTAGCTTATGGTAGCCCACTGCAGCTTCACTGCAGCCTACACTGTCGCCGGTGACTCACGGCAGCCCACCTCCAGGTGGAGCTGTTGTTCACCATCTTAGCTGTAGAGGACAGTGTCACGGGCCCTCATGTGGGGTCTGAACTGGGGCCCTGCTGCTCAGAGCTGGTGCCCAAGCCAGCTCTTAACCAATGTGCCCCTTGGCCGGCCCTATAAGGAAAACTTTTAATTGCCTTCTAGTGTGGCTGTACTATATAAAATTCTAAACACGTATTTCGCTATTAGATATTAATGAGGTATAGTTTTTAAATTAATGAATAGTAGGCAGAATCTGTAAACATTTAGTATAGCAGGCCCATCAGTTTACAGAACGTTACAGCTGGGAATGATCTGGGGCTAGCCCCCTCCTGGCAGAATGAAGCTGTACACAGAATGGTGCGTCTCACCAGGGAGGGGCGGGTGTGGCATAAACAGCCTCTCCCGGGGTTCTGATATGCCTGGGGTAGGGGGGCCATGTCCCCTAGCTGTGAGACTCTGCCTGTGGGTCCAGATCCCTCAGTTTGCAGGCACAGTGGTCTTGGACACAGACTCCCCCTAGTGTTTCTTGCTCATCAGGTTCCTCCGCACTGCCCTGCCTCCAAGCACTGACTGCCAAGACTAACAAGCCTTCTCCCCCAAACAGGTAACTTATGGACTCGCTTAGGATCTGCATCCAAGACCAAAGACAAGAACACAAAGAAAGTGGATCACAGGGCTCCTGGCACTGAGGAAGATGACTCGGAGCTGCAGAGGGCATGGGGGGCTCTGATTAAGGAGAAAGAACAGTCTCGCCAGAAGAAGAGCCGGTTAGATAACTTACCGTCTCTCCAGATTGAAGTTAGTCGGGGAAGCAGCTCTGCGTCAGAGGCAGAGTCCTGATGCCCTGGGGCCGCGGGCTGCTGCCAGAAAGCCTGACGTTCCTGCGCAGGCGGGGTGCACCTAGGAACCCCCCGCCGGAGTTGGCGCCCCTCCCACTCTTACTCATGCAGTCACCCTCAGCTCTTGCTACTTCAGCAAGACATCTTAAGAATGGGACGAGTTTTGAAGGGCATCTGTCTGTCTTTCGCTGCAGTCATAGTTCTGGGCCCTTGATTCTTTTCCTACCACCCCACAAGCTTTACCCTTTGAGAAAAAGGCAGCCCTCCAGATTTTGTAGACGTTTTTCTTAATATTTTTAACATTGTGTCTTTTAAAAGAAATGTTTTACACAGTTCATCCAAAGAGCAGAGAACTGAACTTCTCACTATTGCCTTGGCCCTGACAGCTGTTACCAGCACCCTTTTCCCAAGAAAAGTCAATTCCCAGGTGCTTATTGGACAGCCTCTGAGGGGGAAGATGAGGGAAGCTGCCAGCTCACCCTTCCAGGACCCTAGTGTGGGGGCCGAATCCCATGGACCTGACCTCAGAGATGCACCAGTGCCACCCAGGTAGATACGAGATGCAGCGTCGATCGTGCTTCCTTCCTCCCTGGGGACTTCTGTGAGGGCCTCTTGTTAGGGATCAGTTTGAAGGGACGTTCAAGTTCAGTGCTGTGGGATTCTTAGGAACAAACAACTGTGACTTCTGGATCTGGGGTGGATTTTTTTGTGCTCGGGCGGGTCATGGGTTAATGTTGAACAATTTGTAAGTCTGTATTACGTTTAAAAAATATTAATGATTTAAAAGTTTAAATTTTTAATTTTTATATGTGAAAATTCTTCCTGTTGGCTATAGGGAAAGCTCAAGTGGTGTCTTCTGTGCTGTTAAATATATATTATATACTTTGGAAGAAGGCAAAGAGAGGAGTCTCGTTATTTTTAAATGATCCTAATTGTATAGTCTTTTCTGCGTTCAACTTGCTTTTTGTCCACTGTAGGAAACCCCATCCAGCCGAGACGGGGTTCTGTTGTTCATTATCACTTTAAAGGTAATACATTGATATTTATTCTGTCTCCAAGTTCTGGCACCTGAAGACATCTTCAAAACTGGCAAATGAGATAATAGTTACAGAAATTTTAGTTTGTTTACTTCTAAGCTCCTTTCAGATGATTTTACCACAAAAAGGTGGTAGATTATTTTGTTGCCCTGATTTTTATTTTGAGGTAATAAATGCTTGCATCCCTCTGCAGCTGAAAAACAGTGTTTCACTTCAGTTCACTAGCACTTAGGAGTTAGAGATCGGTAGCCTGTGTCCCTCCCGTGATATCACAGCCCCTGGATTCTAGACAGCGTTCCTGGCATCTGAGCTAATGGTCACATGGATAGCTGATGGCACTGAGGTGCCACTGAATGCGGAACACTTTATGATAATAAAGGGCTGTGAGACTAGAGAGCTGCAACAAAAACTGTATTGTCCCTATTTTGTTGGTTGGCCTGCCTTTTTCCCTCCCTGGAGAAAAATTAGACCGTGTCACCACGATAAGTTTCAGCTTCCTGATAAGATTCTAGGAAAGAGATGGCTTGGGTTTCTCTGCCAGTTGAGCCCTAAGGTTTCTGAAGCGTCTCAGCTCCTCTTGCTCTGGGAAGCACACAGCTGAGAGCCAGGCTCGTGAGGAGGGGCCAGGGTTTGAGGAGTTGGTCGAGTGAACAGTATGAGGCCCTGAGACACAGAGACCTGGATGCCAGCTTCTGGCTCTGCTCTGGGGGCCTGGGCCTTGGTTTCCCCAGCTCGCGAGTGAATGGGCTGAAAGCAGAGCTTTTGGCTTTGTTGGTGCATCTCAGTGGTGTTTGACACTTGCCCACAGCTATGGCTGCGGTGGGCTGGCCAACACTGGTTTCTGATGCAGGTGCGGGGAGGGCCAAGGAGACAGCTGAGGGCGTGCATGAGGTTGTGGACTGGGACTTACCTCACCCCGTTCGAGTCTCCGGGTGGAACAGAGACAGCTTTGTGGTCAGGGTCCCAACCGACATGGTCTCTGCAGTGTTCAGAAAGTGCCCCACCCTTAGACTTCCCTTTGTGTTTCCCAGTCATGGCCCTTTCCCAGCAGTAGTTCAGGCCCATCTGTCCCATGGCCATTTAGCTCTCACCAGACTCCTGCTAGAGATCCAGGAAGACTTTCTGGAAGGGTGGTGCTGTGTAGTCAAAACTAGGTATTTGATCTAACCAAGAAACATGCCCACTTCAGCAGCCTGGCAATTCTCATGAACACACAGAACCCACAAAAGTATCCTCAGAGATGAAGTTAGTTTCCAAGGTATTGGCCTCAGCCTCTCTTGATCTCCAGCCTGCACTCAGGCACTCAGCTTTTGCAACATCGTATGCGGGCCCCGAATACTCAGGCCCTTTCTTTGGAGTTGGGGGGTGAGAATGAACAGGGCGGTCCCCTGACAGGCAGCTCCTTGGGCCTTCACCCTGGGCGGCAGGGCTCCGCCCTTCTATGTGTTCCTCTCAGTCTTTACAAGTGCAAGATTTTAAATACGTTTTCGCTGCTTGAGACTATTTAGATACTTCATTTGTGTTTCCCACTCTACCTCTCAGGAGAGGTACTGGCTACCCAGCAGAACTTGTGGAGCCCACCACACGATATAGTCTCCTCAGCTGGCCTCCTCTGGTCGGATCCCGTGTGTCCCTCCCCTTAGTTCAACCGCTGCCTTCTCCCGCTTGCCCCGTAGCAGCCTCTGCCCCATCTCGCCCCCTGTTCTGCACCTGCAGCCAGCATGAGCGCGTGTCTTCAGTGGTTTTACTGAGAGACAATTTTTATAGTATACCATTCACTCATTTAAAGTGTACACTTCCGTGGCCTTTAGTATATTCACACAGAAATGCAACCATCACTTGAGTCAATTTTAAAATATTTTCATCATGAAAAAGAAACCCTCTCCCCATTAGCAGTCACTCATTCCTTCTTCCCCACGATAATCACTAACTGTTTCTGTCTCTACGAATTGGCCTATTCTGAACAACTCATGTGGATGGAATGATACACTTTGTGGGTGTTTGTGACGCTTCTTTCACTAAGGTGTTTTTAAGGTTCATCCATGTTGTAACTTGTGCTGGTCCTTCATTTCTTTCTATTGCTGAATCATAAGGTCCCTCTGTGGCTGTACCGCATTTTCTTTATCCGTTCACTGGTTAAGGGACATTTGGGTTGTTTCTACCTTATGGCTGTTACGAATAATGCTGCTATGAACGTTTACGTACAGGTTTTTACGTGGACGTATGTTGTCATTACTCTTGGGTTATACACCTAGGGGTGGAATTGCTGGGTCATAGTGTAACTCAGTCTTGAACATTTTGAAGAACTGCCAGACTGGCTTGCCACCTGGCTGCATCATTGCTCATTTCCCGCTAGCCGTGTGTGGGAGTTCCGATTTTTCCATATCCATGTCAACACTTGTTGTTTTCTGATGTGAGCTGGTATCTCATGGTTTTGGTTTGCCTTTTCCTGATGATTAATGATGTTGGGCATCTTTTCATGTGCTTCAGGATGAACTTTTGTAAGAATGTCATTCCTGTTATTTCTCTGCTGAAAACCTTTCCAAAGCTTCACTGTTGCCCTTGGAATAAATCCCAAACTCCTTTCAAAGCTCCTAAGGCTGGTCAGGATATATCCTTTGGCAGTTTTGCTGGCCTGACTCATCCTCTACTGCCCTCTGCTAACTATCTTGACCTCACTGGCCTTTCACAGTCTGCCCAGTGCGGTCCTCCCTGAGGTGACAAGCTCATCTGGTCCTCTCCCCCTTCTGCCTCGCCTTCTCGCTTCCCTCCTCCTCAAGGACTTAGAGACCCCTCCATGAGGCTGTCCCCAACTTCTAGAGCCACGTTACGGGCCCTGCTTTGTGTCCCGCGGCACTGCCACGTGGGCATCTGGGCTCATTCCAGGGTTAGGTTATAAAGGCATGCCTAAGATGGAAACTGAGTAATCACAGTTCCTCTAGGAAGCACTGAGGCAAGTGCCGTGGTGAAGACCAGCATCACGAGGGCCATTGTGCACACAGCTGGTCCCTGCCCTGTGGGGTACAGATCACGGTTTCTTTGCCTGAGCACCAGGTAAAGTGTTGGTCTGCACTATTAGGGCCAAGTTGTGTAAAACACACTTATTTTTAGGTGTCAGAATCACACTCAGGTGAGAAGCTCACTTTTAAAGAGGCTCTTGGGAACTGAGACAGGCCCCGGAGCCAGAGAGGCTGAGCTCGCCTCGGGCCCACTGCCTACCTGCTCAGTGAGTGGAGGGGCAGGTGGAATGGCCCAGGTGACCTCAAATTATTTTCCGTTTTCTTTGTCTCCCCCCCCCCCCCGCAAATACCGTTGTGTTTGCCTAAATGAAGTGTGTGCAAAATACCAAATGTCTGTACTCTTCCCAAGCCAGCATACTTTTACTCTGGATTGGAGTTCTCTGTTCCTGCTTTGTCTTTGCTAGACTGTAAGCTCCGTGAGAGCAGGGACCATGCCTCGCATGTTCCCGGGGTTTCCCTAGTCCTAGTACCATGCCTGGCACCCGGTAGGGCCCCCAGAGACATGTGATGAATGTGTAAATCCTCAGCTGCAGGAGCAGCTCCGTCTTCTGAGGCCCTGGGGTCCTCTCACAGGCTGGTCCTTGCTTTTCTACCTTGTACACACAACACTTGGTTTTCCGTTTTATTTTCCCTGCTAGCCTGTGAACTCCTAATGAGCAGGTGTCTTCATGTTCTTTCTCTATCTTCCTACCACGCCAGTCCCAGAATAAGTGGTGCTTAAAACGTGTTTCCTAACTGAATGAATTGTGGCAATCCAGCCCAGCTGTGGCACTTTTTTTTTTTTTTTTTTTTTAGAGGGCAGTGTCACTGGCCCTCATATGTGGGATCTGAACCAGGGCCGCTGGCCTCCCAAGCCAGCTCCCAACCACTGCGCCACTCGGCCGGCCCAAAAATTTCTTTTTTTTTTTTTTTTTTTTCCCAGCTGTGGCACTTTTGTCTACAGGCTAGTGTGCTTCCAGCTGAGACCAGCAGATTCAGAAGGAGGAAGATTAATCAGAAGTGCATACACTGTACTTGTATAAGAAAAAAAAATCTCATTAATAAGACCTCAATAAAATTCAAATTTTGGTGATCTGGCCAAATCTGAGCTGAAGCTCACTCAGCTCTATACAGAATATGCTAGAGAATCATGTACATAGTTCAGAATAGTTTTTAGAAGGTGTTCATTTATCTGCCCCAAGAGAGCGGGGAAGCAAGCTGGCAGGTGGATGAGAGGCCCCAGAGAGGGACCTCTGGGCCAATTCAGCCTGCAGTCCTATTGATGAGGAAAGGGACTGCAGTCCAGAGAAGGAAATGGAACTGGTTCCCGGCAGCAGCTCTTTCGCCTACTGCAGCATTCCAGCTCACACATGGAGCATTCTTAAAGTGATGATGAAATGCTGGCAGGCACTTTGTTCCAGTTAACAGCAAATCATGGCTTCACGGCTTAATTGCTGCGCAAATAAGTTTGATGTGTAATTATTTGCTTCTAAATCTTATATAACAAGTAAATTAGAAGTTAAGCCACTTTTTTTTTTTAAGAACTAAAAGGACAGTGGTGTTTTTATAATCCTGAGAGTAGCACACTTGTTTCGGTGCTGATTGTTATTGTATGATGTGACTACTGATAACCTAGAATTTTTCTTACAAGTTTATAAAATAAATCTGAAAAGAAACAATATGGTAGCATTTTTTTAAAATGAAATTTATGAACATTTCAGAACACTGATGTTCCTCGCGCATTTAGGGAAATGCTGGCTCAAAAGCCTGTTTCAAATAGTTATGAGGCATTGAAATGAGACTTTGCTGTGCTATAAATAAAACTAGAATATGGGTAGTATTTAACCTATCCAAATCAATGCCCTGCCCTGGGTCCTTATTTGTTTTTTATTTTTAAAGATTTTATTGGGGAATTAGGGGCGGGAACTGCATTGGGGAATCGGGAAAGGGGAACAGGCAAGTTGCTGTCCTTTTGTTCTTCAGTCTAGTTGTGGAGGTGTCTCTTCACTGGCCCATGTAGGTATTATCATTGCGCTCTTCCTGCGTGAGGCAGCTGCTCACTAGCCATTGGACGGCCACTCATGGCGGCTCACGAAATCGCACACCAGCTGCCGGCCAGTCCCACTGCAGCCTATGCGGTGACTCACGGCAGCCCAGCTCCAGGTGGAGCTGTTGTTCACCATCTTAGCTGTAGGGGGCGCAGCGTCACTGGCCCTCATGTGGGATCCAAACCAGGGCCCTGCTGCTCAGAGCTGGCTTCCCAAGACAACTCTTAACCAATGCGCCACTCGACTGGCCCTATTTGGGAGCTTTTTAAGGAGGTATCCCAGTGTATTAGTCAGTAGTAGTCAGTTTGGACTGCCATGAACTGGGTTAAACAACAAATTTATTTCCTCACAGCCTGGAGACTAGAAGTCCAAGTTCAAAAATCCATAGTAGGGGTCTGGGGAGGCCTCTTCCTTACTTGCAGACAGCCATCTTCTCACTGTGCTCACGTGATCTTTCCTTGATGCGTGCGCATGGAGAAAGGGATCTCTTCCTTTTGTAAGACAGCCAAGCTTCTAGGGCAGGGGTAGGCAAACTGTGGCTCATGAGCCACATGCGGCCCTTTGGGTATATTCTGTCTCAAAAGTTTGTTGACCCCTGGAGAGCCAGTCCTGTCCCTCATAACAATTTAAAAATTATTTGAGAGCCATATATATTTATATTTTTACAAATAAGGAAAATTTAAAGTAATATTATAAATAAAACTAGGATAGTTTTATTTTCATTTTCAATTTTACTTCAGAGCCACATGTATGTACCCAAAGAGCCGCATGTGGCTTGGCTTGTGAGCCACAGTTTGCCGACCCCTGCCCTAAGATTAGGGCCCTACCTTTATGACCTTAATGATCTCCTAAAGGCCCTGTCTCCAAATATAGTCACATTAGGGGTATGGTGGAGAAGACACAGTTCAGTCCACAGCACCCAGTAATGCAAGGAGCCCAGTATATGTTTGTGAAATGAGGTCCCTGCTTTTTAATAGCGCATGAACTGGGAGGGATTTAGACCCCTGGATTCGAAGGCACTGGGGTTTGTAGTTCAGAGTCCTGGTTCCAGAGGAGACATACCTGTTTGAGTCCTAAGTCTGCCACTTACTAGCCATATGGCTTTGGGCAAATCCCTTAACCACTGTTTCCGAGCCAGCCGCCTCCTGGGTGGAATGGGTAGAATGGGGATAACGCAGCAGGGTGACCGTGAGGATCAGATGGCTTGCATGGAAGGCCCTGGCACAGAGCCTGGCACCCCGGCCTGAGCGCTCACTCAACGCTGGTGATGATTTCTGCTCTTCGGCCTTCGCTCCCCTTTGCTAACTCTCCTCCACTGCAGCCCACGCCCTTGGGTCCAGTGTCAGTAACCTCCTCACTTCCACATTCCATCTTCCCAGATTCCTAGGACTCAGAAGGCAAGTGGGTAATTAGAGAGGTTTTCTAGTGTGGAGGCCAAGAGGCAGGGCTGTGGGGACACGCCCTACTCACCGCTGGGCACGGTTGTAGTGCTTTAGACTTGCTCTAAAGGCAGAGCAGCTAGTCCCTTTACTTTATGCTCAACATGGCTCTTCCATCCCATAACTTTTATTTATTTATTATTTATTTATTTAGTTTTAAAGATTTTATTGGGAATTGGGGAAGGGGAACAGACAAATTGCTGTCCTTTTGTTCTTCAGTCTAGTTGTGGAGGGTGTCGCTTCACTGGCCCATGTTGGTATTATTGCGCTCTTCCTGGATGAGGCAGTCACTCGCTGGCCATTGGACGGTGGCTCATGGCAGCTCACGAAGGCGCATGCCCGCTGCTGGCCAGCCCCACTGCAGCCTACACCATCGCCTCGCCTGCGACTCACGCAGCCCAGCTCCAGGTGGAGCTGTTGTTCACCATCTTAGCTGTAGAGGGCTCAGTGTCACTGGCCCTCATGTGGGATCCAAACCTGGGCCCAACTGCTCAGAGCTCGTGCTCCCAAGCCAACTCCTAACCAACGAGCCACTCGGCTGGCCCCCATCCCATAACTTTTAAAACTTTAGTTTGAAATTACAGAACAGTTTCAAGGGTAAAATAAAGAATATTTTGCCGCATTTTATCATTTATTCTTTCCCTTATCCCTGCCCCTCTGTTTTCCCTGTCTCTGAAACATAAGCTATTTGAGAGTTACTTGCATATGTTATGTCCCCTAAATATTTCAGTGTACATTTCCTAAGAACAAGGACATTCTCTCATATGACCATGGTATAGTTATCAAATTCAGGAAATACATAATTTTATCGAATCAGTAGTATCTAATCTGTAATTCGTGTTTCAGTTTTGCCAACTATCCCAATAATGTTTTGTTTTGTTTTCCAAATTAAAATTTATTATATCTTAACCTTATGGCTTTACTTTTTTTCCCCTGTTTTTAATGAAAATAAATTCCAGCTAGATTTGATGCCCTCCACGTAACTCTCCACAATCAAACCATTTACCTCTTATTTTTTTGGCCATAACCAGAGACTTGAGTTTCTGGTTACCATCCCCAGGAATGGTATTCTATTTTACTGAGCCAATAATTTTTTTTTTTTTTTTTGAGGGCAGTGTCACTGGCCCTCACATGTGGGACCCGAACCGGAGCCGCTGGCCTCCCAAGCCAGCGCCTAACCACCGCGCCACTCAGCAGGCCCGCCAATAATGTTTTTTAAAGCAATTTTTTCTTCTAGTCTAGGATCCAGTCCAGGATCACACACATTTATTTAGTTTCCTTTAATCTGGAACAATTCCTTAGCCTTTCTTTGTCTTTTGTGATATTAATGTTTTTTAAAGAGCTCACTCCACTTATGTTGTAGAATGTCCCTTTAGTTGGTCTCTTGACATTTGTTTAAAATCAAAACTTGGAAAGTCATTTTCAAATTCCTTTTGGATACGTATGCACTTGCTGAACCCGCAGCCTTGTACAAAGCACAGCCTGGCCCTTGGGACCTTAAGTCTGGGCTTGTGGGGACAGAAGTTACTGTTAGGCAGGCTTGAGGGGCCCTTGCATGTACTCAGGATTAGGGGTCTGCCATACTGGCACCAACGAGCATGGATAAACACTCCTAGATGGATGCAGGATGAGTCCTCGTTCTAGACATCTCCAAAGATGCAGAAAATGGCCCTGTGCCTGGGCCAGCATCCGGTCATCCTGAGGTGTGCACGCCAAACGCCGCGTCTCAGAAATCTCCCGCGAGCTGCAGTCCTGGGTTCTAGCCTGTTCTGCTGATCTGCTCTGTGACTTGGGGCTACTTTCTTGCCCCTCTGGGCCAGTGGTGGGAAAAGGAGCCCCTTGTCACTCTGCCAAGTGCCCCTGACACTGACCAGGTGTGCGGAGGCCAGTCACTGCGCTCTGGAATGGGGCAGGGTAGACAGGCCAGGGCTGGCCATGACAAGGGTAAGCAGACTTGGGATGGTCGTCATGGTGACCTGGGAGACAAATCATCAGACTGGAGCTTTGCTTTCTCAGCTGTTAAACTTCCCTATTGGATACATAGTGTGGAAAATGGTGAATTGTTATCTGTTCAAACAACTGTATAACATGGGGAACTCGCTTACTAGCTGTAGGTACTTTGTCAGATCACAGTGGACAATGCAGAAATGTTTTACGTGTCATCGATCTTGACAAAACTTAGGCCAAGCAACCTTTTAATGTGAGAAACAAAATAAAATTGGTTTTCCCCTAGTCATTTAGTCAACACCTTTGTCTGCCGTGTTTTAACACATGAACACTGCAAAGTGCCCTCCCTGGACTCACAATCTTCCTGTGAGGGAGACCTAGAGCCCCTGCCTTTTTGAATGTAAAGTAATTAAAATTAAAATTAAAAATTCAGTTCTTCGGTTGCACTGGTGATATGTCTAGGGCTCCGTGGCCACCTGTGGCTCGTAACCACCTGTGGCTCGTGACCACCTTGCCAGACAGTGTAGGTCTGGGACGTGATGCAGACAGAGTTCTGTGGGTTGGTGACAACCTGGGACGGGTGTGAGAGCAGCTTCCTTCTGTGTCACAGAAGGGACATTAGCATTTAAATATGACTGCAGACCATTGGCAGGTTGCATCAGAGGTATGTTGAAATAGTTATGGAACTTTACTTCAGTTCTGGTAGCTCAGAGCCCAATTAAATTAGTTCTGGCATCGCGGTACTGCAGCCAACGTTTAAAGGGAATGCGGCCAAAGCTGAATTGGGGAAGTGATTTCACTCACCTGGCCCTCCAGCCAGCCTCAGGGCCGTGAGTGCAAGGCCAGGTGCAGGAGCCTGGCTTCTGGCTCTGGGGCACTTCCTGTGGGAGGAGGGACGCATTCTCACTGCTGAGGCAACTGGGTGCTGGGCTGAGGTGTGTGGTGATGGGGCTTGGGGCAGGGGCCTGGGACTCCCATGGACCATGCACACGGCCTGGTTACTGCTGCCCCTGTGCCTCAGACATCTGCGCTGGGGCCACCCAGAGCTGTGTTCCCAGGCCGCACTGCTCACCCAACCAAATGTGGGTGTCTAAGCTCCAAGGATGCAGCCCATAACAGCTGAGGAAGCCCCGCAGCCAGCTGTGTAGAGTGGGGGCATCTGTGTCACTTGACAGTGCCTGCCTGCCTGTGGGTCCTTTCCTATATGTGCCTCTGTCCCCGCCTCCTGGCCGCCTCAGCTGGGGAGGGGAAGCTGAGCAGGCGACCGACGCTGCCTCTGCTCCAGCTAGGATGTGGCTCTTCTACACTCTGCTCTATGTGACCAGTAAGTCGGCCTCACCCCTGCCCTGAGGAGCTGCCATGCTCTCAGCATAGCCTTGTCTGTCTGTCTGCCTGTCTGTCTGTCTGTGTCAGAGCCAGAGGTCAGAAAAGATGTGGCAGTGTCCCCAGGGAGATACTCTTGCTGGGTGGGTCAGATCCCCAGGTGTCCTCGGAAGGGCCTCTGAGGCTTTGTTGACAGTGCTGACAGCCTGTGGCTTCGGACTCCAGAACTCTGCCACCCGGTTCCTTCAGGCCGCCCCCCTCCCCACCCTGGGCCCTCTCCCCACGGTGCCCACGCTGGGCAGGTCCTCAGGTCGCTGCAGAGTGTGTTCTCAGAGGTGGACAATGACCCTCCACCCCCTGGCAGAGCACCCTTCTACAGACCAGGGGTTCAGTTGACGAGGGTGAAGTCCCTGTGCGAATGTGAGTGTTGACGAGAGACCATGGACGTGTGTGTCTGTAGTGGAGGGTGAATGCATTCGGGGAGCCTGCTTCCTGTTACTGATGTTGGAACCGGTATGACAATCTGTGTCGGAGGGTGGGGAAGGGGTCCCATTCTGGTCTTTAAACCTCCCGTGGAAGCCACTTGGGGCAAGCCAAGCCCTGAGCCCGCCCCTGCCCTCAGGGCCCCAGGTTTGGGATGGAGCACGGTCAGCCAGCCCATGGGGACTTCTCAGATCACCCTGAGGCCAGGATGGTCCTGCCTGGTCATCTGGGCAGGCTTCCTGGGGTCTCCTGCTGTGGTCAGAAGCTGGACAGAAGAATGAGATGGACATCCGGTAGCAGGAGTTTCAAGGCTTCTGGGGGTCTGCGTTCTCTCTGAAGAATGGGCCACAGCCTTAAGTGAGCACCAATGTCTCGCTGTTGAGTCCGGCTGGAAGGGGACTCAGGATTAGTATCCACCGTGAGGCCCGATCACGAAGAGGCAGACCAAACGTGCAGGGTACCAGCAAAGCATATATTTGGGACACAGTTTGGTATATGATATTTCAAAATCATCAAAGTAGTCATCAAGGGAATGTCTGAACTCTGTTGAACTTTCTTTTCCTTCTTCTCCAGTTTAGACTTACCTTGTCAGTTACATATCAGGTGTGGAGAGGGTCTCAAGCGTTTTGTGTCCTATGACTTTGATTCCCCATCACCAAGAATGCCTGGAGAAGATGCTTAGACTCTGGTCCACACCCTCCCAGTACAGAGGAGGTGACTGAGGCGCAGGGAGGGACAGTGACTGTGCAGGGTTACAAGTATTATTAATAGTAGACATGGGGCTGCAGCCTAGGTCTCTGTCCTGCCTTCTGGCTCTAGAATACCCCACGGCTTGGAGCATTCATCCGGGTGTCACTTGGCTCCTGCTTGTCTGTTTCCCATGGCCTCTGGAATGACTGGCCATCATCACCCCAGCACTTTGATCAAAAATGTCAATCCAGTTGACATTTATCAACCCCCTGTCTGAGGCCTCAGCACTCTCCCAACTGATGGACGGTAGAGAGCAAGACAGAGCAGCCTTGCCATGCAATCACTTAGCTTGCAACTTTTGCCAAGTTATGGGAAGTGTGTGGGAGCAGGGCCCCGGCAGCTCCAGCCTGGGTGGGAGAAACGAAACAGGTTTGTTCCAAGGTATGAAGCCCTGAGACAGAGATGGAGCAATCCTGGAGAGCTGGTTGGAGGAAGTGAGACTAGTGCTGAGTGTTGAGGATGAGGGAAAGTGAGGAAGTGACAAGAAGGTGCTGGGGAGAGTGGGAGGAACCCCCTTAGACTGCCCCTGATCCTGTGCCTGGCTGGGCTTCCCTAGGCTAGGGAGAATCCAGCACTGCTCTGGCCTGAACTTGACCTTCCACCCTTCCCAGGCCACCCACTATGGTCCTGTCCTCTTCTCATCCATGGGAGCAGATGAGATAACATCCGTTGAGGGCAGTGTAGTGTTAGGTGCAGATACGCAGTCATACTGAAAACTTGGAGCTGCCCATAACCCCAAGTCACTGCTACCCAGTGGCCTGGGTCAGTCTTCACCCTTGATTCATCCTGTGACCACAGCCACTCACTTCTCTTGGGTCAGAGGTTGAGTCTACATCCCTTGGATCAGCTTATAAAACCTTACAGTGGGGAAGAGGCCAGAAGTCCAGGGCCAGTTCTGCTGTCATTCAGCCTTCAGGTGGATACCGGGGGTCTCGCTGGGCCCTGCTGGGGGCTGGGGTTGAGACGGAAGGGCATCAGACCCAGCTCTGCCTGGGGCACCACCCCAGACCTCTGTGCAAGTGTGTGATAGAAAAGCTTGGTCATTGCGGGGAGGGGACCAGTCACCGAGGTGGCCCTGAGGATGGGGAGGTCTTTAGCAGGTATAGACTGGTGGGGGGTGGGGCTTTCTGTGCAGGAGACAGACGTGGGATGTGAGGAATCGGTTCAGGAAAGTGCAGGGTGAGGTTTGAGTGGGAGAGGAAAGCTATCTGCTCTGACGTTACCTGTCCCCCCACAACCGGGACAGGCTGGGCCCTGGGGGTGAGGGCAGCACCTTCCCTGTATTGGGACCCCTGTGTGAAAAGAAAGCAGGCCACCGCGCACACACACAATGTGGAGGGAGGGCTCAGGGCAGGGTGCTGCTGTCTCACACACGGGCCAGTGGGAAAGGGCGGTTCAGTTAGAGGTAAATGTTCCAGGGGACAGTGTGTGTAGGCCAGCCAGGTGGGGAGTGCCGCCCGTGAGGGAACCCAGCATCTCCGGCCTTCGACCTTCGCTGGGAAGTTGGTTGTAGGGTGTGATGGGGGTTAGGTGAACAGCCATGTTGAGGGAGCTTGGACTTCACCCTGAGGACAGTGTTGAGTGAGGTAGTGACAGAAACTTATATGCAGTGTGGAAGGGGGAGTCCTGGAGAAAGGAGGCAGAGAAGCCAGTGAGGAAGCTGCTCCATGGTGCAGTCCAGGGGTGTTGGGGCGGTGACCGTGGGGAGGAGGAGGCACTCATGAGAAACACTTAGGAGGAAAATCAGAAAATCCACAAGTGGTTGTCATAGTGCCTGGCACACAGGCACCGCTCAAGACCTGTTGGCTGTTGTTAGGCAGAGCATGAAGGGAGAGGTAGGGCGAGGGGCTTGGGTGACAGATCTGGGGCTGACACGCTGAGGCTGCTGTGGGAAAGATCGAGGTGGCTGGGCTGAGGGGTGAGCTATTCCATGGGACCTCCCCCGAGGCCTTGTTGGGTGGTCTGCAATGGGTGGGCGGGCGTCAGGACACCTGAACCTAATCCCAGGTCCACAGCTGGCTCCTTGTATAAATTTGGGCAATGCATTCCCCCCAGGCCTCAGTTTGCTAATGTGGAAATAGTGCTGTGAGAATGTGTATGTAAAATACCGAGTGTGGTGGGGGCGATAGAGCGTTGAGGGGGCAGACAGTCTTGGCTGACAGGATGGAGGGAGGGTCTTAGTCTGACTCAGGAGGCCCATGTAGCAGGGACAGCTCTGGGGAGACAGCTCTGTGGGTAGTGTGGTGACAGACACTGGTTCGTGAGGGGGGTTTGAGACGGAGAGCAAGGCTGTCGGAGAAAATGTGACAAGCCCTCTTTTGTGGTTATAACTGAGCCGCTAGCATGTTAGACCCTGGGTGCGGCACAGCCCCACATTGCAGACGGGGAAACTGAGGTGAGGTGACAAGCCTAAGGTCCTTCAGTGATTCTGTGGCAAGAAAGAGGGTTAGAACTCAGGACTCCCTCTGGGGCCCATGCTATTTTCTCTGAATCGTAATGGGAAGTGAGAAAGGAAGGGGTTACCCGAGCAAAGGTCAGTGTCAGGGGCCTGGAGGCAGTGTGCTCCAGCAAGGCAGACCCCAGGCACCGACTGGGAAAGCTCAGTGAATACAGTGACTCCACCACACAGGTTCTCACATCCCTCGCCTTCCAGGGGAGGCTCGCTAACCTCATCAGCAGCCCTCTAAGCCAGAGCTCTGCCTCAGCTCAGTGAGCTGCTGGCATAACTGGGCGCTGAGCCCAGCAGGAATGGCCTCCAGCTTCTACGGGCTATTTGTGACCCTGCTCTCCGTTAACCAACCCCCTCAAGGTTTTCCTAAGGCTTTGGAATCAGGCAGACCTGGGCCCCAGACACAAATCACTCTACCTCGCTGAGTCTCCGCACCCAGCATGCTGCCTGGAAGGCAGCAAGTGCTCCTGATGGGTAGCTATGATTGTCTCTCTGCTCCTCTCCCTCCTCCCCCACTTCCCTCCCCGCAGGGATCTTACACCAAGATCCCTCAGCTGAGTAAAACAGAAAAGGAGTGAGGGTGAGAAACAGGAATCGGGCCCATTCTGACGTTTCCAGGACATCTCTTCTGGGCCGTGTGCTGAGCTGGGCTTTGCGGTTGTGGGGGGTGGGGTTGCCATGGATGACTCAGAGCAGATCATAGTTTGGGGGAGACAGATTTAATCACATATCTCTCTGACCCAGAGAGGATTTAGTCAGTGCCAGACAGAGACACCCCACGCTGCCTCCGATGGGGACTCAGGGACCAATGAGTTACTCTGGTTGAGAATCTGGAGTGGCTCCTGGGGCAGGGAGTGCCTGAGCAGGGTTCCCAAGGATAGGGCAGAATGAGGAGAGTTGGTGAGGAAGCCATGGTAGAGGGAACAGCCTGTGCAAAGGCCCGGAGGTGGGCCCTGTTCAGATGGTTTTAGGGAGTGAGATGTAGAGGAGCTGGAGGAACTGGAGAGCAGACCTGGCATGGAGGGTGGGGGTGGGGGTGGGCTGGGCTGGGAGATGCCCCGGATACCCAGGTAAGGAGACCGGACTTACCTCAGGAGTTTTAAGTCATGTCTAAGTTACACAGACAGTAAAAAGGGCAAAAGAAGGCCTTCCAATTACCCCTTGTCAAAAGCTGGTAATTCTCACTTTTTAGTTCTCTCTGTCAGGGTACTGACCTCCACTCTCACCCAGCCTGGCTGATCAAGAAACACAAGGCTTGGCATGAAATGGACCAAGGCACCTGAGTCCAAACTCCCTGCAGGCATCCTTTGTCTAAACTCTGTGTTCAAGGAGGACAGTGCTCCCCCTTCTCCACCTGGGGTCTTGATCTGGAGCCCTTGAGGGTCTGTGGGTAGGCCATAGGGAGTCTGGGAGCCTGCTTCACCCATCCAATACCTAACCTGGGTAGGCCACCATTGACACGCTAATACCTAGCCCAGCAATGACACACAGTCTTTGCTCTTAGGGACTCCCTGGTGGTGAGGGGACAGTCACAGTCAATTAGTAAACAAGGATACCAGCAAGGTAATTTCAGATTGTGAGAGGAAAGGCTTGTGGGGGTACAGAGTGGCCAGATGAGGGTCTGGAGGTCAGGAAGACCTCTAGGAGACGGTACACAGCAAGGATGAGAAGGAAGGCAGGAGAGAGCCTCAAAGCAGAGCACTCAGGCAAGGCTTTGTGCAAATGTGCACCTGGGGGACTTGGAGAGGGTTCTGATGCTTTCATCAGCTCCGCAAAGGGATGCGTATCCTCAGACAGGGAAGAGCTCATGGGTTGCTTACATCTTCTGCATTCTACTTTGGGCAATAGTGTGGAGGACACGAATAATAACTTTGGGTATTTTGGGGTGCAGGTTTGTTCGTTCAGTGTTTTTAGTTTTTGGGTTTTTTTTTACCCCATCCTGTCCCCATTCATTTAGCATTCTCCCTAAGAGAACCCTCAGGGAAATTTTTTCTGGCTTTCTGGGGTTTTTTTTTTCAGCTTCCCCTGTAATTTTGTGAATCCTGTGAATGATATAACCAGTCATTTTCATCCTTAGGTTGGCTTCAAGAAAGTTCATTTATTTATGCATTTATTCAACAAGTAATTTTATTAAGTGCCTACTGTGTGCCAGAGCTGTGTTCAGAAACAAAAGAGTGATCTGTCATAGTGCTGGTACTTGTTGATGTCAGGTTAGTTCTTAGGCTCCTTCCTGGTTTGACTGTACCCCTCCTTTTTTACACCCCTCTTTTTTCTGATGATTATTTTCCTTCTGGCCTTTGTGTTCCGCCTGCCCCATTATTTTAAAGCAAGGTTTATCTTAGTGTATTGTGTATTTTTATGAGTCACCACACATCATTCTGGGCAAGGCAGAGGTATAAAGGGAAAGGAATAAAGCACAGAGGCCCAGTGGGTGCCAGCTCAGGGAGAGGGACGGGGGAGTGAGAGACGAGGGAAGAGAAGCCGCCCTCAGAGCCCTGTCACACGCTGCCTTTGGAAAGTTGGTGTTTAATTACAAAATTTTAGGCATGTACAAAAGTAAAGAAAAGAACAATGAACCCAATAACCCCATCACCCAGATAACAGTTATCAAGATTTTACCACACTGCTGTGTTTATTTCACTCTCTCTGTTTCCTTTGCCAGGGCATTTTAAAGCCTTGCTGCTCAAAATTTGGTGTGGGGACCAGCCATGTGGCATCACTTAAGGGGCTTGTGAGACCAAGATCTCAGCCCCAGTTCCTGACCTACCAAGTCGGAAGCTCCATCTTAACAAGCTACTTAGGGGATTCATTTGCATGTTAACGCAAACTTTCAGAAGCATTATTTTAAAACAAATCCCAAATATCTTGTCATTTCACCCCTAAATACTTCAGTACATGTTTCTGAAGTACATGGATGTTTTCTTACATAGCTGCAATGTTTTTATCCCCTAACAAAATTAACAATTCTTTGGTGTCCTCTAATACCCAATCCATATTCACATCTTCCTGACTATCTCAAAAATCTCTCTCTCTCTCTTTTTTTTTTAAGAAACTTTATTGGGGAACAGTGTGTTTTTCCAGGACCCATCAGCTCCAAGTCAAGCAGTTGCTTTAAATCTAGTTGCAGGGGGCACAGCCCACCATTCCATGAGGGAATTGAACTGGTAACCTTGTTAAGAGCATGCGCTCTAACCAACTGAGCCATCTGGCCGCCCACCGGCAGCTCAGCTGCAGCTCAGCTCAAGTTGTTGTCTTCAATCTAGTTGTGGAGGGTGCAGCTCACTGGCCAATGTGGAATCGAACCGGCAATCTTGTTCAGGGCACACGTTCTAACCAACTGAGCCATCCGGCTGCCCTCAAAATGTCTCTTTTTGTGAGTTTGTTCAACTCAAGATCCAGTCAAGATTCACACATGACATTGGGTTGCTAAGCCTCTTAAGTCTAGAGTAGCCCCCTCACCCAGTTTTTGGTTTGTGTGTCTTTTTCCAGTCTTTGCTTTCCTGCAGAACTTGGTCACTTGTAGACTGTTTCATTCAGGATTTTCCTGTTGGCTCCCTCCTGGCTCACTGAAAGTTAGTGCGAATGGCTCATTCAATTCAGGTTAAACATTTTTGGCAAGTGTACTGTAAACAGTTCTGAGGGTTTTGCCATATTTCCTGCATTTATCTCACTGTCCCTTTTTGTTTCCTTTGCCGAAGTATTTTCCACTCTTGCTGCTCAAAAGGGGGCCTGATGAACAGCATCATAAGCCTCACTTAGGAGCTTGTTAGAAAGAGGCTTGTTAGAAATCACTTCTTCCCACCCTACCCCAGTTTTTATCTTAAAAAATGTGAAACTGGTCCGGCTGAGTGGTGTGGTGCTTAAGCGCTTGCTTGGGACGCCAGCGGCCCCGGTTCGGGTCCCACATATGAGGGCCAGTGACATTGCCCTCAAAAAAAAAAAAATGTGAAACATATGGAAAGGATGAACAGTAATAGAGTGAACAGCTGTCTGCCCTCCACCTAGATTCAGAAATTGTTCACATTTTGCCACATTCACTTCCAGATAAAACACAGTCATTACTGTCAGAACACAAATGAAATCATCTGAAAAGGCAAGAAATTATTAGCCCGCTGTCTGGTTGCTTTTTTTTTTTTTTTTGGCTGAGCCATTTGATGATATGTTGTAGCCAGTATCACACTTTACCCCTAAAAACTGCAGCTGAGTCTCCTAAGAATCAAGACCGTCTACTACATAACCACAGTTTCATGAACACACCTAAGAAAATAAATAACTCCACAATTTCATCTAATATTCAGCCCACATCCATAATGTCACAAGTCTCTAAGAGCTGGGGTTTTTAAGAACTATGGCCCAATCAAGGCCCACACATTGCGTTTGGTTATGTTTTTAAGTCACTTTTACTCTAGAACACGGTTCAGCAAACTGCGGCTCGCAAGCCACAGGTGGCTCTTTGGGTACGTTCCATCTCAAAAAAGTTTGCCTACCACTGGAAGAGCCAATCCTGTCCCTCACAGCAATTTAAAAATTATTCAAGAGTCATTTAAAAAATATATTTTCACATAATCACCATTATGTGAATAATATCCTTTAAAAATTTTGTAATAGGGCCTGCCGAGTGGCGCATTGGTTAAGAGCTGGCTTGGGATGCCAGCGGCCCTAATCGGATCCCACATATGAGGGCCAGTGACACTGCCCTCTACAGCTAAGATGGTGAACAACAGCTCCACCTGGAGCTGGGCTGCTGTGAGTCCCCGGGATGGCATAGCTGCAGCCCCTGCTTCAGTGGGCTGCCATAGGCTACAGTGAGTGGCTGGCAACCAGCGTGAGAGGCTGGCAGCCGGTGTGAGCTGCCAAAAGACGCTGTGAGTGGCCGTCCAGAGGCCGGCGACCGATCTGCCACACCGGGAAGAGTGCAATGACAATACTAACATGGGCCAGTGAAGCAACATCCTCCACAACTAAGCTGAAGAACGAAAGGACAGCAACTTGTCTGTTTCCCTCTCCCAATTCCCCAATTAAAAAAAAAAAATTGTAAATGAAACTATGATAGTTCTATTTTCATTTTCTTTCTTTTTTTTTTTTTTTTTTAAGATTTTATTGGGGAATTGGCGGAGGGGAACAGCGTTGGGGAATCGGGGAAGGGGAACAGACAAGTTGCTGTCTTCTTGTTCCTCAGTCTAGTTGCAGAGGATGTTGCTTCACTGTTGGTATCGTCATTGCGCTCTTCCCGGATGAGGCAGATCGGTCGCTGGCCTCTGGATGTCGATGACCGCGGCTATTGGCAGCTCACGCTTGGCTGCCAGCCGCTCACGCTGGCAGCGGGCCACTCACTGTAGCCTATGGCAGCCCACTGCAGCAGGGGCTGCAGCCCACACCATCACCGGGGCTCGCACAGCCCAGCTCCAGGTGGAGCTGTTGTTAGCTGTAGAGGGCAGTGTCACTGGCCCTCATGTGGGATCCGAACCGGGGCCGCTGGCATCCCAAAACCAGCGCTTAACCAATGCGCCACTCGGCCGGCCCTCTATTTTCATTTTCAATTTTACTTCAGAGCCTGCAGCTCACGAGCTGCAATTTGCTGAACCCTGGAGGCTCTTCCGTCTCAAAAGTTTGCTGACCTCTGCTCTAGAAGAATCTCCCCCTACACACACACACACACACACACACACACACACACACATTTTTTTTTTTAAATGACGTTGCCTTTTTGAAGAGTCCTGGCCAGTTGTCATGTGCAGTGTCTCATATTCTAGAGCCTCATATGCAGTCTTGGGCCAGTGTCCTTCCTAAGGTGTCACACCAGGGGCACCTATGCCTGGGGACACTTGGGGATGCTAAGATTAACTAGTGGGCTCAGGGGCTGACAGCCTAACTGTAAAATGCTCTAACAAACTTTCATCTAGTAATTTCACCCACCTGTGATTGTGGCCTGAGTTAATTATCACATAATGACTTGCAAAATTGTGTTATTGTTCTTCTGTTATTCCTCCCACATTTACAAGTAATCATTCTTGTGTAAAGAACTTTTTCCTATCAATGAGGACTATTTGGTGACTGAAATGCAGTTCATATAGGAAAGGCAAGAATATTGCTTAATACTTTCCTTTTAATAGCCAACTTTCAGAGTAAGGGGATGGTGCCCTCATTACTTCCAATGGTGACCAATTAAGTATTTTTGTTTCTTCTCTCTCTCTCTCTCTCTCTCTCTCTCTCTCTCTCTCTCTCTCTCTCTCTCTCTCTCTCTCAAATATCATTATGAACTCATAGAACTTTTATATTTTCAATGTGTTCCAAACACTTGCAATTATTATTTTTTTAGATTTTTTTTAAAATTTAAATTGGGGAATTGGGGAAGGGGAACAGTGTTAGGGAATCGGGGAAGGGGAACAGACAAGTTGCTGTCTTTTTGTTCTTAAGTCTAGTTGTAGAGGACATCGCTTCACTGGCCCATGTTGGCATCGTCATTGCGTTCTTCCCGGATGAGGCAGATGGGTTGCCAGCCTCTGGATGGTCGCTCACCACGGCTATTGGCAGCTCACGCTAGCTGCTGGTCACTCACTGTAGCCTATGGCAGCCCACTGCAGCAGGGGCTGCATGCAGCCTACACCATTGCCAGGGCTTGCACAGCCCAGCTCCAGGTGGAGCTATTGTTAGCTGTAGAGGGCAATGTCACTGGCCCTCATATGTGGGATCCGAACTGGAGCCGGTGGCATCCCAAAACCAGCTCTTAACCAGTGTGCCTCTCTGCCGGCCCACAATTATTATTTTTTAATGTAAACTTGTTTTGAAGTACAACATACAAAAAAATAAACTAATTCAGATTGGTGAATTTTCAAATTAAATCAAATCCGTGTCACTGGTACTCATTTCAAGAAAGAGAACATGGCCGACTTCCCACAAGTTGCCCCTGTGTCCCTCCTACCCCCTGTCATTACCTTACCCCCCAAAGGTAACCACTCTCCTGATTTGTAATACCATAGATTAGTTTGCCTGTTTCAAACTTTGTATAAATGAAATATACAGTCTGTTCTACTTTGTTCCTGGCGTCTTTCACTCAACATTGTGTGTATGAGATCCATCCACTCTGTTGTAGATTGTTTTCATTGCTGTAGAGTATTCCATTGGTGAATATACCACAGTTTATTCATCCTTTCTATTGTTGCTCGATATTTGGATTGTTCCAGTTTGGGGTTATTATGAATCGTGAAGCCTTAAACATTCTTGCACATGCCTTTTTGTGAATTTATGAACACATTTATGTTGGGTATGTGCCTATGGGTGGAATTGCTGGGTCATAAGTTTTGCATATGCTCAGCTTTAGTTGATACTGCCAAGTGGTTTTCTAAAGGAGTTGTACCAAGTTGCATTCCCACCAGCAGTATTGGGAAGCTGGTTGCTCCACATCATTGTCGACTCTTGGTATTGTCTTTTTCACGTTAGCCCTTCTGGTGGTCCTGTAGTGGTATCACATAGTCGTTTTAATTTGCCTTTCTCTGAAGTCTAATGAGTGCTGACTCACATGATTACTGGCGATTTGGATAATCTCTCCTGAAAGGTCCTTTTTCTATTAGCTTACATGCCTTTTTCTTATTGATCTATAGGAATTCTTTGTGTATTTTGATATGAATCTTTCATCTTATAATTGTGTTGAAATACCTTCTCTCACTCTGTGGCTTGCCTTTTCACTTTCTTAATATAATGTCTCATAACCAGAAGTTCTTAAGTTTAATGCAGTTCAGTTTATCGATTCTTTATTTTATGTTTCATGTTTTTGGTTTTTTTTTTTTGATATCCTATTTAACAAATATTTGCCTAACCCAAGAACCTTAGTTTTCTCTTAAAAGCTTTATTGTTTTATTTTTTCACAGCCCATCTAAATCACATTTAAATCTCCAATCCATCAGGAGCTGATGTTTTTGTATATGATGTGAGAGAGGAGTCAAAATTTAATTTTTATTCAATATTAATATACAAGTGACCTAGCACCACTTTTTAAAGAGATTTTTTTTTTCTTCACTGTTTTTCACCATCACCTTTGTCTTAAATCAGGTGACCATGTTTCTGGATTCTATTCCATTAGTCTATTTATTTATCTTTGTGCCAATAGAATTCTGTCTTAATAATTACAGCTTTATAATAAATCTTGAGAAATGATAGTGTAAGTCCTACAGGTTTGTTTTTCTCCTTCAAGACACCTTGACTATTTTTGCTGTATGCGTTTTCATATAATTTTTTTTTAAAGATTTTATTGGCATAGCCCACCACCCCATGCAGGAGTCGAACTGGAAACCTGTTGTTAGGAGCACATGCTCTCACCAGCTGAGCCATCCTGCAACCTGCTGACAACTCAGCTCAGGTGCAGCTCACTGGCCCATGTGGCAATTGAACCAGCCACCCTTTTGGTCAGAGCTCGTGCTCTTAACCACCTGAGTCACTTGGCTGGCAGTCATATAAATTTTTTAACTGGCTTGTTAAAAACCCCCATCCCCAATAATTTGCTGAGATTTTGATTGGTATTTCATTGAAGCTATAGGTCAATACAGTGATAACTGACAATATTGAGTCTTCTAATTCATGAACATGATCTATTTCTCCATTTGTTTAGATCTTCTTTAATATCTCCCAATATTTTATAGTTTTCAGTGTAGAGATTTTGCATATCTTTACATTTCTTTTTAAGCATTGGATTTTTTAAATGTCTATTGTTAATGGCATCTTTTAAAATTTTTTCATTCTTTATTTGATCATTGATGGTATATAGACGTACAGTGGTTCTTTGTATATTGCCTCTATATCTGGTAACCTTCTCAGTCTTTCTCTATGGATCTCTTGGCTTTTTCAATCTACCTAATCATGTTATCTGCAAATAATAGTTTTATTTTTTCCTTTTAAATCTTTATGTTCTGTATTTTTTTCTTTTCTTACTGCTCTAAGACCTCCAGTAAAAATGTTGAATAGATATGGGGAGAGTGGGCATTCTTGTCTCATTACTGATTTTGGAAAGTTTTCAATAATTCACTATTGTGAGCAATGATTTTTTTTGTGGCTATTCTCAGTCAGATTAAAGAAATTCCTTTCTGTTCCTAGTTTGCTACCATTTTTTAAAACCACAAATCAGTATTGGATTTTATCAGATGCCCTTTTCTGCATCTATCATAATGATCATATGATATTTTTTTCTGTTACATAACGTGGTGAATAAATTATTTTCAAATGTCAAACCACCATTGCACTCCTAAAATAAACTCCACTTGGTTGTGATGTATTATGCTTTTCATATATCCCTGGATTTGATTTGTTAATATATTGTTTAGGATTTTTGCATCTGTGTTCAAGAGAGAGAGCATCAATTTTCCTTTCATGTGTTGCTCTTGTTGGGTTTTAATATAAATGTTATGCTGGCCTTATAAAATTATTGGAAAGTGTTCTCTCATTTTCTCTTCTAGTTGTTGTAAGATGGTATTTCTTCTTCAAATGTTTGGAAGAGTTCACCAGTGAAGCCATCTGGATGTGGAACTCTTCCTAAGGTTCTAATAATGGATTCAATTTCTTTTATATGGGATTATTCAGATTATATTTCTTTTGTCAATTTTGGTAAATTTTTATTTCAAGGAATCTGTCAATTTCAATTAACTTGTCAGGCTTACAGGCAAAAAGTTGTATATTCTGTCCTCTTATTTCTTAAATGTCTTAGGAAATATTCTTGTGTCTTCTTTTTCATTAATATTGCTAATTTGTATTCTCTCTCTTTTCTTGATCAGTTTGCTAGGAGTTTATCAGTTTTTTAAATCTTTTCAAAATACAAACTTTAGCTTTGTTGGTTATCTCTACTGTAGGTAGTTTCCTATTTCATTGACATATGCTCATATCTTTATTCCTTCCTGTCATTCTTTGGATTTGATTGGTTTTTCTTTTAGCTTCTTGAGATGGAAGCTTAGATTATTGATTTTTAGCCTTTCTTCTTTTTTAACATACATATTGAAGACTATATACATTTCTACTAAGCACTGCTTTAACTGTTTCCCACAAGTTTTAATTTTTCATAACTTAATTCTCATTCAGTTTAAAATATTTTAAAATTTCCATTGTTATTTCATCTTTGACCCTAGGTTATTTATAAAAATGCATTGCTTAATTTCCAAAAAGTTCAGATTTTTTTTTTAGTTTTCTTTTTGTTACGGATTTCTAGCTTAAATTCCACTAGAATCAGAGAACATATTCTGATTTATTTCAATCTATTGAAATGTATTGAGGCTTGCATATGGTCAATTTTAGTAAATGCTTTATGTGCACTTGAAAGAATGTTTATTTTATCATTGTTGGGTACAGTGTTCTGTTAGTCAATTAAATCAAGCTTGTTAATTGTGTCATTCAGATCTATATCCTTACTGATTTTTTTGTCTGCTTTTATAGCTAATATAAAAGATTTGTTAGAGCATTCAAGTCTCCCACTTTGGTTGTAGATTTTTGTATTTTTTGTCAATTTTTGCTATATACATTTGAAGTGATGTTATTGCATACATACAGATTTTAAATTGTTACATCTTCCTGGTGAATAAAAAATAACATTTGTATGTATATATTTCCTTCTCTCTCTTATACAAAATATAGCATAGTCTATAAACCTATTCTTTGTTTAAAGACTTTAATTTGTACCTAAAAATCTCTACTGCTAAGTAAAAAGCGATTAATTGGAAAAAATATTTTCATCAATTTCAATGGAAAAATTGTGATTCAGTCCATCAAATCCAATACCCAAATAATTTTTACTGATGGAAAAATTTATTAATTGATCAATTAAACAAGTTTAGATTAAAAACCAATAATTTGAATATAAACATACAATTCACACATACAATTTATTGTAATGAAGAAGGACATAAAAACTAAATGTGGGTGGTGGAGGATGGATATGAGGGAGTCATTATTGAGAAGGTACATATTTCTGTACCATTTCCTCACTGTTTTCCAACCTTCTGGAGACCCATGACTGTCTTGCACTCAAACTATCTTTAAAAATAGAGTTATAGCACAGAAAAATACCTTGAGGGCAAAATAAGTGCTAAACCTGAAAGCACCTCAAAACCCATGAAAATAGCTTGTGCACTCGACAGACCACACAGCCATAGAAGATGCTACCTCTTTTGACCTCCCAGTTGGCATGTGTATGCAAAACAAAGCATCTGGGGTTTATCTAAACATGGCAAGCAATGCAAATTTGTTCCCTAGGACACTGTTAGGCTAGAAACTATTATATTAAAGTAACTTGATGAGTGTATTTATTTTCTGAAAATGTGATGTCAGAATATCATTCATTATGGCATGTTTATTTGGTGTTTTCAGGGATGAAAAAGTCATTATTCTATCATAAAAAAGAAAAAAAAGTGTTATTCAAAAGGTGGTACAACTTTGTAAGAGCCATTATGGTAAAAAGTTAATTGAACAGACGAGTCTGCAGACTGAAACTTCACCTTGCCTTCTTCCATGGAAATATGCATTCGAGTTTTAAGTAATGGAGTGGCATGGTTAGACCATGCTTTTAAAAATTCTTTCTGGCAGCTGGTATGGAGAGGATGTATCCAAAGGGACAAGTCTTAGAAGAGAAAAATTAGAAAACTAATGAACATGTCTGAGTAAGAGACGGTGATGTCAGTGGGGCAGCGCTGAGTCCCAACAGAGAGAATGCTGAGAACAGTAAAGGTCGTATTTCAAATCTTTGAGGACAATGTGGAGACAATTTAATTTGGAAAGAGAAAAAGTAAAAAGCTGGATCCGTAGTTCACTCCATACACACAAATAAAGTCTAGGTGAATCAAAGATTCAAGCATAAGAAATGAAACAAAATATCAGAGGAAACATTAAGTGAATTTAAAAAAAAAATCTCTAGAGGAAGCATGATATAAAACTCAAGAGTCATAAAGAAAAAAAAATTGACTACATAAAAAATGTAGACGTGGAGAAAAGTATCATACGCAAGTCAAATAAACAGCTAAGTGGGAAACACTAACCCATGGACAATTTCTTTTGACTTCAAAAAGATCTTACGAATGAATAAGAAAACAATAACTCATACAAATGAATAATGTATTATATGAATAGGCAGTTAACAAACTTACAGTATGAGGCTTGATCTTACTCATAATTAAAACATAGTTTGGGAACAAAATGATGAGATACTCTTGACACAAGAATGAGGGGGGTGGTGACCAGTTAGCTCAGTTGGTTAGAGTGTGGTGCTGGTAACCCCAAGGTTGCCTGTTCGACACTCCCCACCATGGGCCACTGTGAGCTGCGCCCTCCCTAAGAGAGTCAACTATACCATTGTAGCATAAAAGCAGTGTGTAACCAATGACCATGGCTGTTCCCCAATAAAAAAATTAAAAAAAAAACAAGAATAGGGCCGGCCGAGTGGCGCGGTGGTTAAGCGCTGGCCTGGGAAGCCAGCGGCCCCGGTTCGGTCCCACATGTGAGGGCCAGTGACACTGCCCTCAAAAAAAAAAAAATAAATAAATAAATAAATAAAAAACAAAAATGAAAACGACTGCTGTGAGAAAATAGGCCTTCTTCTCTTCTGTTGTTGGAGTGTGAAGTAACACAGTCTCTTTGAAGGGCAATCTGGCGATACCAGTGTTTCCCCCCAATTTTTTTTTTTTAAAGATTTTATTGGGAAATTAGGAGAGGGGAACAGCATTGGGGAATTGGGGAAGGGGAACAGACAAGTTACTGTCCTTTTGTTCTTCGATCTAGTTGTGAAGGATGTCGCTTCACTGGTCCATGTTGGTATCATTATTGCACTCTTCCCAGGTGAAGTAATCGGTCAACAGCCTCCTGGACAGACGCTCATGGTGGCTCACAGCAGCTCACACCAGCCTCCGGCCGCTCATGCTGGCTGCCAGCCACTCACAGTAGCTCAGAGCAGCCCACTGCTGCAGGGGTTGTAGCCTACACCATCACTGGCGACTCTTGGCAACCCTGCTTCAGGTGGAGCTGTTGTTCACCATCTTAGCTGTAGAGGGCAGTGTCACTGGCCCTCATATGTGGGATCAGAACTGGGGCCCTGCTGCTCAGAGCTGGCATCCCAAACCAACTCTTAACCAATGCGCCACTCGGCTGGCCCCTCCCCCAAAATTTTTAATGAAAAATTTCAAACATACAGAAGAGTTGAAAAAATCGTACAATGAATAACCACATACCACATTTAGATTTTACATTTGTCAACTTTTTGTTGTATTTGTGTTATCACACATATATATTTATATTTTTATGTATTTACATTATATTATAGATAAATATATATGTATATAGACCCACCCATATCTATCTATCTATCTATCTCTCTCTTTATCATCTATCTATCTCCATCCATATATATTGATCTATTCGTCCATCAGGCCATTTTATATTTTGATGCATTTCAAAGTAAATTGCAGACATCATTATGCTGCATCCCTAAACATTTCAGTATACAGGTCAACTAGAGTTCAGTATTTGCATACAGTTCTTTTTTTTTAGGTAAAATACAGTGAAATGCACCCATTTTAAGTGGACCGTTCCATGTGTTTTTCCACAAATGCGCATACCTTTATAATCCAAATTCCTATAAGACGCACCAGAAAGTTTCCATCACCCCACAAAGTCTCTTCCTGTGCCATCCCAATTAACCTCCCTTCTCCCTCCTCCCAGGCAATATTTTTTTCCTATAGATTAGTTTTGCTGGTCCTAGAACATGCTAGAAATGAAATTGTACAGTGGATACCCTTATGTAAGGCCTCTTTCACTCAGCATAGCAGTGTCTGTGATTCACCCATCTTGTGTCTGTGTCAGTTGTCCATCCTTCTCCCTCCTGAGTGGCACTGTATTGTATGAATATACCACAGTTAGTTTAGTATCCCATCTCTACTTGATGGACATTTGGGTTGTTTCCAGTTTGGGACTCCTATAAATAAAACTGCTATAAACATTCTCGTGCAGGTATTTCTGAGGACAGATGCTTTCTCTTGGGTCACTTGACAGGGGGGTTCATAGTCTGAAGGTATGCAGACCCTCACCCTGGGCTCACAGTCTAGTGTAACTTTGGTACAAAGACACAGCAATGAGCACATGCTGTGGCACAGGTACAGAGAAGTGCGCAGGGGGTGGTGCAAGAAGGCGAAAAGTGTCTGGGGGCAGAGCCAGGGAAGGCCTCCCGCTGAAGGGGCCTTGGTGCTGACACAGCTAGGTTTAGTAGGAAGATCAGGGGCGTGGGGTCAACTCTGCCCGAGTCCCAGTCCTGTTTCCATGGGGAAAAGATCCTTGGGAGTCTCGCTTTTCTCGTCTGTACAATGGGAATGTTGACACCGCAGGATTTGATGGAATAATGGGAGTAAAGGTGCAGCCATGACCCTAACGGGTGCCTCTGTTGTTAAACATTCCTCTTTTCCCCACAGGCCTGGCTCCCCTGGTGGCCTTCAATGTGGATGTGGCCCAGACCTGGGTAACTGCCAAGGAAGGCGGGCCTTATGTGCTCAGCTCCCTTCTGCACCAACACCCCAAAAACAACAGGAGCTGGTGAGTGGGGCCCGGCAGATGGGAGGCCTAAGGACGGAGAGGGTCTCGGGGGAGCCTTGAGAAGTCCCCAGAGAAGGCCTTGGTACCACACCCCCACAGTCTAGGGAGAACATTCCTGCATTTTTCAAAGGGTATGCAGGAGAGAGGGAGAAAGTAGGGGAGAGGCTTTGAGCCCCCCGCCAGGCCATCTCAGCCCCTTTCTGGCCTCTGTCAGCACTGCTGGGCTGGGGGTGGGTGGACTTCAAAACTATTTTAAAATAAAGTTTACTAAGGCTTTTTTATCTCTTACAAAAGTAGCACATGCTCAGTGTAGAAATTTTGGACAGTGACCAAAACTATAAGATATAAGGTATTTCCATCACCCCAGTGGAAAATATGAGGCAGGAGGGAGGGGTGGCTAAGAGGCAGGCTGTGGGTCTAGTCTCAGGGTTCAGTGACAGTTTCACTCTGTGTTTGTAGCAAGGCGCTTGCCCCTTAGCCTCGCTTTTCATTTCTACCTTGTGGTGGGGATGTACCTACCGCACAGCATTGCTGCAAAGGCTACTCAAGTTCAGGCACATAAAGGATTTAGCACACCTCTGGCCAAATTAAAGCTCATTAACATTATCTTATATTTTTAAAATATCATCTGCACTCACCTATTAGATAAGCAAAAAAATAAAACATTGCTAAACCGGACAACATTCTGCTGGGAAGGATGTGGTGAAATGGGAACTTGTGAGAACGTCAATTGGTGTGACCGTCTTAGAGAACAGTTTTGCCAAATCTGGTAAAGCTGAAGGCACACGTGGCCGAGGACTGAGTAATTCCACTCCCGGGTACCAACCATAGAGAAATTCTCAGGTCAAAGCATTGATGGTAGCCCTGCTTGGAATAAAGAAAGACTGGAAATATGCCTCATTCTGGAAAAGGAAGACATAGGCTGTGAATCAGACGATGCAACCCTTAAAACGTGTAAAATGAATGAAATCAGTGCAGTGGCTATTAGCTTCCATCAGTCTCAAAACACATTGTAAGGGAAAAGGATAGGTTGTAGAATTATGTTTACAATGGTCGCTCACTCAACAAATGATTATGAGGAGCATCTATCTACCTGTGGGCCCGGCCTTGAGGATACAGGCACGAGCAAAGCAGACCAAAGTCCTTGTGCTCAGGGGAGACAGACAACAAGCAAGCAACTAAAATGTGTGCTCTGTCACATGGGACAGTGGTGGTGTGCTGATGCACAAGCCTGCTGTCACCAAAATGACTTTTAGAGCTACTTTGTTTTGAAGGCAGGCCTGAGCCAGTCAAGGTTCCTGTGTCGTGTATCGTGTCTCTAGTCTCCTTTAAGCTAGAGCAGTCCTGCCCGTCCTGTGTTGTTCATGATGGCCATGGGGCTTTACCTATGCCTGCCCTAGGACCCAGCCCTGCCCTGGCCCTGCCCCAGGCCTGTTCCCTGCCTGCCCCCACCCCCACCCCCACCTCTATGTTTTGAGTCAAGGGTCAATGGTTTCCTTCACACCCAGCACATCTGAGCCATGAACCCAGGATCCAGACAGGCTTTGGAGCAAGGAGAGGCGCTCAGGGTTCCTGGCTGAGTGGAGCTTCATATCTCTACGAGTTGAGCAAGCCGGGAGCTCTGTTTGGTGGAGAGTGGGTGGGCAACGGCAGCTCCTGAAGCAGCAGCCTTCTAGCCCTGGGCCTTGGGCCAGAACGCCGCCAGCCAAGCAGGCTTGGACCCTTGATGGCTGTGGTTTCCTCATCTGTACAGCGAAGAGGCTGGTGACCATTAGATTTAAGTGGTAAGGGCAGCACTTATTCATTCATTCATTCAGCAAGAACTCAGAGCATTTCCTCAGTGCCAGGCACAGCCTGGGGGCTAAGACAGTGAAGGAGGCACAGTGTTTGTCCTCATGGAGTGCCCAGGCTCTCGAGGGAAACAGACACGTCAGGCAATGACAGGAGGAATGATGGCTGCTATGCTGGACACCTCCAGGGCACTTTGGGGACATCAGGCAGGTGTGTCCTTCAGCTAGAGGATGTGCGTCAACCCTGGGACCTGGGGGATGAGTAGGAATTAGTGTGAGGAGGCATGGGAGGGGGAAGCCTGGCTGAAAACAGCTTGGTCACATCCTGGAAACTGGCCTGAGCAAGGTCAGGGAACCGAGACAATGTCGGTGGCTGCAGCCGTGCTGGATGAGACATGTGATGCAGGAGGTGGGCAGTGCCTGTCACCAGGCATGGGGGACTTGCAGAGCCAGGAAGCTTTGACAAGGTGGGGTTGGTGGTGATGAGGTTTTAGGAAGTTTGGGGCTGCAGGAGTTTAAATGAAAGGTCAGTGTTTGTTGGTGACATTTTATTGACATATGCCTCACAGAAACATGCGCACATCATAAGCATGCAGCTCAATGAATGTTCACAAAGTGAGTCACCTATATAAGTGGCATCCGGGTCCAGAGCAGGCCATCACCTGCTGCCCATGAGTCCCTCTAGCCCAGCACCTTCCCTGTCAAGAGTCAACCACTGCTCCAACTGCCATCTCCATAGATCAGCTTTGCCTGTTCTCGAACTTACTATAAACGAGGCGCACTGTGGGTGCACTATTATGTTAGGCTTCTTTCCCTCAACATACAGTGTGTTCATTTCATCTATGGTGTTGCCTGAAGCAACGATGCTCGTTTTTGTGGCCAGAGTTTTCCACCGTGTGAATGGTGCCCAAGATGGCGTTGGGGCAGTTTCCTTGGGCTCTCACGAATAGCACGGCTGACACTTCCTTTTGGTGGACCAGTGCACTTCCCTCTGTCAGGTGTGTGCCTAGCAGTGGGACTGCTGGCTCACGGCCTATGCGCTGGCTTAGCACTCCATTTTTCAAACTTTGAAGCACACAGGCATTCTGATTGCTCCGCACGCATTCACATTCTTGAAGGCTGGGTTTCAGTCTGAGTGATTTGCGACCATCTCCTGCTCAGCCCCTCCCATCTCCAGGCTGACCCCCGTGCCCCCCAGAAGCTGAGCCCAAAGACCAGGGTGATGAGGAGAGTTTGAAGCCCCTGGAACAGAGGGCTCTGAGCCCACTAAGGGGTGGGGGAGAAGCCCTGCTGGACTCCTGAAAACCTCTCTGAACACCTGCTGAAGCAGAAGGGGGCTCATGGGAGGATGTGGTGGGAGGCATTTATGGGTTCCTGCCACAAATGATGGAGCATGAGACCACGAGCTTCGAACTTACTGCCTGGGGCAGGAAATGCACTGCTGGCCACCCGGCCACACAGAGAGAAGCAGGCTCACCAGGGTAGGATGACGTGTCCCTCTCACCCCCTTATGCTGTTTCTTTCTAAAATATAACAGCCCGAGCTGGCATGGGCTTGGCTGCTGTAGGGGTAATGGAGTGGAACACCAGGAAGGCCTTGCTCCAAGGGGCATGGGAATAGACTGAGAACAGAGATAGGTTAGAGTTGGGTGGATCAATCAGATGGACTGCACGCAGTCCAGGGTGTAACAGAGTCCCCGGGGCTGTCAGCTGATGGTAGGTTCAGTCATTCTTTAGTTTATCAGTCACTCAGTCAACAAACATGGACATCAAGAACCCACCCATCAATGGGCTGGCTGAGTGGCGCGTTGGTTAAGAGCTGGCTTGGGACGCTAGCGACCCTGGTTCGGATTCCACATATGAGGGCCCTCTTCAGCTAACAACAGCTCCACCTGGAGCTGGGCTGCGAGCCCCGGTGATGGTGTAGGCTGCAGCAACTGCTGCAGTGGGCTGCCATAGGCTACAGTGAGTGGCCCGCAGCCAGCGTGAGCGGCTGGCAGCCGGGGTGAGCTGCCAAGAGCCACTGTGAGCAGCTGTCCAGAGGCCGGCGACCAATCTGCCTCACCCAAGAAGAGCGCAATGACGATACCAACATGGGCCAGTGAAGCAACGTCCTCCGCAACTAGACTGAAGAACAAAAGGACAGCAACTTGTCTGGTCCCCTTCCCCAGTGCTCCAATAAAAAATCTTTGAAAAAAAAGAACCCAGCCATCATAGTAGGGGTAGTAAAGAGATGGAAAGCAGAGGAAACTCAGACTAGGCCCCAGGCCATGGCATTGTATGACTGTGATATGAACGGTAACCTTAGGTTTTACACTGCACAGCCTACACAGCTGTACATGGAGTCTTTCGGGCACTTACAGTCAAAGTGGGAACAAAGGCTAGGGATAGAGGTGGGTTCCAGCAGTCAGGGCTACCTGGAGGGCTTGGCGGGGTCAACTTGCTCCTTCTTTTGGGAAGGCTTCCTGAAGAGCTAGTGTTTGGGGTGACTATTCTGCAGAAAAATGAAGGGGAAGGCTTTGAAAGCAAAGGAAATAGCTTGGGCAAAGGCCTGAAGGAAGAAGGATGAAGGTTATCCCAGGCCTGCACCTACCCCACCAAAACATGGTCTGGGCAGACCCCGGTTCTAAGCCTAGTTTATGGGGGAGTAGGGAAGGAGGTGCTGGGGCCAGGGCTGAGGCTTAGGCTGAGGAGGGTCTTGGGGGGAGAGGCAGGGTTGTTGAACAGGTGACCTAATTTGGAGGCTCAGCTGCAGAGCCTGCAGAGCTCAGTTGCACCCACTCTCCACACTTCAGCCCTGCCCTAGATTAGTCTCCTCAGCTGCTGCCTGGGCTGTCATTTAGTCATCATCCAACAAATATTTACCGAGCCCCTACTCTGTGCTAGGCACTGTTCCAGACCCTGGGAATAACATGGCAAATGAGATAGACAAGATCCTTGTGGGAACTTACAGTCTTGGGCGGGTGGGGAGGGGAGACAGATAATAAGCATGTAAACACATAAACAGAATACTATTGGGCCAGCCGAGTGGCGTGGTGGTTAAGCTCTGGCTTGGGAAGCCAGCAGCCCAGGTTCGGGTCCCACATATGAGGGCCAGTGACACTGCCCTCAAAAAAAAAAATACTATCAGACGTGACAAGTTCTGAGAAGGAAATATAACATGGAGATTTGAAGCAGAGGAACTGGGTTGTGAGGTGGGGCTGGTTGGAGAAAGCATTTATGAGGAGGTGATCGCTAAGGCTGAGGAATGAGAATGAGCCAGCCTTGGGAAGTGGGAGGTGAGGGTTTCAGGCAGAGGGCACAGCAAGGCAGAGAGCAGGAAAGAGCTGGGGGGCAGCCTAGGAGCAGAAGCCAGCCAGTGTGGAGCTGGGGTTTGGAGAGCAAAGGAATGGGAGGAGAGGTCTTGGAGGCAGCAGGGGCATGGACTCTTTTTCTAAGTACACAGGAGGCTACCGAACAGGGGAGTGATATGGTGTAAATTATAAGAGTAAACGTAGGAAACAAAACAAAATAGCAATTAGGATGCTATTGCCATAGGCCAGGCAAGATGGTGGTGGCCAGGACCGTGCCAGGGAAAGGGGAGAAGAAATGCTCTCTAGATATAACCTGGAGGGAGAACCAATAGGGTTTACGGAAGGCTTTGACGTAGAGGATAAGTGAAAAGGTGAAGCGATGATGCCCCCAGGCTCCAGGCTGTAGAATGTAGTAGGTGGTGGTGCCAGGTATTGCTGCGGGGAGACAGAAAGCAGCAGGTTTGGGAGGGCAAGACCATAAATTCTGCTTTGGATGTTCCAAGTTTGAGATGCCTATTAGACAGTGGTTATTGTATTAGTTTCCTATTGCTGCGGTAATAAACTATCACACATTTAGTTCAAAGCAGTACAAATTTATTACCTTACAGTTCAGGAGGTCAGAAGTCTCCAAAATGGGTCTCTCTGGGCTAAGATCAGTGTCAGCAGGGCTGTGTTCCTTCTGGAGGCTCTGGGGTAGAATCCATCTAGGGGAGAACCCATTTCCTGGACTTTTTCAGCTTCTAGAGGCCGCCAGCATTCCTTGGCTCAGGGCCCCTTCCTCCATCTCTAAAGCCAGCAGTGTAGCGTCTTCAACTCTTTCTCTGACTCTTACCCTCCTGCTTCCCTCTTATAAGGACACTTGTGATTCCATTGGGCCCACCAAATAATTCAGATCCTTAACTTAATCAAGCCCACAAAAATCACATTGGCCATGAAAAGTAGCATAGTCAAAGTTTCCAGAGATTAAGACACAGACGTCTCTGGGGGGTGCTGGGGAACATTATTCTGCTTTCTACAGTGAGGCTGGTGGAGCGATGATGCTAGGGCCACAGCAGTAAAGGTGGAAATCTCAGCATTTATAGGTGGATAAAAGCCATGGTATTGGAGGGGATTACTAGGGAGGGTGTGCTGGAACAGAAAACAAGGACCGAGCCCTAGGACTCCAGTGACATTTAGAAGTGAGACAGCGAAGAAGCCAAGAAAGGAGCCTGAGGTGTAATGAAAGAGGTAGGAGGAAATCAAGAAGAAAGTGTTTCAAGGACGAGGTGGTCCCTTACATCCAGGGCTGCTGAGAGGTGTAGGAAGAGGAGAACAGAAAGGTGTCCATTGGATTTGGCCACATGGGGAGACCACTGGTGGCCTTGGGTGGAAGTCAACTTGGGGTGGGTTAAGCTGGGGTGGTGAGGCTGGCACACCCACAGAAATGTAGATGTTATTATTATTCTGCATAGCATGGCAATAAGTGAAAGCTGTATTTCATAATTTTAAAAGATGTGGGGTGATGGGAGGTGAGGAAGTGTAGACGGTACCTCATTCCTGCCCCCTCAACCCACTATAGCCACACGATGATCTTTTAAAAGCACAGACTAATCATGTGCTTCCCTTTTTTTTTTTAAAGATTTTATTGGGGAATTGGGGGAGGGGAACAGTGCTGGGGAATTGGGGGAGGGGACCAGCCAAGTTGTTCTTTAATCTTTGCTGTGGAGGGCACCAGTCGCCATCTGGCTTCCCGTTGGCAGCTTGTGGCCTCTGAGCTCAAGGTGCTGTGTTCAACCTTGGTTGCGGGTGGGCATAGCCACCATCCCATGCGGGAGTCAAACCCGGCAGCCTTGTTGTTAAGAGTGCACGCTCTATCCTCTGAGCTATCCAGGCGGCAGCTCAGCTCAACTCAAGGTGCGGAGTTCAACCTTTAGTTGCAGGTGGGCATAGCCCACCATTGAACAGGCAATCTTGTTGTTACACCAGCTGAGCCATCCTGCCACCTGTTGGCAGCTCAGCAACAGCTCAGTTAGGGTGAAGTGTTCACTGGCTCATGTGGGAATCAAACCAGCGGCCCTGTTTCTCAGAGCACGCGCTCCAAGCCAGCTCTTAACCAACTGAGCCACTCGGCCGGCCCCATGTGCTTCCCTTTTATAGAGTCCTCCGTGGCGTCCTACTGCCTTCAGCATAAAGACCTTGGACTTGGTTCACTGTTACCAGGCCCAGCCTCAGGACACCTTCCCCAGTACCCCCTCTTCACCGCCCTAGAATGGGGCGCTCACTCCCCATCTCAGCAGCCCAGTCCTCCCTGGGCTGTATAGGGAGTGAGAAGGTGGAGGCTGACATTGCCTCCCTGGGCTGGGGTTGGGCATCACATCTGAGGCTGACTTAATCAGGCTGAGGGGCCCACCCCCTACACCTCCAGTTCTCACTGACTCATAGGACAGGGGTACCAGCATGCTCTTCTCAGGCAATACTGTCACCAAGGCCAGCTGGGGCAGGTGCCCCCACCCTCTGGCAGCCATTAGGAAGCCAGCACTGCCCCCAACATAACCAACTGTGCTGCTGGTAGCTCCATGGCTCCCCCACTGCCACCAAACAGCAGTCTTTATTTACCACCATACCACCTCATCTCTGTCAGGCTGGGCCAGCAGGTGGAAGGGGATGCATTTAATCATTTCCTGCCCAGAGCTGTGCAAAGGGAGAGGTTGAGCAAGTGCCTCCTGTGTAGTGCAGAGTCTGCCATCCTGGGCTGGGAGTCAGCCTGCCTTTCTTCTCCAGGTCTGGGCCTCCCCCATAGTTTTCCAGACAGGGAGCCTGGCAGTCTGTGGGCCTGGAACGGGAAGACAGTGCCTGGGCGGGCAGGGAGGAAAAGGGAATCGTCGGCTGGCTCAGCTTTGCTCTCTGTCCTCCCGCTCAGGCTCCTGGTCACCAGCCCTAGGACCAACAGGACAGCAGAGCCCCTGCATCAATGTTACCTCAAACAGGACGAGATCCATTGCCAACCAGTGGGTAAGTCAGGCCCAGCTCCAAGGAATGCTCCCAGGCCCTCCCGTCTAGGAATCCCACTCATCCAGCCCAAACCATTCCAACCCCAGCCCCACCTAATCCAGTCCCTCCCCGCTGGACTCCACCACCAGCCACCACCTTCTACCCCAATGCCCTGTCCCATCCCAACCCAACCCTAATCCCCAGCCCACCTTTCCTGACCCAATCCTAGCAATGAAAAAAACGACACCTAAAATGTATTGAGTGCTCTCCATACTAAGGGCTTCTTCATTCACTTTTAATCCTCAAAACCACACCATTTTACAGAAGAGGAACCTACAGTTCAGAGAAGTCCCTTGGTTGCCAGTATGACTAAGGTCACACGTCTAGTGTTGGCGGCACCACAGACTCAAACCCCACTTCACCTGATTCCAAAATCAACCTGTCCCAACTCATCACACCTCAGTGGAATTCTATTTTAAATTTTATTTATTTTTATTTTTTTTAGAGGGCAGTGTCACTGGCCCTCATATGTGGGATCCGAACCGGGGCCGCTGGCATCCCAAGCTAGCTCTTAACCACCACGCCACTCAGCCGGCCCACACCTTAGTGGAATTCAATCCTACCCTCCCAATCTTACTGTGGCCACCCTAGTATCTAGCATGGGACCTGATACTCAATAAATACTGTTTGAATGAATGA
This sequence comes from Aselliscus stoliczkanus, assembly GCA_033961575.1. Classification (NCBI taxonomy): domain Eukaryota; kingdom Metazoa; phylum Chordata; class Mammalia; order Chiroptera; family Hipposideridae; genus Aselliscus; species Aselliscus stoliczkanus. The sequence goes on from CM066739.1 coordinate 12,044,777, forward strand.
ACAAACAAATGAATGGACCAAATTCACTTATTAACCAGACTCTACCCATCCCACCTAACCCAACTCAAGGCACACATTCGCTGACCACCCCTTGGCTGTGTTAAGGCAGAGCCCTAGTCTCTGTGAGAGACACTGTGTTGAACAGCCTCAGAGGAGGACACGGTCCAGCAGGGTGCCTGGGTGATCTGGTGGCTCACATCTCCTGAGGTCCACATTGGGAATGCAGAGGAAGGGGCCCTCGCATCTGCCCCTAGGGTTGTGGGGCAGTAGGATTCCCCAGAGGCATCTTGCACAGCTCCCCAGCACCCACCAGCTAGTGTTTCTCTGCCTGCCTGCCCTGCCAGACTGGAAGCCCCTGGAGGGAAAGCACCAGGTCTCAGTTATTTCTAGATCCCCATCACATATGGCAGGAGGCTGGCACAGAGCAGGCATCACAGAGCATTTGTTGAATGAGTTAGTGAATGAGCCTGGGGGATAAGCACTTCACCCTGGCTGTGTCCAGGCCTGTGCTTGTGCTTGAAGCCCCCTACCCCACACCTCCCCATCCAGTCCCATCTAGAGTTTCTCAGGGGGCTCTGACCAAGGTGGCCCTGTGCCCTCTGACCTTGGCTCCATGTTATCTCCCTGCATCCCTCCCTCCTTACCTGGGCTTAACTGTTTCAGAGCACATCCCCATCCCAAAGGGGAGGCACCAGGGAGTGACAGTTGTCCGGAGCCATCATGGTGTCTTGGTGAGTATGCACAGGGCAGGAGACTGGAGGGCCTTGGGGAGGCTTGAGCTGCCCTGTGGTGAACCAGCGTTCAGACCAGTCCTGATGGCATGTTATTCTCAGGGCTGAGCTCAGCTGTCTTCCTGGTTACAACTCCAGGGCTGACCACGGCCCTGACCCGGGTACTCCGTGTGGCTCAGCACACTGAGTCAGGTGCTAGCCTCAGTCCTGACCCCGGCACAGACTCCTACCCCCGGTGAGGGGTGTGCAAGCTGTTCCAGCATCCCCTGCCCAGTCTGGGTGGCTATGACTATAGGACCTGGGCTGGAGATGACCCAGGCTTCTCCCCTTCATTTCTCCCCTTTTCTCCAGATCTGCATTCAAGCGGTGACCCGGGGGCCCAATCGCCTCAGCTCAGAACTCACGGGCACCTGCAGCCTGCTGGCCCCTGACCTCCATCTCCTGGCCAACGTCTCCTTCGTCAATGTTGGTAAGGATTGGATACTCACTCGCTTTGGGCAGCTGTACAGAGGCCCTTCTTGGGTCTCCAAGAAGAGACACCAGCTCACTGCAGATGCAAAGAGACCCAGAAGCCCAAAGAGGGTGTGACAGGCCTAGGTCCCCTGAGAAGGGAATCAGGGCAGAGCTAAGTGTGGGCTTGCCTGCAGATGAACAAGGACGCTGTCTGACTCTGAGCTCTTCTCTGTGTGTTTTTAAAAGAAAACCTCCTGGATCCTGAGGTACACGTGGAAGCTGGAAACTGCCACAGGAACAAAAAAGGCAGCACAGAGAGTACGGCCAGGTGGCGCCGGGCTCTGAATATGGAGGAGGACAACGAGGAGGAGGAGGGAGGATCTGGTGAGAAGAGGCAGCTCTGGGTTGCTCCCAGACACTGTCAGAGCTGATGCCTGGGTTTGCATCCTCCAGGTGTGAGGCGTTCCTAGATCTGGGAGATGAGGAGCAGTGTCTGGATTCTACTAGCTGTTCCCAGCTCTGCCCCCTTCCATCTTACAGATGGGGAAACTGAGCGATGGGAGTGACTCACACAGAGTCAGAGCCTGAGCAGGTCCTGGCTGTCTGCCTGTGTGGCTTCACTCTCAAGAGCTTCACCGACTTCCTCCCTGAACTGTGTCCTCTGGGCTTGAATGGGGTGGGTGCCCTACAGGGCAGGACATGCTGCCCTCACTCCTGTCCCAAATTCCATGCCCACTCCTGACCTGCTCCCTGTCTTGGCCCAGGCACTGAGATCGCCATTATCTTGGATGGCTCAGGAAGCATTGACCCCCCAGACTTCCAGAAAGCCAAAGACTTCATCTATAACATCATGAAGAACATCTATACGAAGTGCTTTGAGGTGGGCTTCCCTGGGAGCAAGACTCACAGGTCTATTGGTATCTACTGCTGTGCACAAACCTCCTTAAACTACCACCGTTGGTCTGCTCCGCAGTACTGTGGGTCAGATGTTTGGGCTTGGCTCAGCTGGGTAGTTCTTCTGCTAATCTTGCCTGAAGCTTTTTCCTACAGCTGCAGGTCTCTGGTTGCTTGACTGGGACTGGATGGCCTAAGATGGTCTCACTTGTCTGGCCATGTGTCTCCAGCACGTCAGCCCAACATTTTCATGGCTGCAATATTCCAAGAGGGCAAGACCCAATGCACACCAGCACTTTTCATGTCTCTGTATCCCATTTGCTTGTGCCCCAATTGGCCAAAGTAAATCACATGGTCAATATGAAGCATAGAGGAACTACATAGACATGAATTCAGGGAGAAGTCTGTGATTCACTGAGAGCCATTACTGTCACACCTTCCTCCATACCTACTTGCTTAGAGTTTTCCCTCTGCTTTAGCATCTTCTGCTGCCCACGACAAAGGGGAATGAGCAGATTCTCCCCCTGCTTCTAGGGGGAGCCATTCAAGGGCCTTGGGCACAGAGACTCTGCCAACCTCCTCCTCCGTCGGCCCCTCCTTTTCAGTGTAGCTTTGCCCTGGTGCAGTACGGAGACGTGATCCAGACTGAGTTTGACCTTCGGTACAGCCAGGATGCCATGGCCTCCCTCGCCAGAATCCGGGACATCACTCAAGTGGGGAACACCACCAAAACGGCCTCTGCAATGCAGCACGTCCTGTGAGTGTGAAGGCAGCAGGAATTACCTGAGCACCTACTGGGTGCTGGCTGGCAGGTCTGCCCAGAGGCTCTGCAGCATCAAGCCTGGACAAGTGGATGAACAGAACTAGCAAGAGGAGAGGATCAGGGTTCTAGCTCTCCTTGACTAAGAGGGGAATGTGAGGGCTTTCAATCCAGCCTTGGCTAATGGATGACACCCCAGAGCAGTCCTCCAAAAACTCTTCCAAAGACTCCTCTTATGAGTGGCAGTAGAGCATAGTGCTGCCAGGACTGGGCTCAGCATCCAGGCTGCTTGGCACCACATCCCAGCTCCAGTTTGTACTTGTGAGACCTTGGGCAAGCTGCATAACCTGTGTGCTTGGTTCCTCACTTTTAAAATGAGAAAAATAATAGCACTTGCCTTATAGGATTTTGTGAGGATTGAATGGGCTAAATTATGGACTGTGCTTACAACAGTGCCCAGAACATAAGTGCTTTGTAAATATTAGTCACGGTTATTAATGTCATTATTATTCCCATACATGCACGAGGAATAGGGACTTGTGCTGTCTGACACCTTTCTATTGAGAGCAAGGGTGGGGTAAGAGCACTTGTGTTCCAGCCTCAGCTCCACCCAGCCCTACTGTGTACTACAGGGAACACCCCACCCCTCGCAGGGCGCTTACTCCCCTGGGAGGGCTCCTTAACCCTTTCCAATTCTAAAATAGGTCTGTGAATAAAATCTCCCCAAGCTAAGCCATCCCTCTGGCAAAGTTCTCCTCCTCCTTTACTCTCCCCTACTTAGAGACAACATCTTCACGCCAAGCCGCGGCTCCAAAAAAAAGGCATCCAAGGTCATGGTCGTACTCACCGATGGGGAAATATTTCAGGACCCCCTCAACCTCACAACTGTCATCAACTCTACAAAGATGCAAGGTGTCGAGCGCTTTGCCATTGGGGTAAGAGCCAGGAGCAGGGGACACCTCCTGACCCGGGAGAGCTTGGGGTAGGGAGGAGACAGGATTCTTGGTAGGGGCGCCTGTAAACAGCATACCCAAGCCCTGTTCTGTTCACCACCACTCACCAACTTCTTTCCTCCCAGTCCCCATGTTCCATGAGCCACTCCTACCCCCATTCGGGTCTTCCCACGGGAAGGCTCATTTCCCACTGTGGTCACAACTCACTTGCCCAGCAGTAATGGGGAGAGAAGTGGACACTCTGGGTGCCCACAGGAAGAACATCAGGATGGGGGGGGAGGGGGTTCCTGGAGGAGATGATGCTAAACTGAGTCTCGGAGGACAAACTGGAGTAGCTGGCCTAGGGCACAGGTTGGCGAGAAGGGCTCTGCAGGCAGAGGGAGCAGCATGTGTAGAGGTGAGAAGGGGCCTGATGTGTTCAGGAAAACACATGTAGATTGGTAAAAATGGGAGCTCAGAGTGTGTGGGGGAAAACAGAGCAGGGGAAGAAGGAGGTAGGTGATGGAGGGCCCTGAAGGCCAGGTGGCAGGCCTCAGCCCTGTCCCAGGGCCTGGAGTGCCCTCGGGGCTTGGGAGCCAGTCAGCCCTCATGGTGCTGACCCACTGACCTGGGCCTCTGTGCAGGTGGGCGGTGCATTTAATAAGCCTAAGCCTGAGGAAGAACTGAAGCTGATCGCCTCAGACCCCGATGAGACTCACGTCTTCAAGGTGACCAACTATGCAGCGCTGGATGGACTGCTGAGCCAACTGCAGCAAAGCATCGTTCGCATGGAAGGTGAGGGGTCCAGGGGCCCTGGCCTCCCTGTGGCTTGCCCCCTCAGCATTCAGCAGGAGGTCCGAGCCCTGCACTCCAGCCCCATCCCTGTCCTACATCTATGTGGCATTCTAGGCAACTCCAGTCGCCTCTCTGAGCTTCAGTTATTCCATCTCTAAAAAGGCCACAATATCCCCAGCTCTCCTCACTTCCCCAAATTTTCATGAAGCTCTGACGAACTGACCCGATGCTGAATAAACAAGGATGACTGGAGCGTGTTTCCTGCTCCCAAGAGCTCCCATTTGAGGAAACTGAGGCTCTGAAAGAGGGAGGAAACTGCCCAAGCCCTCTGCTAGTAGCTGTTAAAACAGGACCCAGGTCTCTACTCTCAGCCTGGTGCTCATCCCATCACACCAAACCTGGCTCCCTTTAGGAGGGAGGCCGGGCTGGACCCTGCCCTGGCTTGGTTTCTCCCTTCACCTTGCCCACAGCAGTGTCTCACTGGGCATCTTGGCTTCCAGGCGTGGTCGGAGAGGCTCTCCACTACCAGCTGGCACAGATAGGGTTCAGCGCCCAGATCCTGGACAAGGTACGTGGCTGATAACACCAGGCAGACTAGCTGTAGAGGAGAGGCCCCTGAGACATCCAGAGACTCAGCCCCTCCCCGCTCCCCACCCCACAGTGCAGGGCTCTGCCCTCTTGTGGCGATGTTTCTGTAGGAGCCCCTTTAGGATAAAGGAAAACACTTTTGCTTGGTCGCCCTACTCTGGATCTCTGAGGCAGACAAAAGAAAGGTCGTATTTATTACAGGAGGTTGTCTTATCCTGTATGCTCAAGGGTTGAACCGTTCCCCTTAATGCAGACTAGTAACACAGGATTGGCCAGGGTCAGCTTGCCAACCAAGTGGCCTACTTCTCCCTGCTGGAGGCACTCTTTCCACAGATGGGCTGAGATACAGGCACATGGCCGTTATACCCATCATTCAACTCAGGTGGGCCTTGTGTGCCAGGCCCAGGCTGGGCAACCTGGAGAGAAGGGGACGAATGCTACCTTCTCAACCGTACTTCTTTTCATCTGGGCCTCAGGTCGGCTTTCTGCTCTGGGGGTGGTTGGTCCTGGAGGGACAGCTTCCCTGACAGAGTCATGGGTACAAGGCAGGAACCCAGTGTTTGCCATCTCACCTTCCTTCTGCATCACTGAGAGGTAGGAATGTCATTGAACGCCATTGAATGACCCTCTTCCTCCAGCAAGGCTCACGGTGCTGGCCGGTAGGCCTGAGGCCTCCGAGGTTGGCCCCAGGTCCCTCCCGCTCAGCTGGCCTCCAACCCTTGTTCCCTGCAGAGGCAAGTGCTGCTTGGTGCCGTCGGAGCCTTTGAATGGTCGGGGGGTGCGTTGCTCTACGACATGTATAGCCTCCAGGGCCGCTTCCTGAACCAGACGGTGGTGGATGCGAAAGCTGAAAAGCAAGGCTACCTAGGTGAGGGCAGGGCCTAAACAGGGACACTGAAGCTGCACGTTTGGCTGCACTAGGCTTCCTAGTTGGGAATGGCCCTGATTGGTCACGTGGACTGAAGGATGGATCCTGGTTAGGGACCCTGATGCTGAAAATTAGAGTCTCCTAGGAGGGGACAGGGCCTGCCCAGTACTTGATTCTTGGAGTGGCCGTGGGTGACTGCCTAGAAAGAGTGGGGCCTCACCATTAATAATAGTGGTGGATGACCCTTCACCCCTCCCCTTGGTCCTCATATACTGGGTATGTGCAAAAGTATATTTTGAGCGAAGCTGTATATATGATGAACGAAGCTGTGTGGTGGGGCACAAGTGTGTGACCAGTGACAGTGGGTAAGTGGGAGTGCTCCCTGAGGCCAATTTTTAAAAAGATGAGAAACACAGTCTCCTATTTTGTCCTCCTGCCCAGGCCACTTCAAAGGCCTGGCTGGAGAGATGGGGGTGCGGGGGTGCTAAAGGAGTGACCCAGTGGAGCTCTCCACCATAACCATGCCACCCCTCCCCAGGTTACTCGGTGGCCGTGCTGCATAAAACCTGTGGCCTCTCCTATGTGGCGGGGGCTCCACGGCACAAGCAGCGTGGCGCCGTGTTTGAGCTCCAGAAGGAGAGCGGAGACACCAACTTCATGCCAGTGCTGGAGGGAGAGCAGGTACCTTCTGGGGAAGGACCATGGGACCCCCCATTATTACAGATGGGGGGTATGGAGGCTCCAAAGGGAAAGGGATGGGCTCCAGGGCACACAGGAGGTTGGGGACTCAGCCTGGGCACAACTCAGGCCTCTGCCCTGGCTCTCCATGTCTGATTGCCAGCAGTTTCCCCAGTGTGGGGGATCGGGCTGCTTGCCTGTCTCCTGTGGTGCCCTGGCGAACAGACTTATCTGGAATGACCCAAATTTGGTGCTCTAGGAGGAACAGGAGCAGGGGTCTAGCCTTGCCAAGGGGTGGGAAGTGGGGGCCTCCCGGCACTCCCCGTGAACTGAGTTCTTCCTGGGCTGTAGTTGGGGTCCTATTTTGGCTCTGAGCTGTGCCCTGTGGACATCGACATGGATGGAACCACGGACTTCTTGCTTGTGGCTGCTCCGTTTTACCACGTTCGTGGACAGGAAGGCAGAGTCTACATGTACCGTCTGAATGAGCAGGTGGGAGAGTCTCCATCTTTGCAAGCGTGCTGGGGCTGTGGCTACTCAGCCTGATGCAGAGGTGACAGAGGCTAGAAGCACCCTGGCCCCGGCGATGGGTTGGTGCTTGGGGTGGATGGTGGCCGGGTGGAGGCAGCTGCTCCACTCCCTCCCCTACCCCACTTTCTCCCTTTCCCCACCCTATCCTCTGATATTGATGGTGAAAACATCCCAAATAGCCCCACAGCTGACAAGGCACATCTTGTCTATGATCTCACTTGTTTCGCCAGTAGCTATGGGAGGTAGCTGTCACTCCCACTTTACAGATGAGGAAGCTGAGGCCCAGTGATGTTGAAACTTGCTCACATTTACATACCAAGTGTGTGATAGAGCCAAGACTAGAACTCAGGCTTCCCAATTGCCAGTCCAGTGCCCCTAGCCGTGGGAGCACAGGGGGCAGGCTCTGGTCCCAAACTGCAAGGCAGGAGGACCCCAGCTTTACCACTTGCTCACTGTGTAACTTTGAGAAGGTCCCTTGCCTTTTCTGAGCCTCAGACTCACTGCCAGAGAATCCAAATCAACAAGTCCAGTGAGCATGCCTCCTGGGGTAGCAATGGGGTGGGCACCCTGCTTCCCTGTCTTGTGGGCTGAGCTGCCTATTTGCTTTACAGGATGGCTCCTTCTCCTTGGCACGCACGCTGAGTGGAGACCCCAGGTTCACAGATGCCCGGTTTGGTTTTGCCATGGCAACAGTGGGGGATATCAGTCAGGATAAGCTCACAGATGTGGCCATCGGGGCCCCCCTGGAGGGCTCAGGGGCAGACGGTGACTCCAGCTTTGGCAGAGTATACATTTACAATGGACGCTGGGATGGCCTTTCTACCAGCCCCTCACAGGTAACCCTTGGGGCTCTCTCCTGCTCTACTCTGGGGCTCTGATCTCCCCAGATATGATGGCCTGAGCCCCAAGTCAGCTCCAATCCTAAATGCCAGACAGTCTCAGGGGGTTGGGAATGCCCAACGAAGGACAGAAGTCACTCGGGCTGGTGGGACATTCCAGGACAGGACCTCACTCAGACCCTCCAAAGGGGGCGAGAGGTTGTGGCAACACCTGTCTACTTCTCCAGCTTGTATCTGCGTCCTTCTTGGGCATTTCCAGCCTGGCTCAGATCCTGCTTCCTCTCTTTCTGCCCCTTCTCTGGCCCCTGGCCCCCACCCAACCCCCACACACCTTAACACTCATCCCCCAGGGCTCCGTTGCCAACCTCTCCAGGTACATCTTTCACTTACCTCCAACTAGTTTCTCTCCTAAGCCTCATCCCCGTGTGCCCAGTGTGGCTCCTGAGCACCTCACCTGGATGGTCCAGAGGCATCTCATTTGGATGCTGCCCAACCCAAAGCACCTTCTTATCCCCAGACCTGCTCATTCTCTGGGCACACCCCTCCTCCCCACAAACCTGGGACAATCCCAGACTCCTGACACCCGGTACAGCCTTTGGTCCCCGCGTCTGTCCTAATTAATTCCAGCTCTCCCAGCCCAGCCCCTCCTCTCTACCCCACCACGGCTGCCCCTTCAGCCTCCTCCCCATCTTCGCTCCTGCGTCTGATTAGACACGCCCACTCCACACCCCGCCCCACCTCTAGCCACCTTGCACCTACCTGTCTTCAAGTGGCCTCCAAACTGGCCCCTGGCTGTTTCCTCAGACCACCCTACTCTGCCCACCCCTGCTTTCCTCATCCCACCTGCCCTTCAAGGCTCCATTCCGATGCCACTTCCCCTGGGAAACCTTGCCCTGCGGACTGAAGCTGATGTTCATTTAAATCAAACTGAAAGGACTCCCCTCTTCCCCCCCCCCCTTGTGTTTCTCCCTCCACAGAGGATCAGTGCCTCAGAGGTGGCTCTAGGACTCCGCTACTTCGGCATGGCTGTGGACGGTGGCTTAGATTTCAGTGGTGACGGCCTTGCGGACATCACCGTGAGCGCTCTGGGCCAGGCGGCTGTGCTCCGGTAGGCGCCCGCCCTGCCTTCTGGGGTCCCAGGCCCCAGCCTCGCCCACTTGCCCTGCCTTAAATGCCCCTTTGACGACACCAGGCACTGATGGGAGGGAGTCAGCGTGGCAGGTAGGGGCACCAGCTCTGGAGTCTACTCATCTGGGTTTGACCCTCAGCTCTCCCGTAACAGTGTAAGCTTGGGCAGGTTATTGAATGCTAAGTCCCAATTTTTCTTCTGTTAATGAGAATAATAATAATAGTGCCTACCTCAGAGTTGTGAGGATGAACTGAGAGAATCTATGCAAAGTATTTAGCATAGGTGCCCCTTAATGGCTGCCATTATTATTGTCATTCATTTCAGAGCCCCTGTGCTCTTCCCTAAGTAAACGATCAAGTTCCATGGCTATAAATAAGTTGTCTGCACCTGTCTGCCCTGTGCTCTCCGCTAAGCCCCAGACTTGGCTGTCAAGTCTGTAGCCCTCTTGGCTGTTGGCCCCAGGCCTCTCAAAAGTCAACATGTCTAAAAATGAACCTCTTCTTCTCCCCTATCCCTCCTTGTCCGCCAGCCGGCCCCTCTCTAGGCTTCCCAGCTCAGCACATGACACCATTTGTTTAGGACAAAAAACACAGGAATCACCTTTATTTTTTTTTATTTTTTTTATTTTTATTTTTAGCTGAGCCATCCTGCCACCTGTTGGCAGCTCAGCAGCTGCTCAGCTCAGGCCAGGAATCAAAACGGCAATGCTGTTGCTCAGAGCTCAGCTTGCACTCTTGAGCGAGCTCTTAACCAACTGAGCCACTTGGCCGGCCCCAGGAACCACCTTTAATACCTCTTCTCCTTTTCCTTCCTACCAACCCCCAACACGTTTTTGTTGCTTTTGCCTCTAAAAGCCCTACCCCTACAAGACACTTTCCTCTCTCACTTGGATCACTGCCATGGCAGTCTTCCCTGCTTCCACTCCCCATGCTTCATTCTCCACACAGCAGCCAGAGGGATCCCTTCATTCTGCCGCTTAAATCCCTTCAATGGCTCTCACTTAGGGTAAAATCCAAATTCCTTACCATGGTCTATGAAGCTCTCCATGGCCTGGTCCTGTCCACCCCTGCCTCCACATCTCCTGTTACTACCCTCTGTCACACTGACTGTGATCCAGGCATGCTGATGTTCCTCAAACAAACCAAGCTCATTCCTACCACAGGCCCTTTGCATGAGCTGTGCCTTCTGCCTGGAATGCATTTCCTCTAGGTCTTCACATAGCTGGCTCTTTCTTGTCAACAGATCTCAACTGAAATTGTCTCTTCATTAGTGACCATCCAACCTAAGTAGCCCCCAGTCTCTATGACCTTATCCCATTTTATTTTTTATCATACCATCACCTGTTCATAGTGTTTTCCCATTTCTTCTTGTTTATTTGCTTGTTGTCTATTTCCCCACTAAAGCAGGGACTTGTCTCCCTGCGGTATTCTAAAGACTCAGAATAGCAGTTGGCACAGTAGAGACGTTCAATAAATCCTCACTGAATGAATGAATGAGCCAAGTACAGATCTAGAAGTCCCACGGTCACTTCTCATGGTCCTCTTTGTTGTCTTGTTTAGCTCACGACCTGTGGTTCGCCTGAAGATGTCCATGACCTTCACCCCCAAGACGCTGCCTGTTGGCTTCAACAGCAGTGTGGATGTGCGTCTGTGTTTTGAAATCAGCTCTGCGACCACAGCTGCCAAGTCAGGTAACAGACAGCCCAGTGTTGTGGTCATTCCTTATTGGCTTCAGTAGGGAGCAGGGAAAGAGGATGGGGGTAGGGGTGAAGGTGTGTGTGTTGTAAGGTCCTGGTGTTTGAAATCTGTTTGGAGCCTAGCTCCTTCGATGCTAGGCTCTGTTTAAAGTGAACTGCCCTAGAAAAGGGTGACCTGCTAAGTCAACACTCTGAAGGGGTTTACCTGACCTTGTTGGGAAGAGGGGCATTGGACCCCATGAAGGGTGGAAGGGCTGAGTTTCTGAAAGAAGACTCAGGGAAAGGCCATCATTCCTCCATCTCCCCATCTATAGTGCCTATGGGTGTGCATGTATAGGGGCTTTTTCTTTTCTTTTCTTTTTTTTAAAGATTTTATTGGGGAATTGGGGAAGGGGAACAGTGTTGGGGAATTGGGGAAGGGGACCAGCCAAGTTGTTGTTCTTCAGTCTTTGTTGTGGAGGGCGCCAGTCGCCATCTGGCTTCCTGCCTGCAGCTTGTGGCCTCTAAGCTCAAGGTGCTGTGTTCAATCTTAGTTGCAGGTGGGCATAGCCACCATGCCATGCGGGAGTCAAACCAGCAGCCTTTTGTTAAGAGCAAACGCCCTATCCACCGAGCCATCTGGGCGGCAGCTCATCTCAAGGTGCCGAGTTCAGTCTTAGTTGTGGGTGGGGGTAGCCCACCATTGAATGTCAACTGAGCCATCCTGCCACCTGTTGGCAGCTCAGTGACAGCTCAGCTTGGGCACAGTGTTCACTGGCCCATGTGGGAATCGAACTGGCGGCCCTGTTGCTCAGAGCTCTTAACCAACTGAGGCACTTGGCCAGCCCCAAGTAGAGGCTTTTTCTTATTCTGATTTACATCTTCTCCCCTTTCTTCCTCATGGTGTCTCCCTGGCCCAGGTGGGATTGAGTAACCTGCTGGAGGTCTGGGCTCTCTTCCCATCCCCTTACCTGGCCTGACTGGCTGTTTCCCAAAGGCAGAGGGTGGGCCTGGCTTTCACAGCCCAGATACTTACTGCCAACCCAAGCACACCCCTCCAGGATAATCCGTCAGGAACAGTCCCCAAGGTTTCATCTCTCAGGAACAATCCCCCAGATGTTTCTCTGATTCCCACAGGTCAGAAAGCACTCCCCCAGGTGGGGTGGTTTTACTGCACAAGGAGGCCATTATCAAATATGAAGGTAGAAAATGACAGGCCTATCTGTTCCAACTGTATAGGCTGAAAGAGTCAGGCCATAGAGCTTGAAGGGCTGCTGCTGAGAGGCTGTGTGACAGTGGGCTGGTGTCTTTCACTCTCTGGACCCTGGTTTCTCTTCTGTACAGTAAAGGAGTTGGCCTAGATAACCTATAAGGTGCTTCCAGCTCTACTGTTCTTAGGTTTTACTCTATGGCTTCTCTCTTCATTCCCTGTATTATTCCCCGCTATTCCTTCTTTTCTCCCTCAATCCCAGCCTCCTCCTGAGCCCTCCTTCCCCTAAGGAAGACTGACGCAGCCCTGGGAGTGTGCTGCTCTGGGTTTGTGACTGCGGCACTGAGGGATCCTAGCCAGGTGCCAGGAGACCATGAGAAACGTACCTTTGAAGGGAAGAAACTCAGAAATCCAGCCCCAGAGAAAGGCCCTTGGACACCACTCAGGAGGGGCTCATAAAGAATCTCAGAGGGGCCGGCCGAGTGGCTCAATTGGTTAAGAGCTCGCTCAAGAGAGCGAGCTGAGTTCTGAGCAACGGCGGTTTGATGCCAGCCCGAGCTGAGTTGCTGTTGAGCTGCCAACAGGTGGCAGGATGGCTCAGCTAAAAAAAAAAAATTAGAGCTTTGGGCCGGCCGAGTGGCGCGGTGGTTAAGCGCTGGCTTGGGAAGCCAGCGGCCCTGGTTTGGGTCCCTCATATGAGGGCCAGTGACACTGCCCTCAAAAAAATAATAAATAAATAAAATAAAATAAAAAGTAAAAAAAAATAAAAGAATCTCAGAGGCCGGCCGAGTGGTGCATTGGTTGAGGGTTGGCTTGGGAGCGCAGGCTCTAAGCAGCGGGGCCACCGGTTCGAATCCCATGTGGGCTGGTGGTGCTGCACCCTCTACAGCTAAGATGGTAAACAACAACTCGATCTTGAGCTGGGCTGCCCTGAGTTGCTGGCTAGAGTGTAGGCTGCAGTGGGGCTGACTGGCAGCTGGTGTGTGCTTTTATGAGCTGCTGTGAACCGCCATGAGCAGCCATCCAATGGCCGGTGAGCGAATGCCTTACCCGGGAAGATAATACCAATGTGGGCCAGTGAAATGACATCTTCCACAACTAGACTGAAGAACAAAAAGACAGCAACTTGTCTGTTCCCCTTCTCCAATTCCCCAACGCTGTTCTCCTCCCCCAATTCCCTAATAAAGTCTTGAAAGAAAAAAAATCTCAGGCAGGGCGGGGGCCCTGTGTCTGGGACTGGCGCCCCCCCGCCCCCCGCCTCATCAGGAAGGCCTGGTCTTCACTCCCAGGCCTCATGTCTCTGAACTTCACGTTGGATGTGGATGTGATGAAGGAGAGGAAAAGACTACGTTGTTTGAACAAGACAACTTGGCAGAGCAACCTTCAGAAGTGGAGCCATGGGTCCCATCTCTGTGAGTCCCTCCAGCTTACTCCCACAGAGGGAGAGGTAAGTGAAGAGTTTAGAAGAATGCAGAGGGGTTGCTGTTGTTGAGGACATAATTGGGGTGCCTGCCATGAAGACACCTATCCGTTCATACAAACAAGGCAATTAAAATAATCATAATAGGACCCGCCGAGTGGCACAGTGGTTAAGCGCTGGCTTGGGACGCCAGCGGCCCCGGTTCGGGTCCCACATGTGAGGGCCAGTGACACTGCCCTCAAAACAAAACAAAACAAAACAAAACAAAACAAAACAACAGAATAATCATAATAGATCAAGGACCATATAATGGTATGAGAGATGGAGTTAATTATACCAGAAATCTAAAGTAAAGAAACCTACTGAAATTGAACACTAACTATATCTCTGAGCTTCCTAGCAGCTGAACAAAAAGGGAAATGCAAATCGGGTATAACAGGGTCCCTTCCCCTCCCCTTGTCATTTAACCTTGCCTGATAACAACAGTGGGACTGAGGGCCTTTCCACAAATCACCAGAATAACTGAATGAGAGAAAATAGAAATAGAGAGATAAAAGTTATCGTTTGCAAAGGTTTACTCCTGACAAAGGTGCCTCGAAACATGAAAAAACGTATTTGTCAGGACTTAGAGCCTGAGAGGACCCGGAACTTTGGACCTCTAAGGGTCATTTCTTCCAATAACCTTATAAATTATGCTTCTGACTACACGTGTTCCCACATCTGTGCAGAAAGTTGAGTGGATTAAGAAAGTTTCTAGCGAGTCTATGGCTTCCCCAAATGAAAGCATAACCTTTTCCACCAGGAATCATATTCATCTACTCTCATGTGTTCAGATCTCCTACCATGGCAGACAGGCCCCTTCAGAGAGAGTGGCAAATGGCATCCAAGGCAATCTCCTTATCTTCAGTTTTTACCTAATATGTCTTCCATGCTGCTTTGAGAAAGATCTTTGTAAACACAGATGTGACCATGACTCTTCCCTTCCTTGGCTCCCATTTGCCCTCCAAATAAAGTCAAGTCAGTTTTTAACTCCGGATGGCCAGAATCTCTTTGGGATTGGGGCAGGAACCATAAGGAGTTATGAGATCTGAGGCCATAGTGGATCAAGGGAGATTTTTCCAACGTTGTTGGCAGCTAGGTTGAGCGGAAGCTTCCCTTCAGCCTGGTTTATTTGGAAGAGGCCTAGGACTTCAGCTCACCACTTGCATTATTTATTTCATATTATGGCTATATCAAAGTTAAAAGTATTCTCCTTGTCGTTTTCTCCCCTACATCCAACCCCAACTCTGCATTCCTCGGTGACTCTGCAGCTGTGTAAGGAGGACTGCTTTGCCAATGTCAGTGTCAATATCAGCTACCAACTCCAGACCCCCAAGGACCAGAGGGGCCATGCCCACCCTGTCCTGGACATCTACGATAAGCCCTATTCCATCTTCCAGGTAACTCTACCCACACACAGCTAGGACCAGACCCTCCTGGGAGCCATCCCCCTAAAAGCACCTGTTCCCCTAATTTCAAAGAATCTTAGAGTTGGGGTGGTCTTCAAACAGCGTTTGGGCCCTTTACCATACAAATGGGGCAAGTTGAGTTCCTGAGATGGCATTAATTTGCCCAGGGCCTCACTGGTTGGTAACCAGGTCTCCCAACTAGGCTCCAAGGCTAATTCTTTCATGTTCGGAGAATGTGCTTGCTACATATTTAATGAAGCCTATGACTACATTGCCCGACTTGGCAACGGTCTCTGATGAGTGTGGTGGGGGTCCCGTGTGGGACTGGATTGGGGCTGACCTGCCCTGCGCTGCAAAGTGGATGCTCTTTGCACACCTGTCTATCCAGCTCCTGCCCAGGGTCTTCAGGCTGAGTGTCAGGCCCACCAAATTTGTACCCTAACAGGCGAGTAGGGTAACAAGGAATTTTTCTCAACACTAACGAAAATTAGATAGGGAAACCAATCAAATTTCCTGATTCTATGATAGCTAAGGTTGATTATATTCCCACCCAAGCTCTAGCCTCTAGGATAGTCTATTAGTCTTCATTTAGAGTCTTACAGGGTATAGAAAAATCAGCAAGATCAAAGAACTGACAACATGAGCATTAAAGAATAATTAGTCAGCTGGAATGAATTCAGTCTCCAAAAATAAAACTAAAAGCCAAAAGTAGTTTATGCAGGCACAGAAAAGCTTCAGATAACCTAAGTATATTTCCAGGTAATCAATGCATACTCCCAACTGCCCAATATTTTTACCAAAATGCTCTATTATATTATCAAATGACATAAGCCTTTAGCTCCATTTTTGGTCAATGCCCAATGTATCAGTCATAATAGTAAAAAGAAATAAGAGAACAACATAATCAGGGTGACTCTTCTCACTGCTCATCTGCCCAGGAAGAAAAAGAATCAGCTTATGAACAAAGATTGTCATTTTAATTTTTTTAGTCAAGAGACTATTTTAAATTTATAATAATATATTTGGAATTTTTTAAAATTTTGGATATTGACAGCAAGTTAGATGATTCAGAAAAGATTGGGAGAACCAATGTAATAAAATTTTGTCAACAAGCAGATTATTACTACATATGTTCTGTTTTTAAAAAACTTTATTTTGAAATATTTGGCTTACTAAAAAGTTATAATAGTCGAAAGACTCCCCATGCATTCTTTATCCATATTTCCCAAATATTAACATTTTCACATTTTATCAACTGCTTTATCATCCACATTGCTTTATCATTCTATGTAAATAGTACATATACATATGTATATATATATTACACACATATACACACATTTATATTTCTGAGCCATTTGAGTAAGTTATAGATACAATGCCTCTTTACCCCCCAAAACTTCAGCATATATTTTTTTTTAAAAAAAGGACATTCTTACATAACTACAGTACAATGATCAAAATCAGGAAATGAACAATGATAAAATACTATTATCTAATCTACAAACTTTATTTAAATTTTATCAGTTATTCTGTGAATGGCCTTTATAGCAAAAGAAAAACATTTTTATTGTCCAGGATCATTGAGTGCATTTTGTCATCATTTATCTTTCATCTCCATTAATCTGGACAGCTTCTCAGTTTGCTTAATGACCTTAACATCTTTGAAGGGTACAGGCCAGTTATTCCGTAGAACGTTCCTATACATGAATTTGTCCAATGTTTCCTCATGGTTAGATTCAGGTTATGCATTTTGGGCAGGAATATCACAGAAGTGGTGTCCTGAATGCAAGCGCATCGTGTTGCTTTGTCCCATTACTGTGCAATTTCCTTTTATAATTAATAAGTATCCTATGGGGAGATGCCTTGAAATTATGTATGTATCCTTTTTAACATCCATTCATGATTCCTACCTAAATCAATTATTATTTTGATGGTTTGGCAAAGATTTTTTGTTGCAATGATAAAGTGGGTGAGAAGTGATTTGGTGTCAGTTGAAGAGCACAGGTGCTTCCAGAGAATGAGTTCTAGCTGGGAGCTGAAGGGAGTTTATCCCTGCTCTCTCACTGGGAGCGGGTGACAAAGAACAGAGTACTTGGCTACATTGAAAACAAAACTGAAACAAAAAACAAAACCAAAAAAACCGCAAAAAACCTGCCCCAAACTGTTGACCGGCTCAGGCAGAGCTCCAAGCTCTGACTTCTGCGACCTGCATCGCCCTTCTCCAGGAAGTAGAAGGCTTCCTTTCTAGCTCTGGGCTGCCATTCTGGCTGCAGTCCCCGGTGACAGTCCTTGCATCCAGCTGCTGAGGTGGTCACTGGCTGCTGGGGAGACAAATGCAGAGATTTCCCAGTTAAGGCTGTGTTTTCCTTTATGATAAAAAAATAAACCCAGGTTCTTGACAAAGTTTGATTTTTCAACCTGAACTAGGGCTTTTCAACCTTGACTGGGCCTTTGGACCCAATGCGACTTTCTGAATTAGTGTAGTGTAGGCAAGATCGCAAGGGGAATAGTTAACCTACAGAAGGCAGCCATGGGGATAGAGGACCGGATCTTGAAGATATTTTGTTAGGTATGCCCCATTTGTGGCCCGGCTATTCCTGCCTCTACTTTGAAAGGACTAAGGAAGCTTTTCTTCACATAGGTTTTTCTCCCCAAAATGTTCAAAGTAGTACATTGGGAGTATTGCTGCTTAATTCATGCTAGTGACAGGCACTCCCACAGTTCCATGAAGGTCACCCCATTTTTGACCTTGGCCAGAGGCCTGACTTACGGTATACCTGTGTTGTAGGACCAAGCACACCCCCTACCTGACAGACTGTTCCCTGTTCCCTGACTGTTGCCCCTTAGCCCTGACAGATCAGGAAATGTCAGTCACAGCTCTCTTGGCCACGTGGACATGACCCCAGCCTGTCAACCTTCACCTCCCTGTAACTGCACTTCTCAGAGTCAGCAGGAGACCATGAGGCAAGGCTGCTGGGGTGGTGGGGTCCTGGGGCTGACCCTACCGCTCTCTGTCTGCTTACAGCTACCCTATGAGAAGGACTGCAAGAATAAGCTGTTTTGTGTTGCGGACTTACACTTGGCCATCACCACCTCTCAGTAAGTTGGATCTAGTAGTCATAGTTTCTGCAGCTAACTTCCTCCAGAAGGCTTACCTGGGCAAACCTTGCCTCAGCATCGACTGCTCACTTCCTTCCCGCTCCCCTCACGGCCCACAAAGGGCTTCTGCATTTATGATCCCACTGCTGCCTCAGTCATCCCATAAGGGAGGCAAGCCAGATGTATTGCCCATTGTATAGATTGGGGAATAGACTCAGTAGTGTGGGCTCCTTCGGTGGACTTGAACCCAGGTCTCTTGACATCTGGGGCAATGCTATGTTCTTAACCCAGTGTCTCTCACTCTTAGGACCACATCAGTTAGAGGTAACCTCTTCCTTGAGTCACCTCTTAACCAAACCACTTAATTTGTTAACTGTTTATGGAGCATCTGCTCTGTGCCAAGCACTCTTGGGGCTGGAGACACATCAGTGAACGACCCAGACAAAAAGCCCTGCCCTCCTGATGCTTTTAGGGGAAGGTAATGAAGAAGTAAATTTTATGTTGATAAGATGAACTACGAAGGAAGATAAGGCAGGGAAGGTGGGAGGGAGTGCTGAGTGGAGGTGGAGTTGCAATTTTAAACTGAGTGGCCAGGAAAGGGCTCAGTGAGAAAGGGAGTTTGGTACATGCAGGAAGAGGTCAAGGAATGAGCTAGGTGGGTGTGTGAAGGAGGATCAGCTGCAAATGCCCTGGGCTGGGAGCATGCGGGGAGAGGGAGGATGGCCAGGACATCAGTGTAGCTGCAATGGAATGAGGGAGAGGTGATGTGGGGGAGGGGAGGCCCGGAGGGGCTGCCTGCCCAGGCCCTCCATAAGGGCTTTTCCTGTGAGCTGGGAAGCCAGGGGAGGGACATGAGTTTGCATTTTAACAGGATCATTCTTGCTGCTGTGTTGAGAATAGACTGCAGGAGCAAAGGTGGGAGTAAGGAGGTAGTAAGGAGTTGTTATAACTCAGGTAAGAAGTGTGGCAACTTGGGCCAGAATGGTAGGTAGCAAGGAAGGTGGTTGGTTATATTTTGAAGTTAGAGCCCATAGGATTGGCTGACAGATTGGATGTGGAGAGTGACA
Organism: Aselliscus stoliczkanus; assembly: GCA_033961575.1. Lineage (NCBI taxonomy): Eukaryota > Metazoa > Chordata > Mammalia > Chiroptera > Hipposideridae > Aselliscus > Aselliscus stoliczkanus. Next base: position 12,063,897 of record CM066739.1, read on the forward strand.
GAAACAGGGGTCTAAGAAGTCTGTCAAGGTTTCAGCCTGAGCACCTAGAACTGTGCTTTCCAATACGATAGCTGCTTGTCACATGTGGCTATTTCAATTTAAATTAAAAGCAAATAAAATTAAAATGTTAGTTCTTTCGTTGTACTATGCACATTTCAAGTGCTCAATACACACATGTGGCTAATGATACTGAACAGCACAGATACAGACCATTTCCATTACTGCAAAAGTTCTGTCAGACAATCACTGAATTCTAGAATGATGGTGATGCCAAGAACTGTTCTGAGGAAGCCTTTGGAAGAATGGTCTTGGAAGGCAGGGTGGGGAGGGAGAGCTTGTGAGTTTGGTTTTGGAAGCGCAGTGATCTAAAAATGCCCCACCTGGCTGCTGGCACTGTGTAGCGGTGCTGACGGCCCGTTGGCCGGAGTTGGTGTCTGTGGGAAGCACACACCTCCAGAGTCCTCGTAAGCTCTCTCACAGACACTTGCAGGACTTGTGCGTCAGATGTTGATGGCTTAGCACTGCCCATCTCAATCACTAAGGTCCACTTCAAGACTTTTAAGTGCTTTGGAATCCAGCCTAACAAGCAGACACAGCTGTTTCCCACAGGGAGTTAAATAAAGCCAAGAACCACCCTCTCAGCCAAATCCTTGCGAATTAGCCATATGCGTACAGCACACACAGCTGGCCTACGTCACCCCCTAGTGCACATAGCAAGCAGTCGCGTCTATTTTCAAAAGTATTGAGCCTAATCATTAGTAATCAAATGTCTGTGGTTTTTGACCTTTTTGTGGACATAGATTTTAAGAATGAAAGGAAAACGAGACCTTTCTGCCTAGATCACATGTGCATACAGCAGTGTTTGCATGCGGGGCCTCTGAAACGGTCCCCGGCCCTCAGGTTATGAACTCCTGTTAGATGCTGGGACTCAGATCTCTCTCCGGGGCTCTAAGCACGATAGCCTCCTGATGTTCCAACAGCTTTGCCTTGTTATCCTATAGGCGCCTCGCGTCATGTCCCAGACTGAACTCTGCTCCACTCCCACGCTCGGGTCTCCCTCCTGTGTTCTCTCCCTCCTGAAGAGAGTACCCCTCGGTCATCCAGGCTGTGAGCTTGGGGCTCATCTTTTTTTTTTTTTTTTTCTCCACTCTTTTTTTTTTTTTGAGGGCAGTGTCACTGGCCCTCATATGTGGGATCCAAACCAGGTCCGCTGGCGTCCCAAGCCAGCTCCCAACCACCATGCCACTCGGCCGGCCCTTGGGGCTTATCTTTGAGTCCTCTCTCGTTGGCTCTGCTTGCAAGGATGGCCTTACCGTTTCTGCTTTCTAGCCCTGCCCTCCATCCCTTACAGTCTTATTTCAGGCACGTGTCACCTCTCAGATGGATCTCCACAGCAGGCTCTAACTCTCTCTGTCCCCTCTCTCCCTCCAGTCCATCTATCGTCTTCTCAGCTGTGATGAAAACAGAAACACCACCACAACAAAACACGTGTCACGTTACTTCCTAGAGCTACTTATTCCATCTTTGAATATGTCAGATGGTTAGAAAGTTCTCTTTGTACTGTTAGTCTGTTTTCCTGTAGATCTCAATTACTGAGAGTGGCTCTGTGCTCTGGGGCCCACAGTACCTCAGTGGACTGAAGGAAGCTCTTGCAAATCCCCAGGTCTTCTCTTCTCCAGGCTCAACAGACTCATGTTTTAAACCACAGCCTTTAACTTGAAAGGGCCTGAAAGGTTTCGTGGGTGGGAAGGGTGAGGCCAAGAAGGGGGCAGGGGCAGTGTCTGGCTCGTGCCCTGCTGTTCCTCCAGTGTTGAGCAGGGTATCTGGAACAGAGAAAGTGCACCATAAATATATGTGAAGTGGATGGATTTGTGTACCGCAGTGCCTTGCCTAGGGTCACAGTGAATGAGTGGTAGAAAGGGGATTTAGATCCAATTCTCCCAATTGCCTTTTGAGGCTGTTAGACCTCAGGCAAATTAGTTAGCCTCTCTTGGCTTGTTTCCTTCTCTGTGAAATGGAAAGTAACTCTCCTAGTTCGTAGGATTATTATGAGGGTAAATTGAGCATGTGAAGCATTTAGCACTGTCCCCGGTACATGGTAAGTACTAAATAAATGGTAGCTGTTATTACTATCTCACACAGCAACTGAGGTGGGTATTGCAGTCCAGGTGGCTGCTTATGTTGAAGGGAAGAAAATCTAGGCTACAGGTATCCTTTAGGCAATTTATCGAGAAGTTAAAAATGTGCTATTGCATTGCACCCAGGTTGTTACAGAATAAATAAACTGGTAACACTCATCTCTTCGCCTCCCCTGTGCAGGCAGGAATTGGTGCTGGGTGTCACAAAAGAGCTGACCATGTGCATCGGCGTAACTAACTCTGGGGAAGATTCCTACCTGACAAGCGTGGTTTTGAATTACCCCAGAAACTTGCACTTTAAGAGGATACAAAAGGTAATTATGACAGCAGTTTTGGAAACATGCCACTCATGGGTTTTCCTCTCTGTATACCTACCCTTTCGTATGGCAACTCCCTAACTCTGCCTCCAGCCTCATCCTGGTCCATCTAATAAGTGATTAACTAGATGAATTCTCTCCACTCCAACTATATGCTTACATCCAACCATGCCAGTCTCTGCCTCACGAACCTTCAATGGTGCCGTTTTGCTGTGCAATCATTCCTCCCTGCCAGCAGCCTTTCTTAACCCAGGTTCCAAGAGAGAAATAATCTCTAATAAATTAGCTTGGACTAGGAAAGTAAAAGCCAGCCCTGCCATTCGTCAGCCTGGGATCACAGACACAAAGTAAGCTGCAAGATACTAGGAAACAGTATTTTCCCCAAAGACACCCTGCGCTGTAAAGTATTGTAACACTGAAAAATTGTGTTCTCTAAAATCATTGGCAATGAGAAACTTCGCTGCTTGAAGTTATGGCTGTAATTATGAAACCATCTGACTCTCGCCTAGAGAATCTAAGTCACTTTGACAAAGAGGAGCAGGTCTATTTCCACCCGAGGTACAAAGCTTCACATACAGCATTCCCAGACACAACTTCTCCCGTCTTAATAGTTTCCAAGGAAACAGGTCCCGGGGCCCACTCTGGAGTTCAACCGGATGCTTCTACACACGGCCCTGCTTTGTTTTGAGCCCATCAAAACACTGCTTCATTTACATTTCACCTAAATGCCGGCCTTTCCCAGAATCCTTTAATAACTGTCTTTTCCTGTTTGATGAGACACACCACAGTTTTCCTCACTGTAATGAGTTAATAAACCTCAAACTACTGGTGTGTCTCTGGTAGCCTTAGGCTAGGTTGGTGGGCTACGGCAGCATCCATTAGGTGAAAAGAATAAAATGATCTCCTGGCATCTAGAATGGAACTAGTGATGCACACTCCTTGGGAGAATCAAGAAAACAGAAGTCGCTCAAACCGTTTTCTGTCTTGTGGTCCACATGTGGAACCATGACTGGCAAAGGCTGCCTGGGGTGCTGGAGGCGCCTGCTGGCTTCTGGCCCACCTCCGTATGTCAGATATACCTTGCCCAAGGCCCAGTTCAAATGTCTCCTCCCCCATGAAGACTGTCAGATTCCTCCGAGTTGGAATTCATCTTTCTGTACTGCTTTTTTCTGTGTCTTTCACGGAACCACTCCTTTGGCCTTAGGCTTTGGATTTGAATTCCTCAACCATCTATTATGAGCCATCCTGCCCAGCTGGTGAGGAAGACAGGGACCAGGTCTGATTTATTTGTGTCCCCATTGCCTGGCAGGGTGTCTAGCCTGTGGAAAAATCAGCAAATGGGGGGCTGGCCGAGTGGCGCAGTGGTTAAGCACTGGCTTGGGAAGCTGGCAGCCCCGGTTCAGTCCCACATGAAGGCCAGTGACACTGCCCTCAAAAAAAAAGAATCAGCAAATGTTGCTGACCTGGTATGAGGAAACTGCACCTTTTTTGTTGTCTTTTAAGAACAGTATTTTTCTGTGTCAACAGCCTCCTTCTCCAAACATTCAGTGTGATCACCCTAAGCCAGCTGCTTCTGTCCTGGTCATTAACTGCAAGATTGGTCACCCCATACTCAAGAGGTCATCTGTGAGTGTTTTGATTGGCTGACTATTCATGGCTCTCAGCTGGTGTCTTCTACTTCCCAGTCTCACTGGAATCTCTCAGTTGTGGTCTCTACGCTTCCCTTTGCTGAACAGTGGATCCTCAGCAGTGCTTAGAATCGACAAGTTTGCTCTGAAAGCAGGGAGTGGTGGGGTGAGGGATAAAGCCACAGACAAACTGTTTGGCTCACTACAGTACAGCAGGGAGAAGTTGGGTTGCTATGGAAGGAGCACCATGCCCAGTTACTAGTCCTGACATGAGTCCCTGATGTGCCACTGGTGAGCTCTGCTGTGGGACACCTCTGAAATGGTTTCCTCAGTTGTGAAAGGGGAATAAGAGGCTTACACATGGAATAACAGATGTGGAAGCATGCTAGGATACACAAATGTAAGGAATATGAATTATGTTTCCCAGGTCTGTTTAATTAGTAGGAAGCAATTTGAATTGCAAGTGGTGTAGAAAAGAATCAATGACCTGGTTTTTTGTTTTGTTTTTTAATAGGCCAACTTTTCTATAGTTTGGCAGCTAGAGGAGAGCGCCTTTCCACTTAGGACAGCCAACAGGACAGCCGACATGACTGTAATGGTCATAAAGTAAGTAGTGCCTGTGTCACAGCAGGCCTGGGCTATGGCCCTGGGAGAAATCTCCCTCCCATGTGCCTGCCTCAGAGCTGTGGTGCCCTCACTGCACAGGAAGAAGAGCCTCTCTGTGAGCCAGAGAAGGTACCCGTGTCCCCGCAGTGACTTGGCTTTCCCTTCTTGTTATCAAAGATATTTAACATTCTTTTATTGATACACAAGTAAAATTATGGTATATAGTTGGATGAGCCTGGAGTTCTAATTAGACTGGGGTTCTGATTCTGGTTTAACTCTGGAGAATCTTTCATCTGCAAAACCTCTATGTTTGGGGGTAGGGTGGAGTATGGTGTGGGGAAAGGCTTCTCAAACGGGGTGATTCTGCCCCCTAGTGACAATCCCTGAAGCCATGTTTGATTGTCATGACTTGGGGGGTGCTACTGGCATCTCGTGGATAGAGGCTAGGGATGCTGCTAAACATCTTAACAATATACAGGACAGTGTCTCACAGAGAATTATCTGGCCCAACATGTCAATACTGTTGAGGTTGAGAAACCCATTTTAAATCAATCTTTCTCCAAATATGGTTTTTGTAGCAAGTCTTCTGCACTGTGCTTATCTCCAAGTCTTTTCTTGTCTAACCACTGATGACCCTGGGATGCCAAAGCACAAAAGCAGCCACATGTACAAAGCAGGTGTGCTGTGAACTGACACTCTTATTTCCTAGTTCCAACGAAAGGGCTTTTAACCAAAGCAGGCCTTTGAATGAAAGCGGGCCTTTGGACATAAAGACCCACAGCCTTCCAATCAGGCATGCCTTCATTGCAGTTCTTCCCAAGTAAGTACTTCCAAGGGCCAACAGCTGCTGGACAGCTTCATGCATTCTCTCTTGTGCACGGAACTGGTGGTCAGACTGGATGTGAGCACTGCCTTCCTTTGAGAGGAGGCTGCTTTGAACCCAGGCTCCCACTGATCTCTAAGGCACTAATGGTTGGGTCCTAGAAACCCCACGGTAGTTATCAAAGGAGGAGCAGTGCCAACTGGTCTTGCTACAAAAGGGGACTGTCATGATGCTAAGGAGGGAAGAAGAAGAGGGGCCATGGGATTGGGAAGGAAGGAAGGAAGGAAGGAAAGAAGTTAGGCCACTCTGAAGAATGATAATTAGGCAGAGAACCAGCCCAAATATACAGAATTCAAATATTCTGCCTGATCCCAACTGCCCTACCACCACTTTACATTTTGATATTTAGCCTTGAGTCCTCCTAAGGATCTGGCGCCCTCTGTCCTAGAGTGTCCAGCTAGTAGTGTTCAGGTTCATTTTAAAGACGAAGGGGTGGGGAGCCTTGAGGCCTAACACATGCCCTTTCAATTGCAGACCATCAGTGATGTACATGAACACAAGCCAGGGGCTCTCTGACCACAAAGAATTCCTCTTCAATGTAAGTGCTTAGTACTTATCACTGCAAAGCTGCAGGTGGCAAGGCAACAGCAACTTTGACTTCCACTCTGATTTTATTTTGCAGATACACGGGGAAAATCTTTATGAAGCCGAAATCCAGCTGCAAATCTGTGTTCCAATCAAATTACAAGGTTTCCAGCTTATAAGAGTGAAGAACCTGACAAAGACTCAGGTACTTAGAGGCGGTTCCTTACTCTATCACGATTACATCTCTTTCCAGAGTGACTATAGATTCTCAAAGGTATAAAAACTAGAGTTCTAGAAAAGGAGTAAAAACAAGATTAGTTAACCTGGGAACACATTAGATGTAAATTACCCAAGTCATGTTCAAAAGGAATATCAACCACCCAGCTCTTAAAGCAACACATTAGTTTTCCTCCCCTTGACAAAAAAATAAGCAAGAATTCAAACCTTTTCAGTAGCCATGGAGACATTTATTTTCTGGTTAAAAATCGATAAATCCTGCTTCTTTGTAATTGGAAAATGAGCTTGATAAATATGTGGAATTTCTTCCATGTCTCCCTATAAATTGTCTACCATCTTCCTTTCCTCTCTCACTCTGGTCTGTCTGTCTTGGTCTCTGCTTTGCTACAGTCTCTTTACTCCATTGATTTCTCATCTGTACTATGGCTTCCAAAGCCAGCCTATGATACCTACAGCAACAGGCTTTGGGCTTTCCTGAATTCCTTTTTTGCTCAGGCTACATAAATTGTCAAGGCTCAAAAATGAAAATACAGAAACTTACAGAATGGACTCTGCTGACAGAAAGAGGGTTTATAAGTTGTAAACACTTGTTCTTATGCGTAGCTTATTTTTTAAGGACATTTGTCGTTTAACCATTTCCACAAAATTTAAAAATTTTATTTCCACTAGGAAACAAAATTCTTGTTTGAAAGCAGGTTGGAAAAAGGAAAGAATGGGAATGCCACCCTGCTCTGCGGTTATTAGAGGTTGAAAACAGCATGGTAGCGGGGGTCGGCATCTTTGACTTACTTCTTAAATAGACTGTGTTGGCAGAGCAGATCAGTGGCAGAGCTGAACTTCAGCATTGTTCTATGGAAATTCTGGATCTTTCTCTTCATTTGTTTCAAGGCAGAGGTGTTACATTTAGACTTGAACGTCATTTCTTTCAGAATCTTATCTGTGAGGTAATGTAGCCAGAGCACATTGGTATAAGGGTGATATTCACCCCAGCAGTTGTTGTTCTCCTTCCTCATTAGTCTGTAGATCTCAAACTGGTAGTCACCTTCACCTGTAAATAGGTCCTCATCCATGGAAATGTCACAGAAAACCACAATCCCATCCCGCTCCACGCGTGACAGGGTGTAGTCAATGATGTTGACTTGCAGCCCACAGGAAGGGATCGTGCTTGTCTTCCCGTTGAGAGTGTAGTGGAGTTCTTTGAGGCTGGTTTTCTTTAAGAGCACGTTCCCCCAGTGTAAGTCTCGGTGCTCAAAGTGCAGTGATGCCTCTGCCACGGCAAGGGATGCGGTGATCTGATGTAAAATGCTCTTGGCAGTAGCTATGGAGGACAACTGTTTTCTCATGTGCTCTAAGTCAGTCCCTCCAAACTCAAATTCCATCACAATGAAGAGCTGGTCTTCCTCAAAAAAGTCAGGCCGGTCATTTGCAGACCCTTTGGTTGAGTTATAGTGATCCCAGGCTCTGAGGAGCAAGGGAGGGTAAGATCCTTGAACACAGTACACTGAGTTCAGCCCAATAAAACCTTCTGTGCAGTTGCACACCTCATTAGACAAGAGGCTCAACTCTTTGGAGATGATGATCTCTGGCAGGATTTCCTCAAAAGTTTTCTGATGGGCTCCATTGACTAAATCAGGTCCTTCAACAGCAATGATTTTTAGGGCCACAGATGTATGATTAGCAATTGTTTGAAACACTTCGCCAAACACCCCTTCCCCAATCTTTTCACAGCATTCCAGTTTTTTCGTGGAAAGGCAAGAGCTAAAGGGGATAGGACCCTCCTGGTTACATTCCCTATACACCTTTTCAGCATCAGATGCCTTCTTGTCTGCGACATGTGTTGTCTTTAAGGGGGTTAGCAAGTACATGGACGAGGAGAGCCGAGGGGACAGAGCACTGTTTGTTCTGTTCATGACAGAGGAGTCTGAATATTCTGATAGGAGGGACTCAGAGAGAGAGCTGGCAACGGCGTAGCTGCTGCACACTTCTGACATAGTAGTCACGATCTTCTTCTTGTGGAAACTGAAGGAAGCCCTGCCTTTGGTCCAAGAGCAGTCACTCTGTACATGAGTCAGGTCCTGGATGAGGAATGAATCTTGTTCCATCTTTTGGCCCTTTTTAAATCGGTGGTAACGGAGGAGTGAGGTTTCTACTGCCTCCTCCTGGCTCGACCCAGTTCTCTCACGTCTGTTGATTTCCCCCACTACATCCCAGCTCTTGCAACCACTGGCCTCTTCATATTCTGCCCGGACAGCCCCTTGAGCCCCAATCTCTTGATAAGAGTCCTGGTCTGTGGCCCTTTTCTTACGGATGCTTGACAAACCTGGGTTCTCCAGCCTCTTCCCCACCAATTCCCTTTCACAGCAGGTCTCCCTCATGTTCTTCCCATCTGCCCCAGACTCCGAATCCTCGGGGTTTCCTGGGTCCCCAAGGCTAAAGAGGGCTGACCTGAGGCGGGCGCGGGCTCCGCGAGCCAGTCTGGTGATCCTGCCTCCTCCTGCTGCTGTCTCCCGGGAGCAGGAGTGAGGCGTTTGGACCAGAGAGGCTGCTGGGCGGTGGAAGTCGCCGGGAACTTCAGAGGCTGCATGCAGAGAGGTGGAGGGGTCGATACAGATGACACTGTCTGTCAGCTCTGGGGAGACCCGGCCGGGGCTGGGAGAGGCCGGAGAGCTGAACAGAGGGGCCCTGGTGTCCAACTCGCCTCCGTCCGCGGGCTGGCGGCGCACAGCGAGGTCCGGGCTGCGGCGGCCCCGGCTGCTGCCGGGCAGGGGCGGCGGGAGGAGTGAGCGGCGGGGAGTGCTGCACTTCTGCGCGCGCCGAGCCCGTAGCCTCAGGCGTCTTGGGGTCACGCGCGGGCTCGGCCGGTCCTTGGAGATTCGACCGCCAGCGCGCCTCCGCCGTTGACGCACAGAGCTGCCGGAGAAATCGGGGTCGCCCGAATCGTCCGAGGCGACAGACGGCGAGGGGTCCTCGCTGCTGGCGCTGCTGCTGCTGCTGCTGAAGAAACGCCTCGCATCTTGCGGCGGGAACCACTGCGCGGCCGTCCGCACCGGCCGCCGCCGCGGCCCCCAGCCGCCAACAGCCCCATAAGTTCTTAAGAGTCGATTCTTGAGTCTCGTGGGTGACGCCGCCATACCCGTCACCCGCCTAAGGATTCAAATGCAAACGCCGCGAGACTTCCTCCAGAGGCGGACGCGCCCACCGGCCGGGCTTCGCGACAGGGCTAGAGCCCGCCTCGCGCATGCGCATCACGACAGGTCTCGCGGGAGCTGGGCGCGCGGGTTGCTATGGCGACTTGGTTGGTTCAGTGCGTCCCGGAAATGACTTTCGTTTCAGGCTAACACCGTGTGCACGCAGAGTCAGGAGCGCACGTGTGGCAGCGATCCGATTCAGGTGAGCGCGGCGGTCGCCGGAGGCCGAGGGAGGGAGGAGGGCCTGCAGCAGGTGATGTGAGAGGACCGGGTACTACTTTTCCGAGCCTTCCCCGAAAGCACCTGCAAGGCGGCCCCCAGATCCCCCTTAGTTAGTCTCTTTATGGGGTCATGTTTGCCAAGGTTGCAGCTTTGCTTCAGCCAAGGTGAGCGCTGAACCTGCTCACACCTTCTGTTCTGGGATTTTAACGTATTCTGTGTGCTGTGTTAAAATCCCAGCTTTTCCATACAAAAAAGGGATTGTGCTAACTAGACACTTCTTTTCCAGAGTGTGGAGGAATGGCATTTAGTGAGCTGTGTAATCACTTCGGATAAAGAAAATGTAACCGTAGCTGTAGACCTCTCCTTGCGTCAATCTAAGCAGGTACTTGAGACTGAAATTGTGCAGATTTGATTATCGTGCAACTCATGGGCATCTGTCTCCCCTACAAAGGATGATAGCATCTCAAATAAAGCATGCCTCTTGATCCACTTTCTACCCTAACCTCTTCCTTAGCCAATTACTTAGGGTAACTTACTACTCCAGTTAGTTACTAGGAATTTTAGGAATTTCTTGCGATTCCTCCCTTTCTAACATCCCCGTATCTATTCCAGCAGCAAACTCGGTCATTGCTCCTCTAAAATATATTCTAAATCCATTCACTTCTCTCCATCTCCCCTGCTACCAATGTAGTTCAGGCTACCATCTTTTGCCCAGACTGTTGCAGCAACCTTCTATCTGCTTTTCTTGCCTCTGCTCTTGCTATGCCCTCTCTAAACATTCTTCACATAACAGCTATCTTTTTTTTTTTTTTTTGAGGGCAGTGTCACTGGCCCTCACATGTGGGACCCGAAACAGGGCTGCTGGCTTCCCAAGCCAGCGCTTAACCACTGCACCATTCGGCCGGCCCATAACAGCTATCTTTTAAAAGCAAACATTATGCTTTTGCATACACTTAGACTAAAATTCATACCTTTTCAGTGGCCTGCAAGGCACTACATGATCTGGTCTGAATTTCTTCTTCAGCTTCATCCAGTACTGTCCTCCTCCCCGCTTCTTATACTCCAGCTCTTCTGTCCTTTTTGTTCCTTCAGCTTGCTATTATTGTTCTCGCCACAGGACCTTTGTACTTGCTGTTCCTTCTGCATGACACTTTTTCTCCCAGATCTATATGTGTGTGATTTCTTCTTATGTTTAGCTCAGATATTACCCTCTTAGGCTTTCCTTAGTTACTCCCCCAAAAGTGGGAACTATGATCTAAGTTTAACGTCTTGCAGTGATCCAAGTGAGAATGATGATGAGATACGAGCTAAGAAGCAGCTATGGAGATGGAGAAAAAGGGACAAGTGCAAGAGAGGCTCAAAAAAGGAAGAATTGTCAAGAACTGACTTGGGGCGGGCGGGTGAGTGAGGGTGTGACATGTAGTAAAGGGTAAGGAAAAAGAAGTTGCGGAATAACTAGGTTTCTTGCTTGGGTAACTTTGTTGTTACTGAGGTCGTTAACTAGACCAAGGAGTACTAGAGAAAGCATATGTTTAAAGTAAAGATGGTGAGGGCCAGCCGAGTGGCACTGTGGTTAAGCGCTGGCTTGGGATGCCAGTGGCCCTGGTTCAGGTCGCACATATGAGGGCCAGTGACACTGCCCTCAAAAAATAAAATAAAGATGGTGAATGCTGTACGAAAACCGTAAGTCCATGTCTAACAGATGTTCTTTCCCCTCCCCCTCCTTATAGTTACTAAGAGATGTAACTGAACTACAGATCTTTGGTGAAATATCTTTCGACCAGTCTCTGTATGAGGGGCTGAATGCAGAGAACCACAGAACTAAGGTAATTCCTGGCTGTTTTCTGGGTAGTGTCCTAGCCTTAGAACCCCTGTACAGGCACTCTCCTGTTTCCTTGCTCCTGTCTCTTATTACCTCTAATCTTGACTGCTACCAACTGCCTGTGATCTTGAGCTAGTCAGCTTCTGTCTCAAATTTTTCCATCTGTGAAATGGAGGCAATTGAATTAGAAGCCTAAGCTAAGAAAGTCTAAGCTGAAATAATTAAGCTGGAATCAATAGCTGCATATACTTTGACCTGAAAAAGGTATTTATTTTTAAAATTTCCGAAGTGAGAAATTATTTTTTGTATGCATTAACTTTTCCTAGTGTGTTGTATCAGTGATTACAGTATTAAACAGTTACAATACTCAGAACTGTGCACTCCTTTGATAGTTCTTAGACTAAGCACTAGAACTGAACTCTGGGATTGGTTTTGCAGAAGTATCACCACAAGTCCAACTGATGTCTGTGGTCTGTGGGCTAAATGCTGTGTGTGTTCCCCTGAATTGTCATTCTTGTTGACACGTAGACATGCTGCTGGCTTCAGAGATCATCCACCTGTGAGCTCTTTATAGTTAGGCATCATTCATTGCTAGAGGGAATGTCAAGAGAGTGAGACTGCATTGCTAAGTATTAGGTCCTCTGATTTCCTCCCTGGAGAATAGGAGAAAGGAGCAATTCTCTGGACGTGTCAGAAATAACATTTCCTTTTATTTTTAAGCATTTATAATACAGAAAATGATATGGAAGAAAGAAATGCCTCATTCTCCCACTGCCCAGATTTTTTTTTTTTTTTTTTTTTTTTTAGGGCAGTGTCACTGGCCCTCATATGTGGGACCGAACCGGGGCCGCTGGCTTCCCAAGCCAGCGCTTAACCACCGCACCACTCGGCCGGCCCTTTTTTTTTTTTTTTTTTTTAAGATTTTATTGGAGAATTGGGAGAGGGGAACTGTTGGGGAATTGGGGAAGGGAACCTGCCAAGTTGTTCCTCAATCCCTGTTGTGGAGGGTGCCAGTCACCACCTGGCTTCTAGTCTGCAGTTCGTGGCCTCTAAGCTTAAGGTGCTGTGTTGAGTCCCAGTTGTGGGTGGGCATAGCCACCATCCCACGTGGGAGTTGAACCAGCAGCCTTATTATTAAGAGTGCAGGCTCTATCCACTGAGCCATCCGGGCGGCATCTCAGCTCAAGGTGCTGAGTTCAGTCTTAGTTGTGGGTGGGCATAGCCCACCATTGAACAGGTGATCTTGTTGTTACATCAGCTGAGCCATCCTGCCACCTGTTGGCAGCTCAGCAACAGCTCAGCTTGGGCGCAGTGTTCACTGGCCCATATGGGAATTGAACCGGCGGCCTGGTTGCTCAGAGTTTACGCTCTAAGCCAACTCTTAACCAACTGAGCCACTCAGCCGGTCCCGTACTGCCCAGATTTTTGAAAAAGAGAAGTAATGGCAAGAAAATCCAAGCCTTACAGAAAGATATCAAATGAAAAATAATGGTTCCTTCACCACCCCCCATTCCCACGCCCCCAACTGCCGCTTCCCAAAAGAAGTTATTATTAACAGTTTCTTATATGCACATTCTTAAATAATTTATTTATATACTTCTTTCTCTTACTTACTAATACTTTTATTTCTACAGTGTAATTTCCCCTAAATTATTTTTTTTTCTTTAAATTTAATACCCTAAGCAAAGTATTAAGTAGTTCCTGACAACAAGCACCTAACTTATAATGAATCTGTGAGTATAAGTAACTGTGCATCCTAGTGCGTTTCAGTTGCAAGTAAGGTAAGACTCTGTTGTTTATCTAGTAAAGGCATCTGTTGTTTATCTAGTGAGGGAGGCAGACCGTGGTCAGCGGCCTGGCTCCTTGGAAGCCTGTGCACCTACTTGTGTGTTGGTGATGCCTTCCCTCATGGCCAACACAGAGTTGCCACCTTTCCCAGTGCTATATTTCCCCATGGCAGAATACAACATAGAAAGCAAGAGGTCAGTCGCAAAAGGATTGTTTCTTCATGTGCCTTCCCTTTTCGTGGAGGAAAGCGTTCCTAAAAATCCCCCGCACATACCTTCTTATATCATATTAGAACTGGATCTCATGTCAGTTCCTGGCAAAGCGGAATAGCTTTGTCATGACTCGCTTAGACCAGTCATTGTTCCTGAACAAAATCTAAAAGGAGAGACTGGCTGTTGAGTAGGCCACCATCAGTGTTTGCTGCACGCAATGGTATCCTGTGTGCTGCTTCTTCCTTCACCTCTACCAGGGCAGCTTTGGGACACTTTAGAAACCTGTGGGTTTGGAAGAAGGAGAAGGGAAGAGGCTTCGAGAAATAGGAGCATTTCTTCCACTCAAATCTCGCCTGGATTCACTTTCCTAAACCCAGGTTCTCAAGCCCTTACCCCGCCCACACTTCACTCTTCCGTAGGAAAAAACCAGTGCTCTTCCTGTTTTTCCTCCCTCTCTGTTGCTTTGCTCCCTCCTCTTCTCAAGGCCCAGAACTTATTCCTACTAAATTCAGCTACGTAAATAGTGCTTAGAGGGCCAACCCTAGAAGTAACCAGAATCTATTACTTAATTAGAAGAGGTCTTAAACATAATTTTCTCCAACCTTCCACCCCATACAGAATTTCTCTCCAAAGCATTGCTGACCTTGGTGCTTAAACACTTGCGTCAGAGAAACTCAGTGTTTTGGACAGGCAGAGAAGTTTCGGTGGTCCTTGGCCCCGCTGGGAACATGCTGTGGCCATGGTGTGGATGCTGGCCACACTGGGAGGGCTACATCTGGGTCTCACTGAGGAAGCATGTGCTCTGAGCTTTCTGGCTGCATCCAATCAGTGAGAAGAGAGCTTAGACTTTGAAATTGAGAGAGCCTTTAGACAGCAGTGCTGGGGATGGCTTCTAACAGAAGAGCTCTCCAAGTTGTACACATGGATGCTGTTTTGCATTTATTATCGCATCTCTGAGGTAACATACACGTTAGTCTGGTGAAGAACAGATCAGTATCTGTCATATCTTCTGTGTGGGAAAAATGTATTATCAGACTTCAGGGATTTGTGCAAGCTCAAAAAGAGCTGTTGGAACAAAGTTGTAAAGGACTTAGTGATCATTTAAATTAGGTCATTATTTTGAATGTGTATAATAGCCAAATGTAAAATCTTGATTTTCTGTTAGTGTTCTTTAAAACCTAGAGATCTTAATCCTTTAGGACCCTCTGTTAAACTGTCAGAGAATCCTTAACAGAAGGTCACAATCTCCTAACAGACTTAGCTCTGTTTCTATATTAGAAACCAAAGTGGTTTCTATAAAGTATTTTGGTCATTGTGCTGGGTTTTTTTCCCAGTTTTTGTTCTCTAAGGGTTCTATTGATTTAGCTCAGATTCTTCCTCAGCCATGTTCAGTCTACTGATGAGCCCATCAAAGGCAGTCTTCATTTCTGTTAACAGTGTGTTTTTTTTATCTCTAGCATTTCTTTTGGGTTCTTTCTTAAGAAAGAACTTGCGTTGCTTATCTGTTTTTTGTCTTTGTTCTTGCATGCTGCCTAATTTCTCCACTAGAGTCCTTAGCATTTTAATCATAGTTGTTTTAAATTCCTAGTCTGATCATTCCAACATCCTGGCTGTGACTTGTTCTGATGCTTGCTCTGTCTCTTCAAATTGTGTTTTTTGTCTTTTGAGATGCCTGGTAACTTTCTTTTCATAGCTGAACGTGACGTACCAGATTAAAGGAACTGCTGCTTTAAATAGGCCTTTAATAATGTGAGATGTGGGGGAGGGGAAGCTGTATCTCATAAGTAGGTCTTGTCTTTTAGTGAGCTTGTGCTGGACTGTGAACTTCACCACTGTCTTTTTTTTTTTTTTCCAGACCTGTTAGGTGGGACAGGATAGCTAGAGTGGGCTCAAATTGGGTATTTCCCCTCCCCTGGGTCCGTTAGATTCTGATAATACCGCAGTAGATTAGGCTGTGGTTAACTAGTTTCCCTTGAGGGCAGGCCTTTTTAAGAAGAACCAGAGTGCTCTGGCTTATTTCAAAGTGGTTCTTTTTGGGATATGAGGACAATCTGGCTGTGATATTTGTCACTCTGAGTGCCAGGGTTGATTTGGCTGATCTGGCTGGCTAGGCAGGTGTCCTCTCCTTCACCGTTCCATGTGCATCTCTCCCAAAGTAGAGGGGAAGAGGACAACCTTCCTCTCTAGAAGAGAGGACCAATTTTCAGTAAAGGATGTACGAGTAGCTGCATTCCCCCGCTAGAACCTCCAAACAAGCTCTCAAAATGGTTTCTTTCCCCTTCCCCGCTGGAAGCACAGAGAGATTTTCCCCCAGGATTTACTGTGGGAACCTGGAGGTAAATTTAAGTTTTGTGGGGTTCCCCTTATGACTGGGTTCCCTGGAGTTTTTACCTCAGAGTTGTTCACAATGAGCCTCCAGCAATTTCATCAATTTACAGTTCAGGCTTCCCTACCCCAGCAATGGGAAGCCTCTATGCATATTTTGTTTCTTAAAATAACGTGTGGAATTTTTTTCTTATTTGCTTTGCCTGACTTTTTGGATGATCTCTTTGTCTTATTCCAGATCACTGTCATCTTCCTGAAAGATGAGGATTACCTTTCTTTGCCTCTGATCATTGGAAGCAGTGTTGGTGGCCTTCTGATTTTGACTGTCATTATAGTCATCATGTTCAAGGTCAGTTCATCATAAAGGCTGTGGCGTCGGGCACAACCAGCCCCTGGCCTTGTGGCCATATCCCCCTCTTCCTCAGCCACCCATCTGTTTAGGCAAATGAGTAAGACAACATCTGTCTGAAAAAGATAAAAATCTAATTGAAGCATTGGACAGACAGATTTTCCTGAAATGGTTCAGATTGTTATTTCTCTGTTTAAATCCTTTCCTTTCCTTTCCGGTTTTAATGTTCAAGCTCCCCCACTTACTGGCCCCTCCCCCCTAAAAAGTCTTGATTTTTTTCTCCAGACATGTTGAACTAAATAGGTTTGGGTCTCTGTGCTCGCAGTCAGGCTATCTACCCCCACCCCCTGCCCTTCCCCACTTTTTCACCTTGTTCACACTCTTCCCTTAAAACTCAGCCCAGAAACTCCTGGGTCCTTTCAGCTGAGTTATGTGCTTTTCCTGTGAGCTTCTTTCTGGAAACCCTTTCATGTGGCACTGTGCGGTAATTATTTCCCTTCCTACTAGGTTGAGTTTCTTGATGTAGGAGGCTGTACTTGATCTCTTTCTAGCCTCAGTGTAGTGGGCAGAGTACTTTTATGTAAATGAGATACAGTTCAGCAGAAACTATAATACTTGGCAGAATTAAGTTAAAAAGGTTAGAGAGCTCTGGGGTTCAGAGAAAGCTGGAAAATCACTTCTGACTTGGGAGTGAGCACCAGGAAAGGCTTGTGGAAAAGCCAGCACTTAAGGTGGGTCTTAAAGAATTGTATTATTTGGGAAAGATTCAGAGGAAGCATGAGAAGCAGAGGAGTACAGGGCTGTTTTGTCAGTGACCAGATAAATGGTTTCCTAAGACGGATGGATATCTGAGGTCTGTAATTGGACGTTTCTTCCCTTTGTTTCAGTGTGGCTTTTTTAATAGAAAATATCAACAACTGAACTTGGAAAGCATAAGGAACACCCAGCTGCAATCAGAAAATCTGCTTACAGAAGATTAGAACCAACTTCTCACCCCTCGGGAGAGAATATCAATCCTCGAACTTCTAGAGACTTGGCGTTGTCCTAATTACTTTTTCCTTCAAGATGATTTAGAGCAGAGTCTAAGAAATTGCTTGTAGAATATTGTTTCTTAATAATACACTGTCCCAAGTGTCTGCATTGTCAGAAAATAAACATTTGGTGTTAAATAGTGTTATACTGTCTTCTTTACAGAAGTTCTTTTAATAAACAAATATAATACACTTTGTGATTTTTTTTTTTTTTCTCAAGAGGAGGTTATACAACATTTTCTTAACATTTCTATTAACGTCCCCTAAAATAGTGTCTAGAAGTAAATCCTGGGAGGACAGTAGTTAAAAGCAATTCCTAGTCTGGCATTTTCAAGATCCTAAGATCTTGTTGTCTACCATTTCATATCAGGCCTTGATAAAACACTCCAGAACAAATATAAAAAGTAGAAAAACAAAGATCATCAAAACAGGAACTAGGGAGGAGAGAAGACAAGACCAAGATTTTGCTCTGTATGTCAAGTTTCGTTTCTGCTCTATGTATGAACATGTCCATGTAATGACACTGCCAGTCCTTTACCTGGTGTCCTGCTTGGTTGCTCAGGGAGACTTGTGTTCCTTAGTAAATACTGTCTCCAGGAGAGAGCTCTCGTCCACAGCAAGAGATGGAACCTGGCTGAGAGTTGGGGACACGACAGGTTAAGGCCTCATTACAGGCTGGGTTTGCTCTTAGTATCTTATTTTTATGGCCCTTGATGTTAAAGCTTGACCACACTACCCCACTCCTCAGAACACTCCTTGTTTTCATAGATTATAAAAGTCATTGCAAAAACTTAAACAGTACAGAAGTATGTAATGTAGAAAGTAGTCCTGGGCCGGCCGAGTGGCGCATTGGTTAAGCGCTGGTTTTGGGATGCCAGCGGCCCCGGTTCGGATCCCACATGAGGGCCAGTGACACTGCCCTCTACAGCTAACAACAGCTCCACCTGGAGCTGGGCTGTGCGATCCCCGGTGATGGTGTGGGCTGCAGTCCCTGCTGCAGTGGGCTGCCATAGGCTACAGTGAGTGGCCCGCAGCCAGCGTGAGCGGCTGGCAGCCAAGCGTGAGCTGCCAATAGCCGCGGTGAGCGACATCCAGAGGCCAGCGACCGATCTGCCTCATCCGGGAAGAGCGCAATGACGATACCAACAATGAAGCAACATCCTCCGCAACTAAACTGAAGAACAAAAAGACAGCAACTTGTCTGTTCCCCTTCCCCGATTCCCCAACGCTGTTCCCCTCCACCAATTCCCCAATAAAATCTTTAAAAAAAAAAAAAGTAGTCCTTGTGATCCCTCAGTCTTTATCTAATTGAGATGTTTTTATTATTATTTCTTTTAAATTTAAGTTTTTTGAAATTTCTGTGCATATAAGGTGTGAATTCAGGATTTAATCTGAGTGGGTTTTTTTTCCAGAAGCCTAACTAATATCACAGCACCACCTGAAATACTTAGCCACCTTCTCTGCTTATCCACGCTCTCCCCGTATCACGGGCTGGAAGGCTTTAAGTATTTCCTAGACTCCCTTGCGGTGGCCTTTTAGTTCAGGTTCGGCCAGTGAAAGGCCCTGGCATGAGACGAGCAGGTGGACAGATGGAAGAAGCTTTTCTGGTTCTGGAAGTGGTAGTGGCAGCAGATGAATTCAGGCCCTTGAGTAGCAGCATGCCGGTGTGGGCTCCAGCTATGGTGGTGGCTTCCTGCAACTCCTGACCTCTGGGTGATACCAACTCTCCTGTTTCTGTTTTCCAGCCCTTTCAACAAGCTTGAGACTTAACTCTCTATTAAATCCTTTTCTGCTTGAAATTTTGTAGAGTGGTTTCTGTTTTCTTGACAACCTGGAGTCTATTATTTCCTAATGAATAACAGTTGTTTCTCTGTCATTTAGTGAAATGCTCATTGATGATTTGAGATTCTGCTGTTACCATTTATAAAATTCATATATATGAGGTGTGATCAAATAATACAGTGAATTTTTAAATTTAAAAAAATATTACATTAAAAGACACATTGCCATTAATCCTCCTCATAATACTCCCCTTTGCTTCAAACACACTTATTGAACACACTTGTTCTGGCCACTTTTTGAAAGTGATTCTGGAAGTCCTCTTTTTTTTAATGGTTTGATTATTATTATTATTTTTATAATTGGGGAATTAGCGGAGCAGAACAGTGTTGGGGAATTGTGGAGGGGGATCAGCCAAGTTGTTGTTCTTCAATCTTAGTTGTGGAGGGTGCCCGTCGCCATCTGGTTGTCTGTGGACAGCTTGTGGCCTCTAAGCTCAAGGTGCTGTGTTACAATCTTAGTTGTGGGTAGGCGTAGCCACCATCCCATACGGGAGTTGAACCAGCAGCCTATTGTTAAGAGTGCACGCTCTATACACTGAACCATCTGGGCAGCAGCTCAGTACAAGATGCTGAGTTCAGTCTTAGTTGCGGGCAGGTGTAGCCCACCATCAAATAGGCAATCTTGTTGTTAGGAGCATGTGCTCTCACCAGCTGAGCCATCCTGCCACCTGTTGGCAGCTCAGCGGCAGCTCAGCTCAGACGCAGCATCACTGGCCCATGTGGGAATTGAACCGGCAGCCCTGTTGCTCAGAGTTCACATTCTTAAGCTAACTCATAACCAACTGAGCCACTCGGCCAGCCTGGATGTCCTCTTTTGTGAGTGTCTTTAGTTGCGCTGTTGTGGCTGCCTTGATGTCCTGAATCAATTCAAAATATTTACGTTTTACGGTCATTTTGACTTTGGGAAGAGCCAGTAATCACATGGTGCTAGATCCAGTAAATAAGGTGGATGAGGACACACCGCATAATGTTTTTATTTGACAGAAATTGCCATATACCAGAAGCAATGTGTGACATGGAGCATTGTCATGATGGAGGATGATTTATGGCACACTTTAAAACACACCTCTTAACCGTAGCTCACACCTGACTGACTACACCGAACAAGTTGAAACTTGTCATATATTGTTAACTAAAGTTCGACGTGCCATTTCCCATATTGAAGATCCCTGCCTTTCTGTTGGATGGCACTTGGCAGCAGCGTTCACCATATTTTGTGATCACAATGGAAAGGCTCCGTGTCAGGGAATTTCTGTCAAATAACATTACAGTGTGTCCTCATCCACCTTATTCACCACATCTGGCACCGTCTGACTTCTGGCTCTTCCCCAAAGTCAAAATGATTCAGGACATCCAAGGCAGCCACAACAGCGCAACTAAAAACACGGAAGAGGACTTCCAGAACTGCTGTATATTTTTCACAACTGTGAAAACTACCTTTTTTTCTCCCTGATTATAGAGTTTGTATTTAGAACTATTGGTTGTTTTGAATATTTATCTTATCTGACCATCTTACTGAAAGCTGTTTTTAAAAAGCTTTTCAGTTCATTTGCTTGCATTTTCTAAGGAGAAAATCCAATCTGCAAATAATGGTAACCTGTGGTCTTTCTGATGTTTATTTTTTTCCCACCTCTGCTGCTTTGCCTGGAACTTGCAGAGCCCTGAGAAGTTAACTGCCATATTTGAATGAGAGCTTTGCATGCCCTCCTCTGCCTGCCCCACAGCCTGCCCTTGGTCCCAGGCCCTGCCACTCCGCCTTCGGGCAGCTTCTGGGGCTGGGTTAGAGAAACCCATGACTGCTCATGGACCCCTTATTTTGCCTGTCTGGCACAATCAGCTTTTCTATTGATCCAATTCCATCTGCTTCATTTCTTCCAGGAATTCCTTTATATTTTTGGCCCTTTTGTTATACCATTCTCTGTTTTTCCAATGCTGCCACAGTCTTTTCCCCGCTTATTTCTATTTCTTGGATTGTTTCAGTGGGATTAGCCTTTGAAAGAAAAGAGAGAAGTAAGTGTGCTTAGATATTTCTGTGTTGTTGTGCTCAGGAGTTGTGTGCAAGTTTTCAGTATTCTAGGTGACTTACAGCCCCCCCCCGTGTGTATCCTTTTATCGCAGATAAGACTGCGTTCCCAGTGTAACAGTCAAGCCTTATATTGACCATCAATGAGCTATTCACTGACTAAGCTGTGCCAGTCTGACTGGAGTTAGACCAATGCAACTGTAGTCAGAGACTATATAAGGGCCCTGTCAGCCTGTAAAGAGAAAGAGAACTCATTTGCTATGACTTGGGCCAAGGCTTTGTCTTTTTCTAAAAGATACCTTTCCAGTGCCAGGTCTTTCCCATTTCCTGTTCACTCTCCTCTGGAAACAGGAAGTAACCAAAGCTTGCATAGATCCAAGAACAGTAGGCCATGTCATAGGGCCACTGTCCTGGCCAGAAAAGGACTAAGATGGGGCAAGCTGGGCACTAGCATGGAGAAAATGTGCTTTTTCCTTGTGGTTTCTCCATTTTCATTTCCCCTCTTACTGGCTAGTGAGTGCAGATTCAAATAACCTTTTTGGTCTTGTGATAACATCTAAACTTTGGATTTGGTTGTTGGAGAGATGAAATCAAGCAGATGTAAAGACTTAAATTGGTCCAACTTTTTAAGCCTGTGGATGGAAAAGGGGCCACATGTTAAACCTGACAAGCTCAGGGAAAGCCTACATAGTGGGGCATACATATTCAGAAACCAAAAATAACCACTTAAGATGGCCTGACCATAAAAATTCCTAACTAAGGTGGGCCATGGCAGGAAGTCACATCTTTAGCCTGAAACTTCTTGGATAAGATCAGTCTTTACTTTAAGTGAGCCTGTCTATTGTCTTGTGCATCTAAGATAACATACCCTTGGAATCTTAGTAATCCTTTTTTTCCAGGACCCCAAGGCACAATCCACCCTGAGCAGAAAACTACAGAATCCCTCATTGTTCTTGTCCCCTGATTACCATCTCTATGTGCTGTAAAATGCTATTAACTATCCTGTGCCCACCAATGTAAAAGAAGTATCTGTCTCTCCAATTTACTTTTTATCCAATCCCAGAGATTTACATCCCCACACCCAGCCCCTGCTTTGCTTTCTCCCACCCCTTTAATTTACCACCAATGGATTTCATGTAACCGTCCTCTTTTCATTCTAGTGTATAAAATAAATTGCAAAACTGCAATTTTCCAAAACATTTTCTCAATCCGTTGAGATTTTCCTTGTTGGCAGTTTGGCTCAAATAAACTCATAAGCTTTCTCTTAGGCTGGATGTTTTTTCATTGACAAGCCTAATTAGACTGAAAAATTGGTGCTCCATATGGCCAAGCCTGCAATCTTAAATTACCTGCTCCAGTGGATTACTCTATATACCCTTCTCTCACACCCTTACAAGGAAGTGAAACGGGGCAGCACCTGAGTCCTGAGTCCTGGGCTCGTGCTGCCTGTGCTGCTCAGCCAATAGATCAACACGTGTTGGGCTATAGGATAAGTGTTTATTGTCAGAGCACTGGTGGTCTGAGAAGGCAATGGGTTAACACGTCTAAAAGCTGCCTTAACATTCTCAGACCAACTTAGTTTTTTTTGTTCGTTTGTTTGTTTTTTTAGCTGAGCCATCCTGCTACCTTTTGGCAGCTCAGCTTGGGCTGGACATCGAACTGCTGTTGCTCAGAGCTCAGTTTGCACTCTTGAGCGAGCTCTTAACCAACTGAGCCACTCAGCCGGCCCCAGCTTAGTGTGTTTAAGAGAAAATCTGGGCATTCCTCCAGAGACTAGTGATGGTTCTGGGGGTCTGCATGGAGCCTTCCCTCTGGCAACATGGTTCTCCAGTGGTTCAGCAACCCATGAACAATGATGGGAATAGTCTGGAAAGAATGCTAGACCATTGAGATTGTGATCAATGAGCTTAAGGGTATTGATCGTAAGTTTCAGGGTAATTTTCTAAAATGGAACTGCGACGGGACATTCTGGGCTCAAGTCACAGAGGGATGATCTATTGTTAAGCTATGAGGTCTGACAATTAAGTTGGCAAATATGTTGCAGTGATGTTGCTAACCTTTTTTGATATCAGAGGGATTATTCATTATGAACTTGTACCAACTGGGCAGGTAACCAAGTTTACCATTCGGAAGTGCTGAAAAGGCTGCGTGAAAAAGTTAGACGACCTGAACTTTTCTCCAACAATTCATGGCTCTTGCATCACGACAATGCACTAACTCACGCGGCACTGTCTGTGAGGCAGTTTTTAGCCAGTAAACAAATAACTGTATTGGAACAGCCTCCCTACTCACCTGATCTGGCTCCCAATGACTTATTCTTTACTCAAAGATAAAGGAAATATTGAGAGAAAGACATTTTTTTTTTTTGAGGGCAGTGTCACTGGCCCTCATATGTGGGACGTGAACCGAGGCCGCTGGCTTCTCAAGGCAGCGCTTAACCACTGCGCCACTCGGCGGGCCCAGAGAGAAAGACATTTTGATGACATTCAGTGCTGGCATCGGTACATAGCTTCCCAAGGGGAGTACTTCTGTTGTTGGAGAGTGGGTCTTTCTCGGCACAAAGTCCAGGTCCTTGGCAACTCGAGCAAAGAATTGAACGAGATACCAGAGTAAAGCAGTAAAATAAGTAGTTTATTAGAAGAGATAGTACATTTAGAAGTAAAAGTAGACCTGAGTACTAGAGGATGGCTCAAGGGCCCATGACTAGAAGTTACATTCCAAAGAGAGTGGAGTGGGCCACACGCAAAGGCGAGGCTCAAAGGGAAGAAGCAGAAGCAGCAGCCAGCAGCAGCAGCAGCAGCAGCGGCGGGGGCGGCGGCGGCGGCGGCGGCGGCGGCGGCGGCGGCGGCGGCGGCGGCGGCTGCAGCAGCAGTAGTAGTATCTTTCCAGGACTTGGGGTTTTTATCCCTTTTTCTCTAGAATGGGCTGTTCTTTTCTGGGCGTGGGACCACTTGATTGGCACCTGTGATTGACAAGAGGTACTGTGCAGGTGTGAGTGACTGGTCTGATCTGGTTAGATATTTTGTGCCCATTTGCTCTTCCCGCAGGGGTAGGTAATTACAATACAAAGGGGAGTTTTGGGTGGAGAGGGGATGTCCCCCAGGCGGTCGCACTCTGTAGGACGTGTAGGAATGCAGAGATCCAATGCCTGCCTCTAAGTGCCTGCCTAGTTTTCCCCTTGAGAGATGTGATCCCCATAAAATCTCTATGGGGAGCTGAGGGACAGGAGGTCTCTTCTTCTGTATCTGCTTCTTGCTGGGCAGGGGCGTAGAGCTGTCCCTGCCTATTGGGGGTTCAGGGAACTCTCACCCTAGCTGGTCTCAGATGAGAGGAAGGGGTCTCAATCTCCGCCTGGAAGACCATGCTGGCTTCTTTGGTTGTGACTGGCAATCTTGCTGGGGTATCCCCTGTATCCCCAAGGCTCCTGAATGAGGACAAAAATATAAATCTGTTAGTTCTTATGAAACTTGTGGCTATTCAGCTCATCACTCAGGTGGAGTCAGTTGTCTGGACACAGAATGGGTTTGACTTTTAGCTTCCTGGCCTGGGGGATATTAGGAAGTCACAGGCTTTCAAATAGTTATCTGAAGCAGGGGTAGAAGACTTCTATTGTTTCAGATTCAGAAACTGATTTACAAAGCAATTAAGAAGCAAGGGGGATCTTCAGTCCAAGATTCACAAACTGGTTAGAAGAGCAATCAAAGTCCAAGAGCTAAGAAACTAAAGAACTAGGGAGGAGACTTAACATTTTTTTTTTTTTTTGAGGGCAGTGTCACTGGCCCTTATATGTGGGACCGAACTGGGGCCACTGGCTTCCCAAGCCAGTGTTCAACCATTGCGTCACTTGGCTGGCCCCGACTTAACATTTTTATACTTAACATTTCTATAGGAAAGAAAACTTTAAAGTTTTTCAGTGGTGGGGGTTGGTGCTGCTCAGTTGCCCGGTAACACTTCGAAGGTGACCATAATGATATTCAGCGATGAGGTATGTAGCACTATTTCTACAATGAGTTCACAAACTTAATTGTCAGACCTCATATAAGTTAAAGAAAAGGTAAGACTGAGGACAAGGCCTTTACTACAGGAGTGCCAACGGGGACCTGCTTCAGAAGGATATTTGGTTAAGGTCAGGATTTAGGTCTTTTTGGGGTCTCCTAGTTATAACCTTGTAATAGTGCCAGTTTTGCCATCATTTTAAGAATAGCTTTAATAAATGGAATCAAGAGAAATATAATCACTTCAGGAAGAGTAGTCGTTCCGCATGTTCAGAAGGTAGCTGGATGCACCTAAACAGAAAATTCCCAACTTCACTTGACTTTTTGTTGTTGTTGTTGGATTACTGGAAGGACATTTGAGAAGTTCATAAGTAATACATAGATACACTCTCATAGTAAAATCAGAGTAAAAAGTGAAAATTTGCCTTTGTCACACCCTTGCTCCATCCTGTGCCCCTCAAAAGCTGAGGTGAACCAGTTTAGCATGCATCCTTCCAGGCCATACTCTATGCATTTGTAAATAGTCACATATATACACATATAATACATAGGTTTTTTAGTTTAGTTTTTTTTTTTAAACATAAATGGGATCCTATAATTCACCATTTATGATCATTTTCAAGGAATGATGTCAGAAAAATGCTGCTGCTAAATGTGGAGTGAGGGTAGGAAGAGGTTGTACCTTGGGTTAACATGTCTATGGGGAGTTCATAAATTTTTCTAACTCTCAACAATTTGTAAAGAAGCCCTTACAGATTTTTCCCAAAGTGGAATTAAAGACATTTTTGTAATCACTATGCCATGCCAAACAGCTTTCCAGAAGGACTGAACCATGTTAAATGGGTATCAGCTGTGACAACCTGTCCTGGGATTTCCATTTTCACTTAGCTTATTTGCTTAGTGGATATATAATCATAGCTTTAGTTTGCTTTTCTTTGATTGCTGGCAAAACCTTGTATTTTTCCATGAAATAGGGTGAAAGGTTTTTTTTTTTTTTTTTTTCACTCTATGCCTTTTTTTGTGCAGAAAACCCAGCTATGGTATTTTCTCATTAGCTCCTACTGAACTGCAACATCTGCATTTCTCCTTCTGAGCTTCGGAGCCTCTGGGCAAGGAAGGGTGATTTGACTTAAATACCAGGGTTGCCAAAAAAACGTACACAAGTAGACACTTTGGTCAACATTGCCCAAGCAGTAGTTCGCTGTGATCAGAAGTGTCTGGGGCCAGCCGAGTGGCGCGGTGGTTAAGAGCTAGCTTGGGACGCCAGTGGCCCGGGTTTGGATCCCACATCTGAGGGCCGTTGACACTGCCCTCTAAATAAATAAATAAATAAATAAATAAATAAATAAATAAATAAATAAATAAAAAGAAGTGTCTGGACGCTGATGGTAACCACTTGGAGCACCTCTTGTAATTGCAGAAGTCAAACATGACTTGTATTCATCTTTTGTTATCGGTATATATTGAGTTTTAATAGTTTTTTCCTTTCTAAAAATGCATATACATTTTTTTTTTTGGCACCCTTTGTATAATTAGAGAGCAATATGCCCTCCAGAATGGGGGAATTCTTGCAAATTTGCTGGTGGGCATTAGGAAGCAGTAGCCATGACTGGTGATCAGTCTAAAAGAGGAATTCTTCCTAAGTACCACAAAGAAGCTGGGACCACAGCGCAGGCTTCCAGGAGAGCCAGCTTGGGGCTCTGCTCCTCTCTCCCCTCCTTCCTCAGGAGAAGATTCTGGCTGGGCAACTGCCCTGAGCCAGATGCAGTCCTGAAGGCAGAATGGTTGGGGAACTGAAGGTGTGGTCTCTGGAGATGCTTCCTCTTGTGTCCAGGGCCTGGGAAGGGGGCCTGGACTAGCCCTGCCCGGAGTATTGGCAGACGTTCCTGGGCACTTGGCTGGTGTCCTGCCCTGGGGTAATCTTTCCTCTTTAGAGCTATGAGGTCTGAGATTAAGGCTGGAATGCTGGGGTCGGGGAGAAAACACTGGCCCACTTCAGTTCTGCCAAACTTTCAGATTTCCTAGTCTGGGGAAAGGCTACCAGCCTCACTCCTGGAATTCTGCAATGGGGCTTTGGGGTTCTTTGCCTCCTGGATGAACTCACTGGTGGATTGGCTAGCTTGTTAAGGACACCAGTGCCCTAAGTCAGGGTTTCTAACTTTTGTGTGTGTCATAGGCCCCTTTGGTGGTCTAGTAAAGGCTAAGAACCCCTTCTCAGATTATTTGCCAACATTATGAAAATGTCCAAATATCCAGAAAAGTTGAATTTTATGGAGAACACCTGGTTTCTTCCATTAACAGTTTACTATGCTTGTTCTATGACATATTTTTCCATCTGTTCATCCATCAGTTTTTATTTATTTATTTATTTATTTATTTATTTATTTATTTATTTATTTATTTTTGAGGGCTGTGTCACTGGCCCTCATATCTGGGACCCAAACCGGGGCCGCTGGCTTCCCAAGCCAGCGCTTAACCACTGTGCCACTCGGCCGGCCCCTTCATCAGTTTGTTTGTAAATACATAAAAGTTTACAAAGAACCAACTATGTTGAACACAATGATCAAAATATTTTTAAAATTTATGACATGGTGATAGATGTGCTTTATTAATGTATTAAGTAGTAGGTCTAATATGCTACTGTCTCTTTGACTACCAAATGATTTTTAATTGAAATAATTTCCTTTGTCATTTTTTTTTTTTAAGATTTTTTATTGGGGAATTGGGGGAGGGGACCAGACAAGTTGCTGTCTTTTTGTTCTTCAGTCTAGTTGCGGAGGACGTTGCTTCACTGGCTTATGTTGGTATCATCATTGCACTCTTCCCGGATGAGGCAGATAGGTCGCTGGCTTCTGGATGGTTGCTCACCATTGCTGGGGCTTGTGCAGCCCAGCTGCAGGTGGAGCTATTGTTAGCTGTAGAGGACAGTGTCACTGGCCCTCATATGTGGGATCCGAACTGGGGCCACTGGCGTCCCAAGCTAGCTCTTAACCAATGTGCCACTTGGCCGGCATTTTTTTTTTTTTTTTAGCTGAGCCATCCTGCCACTCCACCTGTTGGCAGCTCAGTGGCAGCTCAGCTTGGACTGGGCATTGAACTGCTGTTGCTCAGAGCTCAGCTCGCACTCTTGAGCGAGCTCTTAACCAACTGAGCCACTCGGCTGGCCCCTCCTTTGTCGTTTTTAATTAGCTGGGCATTCCACTGTACCACCATTGATGTCATCTATGATGTCATGAGGGTGCCACCCACCCAGCTTACAGACTGGGTGGTCCCCAAGATCTGTTTAATGTTTCCAGAGAGTCCTCTAGCGAAAGATTGGTGCTACATCTTTCAGGCAGTGTTGACAATCTCATCAAAAGTCATATTTCCACTGTGCTTAACGTTTTTTTGCTTCTGTTCTTGGCGGTTCTTTGAGGGTTTCGATGATCAGAGCAGAGGTAGAAGGTACTACCTCAATCTGGGCCTGTCTGTTCTGAATGGTCAGTTTCACTGTAACCCTCAGACCCTTCCAGTCACTGGTTGCTTTGGCAATGTCATCACCAACCTTTTTTGGAGACAGACCAGGGGACCGATCTTGGGGGCCAGGGCAGACCTGGCACCAACTTCCCCACTGCTGCACCTCAAGTATACGACATTGACCTCTTGGGGTTGAATTTCTGTGGCATGGTGGAAGCAGTTGGTGTCAAATTCATCCAGATTTGGGACAATCGAAGAAAGTTGAAACTCGGCCTCCTCCAAGCTGAAAGCCAAAAGACCTGTGCTACTTTCAAAGTAATGATGACCTTAAACTGTATTTGAGGTATTTATAATACCTGTAAGGTAATGGGAAAAATACCTGTAATTTCTATTGATGTTACGATACAGGTACTGCTAAAAAAAAAAAAAAAAAGATAACAGGTACAGGTACCATGGTTTGTTGCCTATGTTCATAATTAAGGCAAATGTTAAATTTTCAGTTCAAGGGTAGTAAAAATAAGTAACATTTTTTCCATTCAATTTCACAGACTTCCCTCTATATATACTCTGGTCCATTTAGTAAAAGCATAGGTCATACCCTGGGCTTTGTACTTTTGCAGCTGACCTTGATCACCCCAGGCAGCACTGGCTCTGTTTTATGGAAGAGGAAACAACTTCCCCAAGTCCACGGGGCTGAAATAAGGCAGAGTCGTTTTTCCAGTAGCAGGTTTTTGGATCTCCAGGTCTAATGTGTTTTCCACAAAAGCTTCGTTACAGACTGGGCAAGGCAGAGGTGACAGCACTGGTGGAGTGGTGGTTTTCAGACCTTGCTGGGCAGAATTATTTACAGCGGAGCTCAACCCTTTGGGTTCCTTGGCCCCGCTCCTTCTCGCCTGGTTTGGGCCTGGGAATCTGCCTTTTTGGCAAGCACTCCAGGTGATTTTGATGCAAGAGCTGAACCCTATGACACACTATTTAGGAGGTCAGGGTTTGTTCATTGAGTATACTTTGTCCCTGGGTAACCCTCAATGCAGACTTGGAGTCTTGATGACTAAGAAGTCACTTCAGGAGACAAATTTAACTTAATGCTCTGGTGGAATTATCTGTGTTGAAATCGATGAATATGCACACAAAAATAAAAACAGTCACTTTACTCAGACACTTAAATATGCAGGCTAACGGCAGAGGCAGGGTGATCAGGAATCAATTCACCCTCCCTCCCTTCCTTTCCTCCTCCCCCTACTCTTCTTCCTTTCTCTCTCTCTCCTCCCCTTCTCTTATTTTACCAGTTTCCATGACTTATTCTACCTACTTCATGAAGGTCTTATGGTACAGGGTGGTAAACCTTTTCCTGCCTTCATAGTCCTAAACAACAGAGAAGCTATGTACCCAGCTGTAACTGTAACTTCCTAGATCGTACAAATCCTGTCCTTTGGAAATTTAGAGAAAGAGAGGGATCCAGGAAGATTTTGTGAAGGAGACAGACCCCTGTTAGCTGAGCCTTGAAGCCATGAAGGACTGAGGGGATACTCCCCTGTGCAAAGGCATGGAGGTTGGGAAGTGAAAGATATGATGAAGCATGCAAGCCAATTCCCTGAAGCTGGGTACAGTGTGTAAAGGGGCATGTGAGGCTGGGAGGGGAGGTGGAGACAGTAACTGCAGTGAGGAATGAGCATCTACAGAACTGTGTACGAGGAACTATGGGAAGCCACACTTGCAGTGTTTATATGAGGATTTCCGGTTCATTCCTATTTCATTACCACCTTGTGAACCTGAGGAGAATGGAGAGAAGGGGGTGGGTGTGAGGAGTTTCATAAATGGTGTGACGGAAACCACCACAGGAAGGAGGAAGAACAAGATGAGCTTTTGCTGAGGTGTCTTGTGTTACAGCTGTCGGTGCTCTGTGGGTGTGGTTGACCTGAGTTTAAATAGCTTTTTTAATGCCCAGTGGAACAGC
Source organism: Aselliscus stoliczkanus (assembly GCA_033961575.1). Taxonomy (NCBI): domain Eukaryota; kingdom Metazoa; phylum Chordata; class Mammalia; order Chiroptera; family Hipposideridae; genus Aselliscus; species Aselliscus stoliczkanus. The sequence goes on from CM066739.1 coordinate 12,094,440, forward strand.
ACTTGACTCTTTTTAAGTGTTTAACAATTCAGAAGAGCTTTTTTCCCCCAGGTCAAATTTTGAGAAGTAAGTAATGAGTAAGAGCCAATCAATTAAGATGGGTCACACAAGCTTTGGTGGACTTGGAAATGCTTCCCACAGAGAAGAGCTTCCTTTTTTCTCCTGACTGTATCGAAATGACATTAATAATGCATCTGCAGGCGGGCCGAGTGGCGCATTGGTTAGGAGTTGGCTTGGGTCGCCAGCTCTGAGCAGTGAGGCCCCGGTTCGGATCCCACATAGGGCCAGTGACACTGCCCTCTATAGCTAAGGTGGTGAACAGCAGCTCCACCTGGTTGCCTCTATAGCTAAGATGGCCGGCAACAGTGTGGGCTGCCATAGTGTTGTCGGAGAGTGGGCCTTTCTCGGCACAAAGTCCAGGTCCTTGGCAACTCGAGCAAAGAATTGAACGAGATACCAGAGTAAAGCAGTAGAATAAGTAGTTTATTAGAAAAGATAGTATATTTAGAAGTAAAAGTAGACCTGAGTACTAGAGGATGGCTCAAGGGCCCATTACCAAAGAGTGTGGAGGGGGCACATGCAAAGGGGAGGCTTAAACGGAAGAAGCTGCAGCTGCAGCACCAGCAGTAGCCCTGTGCTTCCCTCCCAGCACTTGGGGATTTTATCCTTTTTCTCCAGGATGGGCTGTTCTTTCTGGGCGTGGGACCACTTGATTGGCACCTGTGATTAACAAGAGGTACTGCGTAGGTGTGAGTGACTGGTCTGATCTAGTTGGATATTTTGTGTCCACTTGCTCTTCCTGCAGGGGTAGGTAATTACAATACAACGGGGAGTTTTGGGTGGAGAGGGCAAGTGCCTCAGGCGGTTGCACTCTGTGGACGTGTAGGAATGCAGAGACCCAATGCCTGCCTCTAAGTGCCTGCCTAGTTTCTCCTTGAGAGACGTGATCCCCATAAAATCTCTATGGGAAGCTGAGGGACAGGAGGTCTCTTCTTCTGTATCTGCTTCCTGCTGGGCAGGGGCGTAGAGCTGTCCCTGCCTATTTGGGGTTCACGGAACTCTTACCCTAGCTGATCTCAGATGAGAGGAAGGGGTCTCAAGCTCCACCTGAAAGACCACGTTGGCGTCTTTGTTTGTTGGGGTATCCCCTGCATCCTCAAGGCTCCTGAATGAGGACAAAAATATAGATCTGTTAGTTCTTATGAAACTTGTGGCTATTCAGTCCATCACTCAAGTGGAGTCAGTTGTCTGGACACAGAATGGGTTTGACATTTAGCTTCCTGGCCTGGGGGATATTAGGAAGTCTGAGGCTTTCAAATAGTTATGGGAAGCAGGGGTAGGAGACATATTGTTTCGTATTCAGGAACTGATATACAAAGCAATTAAGAAGCAAGGGGGATCTTCCTTCCGTCCAAGATTCACAAACTGGTCAGAAAAGCAATCAAAGCCCAAGAGCTAAGAAACTAAAGAACTAGGGAGGAGACTTAACATTTCTATAGCAAAGGAAATATTAAAGTTTTTCAGTGGTGGTGGTTGGTGCTGCTCAGTTGTCCGGTAACAATAGGCTACAGTGAATGACCGGCAGCCAGTGTGAGCAGCCAAGAGCCGCTGTGAGCGACCGTCCAGAGGCCGGCGATTGACTGCCTCACCTGGGAGGAGCACAATGATAATACCAACATGGGCCAGTGAAGCAACTAGAATGAAGAACAAAAAAAAGGACCATAACTTGTCTGTTTCCCTTCCCTGATTTCCCAATAAAATCTTAATAAATAAATAAATAAATAAAGCATCTGCTACTTCATTTTATTTTATTTTATTTTATTTTATTTTATTTTATTTTATTGGGGAACAGCCATGGTTATTGGTTACCCATTGCTTTCATGATACAATAGCATAGTTGACTCTTTTAGGGAGGGCACATCTCATAGTGGCCCATGCGGGGATCAAATTGGGAACCTTGGCTTCATCAGCACCACGCTCTAACCAACTGAGCTAACCTGTCACCCCAGCATCTGCTACTTCTTAAATGGACCAATAATGTCTATTAATGGAATGTGTTTATCATAGCAGGACTGCCAGAGCAAAAGAAAAATTAAAGGATAAATTGCCTGGGGCCCTTGTGAAACCCTTTCCATGCCATGATTTCCCCACTCCTGTCCCTTCTGGGCCACCCAGTATACTTGGGAATCTGAAGGAATGCTGGGTCTGCAGATGGTCCCTGAAGGCTTTGTGGTGACCTCTTTTGTGACCTAGGACAGACTCAAATCTCTTGTGTCTAGGCTCGCATGATCCCTCCTCCTTTGGGGTGGGAAATAGAAGCACATTCACTGTGTGTAAGGAACGCCTGAACCTCTATTCCAAGAACCATATTGTTTTATGGGATTTATGTTTTCTTTATTGTACTTCCTTTAGGTTTTTGGAGAGCATTTTCTGAGTTTGTTAGCCTCTCAGGCTAAGGGGAAGTCCTCACTAGGGCTATCGGGGAAAGGAGGAACCCGTGTGTCTTTGGAGACTGCAAGGTGGCCAAGTGCCACCTCCAAGCTGCTGATGGAAACACAATGATGCTATTGGCCACTTTCCTGCAGCCAATAGTTTCTCCCTCAGAAGGTTCTTCTTATCCCCTAGAGAATGGGAATTTTTCTTAATTGAAGAGGTGATCTTGTAATTCTGCCTCTAAAGTTTCAACCCCATTGCACCATACTTACTCCTTTACAATCTATAAAATTCATAGAAGGGAGAGAGAATGGTACGGGGGAAAGGCTGGCATCTGAAGCAGGAGGGTCTGTTTTCCCCTAAGCAGAGCCCCCAGCACATTTCTTAGTAGAGAGCAGAGAGGATTCTGTCTTTCAGTTCAAGACACTTGAGGATCCGCTGTGGTTTTTACTAGAGACTGTCCTCGGACCCAGAGCAGACCTAGATGGCCCAGGGGTGTATCCAAACCACACAAAACAATAGACTTAGGATGCTGGCAAATCTGTGGGGCAAGTGAGATATGTAAAAAGAAAGAGGTCCTTTATAAATTCATTTTGTAATTCCCTATCACTTTGCTGCTGGAACCTTAAATCATCCAACTAGACAAAGGCTTGTGACCCAGAAGAGAACGGTTCATTCACTGCCAGCCCCTTTCTTTCAGGTGGACGATGCTGTAATGAAGCATGATGTGGACTCCTTTGTGGGAGGGGAGAGAAGGGGCACGGTGGTGAGGCTGGGAGGGGGCTTTGTCTACTTTGAAGTCTAGCCATTTGCCCCTGACCTCTGAGCCAGGGAGTGAAGTTTAAGGGCACCCAGTCTGTTCCCAGCATGCCAGGGTGGAGCTCTCAGCCCCAGCAGCAGTGGGAGCCCCTGCAAAGGTGCCAATGCTCTTGACTGACCCTTCACTCATGAGGCATCATCAGAGAGCCTGTTTCCCCCGAGGAACACTATACAACTAGGTAAGATGGTTTTGTGCAGGCCCAGCAAAGCTGATATGTGAGCTACACACAAAATGTAGAAGAAGCCCTGGGCTCTAGAGGACAGAGCCCTTGAGTGGATGGCCCAAGGCCTTCTACTAGCCTCAGCTTCTCAGGTGACCTTGGACCTCATTCCATCAAGTATGAAATGGGCTCGTCAGTTACCTTTCTGGCCTGGCTCACAGAGTGAGTCCCATGAGTTGATGTGGAAACTAAGACTCTGTGCTCATAGTGACCTGGAGATGATTTCTTGTGCTGGCCAACCAGATTGCCTGGATTCAATTTCTGGCCCAGGTACTTACTAATGGTATGATCACAGGCACATCTAACCTTTTAGGAAAAGAAAGGATAATAATTGTACCAACTACATAGAGTTGTAACGATTAAATGAGCCTATCCACGTAAGGCATAGAGAATAGCACCTAGCAAGTAGTAAGTATTCCTTCTGGTGGTGATGGTGGTGAAGGTGGACAGCATGTCCTGGGGCTCTGAGGCTGTTGAGATGGAGTTAGGTAGAAACCGGGGAAACCATCACTCAAAAGCAGCAGGCAATTTTCTCTCAAGAGGACGATTCATCTTGGTTTAGGGAACATCCCTGACTTGGACTTTTAATAATGCAAATGTAAAAAGCAAAAGCCCCTTCTTCTACTTTGGATATAATGGGTATTGGGTCTGACCTTGTGAGGTGGTGAGCTGGCCCCAGCCATGTGGAGGTAGATTGCAGATATTGGGGTTTGCAGCTTGTGAGAAGTTATTTTTCCAAATTGTCTTTTTTGTTGTTGTTTTTTTAAACATTTTTTTTTTTAAATTTGGGAATTGGGGGAGAGGAATAGCGTTGGGGACTCGGGGAAGGGAAACAGACAAGTTGCTGTCTTTTTGTTCTTCAGTCTAGTTGCGGAGGACGTTGCTTCACTGGCCCATGTTGGTATTGTCTTTGCGCTCTTCCCGGATGAGGCAGATCGGTCACCAGCCTCTGGATGTCGCTCACCCCGGCTATTGGCAGCTCACATTGGCTGCCGGCCACTCACTGTAGCTATGGCAGCCCACTGCAGCAGGTGCTTCAGCCTACACCGTCGCCAAGGCTTGCACAGCCCAGCTCCAGGTGGAGCTGTTGTTAGCTGTAGAGGGTAGTGTCACTGGCCCTCATATGTGGGATCCGAACCAGGGCCGCTGGCATCCCAAAACCAGCTCTTAACCAGTGCGCCACTCGGCTGGCCCTTTTCCACATTGTTTTTGACCATGACCCACAGGAAGAAATATATTCCCCATCATAATGTCATATGTATACACTCATATGTCAAGCAAAAGTTTTTACAAAACCATGACTGCCCTTAACTTTCTTAACCGACTGAGCCACTCAACTGGCCCTTACCCTTATTTTCTTAAACACACTCTGATATTTTCTTTTTGTTTGTTTGTTTTGGATATACTGTTGTAATCCAGTAAATGGACATCATGACCCACCAACGGGCCTGGACCTAGTAGTCTAAGAAGCTGTGCTGTGTGGGAGCCCACAGTGGGGGCAGGGGTCTGGCCTGGCCCTGAGAATAGCCCTTCTCCTCTGGTCATCCCTTATGTGGTCTCTAAAGCTTCAGGATGGTTCTGACAAAAGTTGCAGCCTGGTCTTGGCCGGGCCATAGGGCGATCAGGAGGGGCTGCCCGTAGTGCAGGACAAATGCGAGCTGAGTCCCTTCTCTAAAGCCAGAGGGGCAGTTATCACAAGCCACCGAGGGCAGGGAGCCTCGCATTTCAGCCTCTCCAGCAGTACAGAGTAGGTGCTCAGTAAAGATTTAAGGAATTAAGAATAGGGAGTCCTGTTCTCCCTAAGTAAGGAAGTAAGTCCTGCCTGGACTGGGGCTAGTCATAGGCCCTGTCCTGTGATCTGGGGCCTCAGTTGCTCCACCTGCTGAATGAGGCCTGGTCTCTGGGGGATCCTCCAGCTGAACAAAGAGACCACAAAGCCTGGAGCACCTTTGGGGAGTGGACACCATCCTACATGCTGTTTGTGCAAAAGTGGGGCCCTGTGGGAGGGGGGGGTGATGCTTTCCAGCCTGGAGCTCTTCTCCAGGCCAGACCGGAGACCCTGAAAGACCACACCTTCCCCATGGGCTTAGGTTGAGGGGATATTCATAGGTGTGATGTTACTCAATGGAGGCTGTATCTCCTCTGAGTGCTGGAGAGCCGTGTGGGGGGAGGGCCGAGGAAGAGGCTGGCAGGAACATGAGGAAAGGAGATCTGGTGACAGTTCCCAAGCCTTTCCTCCAGGATGACCTCAGCTTCTAAAATCCCTAGTCATGATTGGGACAGGGAGGAAGGTCCAAATCCCTTCTCTGTTTAAAAAAATCTGGCCTGAGTTTATTCACTTAACAAATATAGACTGAACAATTCTATGGCAGGCATAGCGGTGGGCGTGGGATACAGAGATGTCCAAAGGCAAAGTCCCTGCCTTCTTGGAGCTTATGATCTTAGTGGGAAACACCATCAGGAAAGGAGATCATATCCACGAGTGACACGTGCCCTAGAGGAATAAGAAGGGGTAATAAGATAGAAAGTGATTGGGGTCGGGGGCAACTTTTGGTGGGTGGTAGTAATAAGACAGATTAGTTAGTGTAACAATTCGGCAGTTAGGAATTCCCTGGTAGAATGAACAAAAGATAATTAACTCCTTCCAACCAGCGACATCAATCACACACTGAGGCAACTGGACTAACAAGGACTCTGCCCTCAGCCCTGACCCCAAATGGACACAGCTTTAAAGATAATTTTCACAGATTATCCAATTACACTCTAAGGCGACTAGAATATTTTTTAAAAAAGCCTCCTCCAGGCTGAAATGGCCAACAAAATAAATCCAACCTGTCCAAACAAGTGCCAGTTTTCTCCCCAGATAGGCCCGGAAAAGCAAATAAACAGAAGCCTCCCCTTTAGTCAGCGGACACTCCATTTTCGGATGCTCCTTCTCTTTTAGAGAACTGTATCTCTCTGCTCTAATAAACTGTTCTTTTCTGCAAACTTTGCCTCTCTGGTCCGTGTCTCCATTCTTTGGTGTTACGAGACCACGAATCCCGGTCACATACAGGAAAAAACCTGCATCTGTAAGAACAGGCCTTTTTGAGGAAATGGCATTTGAGTTGAAATTGATGAAATATATCGGGGGTGGTAGTGAGCTCAGGTGGTCATAACACCAAGGTTGCCGTTTGATTCCCACATGGGCCAGTGAGCTATGCCCTCCACAACTAGATTGAAACAACTACTTGACTTGGACCTGATGGGTCCTGGAAAAAACATACTGTTCCCCAATGAAGTTTAAAAAAAAAAAGCATAAATCTGTGCTTCCCAAATGGCAGTTTGAGAACAAAATTCATATTCCCAGACCCCTCCTTAGACTTAGCAAATGAAAATGTTAGGGGCAGGGCCCAGGAATCCTCATTTTTCTTCCAAATGGTTCCCATGTACACTAAAACTGGAGATCTACTGCCCCAGGGGCTTTTTAGTTTTAGGGAGGATCATATCTGGTGAACTTCAGGGCACCTTAAGACTTCCAGAGCCTGTAGTTCAGGGAAAGGGAAGTTCTCATTGGTGTGTGAGGGCCAGGCTAGGAAGAGAAGGAGGGCTGCATCTGGTTGGATGGCAGGATGAAAGGATGCAGAAAATGACCAAGCACAGCTCCTCACACACCATGGGAGAGCCCTGCCTCTGGCTGATCTCTGAGATGCTCGCCCTCATCCCTGCTCCCACTCCCTCCTGGACTGTGAGGGTCACAGCCTTAGCCGCCTAGATTAGGTATTAGATCTGTAACTTGCTTTGGTGCATGCCCTCTCTGCAGTCCTATCTTATGACCCTGGGCCTTGGTTGCCTTTGTCTCCCCACCCCTACCCCATGTACTCCAGGTGTGGTACAGAGTTCTTTATGCTGTGGGCACTCAGACCTGCTTGGCAACTGACTCCCTGGGAGTGTGGGGTTTTATACCTGTGGGAGCTGCTGCAGTAAGAACACCCACTTAATAACAAAGGACACAGGAGCCATGGATCTGTCGCGTCTTTAGTCTCTTTCAGCCTGGATGGTGGGGGCCCAGGTTCCCCCAAGGAGCAAAAAAACCTGTTGTGTTTACCTATAAATGCTCTTTATCCCCTCTTCACCTCCACTTCCAGTATTGTAGGTCCCTCCTTCCCTTGCCTCAGTTTCCCCATCTATTCAATAGGAGGAACCACTGGAATTTCTTTCTGAGTAGATAAAGGGGGAGGGGCGGTTTGCTTTGAAAGGAGCTCTCCTCTCATCTTCTGGTCTCCTCGCTACTGCCGTGCAGCCTGCGATCTTCTCCAGCTGGGGCACGTGCGGTCTTCTGCCTCCGAGAGTGCCTTCCCAGGCCACCGGCGTGGCTCACTGTCCTCTGGTGTCACGGTCAGTTCAGGGAGGAGGAAGAGGTGGCGGCAAGGTCGCAGCCTGCGGCTCTGCACTGCCCCCGCCCAGCTTCCCGCCGTGCTGTCTCAGCCTGTCCAGTAACCCGCGGCCCTGGGCGCCCTGCAGCCCTCGGCATCTGCCCGCCTGCCGGCCCAGGCACGTTGGAGCCGCACACAGGAGCCACCGCCACGCGGAGAAAGCGTCCAGGCCCCAGCTGCGGGACCCACGCGCGCGGAGGCGGCGAGCGAGGGGCGGTTCCTATGCGGCACATGGGTGGCGGCGCGGTCCCCAGGCCCAGGTGAGAGAGCACCATGGGGCAGGCGGGCTGCAAGAGTCTCTCCCGGGCGCTGTTCGACTACAAGACCGAGAAGTATGTCATCGCCAAGAACAAGAAGGTGGGCCTGCTCTACCGGCTGCTGCAGGTCTCCATCCTGACCTACCTGGTGGTGTGAGTGCTGGGGGTTGGGGGGAGGTGAGAGGGGAGGGGTGCGGGGCCAGCAGCTGTGGTCTCTCCAGGGTCCAGCAGAGAGCCTGTGTACACATGGTGTTTTCTGTTGTTGGGGGGTGGGTGCGTGGGTGGGTCTGTGACCCTGCTTGAGAGGAGGCCCTTCCTGAGCCCTTGGGTGTAAGGGCTGGGGGCTAAGGAGGGGGCCTTCTACTCTCTGGACACCGGCTCTGGAGGTGATGGAGAGGCAGCAGGGGCTTCTTGGTTCCCCCATCTATGAGGCTTTCCCTGAGCAGCTCCCTCCAGCAGCCTGGAGCCCCCAGTATTAAGGCTGTGGGAAGGGGGCAAGGCTGTAGGGGGGCTGGGCTGCAGCTGTCGCCCCGGCAGCCTCCCACACCGAGTAGGTTATTTATAATCACTGAACTCAGTGCCAAGCGTCGGGTCGGGGCAGCTCATGAGTCTGGTATGTCCCTCTGATCAACTCACCCCACCGGTGGCTGGCTTCTTTGGTGTCCAGCTGGGGGTCCTGCCCAGTGGCCTTCTGCCTGCGCCCACACATACCTCCTCCCCATCTGGCAGGAGCTGGTATGGTCAGCAGAGGGGCAGCTCCTTGGGGCGACTCAGTCACTGTCCAGAGCCCTCACCCCAAGCAAGAAGGAGACAGGTGGAAGGAGGAAATGACAGCAGAGGACTGGGATGCAGAGGTTGCTCTTTTACTCCTGCAGTAAACGCTGTTGAGTCCCGCCTATTTCCTGATTTGGGAGGAGCAGCTCCCGGGAGGGCAGCCCTGACCCCACCTGGAGGCCAAACGACTGGCATTCCCCCAGCTTCATCCTTAAGGCACCTGACTGTCTCCCCACTGAGGGCCTTGGGACATGCTGTTCCTATGCCTTCCCTCCTCTACTGGGGCAGCGCCCACTCATCCTTCTGGACCGGGCTTTCCCACAATTCCCTCTCCTTTCTCTCCCACATGTCAGGTAATTTACCACAGTGTAATTATATGCTTGTTTGGGGGATCATTTGCTTAATGTCTGTGTCTGACTCCCCACCAAGCTGAGGGTGCCATGAGGATGGGGCCTGGTATCACACAACTGCTTAGGCAATAGATGAGACATGAATGAATGTTGTTCCTTGAGTATTTGCTGAACGTTTCTGTCCAGGCTGTGCCCAGTGTGTCCCTATCAAAATGGCCAGTTGACTCAATGGTCACAGCCCTCTCAGCCTTCCTTAGAGACAGGGCAGCCGAGAGCTCAGGGCATGCTAGCTTTGCCCCCAGAGATGAAGAGTGTGGAAACATTTTGGTTTGCACCTGCTTTACAGAGAGGCCTTACTGGCACCCTGGGAGGTGCAGCACATCCTACACCTCTACTGCCTGACCTCCGGCAGGTACCTGGCCTCTCCTGGCCTCAGTTTTCCCAACTTTCCCAAGGGGAGGTTAACCTGAACAATCTCTAGCATGAACAGTAACACCAGCAATAAGTAGATGAGTTTTATTCATTGAGCTCTTCCTCTGTGCCAGGTACGTACTGTGCTAAGCAATTTACATGTACCATATCATTAAAAAATATTTTTTGTATTTTGACATAATTTTAGACTTACAGAAAAGTTGCCAGAGTAATACAAAAACTTTTTTTAATGCCCATCACCTAGATTCCCCAAATGTTAACATTTTGTACATTTGTGTTGTCCTTTTTCCTCTTTGTGTGTGTGTGTATGTGCATTTTTTTGTGACAGTTTCAAAGTAGATTGATGCCCCTTTGCTCTTATGTACTTCATTGTGTATTTTTTTTAAATTAGGAATTCTCTTAACCAAGTATAAGTATGAAGATTAGGAAATTATCTAAGCTATAGACCTTTTGTAAATTGTCCCAGTAATTACCTTTATAGCACAAGAAAATCTGAGCTCATGCCTTTCATTCAGTTGTCATGTCTCCTTAAGCTCCTTTAATCTGGAATTGTTCCCGAGTCTTTCTTTTTATTTCATGACATTGACGTTTTCTGAAGAATACAGGATTTTTTTTTTAAAGATTTTTTTAAATTGGGGAATTGGGGGAAGGGAACAGCATTGGGGAATTGGGGAAGGAGCACAGACAAGTTATTGTTCTTTTTGTTCTTCAGTCTAGTTGTGGAGGACGTCACTTCACTGGCCAATGTTGCTATTATCATTGTGTTCTTTCCGGGTGAGGTAGATTGGTCACCGGCCTCTTGACAGCCGCTCACAGCAGCTATTGGCAGCTCACTCCGGCTGCCGGCCGCTCACGCTGGCTGCTGGCCACTCACTGTAGCCTATGGCAGCAGGGGCTGCAGCCTACACCATTGCTGGGACTCACGCAACCCAGCTCCAGGTGGAGCTGTTGTTCACCATCTTAGCTGTAGAGGATACTGTCACTGGCCCTCATATGTGGGATCCGAACCAGGGCCACTGGTGTCCCAAGCCAGCTCTTAACCAACGCGCCACTCGGCTGGCCCTACAGGATGTTTTAAAAATAATTTTTAGGGCCAGCCAAGTGGCTCAGTTGGCTAAGAGCTCTCTCAAGAGTGCAAGCTGAGCTCTGAGCAACAGCAGTTCGATGCCCAGCCCAAGCTGAGCTGCCGCTGGGCTGCCAACAGGTGGCAGGATGGCTCAGCTAAAAACAAACAAACAAACAAACAATTTTTAAATTGAGGTAAAATTCACATAGCATATAATTCACCATTTTAAATTATACAATTCAGTGGTTTTTAGTATATTCACAATGTTGTACAACCATCACCACTACCTAATTCTAGCACATTTTTTATCACCCCCAAAAGAAACCTGTATCTAACGACAGTCAGCCAGTTCTCCCCTATCCTGATCCCTTGGTTACCACTCATCTACTTTTTGTCCCTATAGATTTGCCCATCTACACATTTCATATAAATCAAATCATGCACTATATGCCCTTTTTTGTCTGGCTTCTTTTATTTAGCATAATGTTTTCAAGGTTCATCCAAGTTGTAGCATGTATTCCTTTTATGGCTGAATAATATTCCATTGTTTGGATATGTCATATTTTGCTTATCCAGTCCTCAGCTGATGAACGTTTGAACTATTTCTACTTTTTGGCTATTATGAATAAGGCCGCTAAACACATTCATGTACACGTTTTTGTGTAAACATATGTTTTCAATTCTCTTGAGTATATACTTAGAGGTAGAATTGCTGGGTCATATGAAACTTTTGAAGGATTGCCAAACTGTTTTCCATAGCAGCTACAACTTTTTACATTTCCATCATCAAATACCAATTTCTCCACATCCTCATGAACACTTATTATTTTCCATTTTTTTTCTTTTTTTGGTATAGCCATCTTATTGGGTGTGAAGTGGTATCTCAAAGTGGCAAATCTTTTGATTTGCATGTCCCTAATGACTAATGATGTTGAGCATCTTTTCATGTGCTTGTTGGTCATTGGTACATCTTTTTTTGAGAAATGTCTATTCAAATCCTTGACCCATTTTTTATTTATTTGTTTGTTTGTTTGTTTGTTTATTCATTCATTAACTCTTTATTGCAAGTCACACTCTTTTTTTTTTTTTTTAAAGATTTTATTGGGGAAATGGGGGAGGGGAACAGCATTGGCAAATTGGGGAAGGGTAACAGACAAGTAGCTGTCCTTTTGTTCTTCAGTCTAGTTGTGGAGAACGTTACTTCATTGGCCCATGTTGGTGTTATCATTGTGCTCTTCCCCGCTGAGGCAGTTGCTTGCCGGCCATTGGACGGTCGCTCACAGCGGCTCACAGCAGCTCAAGAAAGCACATGCCAGCTGCCGGCCCAGCCCCACTGCAGCCTATGCCGTCGCCAGCGACTCATGGCAGCCCAGCTCCAAGTCAAGCTGTTGTTCACCATCTTAACTGTAGAGGACACAGCGTCACTGGCCCTCATGTGGGATCCGAACCGGGGCCCTGCTGCTCAGAGCTGGCGTCCCAAGCCAACTCTTAACCAACGCGCCACTCGGCTGGCCCACAAGTCACACTCTTATAGAAGTACTAGGTGTGATCAAACAATATGGTGAATGTTTAAATAAAAAAAATTTATTACCTTAAAAGACACGTTGCCATTTATCCCCCTCAAAATACTCTCCCTCACTTTGAACACACTTATCCCATTGTTCTTGACACTTTCTGAAGCAGTTCTGAAAGTCCTCTTTAGTGAGTGTCTTTAGTTGCACTTTTGTGGCTGCCTCGATGTCCTGAATAGATTCAAAATGGTTACTTTCATGGTCATTTTGACTTTGGGGAAGAGCCAGAAATCGCACGGTGCCAGATCCAGTGAATAAGGTGGATGAGGATACACTGTGATGTTTTTATTTGACAGAAATTGCCTTACTAGAAACGATGTGTGACATGGAACGTTATCATGATGGAGGATGATTTACAGCACTATTTATTTATTTATTTATTTATTTATTTATTTATTTATTTTTGAGGGCAGAGTCACTGGCCCTCATATGTGGGACCCGAACCAGGGCTGCTGGCTACCGGCACCAGGGCTGCTGGCTTCCCAGCCAGTGCTTAACCACCGCGCCACTCGGCCGGCCCTACAGCACACTTTAAAACACACTTTCTCTCAACCATAGCTCACACCCGACTGACTGCACCAAACAAGTTGAAACTTGTGACACACTGCTACTAAGGTTCAGCATGCTGCCTCCCATATTGAAGATCCCTGCCTTTCCGTTGGATGCTACTTGGCAGCAGCATTCACCGTATTTTGTGAGCACAGTGGAAAGGCTGTGTGACACATCGCTTCTGTTATATGGCAATTTCTGTCAAGTAAAAACATTACAGTGTATCCTCATCCACCTTATTCACTGAATCTGGCACCATGTGACTTCTGGCTCTTCCCCAAAGTCAAAATGACCATGAAAGGTAAATGTTTTGAATTGATTCAGGACATCGAGGCAGCCACAACAGCACATCTAAGGACACTCATGAAAGAGGACTTCCAGAACTGCTTCAGAAAGTGGCAAGAACAATGGGATAAGTGTGTTCAATGTGGGGGGGGGAATATTGAGAGGGATTAATGGTAATGTGTCTTTTATTATAATAATTTTTTTTTTGAGGGCAGTGTCACTGGCCCTCACATGGGGGACCCAAACCGGGGCCGCTGGCTTCCCAAGCCAGCGCTTAACCACCATGCCATTTGGCCAGCCTTATTATAATAATTTTTAAAAATTTAAACATTTACTGTACATTTTGATCACACCCTATATGTAGACTTAGGTGAAAAAATTCCTTGGCCCATTTTAAATTGGGCTATTTGTGTTCTTTATTGTTGAGTTGTAAGATGTCTTTATATATTCTGGGTACTAGAACCTTGCCAGTTATATGATTCACAAATATTTTCTCCCATTCTATGGATTATTCTTTCGCTTTCTTGATAGTGTCCATTGATGCATAAAAGTTCTCTTAATTTTGGTGAGGTCCAGCTTATCTATTTTTTTCTTTTGTTGCTTGTGTTTGGGTGTCAAAGAGTACAGGATTTTGCACTCTAGTTTTGTAGACTGCCCTCAGCTTGGGGATGTCTGAGGTCTCCTCACGATTGGTTTCAGATTATGCACCATGTCCTTTAAGCCTTCTTGTTCCCCTGGAGGGAGGCGCTGTTATCCTGTATTAAATTCATTGGCTTACCCATGGTCATATGGCCAGTGTGAGGCTGAGCAGGTTTTGGCCCAGGCTGGCACAGCCGTACTGAGAGCAGTGCATTCTCACCTCTGGGGTTGTTTGTCACCTCTGCTGCTTGCAGGACAGGGCCTCAGGCAGCAGCGGGGGTGTGTGACCCCTGCCCAGGAACTGTTGGGAAAGATGGCGAACCCAGCCGGCTCCATTCCACCCCAGGTCTGGGCAAACTTCTCAGAGGGCAGCAACTAGGCTGATGCACGCCTTCTTGGTCCCCTCCCTGCAGCTGGGTATTCCTGGTGAAGAAGGGTTACCAAGATATCGACACCTCCCTACAGAGCAGCATCATCACCAAAGTCAAGGGTGTGACCTTCACCAACACGTCAGACCTTGGGGAGCGGCTCTGGGATGTTGCTGACTACGTCATCCCACCCCAGGTCTGAGCCCCACCAAAGCTGGCAGAGCCTGGCTGGGTTGGGTCACATGGGAAGCTGTTTGGGGACATAGGGACCTCCATCCATTGTTTCCCTTGGCCCAGAACAGCTGCCAGGGTTTGTCCAGATCCCCCACCCTTCTGTGCCGAACTCCTGTCCTCCTGGACTGTGACTCAGGGGACCACTCTGTTCCCAACCAACCCTGAGCCTATTTGTCTCAGACCAAATGGGGCTCAAAGAATTTCCAGATCAGTGTGAGTCCTTTATATTAGCCCCCTGACCTGTTCATAATCTATCTGGGCCAGGGCCAGAGCTGCCCCATCACCATTCCTTCTACTCCACATCTGGGCTTGGACCCCAGGGGCTGGGGCCAGAATAGAGGTTTGTCGGGGCAGGAACATTTTCGGGGTATGGGCCTGGAAGGGACCTATCAAAGGGCATCCTCTCAGAGGAAGTTAGTGGGCAAAAGGCGGAATCCACTGATTTTTTTTTTTTTTTGAGGGCAGTGTCACTGGCCCTCATATGTGGGACCCGAACCGGGGCCGCTGGCTTCCCAAGCCAGCGCTTAACCACTGCGCCACTCAGCCGGCCCCAGGATCCACTGATTTTGTGGCTCTATTGTCCTCATTGTTCCCAATACCCATGCAGAGACCCCCACCCCCTGCTAGACAGCCCTGGGAAGGAGGGTCCCCAAGAGGTCAGGAAGAGGTTCCTCAATCCCTCTCTGGTTCCCCAGGGAGAGAACATCTTCTTCATCATCACCAACCTGATCGTGACCCCTAACCAGCGGCAGGAAACCTGTGCTGAGGTTTGATTTGGCACAGAGAGCTGGGGATGGTTGTGGGAGAGCCGCCAGCAGTGGTTGGGGTCCACCTTTCTCCAGAAGCAGGGGTTTCTATCTCCTCAAGGGGCCCTGGGGAGGGTGCTCACCGGTGCATGTGCCTGCATTGATTTTTAAGGGAAGCAGTTTCTCAGAGGGTGTGTGGCCACAGGCCCAGGAGGAACTCCTGTCCTAAATCCTGGGGTAGGACCTGGCTCTGAGCTGGGAAGCCTGCAGGGGAGCCTCCACCCAGGCTCCCTTTCTCTCCTGGTAGAGTGAAAGCATTCCTAATGCCGTGTGCTATGAAGACAGCGACTGTCCTCCTGGGGAGCCTGTTATTACTGGAAATGGTAAGGCCTGGAGTGGCCAGGGCTGGGGGCAGAAGGGCTGGGGGCAGAAGGGAGGCTCCTGGCATTGTCCTTGTCCCACCTCCGCAGGAGTGAGGACTGGCCGCTGTCTGCAGTCAGGGAACATGCAAAGGGGCACCTGTGAGATCTTCGCCTGGTGCCCCGTGGAAACAAAGTCCAGGCCAGAGTGAGTGGCTGTGGATAGGGATCCCGAGGAGTCACTCAGTCCTGGGGAGTGGGCCCCAGCCTGATGGTAGAGACATATGCACTCTGGGATCCTTATTCTGGGGACACACCACAAGCCTGAGCACCACCCCCAACATGAACAGATTAATTGTCCTTGGCAAAAGCTCCAGGGACCCAAAGAATAGGCAGGCCTCATCCCCACCAAAGGCCTAGCGGGGCAGGGGCTGGGGCAGGGGCAGGGGCAAGGGCAGGGGCTGGGGCAGGGGCAGGGGCTGGGGCAGGGGCTGGGGCAGGGGCAGGGGCTGGGGCAGGGGCTGGGGCAGGGCTTCCTGAACAGGCTGTCCTGGCTTGGTTTTCAGGAAGCCACTCCTGGGCAAGGCTGAAGACTTTACTATTTACATAAAGAACTTCATTCGTTTCCCCAAATTCAACTTCTCCAAGTATATGGGGCTTGGCTACTGGGGACCGAGGGGTGGGTCTTGGCTGGCCCTCCTGGTGGCTGTGCATGGGCCCATGTGCATGTGTACGTGACACATATGTGTGGATGAACCACCAGGGGAGACTGGGGTGCCCCTTTGCCTGCTGTGGGGGTGGGGCTGTGCTCTTGAAGGCAGTAGGATATGAGCAAGGGAAGTGGTCAGGTCTCGACTAGAAGGGTTACAGTCAGAGACTCAGCCTGGGCCGGGGGAAGGGCCCTGGGACTCTTGGGTCAGGTCCAGTTTCTGGCATGGAAACAGCAAGTCTACCTTCATTTCACTGGCTGCTTATGGCGTCCACCCAGGACCAACGTGCTAGATACCAAAGACAGAGATTTCCTGAAGTCTTGTCGATTTGGCCCCAAGAACCCCTACTGCCCCATCTTCCGACTGGGGTCTGTGGTCAGCTGGACTGGAAGCAACTTCCAGGAGATAGCCCTGAAGGTGGGTGAGATGCACTCAGAGATCCCTCCCTGGGGCCTAAGGGCTCCAGGCCTGGGTTCCGTAATGAGGAGGAGGTTTGTAGGGGGACCCATGGGATGGGGTGGCCCTGCAGTCACCTGCCCCAGGGACTCCCTGTTTTCAGAATTAGCCAGCTGTATCTGCGCTTGGACTTCGGGCACTCAGGGAGGGGCACACTCATACCTGCTGTTTGGTTCTTAGTCCCTGGGGCATCAGCTAAAGCTGAGCCAGAAGGCGTCCCACTGGCACATCCTGGCCCTGTGTAAGGCGCCTGCCCACAGTACGTGCTCAGTGCGCACTCCGGTAGTGTGTTCTCCTCGGATGCACGAGGCAGGAGGAGATGGGCTGGGGGCTGTCAGCAACACACTTTTCTCAGCCACTCCAGAGGCGGGGTAGAACCTTAGGCCTTCCACCTTCCTCCTGGAGGTGGGCCCCTGGCCTGAATGCATCCCCAGTCTTGTCCAGCTCTCTGTGGAGAGCTGGTCTGGTCTGTGACTTCTGTCCATCTCCAAAAAGATCTGTGCACTGATTCTTGTCTCTTATTTCTCAAGGGCGGTGTGATAGGGATTCAGATTGAGTGGAACTGTGATCTTGATAAAGCTCCTTCTGAATGCAACCCACGCTATCATTTTAGCCGTCTGGACAGCAGAATCCCAGGAAACTCTGTTTCTTCTGGGTACAACTTCAGGTAACTGGGGCTAGGCTTGCTACGCTAGGGCTTTCTCCATGTTTTGTGTCCTTTCCTGGGTGCCAAAGGTATGGCACCCTTTCCTGGGGGTGGGTTGCAGAGTGCCAGGGGGCGGGTACAGGGAGAGACAGCTGAGGAAAAGGGAGGGATGTCTTCTGGGAGGGCTCCCGGGAGAGGAGAGAAGGGTCCGTCATTGCCCTGGGCTTGCCATGAAGCCGAGGCTTGCCTTCTCTGCTGGATCAGCTCCATCAGTACTTTGGGGGCCCTGGCTGGCCCAGGTGTCATGGGAAAGCCCTTATCTCCTGGGAAATGTCTTGCAAGGACTTCAAAGATCTGGATGAATCTTTAGCTTACTGTCCACAAGCGGGTCTGTAACCACTCCGGGGGCTGCTGTGAGCAAGGATCTCGGGGGTGCTTATGAATCTCTGAACAGCCAAGTCTGTGTTGTCAAATTGGGAAGGCCCAGCTAGGCTGAGGTCTCCCCTGGGCCGTGTCTCCCCAGGTTTGCCAAATATTACCGAGACGAAGCTGGGGTGGAGTTCCGCACCCTGATGAAAGCCTACGGGATCCGCTTTGATGTCATGGTGAATGGCAGGGTGGGTGAGCTGCATCTCCCATTTGGAGGCTGGGCAGGTCAGGGGTGGGGCAGGCAGGTTGGGAGGGTTGTGTTTGGAATTCCTGGGGATCCCACTGTCCACCCTGCCTCCTTCACCCTGCTTTGTCCTTCTGTGTTTCAGGCCGGGAAGTTCAATATCATCCCCACCATCATCAATGTGGCCTCAGGGGTGGCGCTCATGGGTGTTGTGAGTACCTCTCTCCTTCCTTTACCCTCTGAGCACTGGAGGGGGGAGAGGGGAGAGGGCGCCACCCTAGGGGTGCTGTCCCAATGATACCTCAGAAAAAATGAGAGCTAGCAGGTCAGCACAGATGGAAAAGAGTGCTATGTGGGTCTTGTCCCCAACCCCAGCGGGCAGTGACTACCCGTGTTTCTCTTTCCAGAACCAGAGAGGCATCTGCCTGCTGCTCTGGAGCTGGGGTTGGGGATGGGGTTCCCTGGGATCCTGCATCAACCCTTGAACTTCTTAAGCCTCATCTCCACTTCTCTTAAAAAAGAGACAGGGTCCAGCTATATACAGGGTTTCTCAAGCATGGCCCTGTTGACATTTTGGGCCAGATAATTATTTTTTGTGGGGACTGTCCTGTGCATTGGGAGATCCCAGTCTTTGGCCACTAGATGCAGGGAGCACCTTCTCCCACGGTTGTGATGACCAAAATGTCTCCAGACATTGCCAGATATCCCTGGGAGAGGTGGCGGGGGAGGAGGGGGCAAAATCACTTCTGGTTGAGAGGCAGGGTTGTCAGCCCTGTAGTCCTTCCTCAGATCTGTTCCTTCAGCTGGGCTCAGAGAGGCTCACGGGAGAGGAAATTGTGGCTAGAGGTCAGGGAAAGGTTTCCTCTGAATCTCTCTCATGCCCTTTTGTTCTTCTGGAAGTTTTTTAAAGACATGGGAGTCGTCCATTCCAGCAAGTCCCTTGCCAAGGCTTCTGGTGGTCTCTTCCCTCATTCCTTTGCCACAGCAGCCACAGCAGCCCCACTGGAGTCTTCCCACAGGACCCAGGGTGGATGTTTTATAGGGGCCAGGAACACTGTCCTGTAGCAGGACTCAAAGGTCCATGCTCCTGGGGAGGTGGCCAATGCATGGAAGTGAACCCAAATGATTCCTCTTCACTGCAAACAGACATTGTTAGGGAGGCCTGCATGTTTGAAATAGGTCACTGTCCTAGAGAGGGGCCACCTTCACTCGTGACTTTCTCATGATGTGAGTCAACTCTGAACACGAGGAGACATACCTGTGAAATGAAGGCAATGGGAAACGTGGCTGAGGCTGGGTGGGGGTGGGAGGTGTGTTCTCTGTGGAACAAAGAATTGATAAATAACATTGTTGGCATCGGTGGGGGAAAAGTGGCATCTGTGGTGTGCCCAGGCCAAGGTCAGTGGACCAAGTTCACCGGCCGGCCCAACCATCAGCCTACTTCCCTTCCCTCCCCTCTACTCATTCAGTAAACCCGCCCCCTCCCCTCTATGCTGTGGGTGGCGTCGCCCTCTGGTGGACGAGACAGGCATTTGCACAAAGACCTCTGGCCTGAAGCGCTCGTACGTGCTCAGGTGTCAGTGGACCCCAGCTGGATTAGCGCAGGCTTCCTCATCTTTGATTAACCACCACTGTGGTGTCCTTGTTCAGATCCTCTCCAACCCATCTCTCACACCGACTACCAAAGGGACCCTTCTAAAATGCCACAATTCTGACTGTATCCTGCCCATGTCTGAAGCCCTCAGTGCCTCCCCCCAGAATAGGGGTCAGCAAACTGCGTCTCGAGAGCCACACGTGGCTCTTGGGGTATGTTCTGTCTCAAAAGTTTGCCTACCTCTAGAAGAGCCAATCCTGTCCCTCACAACAAGTTAAAAATTATTCGAGAGCCATAAATATATTTTTACATAATCACCATTATGTGAATAATATCTTTTAAAATTTTTATAAATGAAACTGTGATAGTTTTATTTTCATTTTCAATTTTACTTCAGAGCCTGTGGCTTGTGAGCGGCAATTTGCTGACCCCTGGCGGCTCTTCCATCTCAAAAGTTTGCTGACCCCTGCCCCAGAGGATTAGGACCAAGGCCTTGAAAACATTTTAAGAAGCTTTACAGGCTGGCCCTCACCCACCTCTTCAGAAGTGTCTCTAGCTCTTCACCCACAAGCCCTGTGGAACTTCCCAGGCCTGACAAGCTTGTTCCTACCTCTGCAATGCCCTTCCCAAGCTTTTTCTTTTTCTTTTTTTCTTTGCTTTTTGTAAACTATTCAGCCCTTAAGACTCAGCCAGATGTCCCTCCCCAGGCTGAGTAAAGTCCCATCTTCTCTCTGCTACTCCTGTTCCTCTCCCCATCATAAGACATGTCACTCTGTGTCATAATTTATATGCTTGTCTCCTGCACCAGAGGGAGCATCCCCAGAGGGTCTCGTCTTAATCTTCCCTGCACCCCAGTGCAGTACCTGGCACATGGTGATTGCTCAGCAAACATTTGTTAAACACGTGATTTGATGGGGTCAGGGTAGTGTGGGGGTGCTTGGCCTGAGGGATCGGATGGACTCCAGGCTAACCTGGGCTCTCCCATGGATCAGCTTTGTGGCCCTAAACACAGGTGCTTCTTTCTGAGCCCAGTTTCCCCATCTATGAAATGGGGACACCGATGCCACCTTCAGCGATTGTTGTAGGATCAAACGGGGTGGAGTATGTGACAAGTGGCTGGGGGCTTTGCAGAAGTCCAGGGTTCTGAGTCAGGGACCCCAACTCTTTTGCAGGGGTCTTTCTTCTGTGACCTGGTGCTCATTTACTTCATCAAAAAGAGCCACTTTTACCGGAACAAGAAGTATGAGGAAGCGAGGTCAGTTATGCTTCTTTCCCAGCTGCCTGAGGGGAGCCCTGTGGAGCCATTTCTGTCATCCGACCCCTCCCTGGCTTAGGACCTTTACCTTGGTTGGATGGTTGTACTTGGGGTGTGGAGGCAGGGCTGAACATGGGGAGCTCCCCTGGAAGGGCCGGGAAGGTGGAATGTTCTGAGTATATGCTCTGTAGAACTGGATTCCACCTCAGACCAGTCCATAGAAGAAAAGGCCGCCACAAGCCACAGGCAGGAGACCTGACTTCCAGGCCCAGACAAGTCCCAGGCCTCCTTGGGCCTCAGTTTCTCTGCAAAATGAGAAAATTGGTTTACATATAGTGCCTTCCAGCACTTATATTTTACAATTCTTGGACTTGGTGGTCCTGGTGGGCTGGGATTAGAGGAAGTTGAAATGGTAAGAAAAGAAAAACATGAATTTTTTTTTTCCCTATACAGGAGCCTATTTCTAGGCTTGCTTGGGCTGTGTGGCAGGTTGTGTGTGTGTGTATTCAGAGCACTGTATGAGTGGGCAATCCTGATGTTTGTGGGAAGACAGGGAGGGGAAGGGTTTCTGGCCCTTGGGAAGGCTTTCTGGAAGAGCTGGGGTTAGAGTGGGGAATTGCAGGTGGCGGGCTCGGGACAGGAAGCTGGGTGCTCCATCAGCCCCACCCCATCCTGGGACAGTGGGTGGAGAGTCAGCAGAGTCATTCACTGGGCTCGAACCCCAGCCCTGGTTCATAGGCTGAGCCCTGAGCCCTAACCTGGTTTCAGGCTGAGCCCTGAGCACACCAACTGCCCCAACTGAATTGCCAGATGAAAAGGGGCACCCCCTGCAAGGTGAGTGGTTCTGCAGGGCTGGCCCCCACTGCTCCTGGAGGGAGGCCAGGGTTAGTGCAAATCCTGCCCAGGTCCTTGCCCTGTGGGCAGAGTGCTTGCAGCAGGACAGAGTCCCAGAGGATGAGGATGCAGTGGAGGGGCCTGGGTTGCTGGGCACAGGGTGATGGTGGCGGCCAGAAGGAGAATGGCTGCATGTGCTGGCATCTCCTGGAGCAAGCTAGTGGGTCCCTGTTCTGTGGTGACCTGGTCACAGCAGGATGTCCAGGACTCAGGAGAGCTCACCCAAGCTGGCCTCTGGGGGAGGGGGTGCTGGTGGTGCTTTAGCTCCTCCATGACCCCTATTAGCTCCCCAGTACCCCTAAATAACCACAAAGCAGTCAGCTTGCTGTGCCATCACAGCATTAAGACAATAGTACTATCATTCACTCTCTGCCTGGCGTTGCTATGAGCAATTTGTATATATGAACTCATTTCTGCAACTTTAATAAGGTGGGCACTAATATTCCCTATTCTACTAATAAGTAAACTAAGGCACAGAAAGGCTAAGTAACTTGCCCAAGTCACACAGCTAATAAATGGCAGAGTTGGGGTTTTAATCCAGGTAGTATGTCTCTAGAATCTAGTTCTCCATTAGGTTATTCTGCCTTATCAAGCATCCCCATTCTCCCATTCCCCACATCAGATGCCTTCCTTAAGTGCCTCCCAATGAGGAAATTCTGGAGCTGCCTTAGCCTCCAGAGGGTGGTGGCTGTGCTGACAGGTAGCCCACAGGCTGCCCTTCCCTGGGGCACTGTCCTGGGCAGCCTGGCTGGTTCTGCAGGGACCTCAACTGAGTGCTGGAAGGAGCCCTGGGCTGAGTCAGGAGGCAGCCTTGAGGCCTGCCCTGCCTCTGCCTCCCTGTGTGTCCTTTTTGGCTGTTTTCCCCAGTGGGAGCTGCACACAGGGGCTCCTGCTGCTCAGTCAAGCTAGGGTTCTGTGACTCTCCTCTTGTGAAGCACATCGCAGGAGGCGTTCACTGGCCTGGGATGGACTTTCCTCCGGCCCCCAGCTTTCATTCTTTGCTGACTCAGGGGCTGGCCACCTCCCAGCAGCCCTGAGGTGCTCCCTGAGCTGACTGTCACTTCTTGGGTGCTTGCCCGAGCTCCTTAGCCTGGGAGAGGGAAGAATGGCTGCCCTGCTCATCTCAGTGCAGCCTCACCTGCTGTGGGAGGCTCAAGGCTCCACCAGGTGGCTGCTGCTCATTGCTGGGGCAACAGCAGGATCTATATGTGTCTGGGCTGTGGCCAGGGACAGCCAGGGATCCGACACACCGCCCCTCCCTGCGAGTGCTCTGCCTGCCTGCAGTGCTGCCAGTGAGAGGCTGTCCCCGTCCACAGGGTTTCCAACCGCCCTCTGTGGGCTCTCTGTGCTTTCCTCCCACCCACACACAGGTCTGGCCACCAGGGGAATGGAAAGGTGAATGTGGAGCAGCTGCGGGACCTGCAGACAGTGGAGGCATAGCCAGTGGTGTTGCCTGAAAGCAGAACTGGTGATGGTGTTGGGGGCAGAACCGCCTGCAGCTCTGAACTGGGAAATCATCTTTGTGTCTGCATGAGACAGGGGCTTCCAGGCATGGCCATCTCTTCTGCATTTGGGGATTTCTACAAGCTTTTTATTATGTGTGTGGGGAGGGGAACCTCTCAGTGGCCAGAGTGGTTCAGATCTAGAAGAGGAGACCCTGGAGAGGGAAGGGGGCTGAGGGAGACTAGTGTTTTCATTTTTTCAGAGGACCTAGTTGGACATTCATTCATTCATTCATTCATGCAGTACACATTTTTTTTTTTTTCCTGTGGGCTACGTCCTATCCAAGAGATGCTTAAATGAGACACTGCCCTGGCACTCAGGGAGAAGAGCACACACGGAATTCCCTCCAGAGCCAACAGACATCACAGCCAGGCTCAGCCACTCTGGCTTTCTGGCAGCATCTGGCTAAGATTTTCACAAATCCCTGCAGAGAATGATGGCTTCTCAAAGAAAGAACTTGGCCAACATCCAAGGGGACATTTGGAACTTACCCCCCAGGAATTCAATTTAAAGGTGGCCACAGAGGCAACCAGGGGAGGACTGGACCTGTCAGGAGACAGCTGGTCCTTGAGGGGAGAGGTAGCCTCTGAGGGCTTCTGGGTAAGGCGGGTAAGAAGAGGCAGGGAGAACTCTGCTCCAGCCCGACTTGCCCAGTCTCGGGAGGCTCTGGGCACAGCGTCTCACTCGGATGGGGGACCATTGCCTGTGGTTTGACTCTTGTAGCTCTGTGGGGTTAGGTGTCCTTGCTGGGCTTCCCTCTCTCTCCTCAAAGCCTAGATCTGAAGGGCTAATGAGATGATGCTCACTCAGCGGGTAGAAAGTGTTAGTGAGGCCCAAACTGTTAGGGAGTCCCTCGCCCCCTCACTTGTCTTTCCCCACCCTCCCTGGAGAGCTCCACTGCTTCCTCCCTTAGTGGCTGCAGATCCTTGCTGCTCCCAGGCTGGTCCGTGAATCCCAGCATCTGCATCACCTTGTTAGATGTGCCGTCCTGGCCCCTCCCTTGTCTTCCTAAATCAGAGCCTGAGTTTCAACAAGACTCCAAGGTGATGGTTCAAGTTTGAGAAGCACTGGTTGAAGAGATCTGCAAAGCTGGTTCTGAAGAAGGAAAGGGCCACCTTTGGTGGGTGGCGCCAATTTCTAGGTCAGACTTACATTCTACCTTGAGACTGAGAGGATGTCCCTCTCATGTAAATGTAAAGGAGCATTACACTCAATGTATGTAAGTGAAAACATTTTGACTAGATAAGACTTATATGATTGGGCCGGCCAAGTGGCGCAGTGGTTAAGCGCTGGCTTGGGAAGTCAGCGGCCCAGGTTCGGTCCCACATATGAGGGCCAGTGACACTGCCCTCGAAGAAAAAAAAAAAAAAGTTTTATATGATTCAAAATTTAAAACGTACAAAAGAAAAGACAGTGACAAGCTCCCCTTCCAACCCTGTTCCCCAAGGCAGCCTGCTACCAGTTCCAAAACAACTCCCTTGTTTTGCTGAGAATCCACTTAATTACTCGCTCACTCTCTCAGGAAATGAACTTTTCCCAGTGCCTGCAACGTCAGACCAAGTCTCTGCCAGAAAGGGACACGATAGAATAGGCGTAAATACTGGGTTGGGGGCTGATTAGCCCGCTCCTCCCTCTCCCAGTGTCTGAGGGGGTCCCTGTGTGAACCCAAGGGGATAGATAGATCTGGAACTCAGTGAGACGCCCAGGCAGCAAAGGCCTGTAGTACTTCCCCTCGCCCAGCAAGCCCCAGTGCTGTGTTTGTATAGCTGCCGGGAGGCATCCTCTTTGGAAGGGCTCTCTGGGCCTCCTTTAAGTCAGAGGAGCCTGGTTCTCCACTGCATACAGAGGTAAACATCCATCCCCTGAAGCCTTTGGAGAGGGTCAGGAGGGGACTGAAAAGCCTCTGGTTAGGCTCTGCCACTGGGGCAGAGGGTCATGGTCCCCAGAACAGAAATCCTTCTCGACAAGCAGCTTCCTCACCTTGGGCTGCCTGGTAACCAGTCAACAATCCCTCTCTAAATAAAAAGTGAAAAATCTGGGTAACCCCCGCTATAGTGTTTCATTCCCTAAAACAAATCCTTGGATTGGACAATCTAGCATGTTACTGTTATGTTTGGAAGGAAATAAAAAGGGCAGGGGTCATGGCTGCTCAGGAGTTGGTCTAGTTTCTTTGAACCTGTTTTTGGAATTGCTTGGCAGCAGCCATGAAACCTAGGGACAGTTGTAGAATTTATTTTATATTGGAATGAAAATGTCTTCCCACGCTGTTCCTTCAGTCAGTAAATATTTATGGAATACCTATTGTGTCAGGTGTTGGATTAAATGCTGGTGACACAGTGGCAAGCCACACAAATAGTTCTGCCCAAGTGCTTCCACTCTTAGGGGCGCTGAGCCTTAGCCAGTGGGTCACACATATCATCACAGGCTAAACTGAGTTTTCAGTGGAGTAGCCAGAGGTTTCCCCAGAAAGGTTAGTAGCAGTCTAACTAGGTGATGGGGGGAAGCATTCCAGGTTAAGGGAACCACAAATGTATAAGTTAACGTCTTGATATGAGGAGCAACCAAGGAACTGGATGAAGACAGTGTGACTGGAGCTGGTTTTGTGAGGCTTTTTTCATCAATTTAACTTTTAAGTGGAAAGTCCAAGATCACATGAATTATCTGTGCTTTTGTTCAGGCCCTGGCCTAAAGCCATCTACCTAGTATTTTCCTAACAATTGAGTTATTTCACGCCTTGGGAGTACCATGATCAAAGGTAAATTTGTAAATTGGGTGATATCAATAGGACATCATGGGGACCAGCCACTAAAGAGTCGCCAAGTGCCCTCTGTTCCTGATGCAGGAGTCATCAGAACTGCCAGTCACAGCTGCCTTTTTGCCTCTGCCACCCCATCAGTTCTTTCTTCTGTGGCTGATTGCCCCAATGGGGGACCAGTTGTGAGGGGGAAATGTGACTTCCTCCAGGTGTCTCTAAACACCCCAGCTAAGGACTAGAGTGCCCCGCAGTCCCTAAATCACCCTGCTTGGAAAGGTATCTGGCATTTGTGGAAAAGGGCTCCACTTGGTTCCACTCCCCAGTCTCCCACCCAAGAGCTGCATCTTTTCCTGAGAACACACTCTTCAGTGGACATGAGAAGGCTCTTTCCAAAAGACACACCTTTCCTCCAGCTGTTTGTTTCCCCTAAGGCCAGTACACAGAATTAAAGCGGGGGTTGGGTGGCAAACATTTCCTGGGACCTGCCCACTATATGTATTCTTTGATATTTTTATTTGGTTATAAAAAAAGTGCTAACTTTAAATGTGTCATGATTTTTTTCCCTTTCATGTCTTCATGGTCACCTGTTTTAGAGGAAACTGTAAGGATCAAGTGAAACCAAAAGAGGCAGACACAGAAACAATGAATGAGCAATATATTACATTCCTTATTATCTTGCAAAGAAATTCAAATGAAAATAAGGAAACTCTTTAAATTAGCAAACATTAAAAGGCTAGGAAGGCACTGATAAAACTGGTACTTTTCATTCAATAAGTAATCTGATAAAACTCTGAAAAGCATTTGGAATTAAGTTTTTAATCTTCTGCTCTAGCTGATTAGATTCCCTTAAAACAATATAGATGGAAAGACATTCGTTGCAATTGCAATATTTTGTTTTATAATAGCGAACACTTCAAACAACCTTACTGCCCAACAAGAGGAATGTTTAAGTAAATCAGCTCATCTATCTGCCCCCACCCAAGTAGGACCCTGCTTCTTCCTCTTTAGTCCACATCAGGAATGAGCCCTCCCTTTCCACTCAGAGATGGACAGAGGGATGGGGGGAGGTTGGGAAAGGCGGTGTAAACCACAAATGTGAACATCTTCAGTGGTGGTCAGAGAAAGGGTTCAGAAGTCATTGGAAGTCGGAGGCAAAGCTATGGCCTCAGCTGCTTCTGGGATTTGTGTGCAAGTACATAGCCTAGAAAACAAAATGGGATTCAGGAGGCCTGGGTCCCAGATCCACTTCCATTATTAGCCATGGGCCACCTACTATCTGTAAAAGGGGACTGGGATTCAAGCTTTCAGATGCTCTTCTGATCTAAAACTGATTCTTTTTAAAACATCCAAATCTGATTATATAACTCCTGACTAAAACTTTCAAAGGCTTCCCGCAGTTGCTCTTAAGTGTCAGGGCCAAACTCCCCATGGTGGGCCCTCCATGATCTGGTCCAGGTTTACCTCATAGTCTCTTTAACTCTCTAGATACAGGCCAAACTCTTTTCTGCCCAATGGCCCTCACACGGGATTTCTCCAAAGTACCTCCCTCCCTCCACATTTTATTTGGTTTGTTATTCAACTGTTGGGTCTCTAATGTTATTTCCTCAAAGAAACCTTTCTCGACTCCCACCTCCCAACCTGGGTTCAGTTTGGGGTTCCTATGTACTCTTTTTACGGAACTTACCATAATTTAAATATTTGTGAAATCAGGTAATGCTGGTCTTCCCAGTTAGCCTATAAATTCCAGGAGCAACATGTTCATTACTATAATTCTTAATGCAATATTTACTTCTCAATTAAAATATGCATTTTATTGTAAGATAACCCTCCTGACAAGAAGGGATCACCGATTAGCATATAGATAGGCATTTATACTCTAGACAAGCCCAAAGTTTAGCTTAAAAACGTCCAGTCTGTTTAATCTTCATTAGACATATTCTAGAAAACAGCTTCAATTTATTTTTTTTTAATGGGAATATAGCCAGCTGTAACTAGGTGAAATGGAACTGGAACAACACCATTCATACCTGAAAGCAGTGGTCAGTGGAAGGGAAGGCTGGGCTCTGAATACTCAGCCAATACAGCAAGAGCAATGAAGAGACCTGAACTTGAACCCTGACTCTGCCTTTTCCCAGCTGCGCCTCCTCTGCAGCCTTAGGTTCACCAGTGGGGGACAATAATCACATCTATTCCATAAGGATATTGCTACAATTAAATGAGCTAATGGGTGTAAAAGGTACAAGGCACAATGCCTGGCATATAGGGCACATTTAATAAATATTAACTGCTATTGGTTCTTAAGATGTTAACAAGTGCTCTCCGTATTTAGGCCCTAGTGCAAATGCAGAGAAATTACAAAGGCTAAGGCTCAGTCCCAGCTCTCCAGGAGTCAAAACTTGGCGATTCTGCACCCACGACAGACAGGGGGTATGCGTTAAGGTAGGAAAAAACTCTGTCAAGTGTCTCACGCTTCATTTAATCTGAAGGATATTACAGGCTCTTCGTCTTCAGATATAAGTTACCCATAACGTTACAGAACAAGCAGCGAATTCAACAATTTAAAAACTAAGGAAGTCTACGCGTCGTTCATTTCTGGCAACAGTCTTCCCAATATGTTTTTTTTTTTTTTTAAAAAAAGTCATCCCGGCCCCCATTTCAGTAGACGTGCACCATGCCATACAGGAATGTCCAGAACAGGACGTAGGTGAAGAGGCCTCCGATGAGACCTCCTGTGAAGAGAGGTCTTCGCGACTTAAAATATTTGTTCCACCTCCTTCCCGCCTTGAGGATTAAGAGCAGGGAGAGCAGGATGGAGGCAAGCAGGTAGAAGATGAAGCCGTAGAGGCCGGTGAGGCCGAGGATGCCGGCCGTGGCCCCCGACAGCGCTGACACTGAGGTCCGGCAGTAATCCAGGACCGCCGCGTTGCCCCGCACCGCTGCCTCGCTGATGAACGGCGGCCCTTCCCTCTTGGCCACCACAGCGGCCATCGCGCCCGCCGGGGCTCAGCTTCTGCTGTCTCGCCGAGCTGCGGAGACAACCCAGGTACAAGTGGCGTCTGGAGCCCCGAGAGTTAGGTTCACGCCGCCCCTCCCCCTGGGGCTTCCAAAACCTCGCACCACTCCTGGGTCTTGAACCTTCAAAAGACATTGAGCGCTCTCGCGCCAGCCCGGGGTGGGTGGGAGCGGCCGCACGTCTGCATTCCCCGCCCAGGCTCGCCCCGGTTACCTGGGACACAGCGATGGACACAGTCACTTGGCGTTCCCTCAGACAGCCAGGGGTAGAGATCCCCGCGGCGCCATCTTGCTCTGGAGGCTGCTGGGAGGACCCCGGTCGCGCATGCGCCAAGACTGCGCTTCCGCCCTTGGGCGCATGCGCCGCGGGAGCCTCAAGCACGCTCCACCCCTCTCCCTGCCTTACTCCACACGCTCTGGGACTTCCGAAAGCGGAACAGCGCTCCAGCGGGTGATTGGCTGGGGACTTGTTAACTATTCATGAGGGGGCGGGCCAAGCCGGGCGGCCTTTGTTAAGCAGAGGGCGCGGCCGCCGGGATTTTCGCAGAGGGCTTCGCTGAGCGCTCTTTGGTGGCCAGTTTGGGGTCGAGATGTCCTACATCCCGGGCCAGCCGGTCACTGCCGTGGTGGTGAGTAAGCCCGCGCGGGCTCCTCCTCGTCTCGGCTTGTCCCCACTTTGCAGAGCGGTACACTGACACCGCAAACAGGTTGACAAAGCGTCGAACCCGGGGCTTCTGCAAACCCCGAGGCCAGGACTCCAGCCCCCGGTACATCCGCGGGCTCCCCAGCCATGCAGCAGAAAGCCGGGACCAAGAGCCTCCTGAGACCCCGGACCGAGGCCAGACTCTGTGCACTGCCGCGTTGGGCTCCTCTCAGCCGGTCGGGGCGGGGAACCGCGGAGAAAGGCTCGGGTGGAGCAGCCTGGGAAAGCGCCCAGGGCTTTCCTGGGCCTGGGACCCCAGCTGGGCAGCCGCGGGGGGTGGGCGCCGGCCCGGACGTCCATGAATCGCAGCCTCTGGAATGAGGAAGTGCTTCCTCCACTGCCGTCGGCGCCGCCGCCCAGAGGGAGATTTGCGGGGTGGAGGGGGCCGGGGCCGGAGTAGCAGCCCCTTACCCCTCCCTCCCGTCCAGCCTCGCTTCCTCTGACTCATCTTCGCCCGGTCCAGAGTTGAAGGCTCACACAAGTGGCTCGGTCCTGCACGGAACGTTCCCTGTATCCCTAGCCCTGGGTTACCTGCCTGGCACTTGGGGCCTGAGGTGACCCTTGGGGGCCCCTGCCCCCACCACCCCGACCTTGGCTTGTCATGGGTGTCAGGTGCTTTTAGAATAATCAAAGGGAGGAAAAGAGGCCGGGACATTCGACCCAGACGCCAGTGCCACAGCCGAATGGGGCCTCCTTGGCGGAGAGTGAGTCCCAGGGAGATCTAATCATGGCCAGCCACATAAAGAAGCCTCAGGAAGAACCCAGAGCTCTAAGAAATGCCTGCTGGGCAGGCAGTGGGTTAGGTGGAAGTCCCAGCCTTGGAGTCATGGGACTGGCTGCATTATCTCGGATGGGTGTGCTTGGCAATCAGGTGGCAGGGTGTTGTGACACCACTGATAAGGGTGGCGGGTGAGGCTGAGCTTAGAGCGCTAGCTCAGGCCTGGGCTAGGAGGAAACACTGCTGGACTTGCTGAGAGGTTTCCTGAGCTTCATTCACCCTGGCTGCACCAGCCTCACATTTCCACATCCCTAACTGCCCCAGAGAGAAGGGGCCAGGTTTGTTGCTCCTTAGCTGGAAAAAAGGGGTACAGGTGAGGAGCCAGAGTGCAGGCAGTAACCTGCCTGCCCTCTCGCCCAACAAGTCAGTGAAAGGGCCTTGTCTCCCAGCCCAAGGGCCTGAACTTTTTCTGACCTTGAAAGTGGGTCAAAAGTGTGTAAAGGTGTGTGTTGGAGGAGGTGGAGTAGGCCTGGAGGAGCTCACGTTTTCTTGAGCATGAAGACCTAGGTCCAGTGGACCTCCGGGGCCATGCATCCTGCTCTGCCTCTCATGTTATGGCTGGTCCCTGGGCCTTTCTTAAAGCTGTAGTAGGACCATGACCTCCAAACATATCTGAATATGGTGGGTGGGGTCTGTCCTCTCCCTGGTGTCTTGGACTGGGGATGAGGCCAGGAAGGCTTCCTCCTTGGCCCCGCCCAACACCTTGAGAATGTTAAAACCATTTTGGCCTCTCTGAACTCTGGCTCCATAGGCCCATCTACCTTCTGGATACCTGCCTGGATGGCTCCTGGCACTCAAACTCAACATGACCTTCTCCAGGGTCTCCATTGGAGAGGAGACCCTGTGTTCAGGCCAGGTGGCCACGTGCTCCCCTTGACTCCTCTCTGCCATGAGCAGTCCCCAAGTCTGTTCTGTCACTTTTCAAGTAGCTCATGTCCTGGTCTCCACATCCCATCTCTTGAGAGAGGTCTGCTCCCCTACTGACTACCTGAGTGGTCATTCTAGCATCAAACCTGACCATGACCAGCCCTACTCCCCAACTCCTAAGAGCTCTAGTGGGCCCAGAGTCAAGGTCTGATGTCCAGACTCCTGGTCACCCCCTCAAGGCCTGGTGTAAATGGATCCCTCCTTTATGAAGCCCCTCAGGTCCAGATCAAGTCACTTTTTCTTTTATTTTTATTTTTTTTTAATTAAGGAGGGCGCAGCTCACAGTGGCCCATATGGGGATATTAGTACCATGCTCTAACCAACTGAACTAACTAGCCTTCTTATTTTTTTTCCTTCTTGTTAAAACTCTCAACTTTTGGGTTGGGGTGATCTGGTCTGGTTCCCAGCATCTGGTGACTGGAACATGCCTGCTGAGGGTTTTGAAAGGAACCTGGCACAGTTGGGGACCACAGTCCCAGAGCATGGTGGGAGAATCCTAGGACTCTCTTCTGCCTCCTACACTGCACAACAGCAGGACCTGGGGCTGAGGGAGAAGCCCCCTCCCTTGGGGCCAGTCTCATACTTTCAGCCTCATCTCACCTCTCAGTTAGGGTCCTACGCTGTATACTTCGGTCTCACGGACAAGCCCCTCCAAGCCTCTGCTCCTGTCCCCTTGACCAGGACAGACCTTCCACTCCTTCCTGTATGAGTTTGATCTTCTCCAATTTTCCTGAGCATCTCCTGTCTTGCCTTTGAGCTGCCTCAGCAAGATACCTGCAATCCCCCCCCCCCGCCCCCCCAATCCATAGCAGCCACAGCAGTGCTCTTGAGCTAGAGGGGTTTAGAGCACATGTTGATTAAGGCTGGTGCCCAACACAGAGGGGGGAGAGGTGGGGACAGCGTTGTGTGGGTGGGTTGATGTGGCTGAGTTCCGAGTCTCAACTCCCCAGCTCCCAGGCTGGTGACCAGCTGGAGTTGTGCAGAGGGCCGAGCCCCACCCTCTTGGCATGGCTGAGCTGTCCCAGCAGCCTGAGACTGCTGTGGGAGACACAGACCAGATTTGTTCTCCACATACCCACCCACCCCAACTCATGTTTTTCTTTGTCAGCAAAGAGTTGAAATTCACAAGCTGCGTCAAGGTGAGAACTTAATCCTGGGTTTCAGCATTGGAGGTGGGATTGACCAGGATCCCTCCCAGAATCCTTTCTCGGAAGACAAGACGGACAAGGTGAGGGGCGGGGCCAGGACCCTGGGGCCCTCCGTGGGGCAGAGAGGCCTGAGATGGTGGGTTTCTGCTCCTGAGCCTTTGTGGCAGGAGCAGACCTCAACTCTTTCAAACAGTCCTCTCTAGGAAGTCCTCTCCAAGAAATGATCTTGTGGGAATTAAGTAGGGTTGGGGGTGAGGAGTGGGCCTCCCAGCTCTAGGAAGGCCTGGTCAGATAAAGCCCAGGAGCAGGAGGGTTGGAGCATCTGTGGGGCTATATCCTTGGCTGTCTTGGCACACCCTGTGCTGGGAGGAGGCTCTGTGTAGGGACAGACAGATGGGTGGCTAGCAGTACGCTGTGGACTTTGCTCTGTGGATAAGGGGCCAGTCCAGTGAACCCAGGGCTTGACCCGGGCTGTCTCTTTCCAGGGCATTTACGTCACACGGGTATCTGAAGGAGGCCCTGCTGAAATTGCTGGGCTGCAGATTGGAGACAAGATCATGCAGGTAACAGATGTCCCAAAGGTGGAAGACAAGGCTTGGGTCAGAGGGTCTGAAGCACTCGGGTAGGGGTGGGGCTGCCCTTGCCTTCCGGGGCACCTGGGACAGTCACTGAAGCCATTGTGGAGCTCACGCTGGTGTTGCCCCTGGGAGAAGCATGGTCTCTCCTCTGTGTGTGTCAGATGTGGTGCTTGGTGTCCCCCAGCCCAGGGACATCAGATTGGAGGCCTGCTTGGGTGACCCAGGACCCCCAAAGCCCATCCTGCTTCCAGATCCCAGAGGGCGGGGAGCTGAGGTGGCTGTGTTCTCTCCCTGGGCCAGGTGAATGGCTGGGACATGACTATGGTCACACACGACCAGGCCCGGAAGCGTCTCACCAAGCGTTCGGAGGAGGTGGTGCGCCTGCTGGTGACGCGGCAGTCGCTGCAGAAGGCCGTGCAGCAGTCCATGCTGTCCTAGCAGCCCACCAGGGTCCTGACATGTGCCTGCCCGCCTCTTTGTACAGTGACACTACTTCTACTCTGTCTGCCCCTCGTCCTGGGCCCCTGCTCAGAAGGGCAAGAGCTGGTCCCAGAGGCCTGACCTGGCCTGCCTTCTCCTCTCCCACCGCTGGCCCGAGTCTCTGGGACCAGCCCTCTCCCTTGGACACTGAGGACTGGAAACAGCCGCCTGGAGCCGAGTAGTCAGTCTGTAGTGACCATAGGCTCGGCCCCAGACCCTGCCGCCTGGCCTCGGCAGTGCCCAGGAGAGTGGTGGCCGCTTCTTGAGAGCCGCCATAAAGCTGGAAAATGCCAGGTGGGGCCAGCCTTTCCCACACTTTGCCCTGACTGAGGGCTCGGCCTGGCCCTCGTCTCAGCTCCAAAGTGCCTGTGTCCCATGCTTTTCCGTGTTGCCCAGTGGGGACTTGACACACTGCCCGAGACACTACGGAAGGTTCATCAGGATGGAAGCCGGGCAGGCTCACAGTTCACCCATTGCACCCTTCCCCCAAGGGGTGCTGGCCTCCCCAGGGCTCACCTGCTTACAGGATTCAGACAAGGTTCGAGGCTGACATTTTAGGGCAGTTCTCAGGATTGCCATTTTCTTCCATGCCTGTGGGTTTAACTTTTGTATTTTTTTAATCACAACTTTGATACAAAGTGTTTTTATCACTATTTGAAGACGCCAATTCTACTTTTGAATTTAGCTTACTAATTCACATCTGGGAACGACTCTTAGCAAGTCAGTAAACCTTACTTTGGTCACTGAAGAAATCACCTGACATCTTGTGCCCAATAAACAGCGCTGAAATTCACAGGGGTCTTTGTTGAGGCATGGGGTTGGGCTACTTGGGGGTGGCTTTGGTTGTAAGGCTGACTGACCTGGCCCCAGATGCTCTGGGTGAAACCCCACTATTCCCAGGCCCACCTGACACTGCTTGGCCAGGCTACATCTGTGGGAATGTGTGGGAGCACCTTCACTGGAAGTAGGGCAGGGAGCCCCCAACTTCCCTTGTGAACCTGGTTTCAGCTCCCACCCAGGAAGGACCTCACAGACACCAAGGGGTTCATGGGAAAAACTCCCACCCCCTAGGACTCTTAAAGAGCACTCAGACCATCATAGCCAAGGCTACCACCCCAGCTGTTTCCAGGGACTGCCATTTGAAAAGACAGGTGAGCTGGAGAGCTCTGGGGGCCTCTGCCTGGCCCACCGTTGGCTGCATTACCAGCTCTGGGAATTGTTGCCACTCGTGGACCCACTGCCAAATCAGATTTTTGAAATCGCCCATTTTTAAAGTGTGGCACCTGGTAAGACACTGGTGGCCCAAATAAAACGGGTGTGCGTGCTTGGTCAGGCTGCAGTCTCTGCTGTGGGGAAACAAGATCCTAAATTCTTTGATAATTGTTACAACGGGAAGAAGAATCTGGAAAAAGCAGACATCCCCCCACTCCCAGTGGGGCGGCGTGCCCTTAAAGACTTCATCCAATCCCTGCTCACAACCACAGCTTGGGCAGTATCCCCTTGGTCATGCAGACATGGTACCTGTGGGACCTACCTGGCCCTGAGCAGGCAGGCATCTTGCATTATCCAAGAGGGTTCCCCCTGATGAAATGCCAGGTTGGCAGGCACCTTGGGATCGGTGAACTTCACACCTCACGTGTTTCCTTTCCTTACGCGAAGTGTGTAAGGTCGTCTCTCTAAGCCCTATGGACTTGGTTCTGAAGCCAACACACTGCCTCCTGCATCTGGCGAATGCTCAGTGTGCAAAAGGAAGCAATCAGGTTTTAATTCAGGATACAGGCCCCTGACATCGATCTTGTAGTAAAAAGTCGGAGTGGACTGACAAACTCAAGGCATATACAAGGCACGTCCTGGGACCCTCCCCTCCTGCCACAGGAAGGCAACCGCTTGGGTTGGGAGGGAAAGGGGTGTGGGATCAGGGCTGGGCCCACGAGGATTGTGTGAGGTGGTCTCAAGTCCTTATCTGAAGCTCCTGAACAGCCAAAATATTAGAGTCTCAGGTAGGAGTCGGGGAAGTGAGGAAAGGGGACGCCTGCCCTCCCCTCCATGGGAGCTACTCGCACCATTTGGCAGGTCTAAGGCCTCTAAGGCATGTGTGTGTGCGCCACCAGATGTGGCGTAAGGAGCAGTTGGAGGGGCCCATGTGGAGCCCGACTCTGGGAAAGTGGAGGTAGACAGAAGGCAGAGGAAAGTAAGCCATTCACTTCCAGAACCTCCCTCCAGAAAATCCAAAAGGGGTTAGTGTGATAAAGATCCAGAGGGTGTTGAGTAGGAGGCCAGTTCAGAATCTGTTGGGTACCTCAAGGCCCGGAAATACGGTTTCTTTAGGAGGCCCTGGCCTGGGCCACCTGGTAACTGCAGTCGTGCAAGTAGAGTGAGTGTCAGGCAGGTGAAGGTTCAGAGAATGTGGCCTTCAGAGAAGGGACCCCAAGGCCTAGCCCTTCTGCCACCAGCACTAGCACCTCAGAGTCCACTGGCTGCTTGGTCTGGGAACACAGCAGTGGCAGCAAAGCACCCTTGGCTCTCCCAGCTGTGAGGTCAGTCCTTCAAGCTGCTCCTAGAAACACTGGTTGCTTGGAACAAGGCCTTCGGCTGCAAGCTCAGCGCCCAATCCTGCTTGGGATGGTTGTCAGAACCTGTGCGTGCTGCCTGAAGCCTTAAAGAAAATAGAGATGGCAGCATCAAGTTGTAGGAGGGCCAGATTCCTGGCCACGAAGGCTGGCAGGGGCTAAGACCTCTGGGGAGGCTGTGAGGGGCCGCCAGCACTCTGGCTTTTAATCTTGGAGCAGGGTCAAGTGTCTGTCCCAGAGGGAGCTTTCTCCCTGGCCTTGGAGAGTCCTGGACGAAGGCAGGCTGGTTCGTGTTTAAGGTGTTTGGCCCTGAGGAAGAGAACGCTTCTCCTGTCGGCACACGGAGCCAGCCCTGCACTCCAGACCACTTCTCCAGCCTTCCTGGTGGGCACAGACCCGGGCCATTTACACAGGGGCCCTGGATGCTAGTTCACCTGCTCGTACCCTGGTTTCTTTCTGTACAAGCAGAAGTGCTGGATGAAGAAGACAATATCAAAGAAGATGGAGAAGATGCCGAGTCCAAACTTCGTAGGGTCTCCAAAGATCAGGGTCCACTGGTCTGTGAACAGCCAGAGGGGACGGACCCGGTTTTAGGATGGCAGCACCTGAAGCAGCTGAGCATGTGGGGCTATGGGGCGGGGGTGTGTGTGTGTGTGTGGGGTCCTCACCTGCCCAGGAAGCCACAAACCCTGCAGCTGCAAATGCCCCTAGGTGATCTCGGGGCTGGGATTGCTTGGATGCCCAAGCGGCAGGGCTGGGGGGTGACCCGGCCCCAGTTTGTGCCTCCAGCCCACCGCCGGTTGACTCACCGTTGTTGTAGGACTGGAGGACCATCTGGAGGAGGCTGAAGCAGCCCCCGGTGAAGTCCAGAAGCACATTACCAATGCTCCAGCCCTCAGTGCTTTTGTAGTGAAAGTTCATGTAGGCCTGGGCAGACAGACAGAGAGACGGAGGGCGGTGAGGGGGCTAGGCGGCTGCCTCATGCACCTTGTGACTGCAGCTCCAAACAAGAGCGGCTCTAATTCCTCCCACTCGTGTGCTCTGGCCTTTGCTCCAAGGGACACAGTGACCTTTGGGCTCCGACAAACCTTGGCGGAGGAACAGTCTGGGCGGGTCCTGGGGTCTCATCTGCACGTACAGCAAACAGAGCCCGTCTCCTCCTCCCATCCCTGCACCCCAACTCCGATGGAGGGAGGCTGACCTGCTGCTTCTCTGTCTTCATCATCCCTCCCTGTTCTGGGACAAAACCCTGTCCTGGTTTTCCAGCAACTCTGATTTTTCTCAACTCTAGTGAAGGTTCTCCCTAAACTCTTGACTTCCTGTTGTGCCTGTGAACTTGGGCTGGGAGCCCGATTGCCTGGCTTGCAATCCCAGCTCAACACTGGGGCTTTGTTACTTTGGGACAGTTACTTGAGTTCTCCTAGCCTTGGTTTCCCCATCTGTGGCGTGGACTTACCTCCCACCTCATCCCTGGCTGGGTTCCGGGGCCTCTGTCTCAAGCTTCCCAAGTTTAGTGGGCGAGTCCACTCGAACACCATCCCCTCTTCCTCCTGCCAGTGCCCCACGTCCTTCTTCCAACACCAGCACCCCCTGAGTTTCTCTGGCTGGGGTGGCCTCTCTTCCTACCCCCGGGAGGGAGGGCTTGGCTTCTGTAGTGGTCTTCTAGTCAGCCACCGGCCAGTCCCCTGCTTTGTCCTCTCCTACCCTCTCCATACTTGCTGCCACCTCTCCAGTCTTGGACAGTTCCAAAGGTCTCCACCTGGGGTTCCTGCCTCCCAGGATTTCCAGCCCCACGCCTTTCCACACGCAGGGACTAAAGTCCCACTTCCCCCAAGACCTTCCCTGACTCTGAAGCCTTCTCCCCAAGACCCCTGGGACCTGGCCCCACCTTCCTGGCTTCAACACAGCTCAGCCAGCAAGGTCTTACTGCCCTCCATGCTTTCTGCCTGTGCTTTTGGGTAGGCTGCCCCTGGCCTGGAATATGTACACAGAATTCAGTCTTGCTCATCCTTAAGGGTTTGGCTGTGTTTCTGTGCCCTCCAGGAGCCCGGCCCTGACTCTGGCCAAAGCTGTCCTTCCTAAGCTCATTGGAACACAAAGTTCCCTGTGCTGGGGAAGCAGAGAAGGGAGCTTCTCCATTTAGAATGGGAGAGTTAAACGAGGCCCTAGATTCATAAGTGGAGTCTGCAGTTGGCATTTATTTCATATGTGACCCTGTCCCGGGCCATTCCAGCTATGGGGGAAGATACATTTGATTCTAAGTCCCCAGATCTGAATAGGACTGAGTACTTGAGGGAGGGGGCTGAGGACCCACCAGGAGGACCCATCTCTGGACAGGAGGTGGAGGTCACAGTGGTGGGCTGTCTTCTCCCACTTAATCTTTCCCAAGTGTCCTGCTGCTGCTGGTCAGGGATACCAGCTGTGGTAATGGGGGGCAGGGGTGGGGAGCAGAACTGCAGTCATTAGGAAGGCTGGGATGGAGACGGGAGCAACCTGCACAACCCCTGGCTTTCAGAGCTGAGCATGAGCTCAGAGAAGTCGCCACTGACTTCCTCGTGGGATTCTGGGCTCCCGGGACGAGCAGGCAGCGGGAACAGACAGCTTTGTGCCCAGCCACGCTCCTGCTGGACTCATGGCTTCCACCGTAGCTTTCATCCCTGTCTCCTCACCCTAGTCAGCAGCTACCCCATGGGAGCAGGGCCCCAGGTCTGTATCACGCCCCTCACTATAACAGCAACGTGAAAAATAAGGAAGGCCTTGGAGGTACCTGTGGAAAGTACTTGACCAGTGTCACTGCGAGCTTGATGTAGGAGAAGCAGAAGAGAAACTGCAGCCATGTGGTTGCCCCGATTGCGGCCATAATCATGGTGACAAACGCGAAGAGCCACATGAGCACCAGGAAGCCAATGGCAAGGCAGGA
This sequence comes from Aselliscus stoliczkanus, assembly GCA_033961575.1. Classification (NCBI taxonomy): domain Eukaryota; kingdom Metazoa; phylum Chordata; class Mammalia; order Chiroptera; family Hipposideridae; genus Aselliscus; species Aselliscus stoliczkanus. Next base: position 12,133,500 of record CM066739.1, read on the forward strand.
CACGCGCTGGCTGCCTCGCTGAGGATGAGATGGGGACGGGGAGGAGAGAGGAGGTAGGTGAGGGGAGGTGAGGGCATAGAGAGCCCAACACCAACAACACCCTTGTCACTATCAGGGTCTCTAGTTCGGTCCTTCTTGGACTTTCCAGAGCCCATTTGCTTCTTGTTTCCACAATACAGAACTGGGTGCCTCTCAGAACCCATAGGGCCAAGGGTGCTGGGAATGGAACCCCCAACACGCTGGAAGCCTGGCACCTCATATCCCAGCTCAGGCTTATTCCACAACCCAGAGGGATCCTGATTATCTCTGAAATCTGTCCCTGACCCCTACCTTGCCCCAAAGTAGGCCTCTTTCATCCAAGCTTCATAGCAAAGAGTAAGAAAACCTAGAAGGTTCGTGAAGGTGGGGCCCAAGCACCTCGTGGCTGACACCACGTGTGTGAAGGGAACTCCCTGAGGGAAGTGGTGCACCCACAGGGAAGTGAAACAAAATGTGCATGTAGCGACCCCCTGAAATAGCCGAACGATACCTTTCTCAGCTAAAGCACTAAATGAGCCTCTGGTACATGGCTGAGTCCAGGCTGCTCAGCCTGGCACTCTAGACCCCTCAGAACCCCTCAGGACCTTCGTGAGCCTGCTCCCCCCCACTGGCACCCTGAACCCCAGCTACCCATCTGCTCATGTCTCTTCTCACTGTCTCCGGGCTGCCCCACCCTGGTCCTCTCCCCCATCGCCACGGGAACTTCACTCATCCCATGAACCACAACTAAGCACCATTTCCTTGATGTCCCCCTCCTCCTCCTCCTTCCTGGCTGGGTCAGGCCTCCGGTGCTTCCTGTGCTGTCCCCTCCCCCTCAGCTCTCAGCCTGCTGGGTCATCACTGCCTCTCTGGGTCCCTCACCCCATGGAGACTGGACTATTCTCTTGGTCCCAGTAAGCAGGTGCTGAGTGAACAAACACATCCGTGTTCTCCGTAAGACAGCAGGTATATGGATGGTGGGTGGTGGTGGTGGGTGTTGGCCTGGCAGCCCACAGAGGGTGGGGGGGCAGGTGCCAAGTTCATCTCTCACCTCATACAGGAAGCACTGCACGAGGACAACCAGCGTGAGTGCGACCGCGTGCAGGCTGAAGAAGACGTCATTACTCTCCACGGGGTTCACTCCGTTTGGGTATTTGAGGAAAAACTGCTCCTGTCGGGGGTGTGGAGAGAAGCTGAGGGGTGAGGGGTGGCCAGACCACTGGACAGCTTGGGCCAGGCTGTGGTGGGCGGGCAGTGTCCTACCTCAATGTGGGGCACCCAGAAAAGGCCAATGTTAAACACACTGTAGGCCACGAAACCCGTCAGGTTCAGGGTGACGAAGTCGAAGCTCAGACCAACAACACTGGGGAGACACAAAGCAGGGCAGGGGGTGAGGCTGGGCCACTGGGGGTCCAGGAGGGACAGAGCTCCCAGCACATGGGAGGGAGGGCCTGGCTCCCCCAAGCAGAGACAGCACTGTCTTCGGGTCTCTCTCCATGCCACAATTGATGCCACCCCATCCCACCCTCTGGGGAACCAGTTTTCTCTATGCCTCAAGTCCTGGCCCCAGAGGAAGGCTGGACACTTCCTGCAGGAAGGAGGCATCTCCCTTCTTGGCTCCGAGCTCCCCTAAGAGGCCCACATGCCTAGGGTGACTGCAGGATAGCTTGTGTCCTTGCTGCAGGAAGGCGCAACCCCAGGCCCACTTGGTATGTATGTAGCTATTTATATGATGTATAATCGACATACGATATACTTTTCGTTTCAGGCATCCATCACAAAATGATCCCCACGATTAAGTCTCGTTATCATCTGTCACCATACAAAGTTACTATAGTATTACTGACTCTGTCCCTTAAGCTGCACATCACACCCCTGTAACTTATTTTACAATTAGAAGTTTGTACTTCTTACCCCTCTTCACCTATGTCATGCACCCAACCCCTCCCCTTTCTGGTAACCATGTTTGTTTACTGTATGAGCCTGCTTCTGTTTTGTTCCTGTTTTTATTTTTTATTTATTATTATTATTATTTTTTAAAGATTTTATTGGGGAATTGGGGGAGGGGAACAGCATTGGGGAATCGGGGAAGGGGAACAGACAAGTTGCTGTCTTTTTGTTCTTCAGTCTAGTTGCGGAGGATGTTGCTTCACTAGCCCATGTTGGTGTCATCATTGCGCACTTCCTGGATGAGGCAGATCTGTCGCTGGCCTCTGGATGTCGCTCACTGCGGCTTTTGGCAGCTCACGCTGGCTTCCAGCCACTCACGCTGGCTGCCGGCCACTCACTGTAGCCTATGGCAGCCCACTGCAGCAGGGGTTGCAGCCTACACCATTGCCGGGGCTCACACAGCCCAGCTCCATGTGGAGCTGTTGTTAGCTGTGGAGGGCAGTGTTACTGGCCCTCACATGTGGGATCCGAACCGGGGCCGCTGGCATCCCAAAACCAGCTCTTAACCAATGCGCCACTCGGCCGGCCCTGTTCCTGTTTTTAGATTCCACATTATAAGTGAAATCATATAGTATTTTTTTTGTCTGATTTATTTCAGAATAATACTGAATCACTTAATCACTTAGCATCATACTTTCTAAACCCATCCATGTTGTTGCAAATGGCAAGATTTCATTTTTTTTGTTTTATGGTCGAGTAATATTCTATTGTGTGTGTGTATGTATATCACATCTTCTTTATCAAATTGTCTATGAATGGACACTTAGGTTGCTTCCACATCTTGGCTATTATTGTAAATAGTGCTGCAATGAACATAGGGGTGCATATATCTCTTCAAATTAGCCTTTTCATTTTCTTTGGGTAAATACCCAGAAGTGAAATTGCTGGATTACATAGTTCTATTTTTAATTTTTTGAGGAACATTTACACTGTTTTCCATAGTGGCTGCATCATTTTAAATTCCCCCCAACAGTATATAAGGGTTCCCTCTTCTCCACATCCTCGCCAATACTTATTTTTTGTCTTTTTGGTGATAGCCGTTCTGATAGATGTTTCAGTTCTGTGAAAAATGCCACTGGTAATTTGATGGAGATTGTACTGAATCTGTCGATTGCTTTGGGTAAGTATGGATAGTTAAACAATATTAATTCTTCCAACCACAAGCATGGTATGTTTCCATTTATTTATATCTTCGTCAATTTCTTTTATCAATGTCTTAACACAGGTCTGTGTTTCAGAACACAGGTCTTTCACCTCCTTGATTAAATTTATTCCTAGGTATTTTATTTTTAGTCAATAATAAATGCGGTTTCTTCATTTCTCTTTCGAAACATTATTAGTGAATAGCAATGCAACATACATGGATTCCATTCACGATAAGCTAGGTGCCCCTTCAACCACTGTTTTCTGGCTGTGCTGAGTGGGCAAGTCCTTCCTGGGGCAGGTCTCCGGGTTGGGGATGGGGTTCCGAACCTTCATCATCGTGTCTCCAGCTCTCCTACCCTTCTCTATGCGGTCTCTCTATCCGTGGTTGTGCAGAAGCTGTTCAATCAGCCCCCAGTGGTTCTTCAGGGGGAACTGCTGTATAGGTAGGTGTGTGTGTCAATGGGAAGGAGTGAATTCAGGGTCTGCCTGAGCCCCTATCTTGGCTTCACCTCCCACTTTATTTTTTTAACAGGCAAAGATCTTTATTAACCCTTGTTTTCAAACTTTATTCCCAAGCTTCTTCAGCTTAATTAGCTCAAAGAATGATCTGTGTATAAGCAGAAACTGAGAAAAGCTGCAGTGTCCAAGGAGCTTGGGCTCCATGAACAAAATTTTTAAAAAGCAGTTGTAATATAAAATAGCAGCTCCCAGTAACTTCTTCAAGTTTTATCTTCTTCAGAAGTTGACTCAATTCAGTGTGCTTCAATCTTGGAAGACTCATCAAAAGTCTCCACAAGATCTGGATCTTCACCATCACCCTTCTCTCCGAGAACAAGAGTGGTGCCTTTCCATCCCCAGATGGTTGGGGCAGGGCTTCGGCCAGTCTCCTGGAACTAGTCAGCCTGTGTGCCCAGGGCTGGTTTACGATGCTGAGTAGCGTTTCAGTCAGCTGCTAGGCCTCAGCGTGGCCTGCGATGGGGAGTGTTCACGGCCAGAGAGGGCCAAACGTTAGGTGGTTCAAGTGGACCAGGGTTTCTTGGTTTGTGAACATAGTCACCTCTTCAATACCACAGACGGTGTTTACCCCTAACTTTAAGTAGAACTGAAGTTTTTTATCATCTGCTGCAGCTGTTCTGTGAACCACCTTCTTCTTTCTGCGAGCAGTTCCTCTCCTACCAATGCACACTTGTGCCTGCAGTTTGGCGAGGTTCCCCTGGTTTCTGATAGTTTCTTTCATCTTGCTGAAGAAGAAACGGGGCCGCTCAGGGGATCTTGGGCAGACAGCTGAGAAGAAATGCACACACGAAGGGGATGCAAGATGGCAGCTACAGCTGTTTTTAAAATCAAGGTGGGAAGGCTTGATTTCCAAGGATGAAGTTTCCAACTCTGGCATGGGAGCATGACTTGACACTAATACCTCCAGGGCTGGATGGACCAGGAGGAGAGAGTATTTGGGTGGACTTCTACCACCACCTAGCCCATTCTCCACTTCACTGAGAAGCCCCATTTTGGTGCTTTCACAGGGAGTAACTGACTTGGCCAAGAGAACAAATGCCCAACAGTTCAAGAGCTACCCCAGGCTCTTAGAGCTTTCATATCGACAACTTTCTAGAAAAAACAGGTAGAGACAAGAGCAGAGGGGGAAACGTCTGAACCCATGCTGCCTACAGCCTCTCTGGGATGCTCCCATCATACCGGTCCTGAATGAACCTGCACATATAGCTCAGATGGTTACCTTTTCCGCCTCCAGTTCTTGATCACCTGAGGGTAGAAGGAGATGGACCAGGCTGCAAAGTAGATCCAGCCAATCACCTGGTTTATGATGCTAACAACACTGCTGTAGATCACCAAGAAGCGTATCCTTGGGCTAGGAAGAATGTGGGGACCCGTATGAGCTGAGGCTGGCCCTCTGAAGGAAACCCCCATGTGCCCAGCACTGCCACCCTTTTCATCATTGAAGGCCCAATTTACCTGGTTTGGTTGGAATGATTTCCATGCAGAAAAACAGTCATTTGTCCCACATTTTGAGATGTCACTTGAAAAGAGGAATCTGTCACTCTGGGAGGCACCACGACCTGTAAGGAAAACTGAGTTTGATCCAGTGCCCTGTATTTATGGGGACCTCACTGAATGTCCAGCTCAGGCTATGCACTAGGAAATGGAGGGACAGATCACACAAGGTCCCAGCCTTCCAGGAGCTCACTAAAAAAAGGGAGAAAACCTTGGACCAACCAGTCAACTAGAACCTTGGACCAACCAGCCACCTGTGTGTTAGACTTACTGAGCAGGAAAACAGTTCTGCTCTCAGGCCTTCCCCTGGCTTATCTCCCAGGGAAAGTGGAATGGTTCTCTCCCTGTCACTAGCCATGTGACCTGTACATCAAGTCAGACCTCAGAGAGATGAGTGCCAGAACCTGTTGTTAGAACCAGTGGTTTTTCTTACCCTGCAGCAGGCCTCATACCCTGGGGCAGGAGAAGTTGTGAGAAATGGCCCTGGTTAATGATGTGTGATGCTTACCATGGGATGAGAGGAGACTCCCTTCTCACACAAGGTCCATTAGGATAGACACCCTTCATCTGACCATGATTTCAATACCGTTTGCTTGCTAGGGGGGCTCAGAGCAGATTTGCAGCCCATTTCTATAACCACGTAGGACCTCATGACATGCCTCACGGTTATCAATTTCATTCCTGCATTCATCTTGTCTGTTTTCTTTTCAACCCTCATTTACACTCTATATTGCTCCCTCTCCTATTGATGTTTTTTAATCCAGTTTATTGGTAATTGGCTCAAATCCTTGGTAAGGTAGAAGCACGGTATATATTCACACATAAATGCATAAGGCCTATGAATAGTTATTGCTGTGATACTAGACAGACTCTGATATGGGATTTTGGAAATAATACTCGACCAATGGAATTGCAAAACAGTGCTTTGCAAACTTGGACGTGGACCCAAATTATCCAGGGATCTTGCTCATGTGCAGATCTTGAATCAGTAAATCTGGGATGGGTCTGCATATCTAAAAGGTTTTCAAGCAGGACCGATGCTGCTGGTCCATGCATACCCTTTGAGTGGCTAGGTCTTAGAAAACCATCTTAAGAATTTTTTGTACATTCTCAGAACCATTTTTTTTTTTTGCCTCAGATTTCTACAATCACCTTCCTAATTACATCTGTACAGCCTAACATACCAATCCTCAAAGAGACCAACAAAACTAAAATCAGAGATTTCTAGAATGAAGGGATAGGGGCAGCCCATGGTATAAAAACAAGGTAGTCTATTTCCAAAAGCACTTAATTAAAATGTGTCTTGTTACCCAGCAGTTCAATACCCATTAGTTCAGATTCATTACTTACTTCATCAGGGAGCTCAAGGATAGTGATATTTTTTGAACGAAATGTGATTTCAAAAGTGATCACCAAGGTTGTATTTAACGGATGCCTGTGGAGGACAAGAGTCTGATTACTGCTGAGAAGTTGGACACTGTGAGATCTCAACCAACCTTCTGTTACTCACATCGGGCCTGTCATTTCTTAAGCGATTAGGGTGAGAAAGTGCTACGACTTGGCCTGTGGGGGAGAGAGGTGGGTTCCCTGCTCCTTGGGAGTTTTCTATGTTTATCAGGAGACGTCTCACTGGGGCCAGGTGAGAACATGAGAAGGTGGGAAACTGGCTGTGATGGCCAAATAAGGTGTCCAGAGGTGGCCATGACCATGGCATCTGCTCTGGTGGGAAAGGCTTCTGAGAGGAGCAGGGAGCAGCCCGTGGGGGCCTTGAGTCTGGCTTTAGAGGCTTGGGTTAATTTGGAAGGCAGTGGACAGCCCCTCAAAGATTCTGGGGAGGGGAGAATTGTGGTGAGGGGGTGATGTGTCAGATTTACAAGGTGTCAGTGTGCAGAGGCAGAAGGGGCCGGGAATGGAATGCAGGTCTGTTAGGGAGCCGTGGTCCCAAAGCTTTGGTTTGAGAACAGACTCTGTAGGAGAGGTGAGGGAAAGGGAGAAGGATAAAGAGAAAAGGACAGGGTCCCAGGCCTTGTGGCCAGGAGGCAGGAATAGGGCAAAGCAGTGACGGAGACAGAAGAAAAGGCAGGCTCTCTGGCACAGTCTGGGCTAGGTCGGCACCCTCATGTCTGAACCAGACAAGGTCAACAAGAAAGACACTCAGGCAAGGCTGAGAGTCCCGTGATTGGGCTGCACCCAGTGGAATCACTTCTGCTTTTGGAAATGATCTCCGAAGTGCTCAGCTCCTTACCCCCTGACCTTCAGGGCTCCCCTGAAATATTTAGAGCCTTGGAAAGGACCACTTTGATGTCTGGCATCATGCCTGTCACTCAAGGACTCTTCTCAGCTGGGAAAAGGCTCGTGTCTCTGGGGAGAAGCCTCCTTCCTGCTCCTCCCACCGGAAACAAGGATTCAGCAGCTGCAGGGAGAGAGACTTGGGGACCTCGACCTGCAGCCCAGGGCTAGCTCCTCTCTTTCTCTGGCTGGTTTTAAAATGAAGAGGCAAGAGCATCACACTTGAAACATGAACAGACTGAGCCAGGAGTCAGCCCTGACCCAGCCATGGGGTGAATGAGCTGGGCAGAGGACAGCGCTGGTCCTGGGAACTTACTCAAGGGAGATGCTGACGTTCGTGGAGCTTCCATTTTCCAGCTTCACAGTGGGAGGAACAGTGAGGTGGACCGTTGACTCTGGAAGAACCCAAATCAATGACATGAGTCATTAGGTTAGAGAGCTTAGGCCCACAAGGAGACGATGGGACAAGGGCCCCTGACATCTCAACTCATGAGCTCTGACTCATGACAACCCGTATCTTCTAGGTAAAGACAAGGTGGTTCTGAGGGGCTCAGTGATGGGACTGGAAACCCAAGCCCTCATGATACTCTTTCTCCTCCTGCTGCCAGACAGATGGAGACACGGGCCTGAGCAGGAGACGCTGTAGCTTCCTCCTCCCCAACATGACAGGCTCTAGGGGTCTGCAGTTGAGTTACCAAGAGATAGTTTTAGAACCGTAGAGCCCAAAAACTGTCACAAAGGAGCCCAAGCCACAATTTGAGATTGGAAAACATGGACTTGAACTACTCCTTCAGCCTGAAATCACAGGCATCTCCTGTTTGTGGAGCTAAAATGGCCTTGTAGAACTGATCCAGCCCCTTCTTATGCTCAGAGACTCAGGGGGCCCCAGCTAACCTGTTCCTGAAGAACCCCTTTGGGGCCCTCATACGAACCCAGCCCAACCCATTCACTGATCCCCTTCCTGAGGCTGACTCTACTGGGGACTGGAGGAAGGCTGGTGAACAAGACACACTGTTTCACTCTCAGGGATTTCTTCTTGCCATTTAGGTGTTAACTCGGGGTAAGGTAGACAAGTAGGCCTCTGGGCTGAGGGAGGAAGCAGGCTTGGAGGCCAAAAATTCCAGAGCAACTTGACTACAGACCATGAGTGAGTCTGTCTCTCTCTCTATCCGTTCCTGTGTTCTTTGCACAGTCCCCACCCCACCTCCACCCCTACTCCCAGGTGTGCTCAAAGCTCAAGGCACCTGTCCAATGCTCCTCCCTTACCTTAAGGCCTTCAGAGTGATCCATGGCCTCAGGTGTGACCATGAATCTAGACTGGGACTGGAACGGGGTTCAGAAGGGGAAAGCAGGCGCTGAACTTGATGGAGATGGCCCTTGTGGAGGTCGTGGCTGCAGGCAGGACCCAGGTCTCCCTCCCCCCAGACCCATCAAAGGCAGAAGATGAAGAACTGAAATGCGAGGTGCTCAGGTTGGAAGAGAACTTAAAAGTTTCCTGTTTCAACCTCCACTGTCTGATCCCCTTTCTCAGTACTCCTTCCTGGCAGTTTCTCTTTCTCTGCCCGGACACCTTGAGGGAGAGTACCTCCATCTTCTCCAAGGGAATGGGTCAGCCTGGAACTTGCACTCCTGGGCCTGGCTCTGCTCCCTGGGACCTCTCAGACCCTATCTGAGCCACCTTTTCCATGCTAACCTGTAGGCATGAATGCTGATGCAGGCGCTGTCCCCTGTGTCTGCAAGTGTCCAGGCTGACTCTCACAATCCCAGGTCCAGTCCCCCACCAGCGTCCCTCAGAGTGGCATGTCCCAGCCCTAGCCCTTGCAGAGGCCAAGCTGCTCAGAGCAGCATAGGATGGTCTGTCCCCTACATGTAGCCTCGGGGCTTCGAGGCAGCTTTGGCAAGTCTGCCTCTTCTTTTTCACACTCACTGCTCTAGGCATACGAAGCTGGGATATCAGGATTTAAGGTCCCTGTGGTTGAGCACCACACCAGATAAGGGAGACCCTGAGAAGACAGAGCTTGGGACAGGGATACTGACAGTGATGCCAGGTAGCCAGCCACCAACACCTCTGGGTCCTCAGGACTCTGCTGCGGCTGTGGTCAGGGAGAGTGGGAGATCCCCAGAGCCTCTGCTCTTTCACCATGTTGACATTTTAAAAGAGGGGGCTGTGAACTTTCAAAGAACCAATCAAGAAATGTTTACTTCCCTCTCATTTAGGGCCACCAAGGATAATGGTGCTCAGCAGCCGAGAGACTGGGCTCTTAAGTCAAACAGATTCATCCTGGCTGTGTCACTTCCTAGCTGTGTGACCACAAGCAAGGTACTTAACCTCTCTGAGCCTGTTTCCTCACCTGTAAAGTGGGGAGAATAGTGCTACCTATCTCATGGGGCATCATGAAGATAAAGTGGTGATATTTGTGACATTTCGCATGGCCTGAGTGCTAAGTAATTGTTGGTGACTATTCTTATCATCATGTAAACAAGCCAGGACTTTTTCTTTTCTTAGCTCAAGACGCAAGGCAGTTAGGAAGCTGGCATCATATCCTGGGAAAGCACATTTAAAGTTTGCCATGGGGCACACAAGTTTCTGGACACCACATCAGAATTACCAAATGAGTCTTAATGAGACCACCCCAAGTTTCTCCTCAGGAGAGTCTTCTATTTTTTAAAATCTAATACTTATTGGCATCTCCTACTGTGCCCCCCCACCCCACACCAGCCACTCTGTGATACTCCCTATCTTTAATTATTACAACAGTGAGCGGTGGGAATTATGGTTCCTATTTCAGATATAAGGAAACTGAGAATCCCAAGAGGGAAAGAGTGTCTTGCCCACACAGCTCAGAAAAGGTGGCGGCAGGATTCAAATCCAGGCCTGTGTGGTCTAAAGCCCCAATTCTTGCCACTAGGTTGCAAGGCCTCAAGATTCCACCCAAACAAGTCACAGGCAAAACACTCTGAAGGCCAATCATCTCATCTATAGTCCCTCATGATCACTCTCCTAAGCAAAAAGAAGACAGACCAATTCCAGTTACTTGATTTTAGGGCGGTTTCCACTGTCCTTGAGAATGACATTCAGGAAAGCAGGTGAAGTGGTCAAATGGAGCAGAGACCCGACCCTACACAAGTCCCATCTTTGTTACTTTCTATTATAGCTCTGTGACTTTGAGGAAGATGTCTACCCTCTCTGGGCCTAAACTTCCCCTCTGTATAAGTAAAGTGGATTTTCTCTTCTTCCCTAGAGCAATGCATTAGCATTGCTAAGGGAGCTTTATTTAAAGCCTGCCAATGCATGCACGCATACACCTAGTGGGTCCCAGAGAATATGACCCAGGGGGTCTGGAGTGGGGCTCTGGCATCTGTACTGAGAAACACCAGGCTTCATGGTCTGATCTTTTCTTTATTGGAAATTGCTTATGCACGAGGTGTGACTGCAACCTACAATGATAGCTTATCTAACAAACCTGGAAGAGCTGATCAGATGGCTGTTTCCTCAGAGATTTAAGAGGCCAGATAACTGTCATGGTGCAGCCACTGTGCCTGGCTCTTGGGAAAATTCCACAGGATTTGTATTGTTTGTACAAGGTTCATTTGAAATCTTTAGTCAGGGATTTTAGATATATAGGATTTTTGATAACAGCCAAAATAATGGGTGTGGGGACCTAGGAGAGCTCGGCACAAATTCCTTTTGTGGAAGGAATTTCAGCAATGCTTTGGACAGCGGGAGAACTGACAATATGATGCGGGTCTTTCAGGGCCCTGCTCTGAAAGTCAAACCCGACAAGGATGAACAAACCGAACGTTTTTTTTTTTGTTTTTTTTTTTGTTTTGACAACCAGCCAGTGTTCTGTGGGGCCCCTAGCCCTGTTCCTCAGTCCCTCTCTGGGAAAGGTTTTCTCATCTTACAAGGGTATGCTGGGCAGATTCTTTAGGTGTCTGTGGCCTAGCAGAACCAGGCACAACGAGGTGAGGCCACAGCACCTGCTTTTGCAGCATCTCCCAGGATCCAAAACTCCCTCTGTGAGGGCCACAGGGTAGGAACAAAAGCCCTTCTTTACAGATACTATCCCAGATTGTTGGAACTCCAGTTTGACTTTGGTGATACAGACAAGGTAATAGGGATCCCGGGGCAGAAGGCCAATTATTTCTGGTACCATCTGGCTCCCTGTAAAACTCCTCGATCCCAGACTTGGGTCTACTCCACCACCCAGTGGCTGCCTGACCCAGGGGCAGGCAAGTATACACAATCCAGAGTCCTAAACCCTTGGCTACAAGCAGGTCAGGCTACTTATGCTATAGTATCATTTCCCTCTTTGCAAAGTTGATGGCCCATTTCTAAACTTACCACATTTCTCTATGAGCTTCAGAGGAAAAAGGATAAAAATAATCAGCCAACTCCTTAGCATGTTCCTTGATTTCAAAGAACTAGGAAGAAAAAACAAATAGCAAGAAAAGTTCAGGTTAAAGTTGGATCAGCTCGGCAGCGAGTGGACAATATGCCACTGGAAGCATGGCATGGACACAGTTCATAAAGGACTTTCACTTACACCTGTGACCTCATGGGCTTTGCATCACCAGCTTGGGGAGGAGGACCGCAGGGAAGACCTGTCTTTCTTTGATATGTGAGGAAATGGGCTCACAGGGACTAGGTGGGTTGTGTAAGGTCTCACCCTGGGGAAATGGGCAAACACTGAGTTTTTCCCTTCTTTAACTGCTTCTTGCAACCTACTTAACAGAAAGAAAGAATGTGGATTTACTGGCTGAGGGTTCTTTTTTTTTCTAGTTATTAAAACTGTAGCCAGATATTTGGATTTTGTGAATCTATAAACCTTAAGGAAATTAATTTCATTCCCTGTCCTGGGATAAGAGCCTAAGTGTTGTTATTCCCCCCCAACACTGTGGGAAAAGGCAGGGCCCAGTGGTCCTTCCTTCCTTCAGCCAGACCACAGGATGGGGTCTCGTCCTGCCCACACCCCCAGAGCTCAGCTTCGAGCTCAGCAGGCCAAAAGGAATTCCTGGAATGATCCTCTCAGCGTCTCCCTTCTCTTTTCAAAGCAATCTGCAAACTCCGCGACTCAGATTCAGGCGGCAACTAAACAGCAGCCAGGGAACGGGATCGGACATGCACAGGGGTAGTGCACCCCCAGCACCTCGGCAGCCGGGTGAGCCCTGCCTCTGCTCACCACCACCCGGGACCTCGAACCTGGGGAATGTCTGGTGTCTCAAGGCCGAGACTGGTGGCAGGGGAATGAAACCCTGGCGAGGCTGGGGGCTGGATTTACTGCAAGCTGCCCAACCGAGTTGCTGCACCAGTCTCTGTGCCTCAGGGGGTCCACCTGGGGAATGGAGGGAGGCTGTCGGGGCGGCACTGGCTCTCACCTGATATCTTCTGAGGCTCCGGGGACCCACCACACAGGACGAAGGATATGCTTCAAACTGTACTCGCTTCCCCGGGTCGGCTTGACTGTGTGTGAGGGCGGGCCTGAAGTCACCTGACCCAAGTCACCTGAGCAAGTATCTGGGCGCGATGCACTGTGGGAGCTGTAGTTTTCACGCGTCTTAGTGGGACAATTGGGCAGGGTTGGCGCGGGGCCGGAGGGTCGCAGGCACCTTGGCAGGGATGGAGACTCGGTTGTCAGGGAGGATTAAGTCACTTTTAGGAACACAGAGACTCTCGGAGCCCCGAGTGCCTGTCAACGAACTTTGCACTATTTTGGAGAATAAAGCAGGGACTATCCTGGCAAGGCACTCGCCGCCACTATCGCGGAACCTTAGCCTGACGGGGTGGGACCCTTAGGTCCCTCCTTCCTCCGCTTCTCCGTGTATGGCTGGGCCCGCTGCAAGGCCCCGCCTCGGCGCCTAGGTCCCTGGTGAAGTGTGCGCGAGGGGGCGCCTCCGAGGCGACCAGACCTACGCTGTTCCCCATGGCCATGGCTGCACCGCCAGTCACTCTCGGCGTCGACCTGGGCACCACGTCTGTGAAGGCGGCCTTGGTGGAGGCTGCCCCCGGCGACCCGTCGGGGTTCGTGGTACTGGCCAGCTGTGTCCGGGCGACGCGGGCGGAGGCGGCGGCCCAGAGCTCGGCGGCGGCGCCCCAGGTGAGGCAGCGCCCTGGAGCCGCGCCGCCTCCAGGAGCCTGCTGACAGCCCTCTTCCTTCTCAAGGTGGCCTTCCCGACATCCCCCTTCCTCAGAGACGTCTCCCCGACTGCTCCAGCCTGCCTGACCTCCGCCTCTCCTGCTGCAGCTCCCCTGATCCGTTAGGCCTGCTCCCCGGAGCTTTCCTATCTGCCCACACCAATCTCCCACTCTGGCCTCCTCTGGGGACCTTGCCCATGGCGCTGTATCCCCGTGCTCTCTGCCCTCCTCTTTCTGTACCCTGACCCGCGGGGAATTCCTCTCCTTGCTTTATGTGGAATGAGAGGTCGCAGGCCTCCCTCTCAGTCTTGCAGCTCTTTGCTTACACCTGCCTGTGCCCTCAAGTTCACGATTCAGCTTGTTGCCCAGGGCAAACTTTGGGTTTTACTCTGGACATCAGATGCAGAATCAGGCCTCACTGGAGTGAAATGTGGACTGAGGAACTCAGACACTTGGTCAACAAAAATCTCACCGCTCCCCACCCCCACCCCCCAAATCCCCAAAGGATAAGACACCTTGGAGGAAAGACAGAAAGACATTGAGAGATACCTCGATTAGAAAAGATCAGATTGATAATTACACACTACAATTCTTATCTTGTAAAATTTAGCAATGATATACCACAGCTACAGTAGTGTTTTGTGAAAGCTACATGATAGAAATGGAGAATTTCACCGCAGTGGGCTCTGTTGTGAGATGTGGGTTCAGAAAAGATGTCAATCCTCAGAGCTGGATTCCATTAATTCCCTGAAAAAGATAGCTCCATGTTCAGTTAATTGACAATAGAAATTAATGTCAAGGAACCTTCTGAGTAACCTCGTGATTTTTTTCTGGATCTTAGCTTGTTCTTCTAGTTGAAATACGTGGCCTCTGTGGCCCCATCGAGCCACAAACCTCGAGTTTCTGAGCCAAGCCCCACTCCCAAGAGCTTTGTTTTTCTCAAGCTCTTGCCACATATCTACTCAGTTCTTTAGGGTTCAGAGTCCATCTTGCTCAGAAGCATTTCAGAGGATAAAGATTTCAGGAGCATGTTGCATTTTCATAGAGGCTTTCAAAATTAGTTTGGTTGGGGCATCATGCAATTTAGAATGATTATTTCACTTCATGGACTGTGACCCTGTGGAGGTGAGCAGCAGAGCCTCTACTATGTTTCCAATGGCGAATTTCTTAATGGCCTTGTCCTTGGGCCCCATCGGGCACCCTTGATGCATTGAATAGGCTGCACATGGCCGCTGCCCTTTTTGGCATGACCATTGTTCCTTCTTTTCTTGGTCATCTAGGAAGCGAGGACCCAAATCTAAGTTCTTTTTTCAAATCTGAAGTCCTAGGATTTGATCTAGATGTAGACCAATTGATATTCCGAACCAAGGAATGGGGGCAGCGCCTTTCCTGTTACATTGTGGTTATACCCATTGTCAGTCCTCTATCACACTTACCACGAGAGCTCAAACTAACTGCTGAACACTGACTGTCTCCTTGTTCACTCCCATAAGGCCTGTTTCCCTCCTCACTATCCCCACCCACACAACTCACCCTGGGCCCATTTTAAACAGCAGCTCTTCTGTCCTGGGCTGATGCACTGTCTGATGGCTACATGGGAACTCTTAAAACCAGCACTGTCCAATAAAAATTTGAGCCACAAATGTGAGCCACACCAGTAATGTTCAGTTTCCTAGTAGCCATATTAAACAAAAGTAACAGGTGAAATTAATTATAATTGCATATTTTATTTAACCCAATATTTCCAACACAATAGCATTACAATGTGTGATAATTAATATAAGATGATTAATGGCATAGTGTGCATTCCTTTTTTCCACATACTACATCTGAAATCTGGTCTGTATTTTACACTTACAGCACATTTCAATTCGGGTTGCCACATGTGGCTAATGACTGCCTACTGGACAGTGCAGGTCTAAACAAAAGTCTTTTCCTTCTTTCTTCCCCCACTGTCTTCTTTCTTCCCTCCTTGGGGGATCGTGCACAGCCATGCACCTCCTCTTTGCTTGTCTTTCACTGTCAAGTCAGTTCTACCGTAGTCTCTCCTATATATGATTAGTCTTGTTAGGATCTAGGGTTGCCTCCTCAGGAAAATGACTGGTGCTCCCTCTCTATTCTTTCTCCCCCAGTTCTACCTCTCTTCACCTTCCTTTCTGCTCCTTTGTTCATGCTTATGAGAAGCAAAGAATTGCCCCTGTCCAAGGCCAGCAGGCTGACAAGGCAAGTGAGGGGTTTGTTCCAAAGAGGGGAAGGCTGCACTCCCTGCTGGAGGGAAGCAAGGGGCCTGAGCACTTGGTCATCAAATGCTTTTCCAAGACCATCAGCTTTGTTGGTCCACCAATAAACAAATTAAATTTATTAAGAGCTCAGCCACATTCTGTTCTCTTTTGACTTTTCCATGGATTCTTCTAGGTATTAAGTATAAGTTTATTGTGTGCCTGGAGGTGATTTTTTTTTTTTTAAAGATTTTATTGGGGAATTGGCGGAGGGGAACAGCGTTGGGGAATCGGGGAAGGGGAACAGACAAGTTGTTGTCTTTTGTTCTTCAGTTTAGTTGCGGAGGATGTTGCTTCACTGTTGGTATCGTCATTGCGCTCTTCCCAGATGAGGCAGATCGGTCGCTGGCCTCTGGATGTCGCTCATCGCGGCTATTGGCAGCTCATGCTTGGCTGCCAGCCGCTCACGCTGGCTGCGGGCCACTCACTGTAGCCTATGGCAGCCCACTGCAGCAGGGGCTGCAGCCCACACCATCACCGGGGCTCGCACAGCCCAGCTCCAGGTGGAGCTGTTGTTAGCTGTACAGGGCAGTGTCACTGGCCCTCATGTGGGATCCGAACCGGGGCCGCTGGCATCCCAAAACCAGTGCTTAACCAATGCGCCACTCGGCCGGCCCTGGAGGTGATTTTTGTGTGGCAGAAACATTTCTTTTTTTAAAAAAAGATTTTATTGGGGAATTGGGGGAGGGGAATAGCATTGGGGAATTGGGGAAGGGGAATTGGAAATCGGGGAAGAGGAACAGACAAGTTGCTGTCCTTTTGTTCTAGTTGTGGAGGACGTCGCTTCACTGGCCCATGTTGGTATTATCATTGCGCTCTTCCCAGGTGAGGCAGTTGCTCGCCAGTCTCTGGACAGCTGCTCACAGCGGCTCATGGCAGCTCATGAAAGCTCACGCCAGCTGCCGGCCAGCATGACTTGCAGCCTACACCATCGCTGGTGACTCACGACAGCCCAGCTCCAAGTTGAGCTGTTGTTCACCATCTTAGCTGTAGAGGGCTCAGCGTCACTGGCCCGCATGTGGGATCCGAACTGGGACCCTGCTGCTCAGAGCTGGTGTCCCAAGCCAACTCTTAACCAACGTGCCACTTGGCCAGCCCAGAGACATTTTATTTTGGTTGAAATCAAAATAATTCAGCACCCTAGTTCTTACTTAAGCTTTTAATTTACCTCATAAAGCTTATTCCATTTATGAGTTTAACATGTAACCATCATTTTTGAGGGCCTTTGAATAATACTTAACCCTGTTGTAGTTAATTAAATACCTTAGCTGTTTTAAACTGCAGTTAGTCATTTAATATATTTTCTAGGCACTGCAGTTGTCTGACCTAAATTTTTTAAGAATAATTCTTATACATCTAATAAATTAAATGTATAACTATGCAAACCTCGAATGTTCTTATATGTTTCAAATCCTTTTACACATATGGTGAGATTTGAACTTACCATCACAAATCTAGATCTGTCATTCAGTTTCACATTTTATTTATTTATTTATTTTTTCCTTTTTGTTTTTTCAATTTCACATTTTAAATTGGAATTAATAAAGGTAGTCTGGGCCAAATTCTGTTAAACATATACATTTACTTAAAATACCAGATACCCAAAGATTCCTCAAGCACAATATTAATCACATAGGTATGATTCTTTTAAACACTCATATGTTTAATTCTTATTTATTTATTTATTTATTTATTTATTTATTTAGCTGAGCCATCCTGCCACCTTTTGGCAGCTCAACGGCAACTCAGCTCGGGCTGGCATCGAACCGCCGTTGCTCAGAGCTGAGCTCACACTCTTGAGCGAGCTCTTAACCAACTGAGCCATTCGGCCGGCCTCATATGTTTAATTCTTGATCATTCCACTTTGAAATTTACTTATTCACCAAGAATAAGTGAATAAGTAAACTTGGGATTGCATTCCCAAGTGCATATTTTGTGGTGGCCTCCTTAGCTTATTGAGAACTCTGATTAGAGGCATCCGCTGGGATGGGGTGGGACCCTGGGGTTTTATGCTTAGTCTCTAGCAGGGACTTCATAATTAAAGGAAGAGGTGGTTACGAAACCCAAATGTCTTAGGTTTGGGTCCCATTGTTGCCTACTTTGGAAGTTGGTCTGTACCTCCCTCCCATTTGGATATGTTGCGAGATTGAATTTAATATTTCTTTAGCTCTGAGATACTGCATTGCATTTTCCCATCTGACTCAGAAGACCTTTGAACTTTTCCAAAGCCTGATTTCTTTTCATATTCTTGTCTCTTAGGACCATTTGACTCTTATTAAGATACTGTTTAGTTACATTCTGCTTATCTCTCATGACTTTGTCTCTCAAGGCTATTCTGCCTAAAGAAGTTTTCAAGGAGGCAGCAAGTCGGAAGAAAAGGCAAATCAGGAAAAGCTGGTCCTGGCTTTCTTGAATTTCTTTTCCACCCACCCCTTCACCCCAAATCTCTTTCCACTATCAGTCTCTCCCTGTGGAACTTCTGCCATTGCCCAATTCATCTTCTGAGAACATAGCTCTGATGGTGATACTCCTCCATTCAGAAGGCCCTAGGCGTTCCCCATGGCCTTTAGGAAGCCTCTTGCCCTGGAGCTGGAGGCCCGCTGATTGGACCCCAGCCTCTCCTGTTTCCCAGCCTCATCTCCCAGCACCCCGTCACATAGCCCATCCTGCTGGTGCTGTGCCCAGGTGTTCCCTGGCCTTCCTCCGTGCCTGCCTTCCCTAGGTGGGTTTTTGTTTCCAAGTCCGGGGCTTGGCCCTCAGGTCACTTAGGAAATGTTTGCCAGATGGATAAACTAAAGCCCAGGTAGGAGATAGGGCTCCTCCTAAAGTGCTTTCGTCCTTGAGTCCTTTCTTTCCTGCACCTTTCCTGCCAGGTTCCTCCCTGCTGTGTTCCATCTGTTTCTTACCCTATACACTTGTGTGCCGTGAGAAAGACCCTCACCTTATTTCTCCTTATGGCATGGTCTGTCTTGTGTCTTTCTGTCTTTCCTGCTAGATGTAACTTCTTGTCGGGCAGGAACAGTGCGTTTCTCAGCTGACACTCAGAGTGGAGGGGAGAGTCTGGGCCATTTGTTGAATGTACTCTGCAGCAGTGCCTCAATCTGCAAAGGAAGGGAGTGGAAACTTGTCCACCACATTCCAACTCCAAGCCCTGCTGGAGGTGGTGGAGAAAGCTCAGTCTCACGTCTCTTCCCTGTGGCTGGTCAGCACATGATCCCAGTGGAATTAGCAGGGCAGCCACCACCCAGGGAATCCCTGGAGGCCTCTGCCTGCCTCTGCCTGTCTGTCTGCATGTCCTTGCTCAACACATCCTGTTCTGTTTCCAGGCACGGGAGCAGGATGTGAATAGAATCATCCAAGCCCTAAACGAGTGCCTTGCTGCCCTGCCCCAGCAAGAGCTGCGGAAAGTCTGTAGCATCGGAGTGTCAGGACAGATGCATGGAGTCATGTTTTGGAAAACAGGCCAAGGTATGCTGGGCTCTGGGGGTGATCACATGCTAACAGTCAGTGTGGGATGAGCAAAGTGCTGCCCAGGGCTGTCTGAAGGGTCAGGTTATCCTGTAGTGGGGGTGAAATGACACATGCTGCCTCTTCTAGTTTGTGTACTCTGTCTGGGACAAACATGTAATGAATAAGTAGACTGACTACCCACTCACACATCATCCGCTCATTAGCCAGGAATAGGGAGAGGGGGAAGGGCGAGTTGCCTCAGACTCTCTGTAGGATTCTGTGGAGTGGATTTTCCACAGCTTCCTTTTTCTCTGTGTCGGTGTCTCAGAGCATCACTGCCAACATCTAAGAGGTTTGTATAGCTGCAGGAGATGCCAAGACACAAAAGAAGCTCTTCTGAATTTGGGTGTAGTTTCTGTTGTTTCACATAATCACAGATATTTGTGATTTTCAAATTCCAGGATGTGTCCTTTTTTATGGGCTCAGTTGCTAGCTAAGCATTATTTATTTGGTCATCTTATGTCAGGAGATCTGCCACAGTGCAGACATGGGTGACTTGTTCTATTTGGCCTCCAGGAGGAGAATTAAGCCAGTTAAATATCAAAGAGCACTTTACATGCCAGGTGCTGGGCTGAGAATGTTACCTGCATGATCTCCTCAAACTCTCCCAATACCCTTTTGATATAGGTTACATTACTGTCCTCACTGTGCAGATGAGAAGTTGAGATTCCAAGAGGTTAAAAGAATATGCTCAGGGTCATATGGCAGCAAGTGACGACTCCAGCTTTTGAACCTACGTCTATCTGACTTCAGACGGTGAACTTTTAAAGGCCTCTGGGGGGACCAGAACTATAGGAGGGCACAACAGCTCAATGAAGGGAGGAACTTCCCAACAGAATGGCCAAGGAAGGATTAGGCTCCTATAGAAAGTTGTATGCTTCTAGTTATGGCAAGTGTTGAAAATATTTTTTTTTTTAGATTTTTTAAATTGGGCATTCGGGGAAGGGGAACAGACAAGTTGCTGTCTTTTTGTTCTTCAGTCTAGTTGCAGAAGACGTTGCTTCACTGGCCCATGTTGGTATTGTCATTATGCTCTTCCCGGATAAGGCAGATCGGTTTCCGGCCTCTGGATGGTCACTCTCCGTGGCTATTGGCAGCTCATGCTGGCTGCGGGCCACTCACTGTAGCCTATGGCAGCCCACTGCAGCAGGGGCTGCAGCCTACACCGTCACTGAGGCTCACACAGCCCAGCTCCAGGTGGAGCTGTTGTTAGCTGTAGAGGGCAGTATCACTGGCCCTCAAATGTGGGATCTGAACCGGGGCCGCTGGTGTCCAAAACCAGCTCTTAACCAATGAGCCACTCGGCCGGCCCGAAAATACATATATTTTTTTTTTATTATAAAAAACTCTATACTGACATAAAAGTCATGAGAGAGTATAAGGAACCAATACATACCCATCACCTAGCTTTCAAAATACCAGTATTTTACTGCAGATGTTTTAAGCAAAGGATGGATGGCTATTTTGGGGGGCCGTAGTTGAGGGGATTTGAACATTGGATTCCCCCATTTCTGCCTGGAGAGTCAGCGATTCTGATTCCTCTGGGTGAGTGGTGACTTGCCTCTCAGCAGCTTGACTGATGTCTAGTGATGTATCCTTTGATCAGTCAGTCCCCTGGATGGGCTGGGTACCGTAGTAGAAGCCAGTGCAGGCTCCCTCCTTTTTTCCCTCCCTCTCATCTGCCTGTTGTCAGGCCAGCTGGGGCCACAGGACCTGCTTGACTCCAATCGGTAGCAGGATAGCAGGCCAATTAGGGTGTTACAGCTGACCGCTCAGAGGGAATCTAGGTTGTAAAAGCTTTTTAAACTGCTTAATTTTGCATTAACGAGAATAAATGTCCTTTTAATACTAAAACCGGTCCCAAAGAGGACAGCAGAGATCTAATGATTGTGGTCTGGTCACACGCTTTTCTTTCTGCCTGTCTGCTGGACTGTAACAACCCCACAAACCATGGCTCATCTCATTGGGGAGAGCTGCTTAATATTTCATCGAGCCAGCCCGCATGCCTTCTTGTTTTGTTTTCTGTTTCTGGGAAGGAGGAAAGCCACTGTTTGACCATGATGATACCTGCTTAGCAGAGTTAGGTGAAATCATATTTGGGATCAAGTTGTTCCGCTTTTAACGGCAGCCATAATTCAGTTTGGGTTCAGTACCTACAATATATCAGGCTCTGTCCTGGGCCCCGTGGGAGACATAGAAATGAGTGATTGAAGCCCTCGCTTTCTAGGGCACACTCAAGGCAGTCAACGGAGATGCGTACTAGTAACCTGAGCAGAGAGCTAAGTGCTTCCATGAGGGTACAAGCAAGCCAGCTGAAGGAGAGGAGAGGGAGTGACTAGTGCCTTCTGAGAGGGCTGTGGTTATGCCTGCTTCCACACTCCATTTTCAGCCTCAGTAATAGCAGGAGAGAAGTGGGGATCATAAAACCAACCTAAAAGGCAAGCAGCAGACAGGGAGGAAATGTTTGCTCATCTATGGTAGATAAAGAATGTGGGTACATATAAAGAACTACTAACAAGGAAAGACAGATGGCCCTGTGGAAAAATGGGCACAGGATAAGGACAGGCAGTTCCTAGAAGAGAAACTACAAATGGCTAATATGAAAAGGTGCTCAAGGTCATTGGTAATTAGGGAAGCTCGGATGAAAACAGCAATGAGAAACCATTTTCCACCCACTGGATTGTAAGAAATCAGTTTGGTAACGTCAGGAGTTGGCAAAGGGAGAGGAAAACTGATTTCTTTTAAGGACCACTGTTGGCAGCGTCACTCAGCCATAGCTGTTTTGGAGGGCAGTTTGGCGGGTCCCACTGAAAATAAAATAGCTGCTACTAAAAAAAAGAAAATACGATAGTTGCTATGACTGTGGGCGAAAAAGGGGCCACATACTAAACTTGACAAGCTCAGGGGAGGCCAGCAAGGCAGGCCCTACAAACTCAGAGATCAAAATTAACCACAGGAGATGGTCTGAACATAAAAATTCCTAACTAAAAAGCAGGCATGGCTGGTAGTCACATCCTTGGCCTGTAGCTTCCTTGACAAAGGTCAGTCTTTACCCTGAGTGAGCCTGTCTATTGTCTTTTTACATCTAAGATAACAGACACTTGGAATGTCAGAGTAATCCCTTTTTCCGACTGGTCAGGGCACAACCCACTGCATCAGAGCACCAGGCTACAGAACCCCTCACTGTTATCTTGTTCCTTGATTACCATCTCTATGTGCTGTAGATATTGTTAACTGTCCTGTACCCACCAATGTAAAAGAAGTATGTGTCTCTCCATTTTTACTTTTTACCCAGTCCCAGAGATTTCCGCATTTGGCTTTCTCCCATCCCCTTAATCTACCCCACAATGGATTTCATGTAACCCTCCTTATGTCTCCTCCTTTGATTCTAATGTATAAAATAAGCTGCAAAACTGCCATTTTCCAGAGCACTGTCTTACTCCACTGAGATTTTGTTCCCTGGCAGTTGTCGTCAGTTTGGCTTACATAAACTCATTAAAATTCTCTACAGGTTTAGACTTTTCTTACATCTACCTGACTCAATAATGTTACTACTTGGAATCTGTTCAGGAAAAGTACTTTAACATGTACGTCCCGAAGAAGGCATAATCATGGTCATTCACCACATCCTTGTTTAGAGTACTGGAAACTGTGACATTTAATTATAAGCCAATGGTTAAATTAATGTTGGTATGCCCGTGCTGTAGAATGATAGACAGTAGTTAAAAAGAATAGGGTACATTCATGTGTGCTGACATAGAAGGAACTCCAGAACACATTGTTGGATGATAAAAACAACTCCTAGAAAAATAAATACAGTATGCTTTTTTTTTTTTCGTTGTTTTTTTTTGAGGGCAGTGTTACTGGCCCGCATATGTGGGACCTGAACCGGGGCCGCTGGCCTCCCAAGCCAGCACTGCGCCACTGGGCCGGCCCCAGTATGTTGTTTTTTAAAAATAGACAAAAACAAAACTCAACTCAAATCAACCAAACCAAATAAAATATGTGTATGTGTAAAAATTTTGGACAGTTGCCCTACAAGTGCTGACCAAGACAGGAAGGTGGTGAAGCTGATGTTGTATAGTATTGTATGCCAACTGCAACTGAATATGTGGGTGGTCACGGGATGTGGAGTATGCTGTGGAGGCGAGTCAGGGGAGTTGTGATGGATATGTATGATATGGGGGGGGGAGTGGGGCGGCGAACTGGGGGAGGGGGGGTTTTCACTTTGGGGGGTAAAGAGTATAACTATTGCATTGTGTTGTACACCGAAAACTAATAAAATAAAATTAAAAAAAAAAAAAAGACAGGAAGGTGGCTGGGACTCAGGGGGAGTGGCTGAGGCATTGTCCCACTTTGCTTCATGGCAGCATGTTCTGCAGTAGAGGCCAGAGTCTCATCTCCATCCATTAGATTTGGACTGTTTGTGATTACTGAGACCTTTTCTTGACTGTCAGCATTCTTTTCCCATTCTGCTGCAGGAGTTGTGTTTATATTGCATGGCAGTGTGGGAAATATCCCTTGTATGAGAAGAATGAGCAAAAGATATATATAATGGGGTATATTCTCTTTCTCAAAGGTTGCTGGAAAAGTCTTAGACCATGGACAGGGTTTAGAAGGTAAAGGTTCATTGTCATCGTCATCATTATCATCATCACTAACATTAATTGGGTACTTACTGTGTGTCAGGTATTGTTCTAAGTGCTTTACATGTGTTTACATGTTTCATTTAATACATACAACCTTACACACACAATACACATGGCACACATCCCTAGCCCTAACTCTAACCATTCCCTTTGCTACTAGCCTGAGAGTAAAGTCAACACAGAGGCAGAAAGAGCCACTAGGATCCAGGGAACAGAGTTATAATCACCCTCTACCTCTGGACTTCCAGATGCAGTTGCTGAACTAGTTTGACTGGTGGCTCTTTCCCTCAAGATGAGTTTCAGAGGAATCATAACAGAAAAACACCAGGGAAAGGGGGAGAACATTGTGAGAAACTCAGGGTGATGGTGCTGGTTTGTGTGGGTTGATGGTTTGGGTCTGGGGCAAGACACAGCCAGCCTTGCCTGTGGAAGGATAAACTAGGATGGCGGACCACTAATTCC
Organism: Aselliscus stoliczkanus; assembly: GCA_033961575.1. Lineage (NCBI taxonomy): Eukaryota > Metazoa > Chordata > Mammalia > Chiroptera > Hipposideridae > Aselliscus > Aselliscus stoliczkanus. The sequence continues at coordinate 12,157,949 of CM066739.1, forward strand.
CCTGGCTTGCTATAGCTTTGGGACAAGCAGCACCTTCCCCCACACCCACAGGAACTCTGGTGTCTTCGGGAATAAAATTAAGGCAGTGGAGAAAAACAGGTGTGCCTGCCCAAATCCCAGGGATGGTGACCTATAATCTAAGGATCCTCTTAACATTGTTTCTTCCTAGAGGGCAGAGGAGAAGCTCTGATCTGAGGATAGCTTAGCTGTAGATCCACACCAGCACTAATCCACGCCCTGTTCCCCACCACCACCATCACCAGGGCTACAGGACTGAGGTCTGGCCCATTTACAAGTTGCCTGACAAAGTAGCCATTACTCCCAGAGCAAAATAATTGCACAAGCCAGGATGAGAAGACATTTGAAGAGCACAATGGTATCATAAGAAAAATATTGTACTGGGTTGTTTGATGGAGATTCTATCTGAAGCAGAAATATTAGAAGGGACAGACTAAGAATTTAAAATTAGGTTGACATAATACTAAAAGATATTAACAAGGAAACAAGAAAAAGGAAACAAAAAGAACCAAGCAGAAATATTAGGTATGAAAAATATAATAGTTGAAATAAAGAAGGTAATAGATGGGATTGATAGCAGAATCCATCGAACTTCAGAACTAATAGAAACTGAAAGATCAGATTGAGGAAATCTCTCGGAAGGGTGAAAGAGAGGACAAAGAAGTAGAAAATAGAAAAGCTAAGAGACACTGAGACGTAAATAGATACACTAGCATCTGATTAATAGGAGACTCAGAAGGGGAAAATTAAAAGAGGTAGAGGAGGGCCGGCCGAGTGACGTGGTGGTTAAGAGCTGGCTTGGGATGCCAGAGGCCCAGGTTTGGATCCCACATATGAGGGCCAGTGACACAACCCTCTAAAAAAAAAAAAAGTCGTAGAGGAGGCTGGGCCAGCCAAGTGGCACATTGGTTAGGAGTTGGCTTGGGATGCCAGCTCTGAGCAGCAGGGCCCTGGTTTGGATCCCAGATATGAGGGTCAGTGATGCTGCGCCCTCTACAGCTAAGACAGTGAACAACAGCTCAACCTGGAGCTGGACTGCCATGAGTCACCGCCGACAGTGTAGGCTGCAGTGGGGCTGGCTGGCAGCTGGCGTGCACTTTCGTGAGCTGCCATGAGCCGCTGTGAGGGGCTGTCCAATGGCTGGCGGGCAACTTCCTCACCCGGGAAGAGTGCAATGATAATACCAACATGGGCTAGTGAAGTGATTGTCCTCCACAACTAGACAAGAACAAAAAGGACGCAACTTGTCTGTTCCCCTCCCCGAATTCCCCAATAAAATCTTAAAAACAAAACAAAAAAAAGGGGTAGAGGACGAAATATTTGAAGAATTAATGGAGAAAAATTTTCCATAATTGACAAAATAAGATGTAATGTCCCAGACTGAAAGGGTCCATAGAATGTTAAAGGGAAGAAGGAAGGAAAGCCCCAGCTAGATCTATTGTAGTGAACCTTCAAGGATTTCAAAAACAAAGAGAAAATCCCAAAAGCTTACAGAGTGAAAGATCAGATCCCATATAAAGGAATTAGAAGCAGATTGACATTGAATATTTTTCAACAGCAATATTCTATGTAAAAAGGCAATACAACAGTGTTTTGGTTCTGTATTGCTACATAACAAACTACCTCCAAACTGATTTAAAACAGTCACTATTTTATCAGATCTTGTGAATCTTGGAATAGGAATTGGGCAGGGCTCAGCTGACTGATCTACTTTACATGGAGTTTGTAAAGGTTGCTTGGGAGTTTTCATTTAGGGGACATACTGGTCTGGAGGGTTCAGGATGGCACTACCCAATGCCTGGTGTGTTGGTGGGGCAGGCTGGAAGGCTGGCTAAGCTGGGGATGGTTTGCCAGATGCCTCCATGTGACTTCTCTACATAGTCTCTCCAGTATGGTGGCCTCAGGGTACTGAGACTTCTTACCTAGCAGCTGGCTCCCCCTGTGTGAGCTCTCTAAGAGGCTCTCATGGGAGCTGCGTGACTTCTTATCCTAGCTTTGGGGGTCCTAGGACGTCACCCCTGCCACATTTGTCTCCGTCCAGCAAGTCACCAAGGCCAGCTCAGATTCCAGGAAAGAGGAGGTAGACTCTACTGCTTAATGGAGGAGTAGGAAGTAATTTGTGGCTACCTATCACAAATCTATAACTAGTGTTCTTAAGTACTGAAGAAAAGGAACTTAGAATCTAGACTACTGTAACTGATCAAACTGTCATTCAAATAGGAGGATATGAAAAGGCATTCTGAGGTAACCTGCCTTCAGACACTTTGCCACAGAAACACCTACACTGGAAACAGTTTTGGATGAAATATTTAATAAGAGCAGAGAAAAATCCAGAAGATGTTTCAAGAGATAAATGAAGTAAAGATGGCCAGATTCCTTAGTAAAGTTTGATGTCTAAACATCAATTAGCTAAGACGAAAGGAAATGAAAATACAACCTTGATCATCCAGAATCAAGTCTAGATAATATCAACATGATGAGGATTGGAAGGACAGAGATTAGGGAATCTGAGAGTGTGCCACAGTTCTTTTCTTACCTGGGGGAGGGGGAGAAGGTATAATATCAACTTTAGAAAATGACAGAAAAGGAACACAGAAGAAGGGGGGGAAATGGAGGGAGTAAGCGGCTTGCCCAGGGTCAGTCACATAGTGATCCGCGGTGGAACCAGGTGCTATAAAACCCAGGTGCTCTGATAATAGAGCCTGTGTATGAGTGAAGTGAGCGAAGCATTAACATGGCTGATAAGGTCTGCTATAGCCGCACTAGCAGAGAAGCCTCAAGGATGTGCTGGTGCTGGTCAGGTGCTCTTTTCTCTGATTTTGGTCATGTCCTTTGTTCCAGGCTGTGAATGGACAGAGGGAGGGGCTGCCCCCGGATTCGAGCCCAGAGCCGTGAGCCAGCTGGTCACATGGCAGGATGGCCGGTGTAGCCCCGGGTTCCTGGCTTCTCTGCCCCAGCCAGAGTCCCATCTCAGTGTGGCCACGGGGTTTGGCTGTGCAACCATCTTCTGGCTTTTGAAAAATAGGTACAGACAACGGTTCTTTGAATTGGGTGCTGGATTTCCAGGGGAATGAGTGTCCAGGGGGCTGCACCTCCAGCCAGTCAACAGTACCCTGCCTTCTGGATTGTCCCTCAGTGAGTGGGGCCTGCCACAGGGTATGGTCATAGGTCTAGACTTGGTCTAGAACTGCTTCATGTCCCAGAGGGCTCTCTCTTGGTTATCCTATTCTAACCCAGAGGGGGAAGAAGGGCACCAGAGAGGATAAGGGACTGCCAAGGGTCATGTGGTGAGTTCATGGTGGGGTCAGGGCTGCTGAGAACGACTGATGCTCTGCTTTCCCAGGTAGAGTGTATCCACTCCTGATTCCCTTCCCCTAGTGACAGCTTTGCTTGGAGTGACTGGGAGGGCCATCTGGGGGAGCTTGTGGGGTTCTGGCTGCCACCCAGCTGTGCCATATGTAGTCCACACTGCCCACACGTAGGTGCTGCACACACTGTCAAGTCACTGTTAGATGATATTGAATTGTTTTGGGTATGAAAACCAGCCCAGAGTTCCTGAAGTCCTACGATGCCGCTGGCACCATCCATGACTATGTGGTTGCCATGCTGTGTGGCTTGCCCAGACCCCTGATGTCCGACCAGAATGCTGCTAGCTGGGGCTATTTCAACACTCAGAGCCAAACCTGGAACGTGGAGATGTGAGTATTACCTTGTAGGCTGGCTATAGCTGACAGGCAGAGTCTCTAGAGTGAGAGCTGCATGGTGGTTTTCCCATGTGGAAATAGTGGGGGATTCCAAGAGGCCAGGGTTCCAACTCCCTCCAGCCTGTTCCAGTCACTGGGCATGGGTGGGCCTGGTGGCAAGTGAAGTCCTTGGGGAGATTCTCCAAAGTTACCCAGACCTAGGTGGGCTCCCCAGTTCTCTGTGACCCAGGCCTCGCCTGTAGATTGCAATGAACAACTTTTACTCTTTAATATGTTTTAAAATAAGGTGAAGAAATGAAAGCAGTGGGCATGAGGGATGCCCTTTCAGTTCTGTTTAAACAATCATTTGCCTTTTCAGGTCCAGAGGTCCAGTGCCCTATAAGTTCACTTCCTTCAGGGCCCCAACTCTGAGCCCTGTAATAAAACAAAAAGTACCTGGTAGTTCAGGTAAAGGACTTTCTAGCATGTTTTATAGAATTGGCAGCCCTATGTTCACTAACCCTGAGTGATGGATGCATTTAGTACTCAGGAGATCACCGCTGGGTGTGACTTTGATTTGGTCTGTGCTAACCACCTTTGACTTTGCACTGAAGCTCTGGCTGCCTCCGTGTGCAGCAGAGTGTTTCCTTCAAACATAGGGGGCTAGATGCCCCCTGTTATCTGGCTCTTATCTAGTCCTTCCTGATTATTCCTGCTTAAACGGTTTGTTTTCTTCCCCTAGAGGGCCAATTCCAAGCTGCTGAAAGCCAGTGTTTACTTTTTTAAAACCTCACTCCCCTTCTCCTGGGTTTTAGAAAAGCCAAAGAGGCCCCTGTGAAAACACTGGCATGTACCCTCCCTTCTCCTATTTGTAGCGTGTAGCACTTTTCTTTGCTGAGTTTCATGGAAATAACAAAACCCAGAAAACCTAGCTCTAGGTAAATCCACTGTCCACTTTCGGTTTGCAGACTGAGGGCCTCGGGCTTTCCTGTCCACCTGCTCCCGGACATCGCCCAGCCCACCAGCGTGGCCGGCAGAACTTCCCATGTGTGGTTTGAAATCCCCAAGGGGACACAGGTGGGCGTGGCCTTGGGTGACTTCCAGGCCTCCGTCTATTCCTGTATGGCCCAAAGGACGGATGCAGGTAAGCCTTTTGTTCTCTCCTCAGACTTCTACTCTGTGTAAGGGTCCAAGGGGCACACATACCTGGCAACCTCAGCATCCTTATTCTGGAAACATGAAAGTCACCCCGCATCCCTACAGGTGAAGCCCTGTGCTCGGGGAGGTTATCGTCCAGCAGGGCCAGCTCTGTCCCTGACCACAGCCTGTGCCTTTCCTCTCCAGGGCCAGGTGAGGGAAGTGGCTCTCTCTATCTAGTTGGCTGGTTTCTGTGAAACCCCATGACCAAGAAAATAGATTAGTAGATTAAGGTTTCTTATTTTGTGTTTGTAGATGAAAGTTCCATCCCATCTGATTAGAAGGGCAGAGTCTTTTCTGTATTTTAATGTAAGAGAGTTACAGTGAGGTGGATGCATCAATCTAGGGCAGGGGTTTTGACAAACATTTTCTGTAAAGGGCCAGATAGGAAGTATTTTAGGCTTCATGGGCCGTATGGTTTCTGTTGTAACTACCGTAACTCTGCTGTTGGAGTGTGAAAGCAGCCATGGCCAATATATGAATGAATGGGCCTAGCTACGTTCCAATGAAACTATTTATAGAATTTATGTGAATTTTGTATATTTTCATGTGTCATGAAATATTCTCCTTTTGATTTCTTTTTTGTTTTAATGTTTTATTATATATATATATATATATATATGTATATATATTTTTTTCTTTCTCCTTTTGATTTCTTTTCAACCATGTGAAAATGGAAGAACATGCTACTGGGATTGTAAACTAGGGCAGGCCCTTTGGAAAACAGTCTGGTAGTTTTGCAAAAGTTAAATGTGGAGCTACCCTGTGACCCAGTAATCGTACTCCTGGGTATACACCCAAGAAAACTGGAAAACACATATCCACACAAAAACTCATACACAGATATTCCTAGTAGCATTATTCCTAATAGCCAAAAAATAGAAACAATGCCCATCAACTGATAAACAGATTTAAAAAAATGTGATGTATCCACACATCTAAAAAGCCACATGTGAGTGAAAGTGAAAGGAATGAATGAAGCGCATCCCAAAAGGCCATATATTGTATGATTCCATTCCTATGAAATGTCCTCATTGACAAATCCGTAGAGACAGAAAGTAGATTAGTGGTTGCCAAGGGTTGGAAGGGGAGAGGGTGATTGGGAACAAGTACGGGGATTCTTTTTGGAGCGGTGAATATGTTCTAAAATTAGATTGAGGTGATGGTTGTACAATTCTGTGAATATCCTAAAAACCCCTGAATTGTACACTTTAAAGAGGTACATTTTATAGTGAATTTATATGAATTACATCTCAATAAAACTATTAGTACAAAAAAAAATGTGAAAGCTGTTCTTAGCTCCTGGGCCATACCAAAACAGACTGTGGGCTGGATATGGCCTGTGGGCTGTCATTTGTCCATCCCTGTGTTACTGGAGAGCAGGCCTTCCTCGGCCTGGTGTCCAGGTTCTTGGCGTCTCGAGCAAGGAATTGAACGAGATACCGAGGTAAAGTAGTAGAAGAACAGTGTATTAGAAGAAAAGGTGCACTTCAAAGAAATAGAAGCTCAAAGACCCAAAGGCCCAAGGGCCAGGGCCAGGGCCAAGGGTGTCATTATTAGGAGAAAAAGTACACTCCAAAGAGTTTGGAGCGGGTCAAGCAAAAGGATCTCAAAAGGCCCTGATTGGCCAGGACTTGGAGTTTTTAATCCTTCTTTCTCTAGAATGGGCTGTTCTTTTCTAGTTATAGGACCACTTGATTGACGCTTGTGATTGACAAGAGGCTATTACCTCATCTTTTTATTTTATTTATTTATTTAAAGATTTTTTATTGGGGAAGGGGACCAGCCAATCTTAGTTGTGGAGGGTGCGGTTAGCTCAGCTCCAAGTCCAGTTGCCATCCGGCCACCTGTCAGCAGCTTGGGGCTGCTCAGCTCAAGGTGCCGTGTTCCATCTTCATTGTGGACGGGGCGTAGCCCATCATCCCATGCGGGAGTCGAACCAGAAACCTTGTTGTTAGGAGCACTTGCTCTCACCAGCTGAGCCAACCTGCCATCTGTTGGCAGCTCAGCGGCAGCTCAGCTTAGGCGCAGCTCACTGGCCGATGTCGAAATTGAACAAGCGACCATGTTACTCAGAGCTCATACTCTTAACCAACTGAGCCACTCAGCTGGCCCTACCTCATTTTTTTAGACTGCACGTGTTCCTTCCCAGAGTTCAGTCTGTTATAATGATATTAATGAACTTAAGGGCATATATGATACTATAATGATGGTATAATGAGGCCCAGGTGAAATGAAGGTTGTTGTGGCCTTTACTGCGCAGGTGTGAGTGAACTGTCCTCATTTGTTTCCTCATAGGGGCAGATAATTACAATGAAAACGGGAAGTTTTGGGTGGAGAGGGGAGGTTTTTTGGGCGGTTGTATTCTGTGGTTGTGTTGGACGTGCAGGAATGCAGAGACCCGATGCCTATCTCTAACTGCCTGTCTTGTTTTCCCCTTGAGAGACATGATCCCCATAAAATCTCTATGGGAAGTTGAGGGACAGGGGGTCTTTTCTTCTGTATCTGCTTCCTGCTGGGCAGGGAGGGACATAGAGCTGTCCCTACCTGTTGGGGATTCACGGAACTCTTATTCTAGCTGGTCTTAGATGAAAGAGGAAGGTGTCTCAAGATCTGCCTAGAAGACCGTGTTGGCTTCTCTGGTTGTGACTGGGAATCTCATTGGGGTATCATCCGTATTCCCAAGCCCTCTGAATGAGGAAAAATAGATTTTAATGAATACATTTCTTAAAGAGCAGAGCTCAAAGCTACTGATGCAGGGTGGCTATGGGTTTGGAAAGAACATTAGGCTTCAATGATTACAATCAACATTTATGAATCACAAATTTCAGGGCAATTATCTAAAGCAGGGGGTAGGAGATAAAAATCTGGGGAAAAGGAAACTTTAAGGAAAAGAAAACTTAAAATCAAAGTTTTTCAGTGGGGTGGGGGTGACTATGCTTTTAGCCCGCATCACCTAGGCTAGGGTAGAATTTGGACCTGGCTGCCCAAGCAGGGTGGTTGCAGGATGTGTGTTTCATTTGATCCTCACAGCAGGCTTGCTGAACGAGTCCACTTTGGGAGTGCCTTATTAACAAGGGGATCAGAAAATTCATTTCTCTTACCTAGGTTCTCTGTATCATCACATCCTATTTTCCTCCATCACTTAGAGTTAGAACGATTACAATTCACCCCTGAGTTTAAAAATTCAGACCTGCACGATCCTCTGTATAGGAGTTTGTTCCTATTTCATTCCATTATGAAGAAATAACATTTTAAGTGACTGGTTTTGTTTTGTTTTTGGTAGTGACTCCTGTTAATTCAAGATTAGCTGAGAGGGAAAGGTGAAATTCTGCCAATTTTGTTTGTCCATATATGTGATAAAATCATTCAAAACTTTTTCTCCCAAATTTTCAATGAAAATCAATGCCCAGGGAAAAGAGGCTAAGTTTATTCTGTGAGGTTTAATTTCCCCAGTGCACCGTCTCTCTCCTTATATAAACCTTCCTCTCAAAGCATGCATGTCAGGGAGCTTGTGTGGGCTTTGGGTCCAGCCCCCAGGCCTGGGTTGGAATTTCAGCCCTGCTCTCTCTTCCATCGGATGTGACCTTGGGCAGGTGGCTTTTCTTCCTGAGCCCTCGGCATCATATACAATGAGGGTGATGATGTCTTTCCATGGGGCAGTTGTAGTGATGCAGTGGGTGCTGCTGCCTGTAAAGGCCTGGTTCTTTCCTTCTACCTGGTGGTTTTCAAATCTTAGGCTGTTCCCTCCACAGTCTTCTGCCTGGATGTGAATGAGCTCTCTATATTGTGAGTGAGGGGCTCATCAAATAGGAAGAAGGTGAGATTTAGGTGCCCTCTTCACTGAGCCGGTTGTAGTCTCTGGTTCCAGATTGGGGTTACTAGCCTGTGCTCAGCTGTGCCACATCTGCGGGCAAAGCTGGTTGGCCCCCATCATTGACACCTCCACCTGAGGGGACAGGTGGAGGGCACATTGCTTTTTTTTTTTTGACTCCCCTCCTGCCCCTCGCCAGCCCCCCCACCCGACTCCGAGGTCACATTGCTTTTGGTTTATAGTTATGGTGAAAGGCTTAATGGGGCAGAAAGTAAACGTTACTGGCTTCCTGAGATTTGCTTTTGCTCTCCTTGCTTCTACCCCACCTCAGTAGGTGGGAAGGTTGAATGCTGACCTCAATTAGTTTGGCCCCCAACAGATGGAGAAGAGGGTTTTTGGTCAGGTCTTGTGAGAAATGGAGAAGAGACTCCTGAAACTGTCTAGGCCTGGCCACGATCTGAAGGAGAAAATTGTCCCCTCTGTGCTGGGTCTGAGAGCTTTCCCCCTGCTTGTTGGGAAGGTTAAGAAAAACACCTTGGAGGGCCTGCCGAGTGGCGCTTTGGTTAAGATCCGGCTTGAGACACTAGCGGCCCTGGTTTGGATCCCACATATGAGGGCCAGTGACACTGCCCTCTACAGCTAAGATGGTGAACAGCTGGGCTACTGTGAGTCCCCATATGTGGGATCCAAACCGGGGCCGCTGGCGTCGCAAGCCAGCACTTAACCACTGCGCCACTCGGCCGGCCCTCATTGTGGTTTTGATTTGCATTTCCCTAATAGCTAGGGAAGTTGAGCATTTTTTCATATATCTGTTGGCCGTTTGTATGTCTTCTTGGGAGAAGTGTCTGTTCAGGTCCTCTGTCCATTTTTTCAATTGGATTGTTGTTTTGTTGTTCCGTTAGTTGTATGAGTTCTTTATATATTTTGGATATCAGCCCCTTATTAGAGGTGTTGTTTACAACATTTCTGCTTCATATTCCCTTCATGAGAAGCAAGTCACTGAATTCAGCCCACACTCAGAGGTTGGAGGGGTGGGGACTAGGCTCTCCTCCTGAAAGGAGGAATCTGGGGACATGTTTCTGAAACCAGCACGCTCTCCCCCTGCCCTGTTGTGACTTGTGACTTCTGAGTTTGCCTGACAGGTCTAACCTCTGCTTTCCTTGGACCCCAGTTCTCAACATAAGCACCTCGGTTCAGCTGGCGGCCTCCATGCCTTCAGGATTCCAGCCGGCACAGACGCCAGACCCTGCGGCCCCAGTTGCCTACTTCCCGTACTTTGACAGGACCTACCTGGCAGTGGCAGCATCACTCAACGGGGGCAACGTGCTGGCCACATTTGTCCACATGCTGGTCCAGTGGATGGCGGAGCTAGGTAAGGGATGGCCCACACAGCGGTGTGCTGTCCTTTCTATGTGGCAGTGTCTTGGTGCTGAACACGCCATGGAAGCTTCTAGATTCATGTTTCAGAGCCAGGCAGGTTCTAGAACATCCTCTCATTCCCTGGGGGCCTGAGCTTGTAGCCTTCTTTCCTCTCATCTTCTGAGCTGCCATCACCTACTCTTTTTTCGAGCTCCTCTAGCCTTGACTATGGAGTATCAAAGAGCCTCCCAGCTTCCCCCTGTCCCACTGTCTTATTTTCTCTGCCAGTAAGCTCCTGGGTTCCTGGCATTTGAGGTTTTACTTCTGATGACTACAGATAGATGAAAATAAAAGGATCAAACATGAATGAGGGGTATTTTACAATATCATGAAATCCTTATAGAATTTCATCCTGGCGAGTAGCTCCTGACTTGCTTCCTTAGAGAGATCCCTCCTAGATACTGATGCCCCCCTGCCCTCTTCTTTAATTTTCAGGGTGGAGTTGATCAGGCCTTCCTCTGCTCTACATTTATAGGGAAACACAAAACCTCTCTCTTCTAGGAGAGGCTCGCTTTCCAAGCGCTTAAAGTAGACATGAAATTTCTGGTCAGCAGTCCAGGTCTAGGGGGAAATCATGTTCATCGATGCATCGGTTACCTGCAGGAACTCAAAATCAAGTCATACCAGGCACCCCCCTGCACAGTCAGGGAGCCGTGGGAAGCTTTTAGGGTCAGAGTCATGCAGACAAATGTGCTGACTCATGTGGATCTTTTCTGGCTGGCCAGGGATGTCAGGATGGCTGTGTGTGTGTGTGTGTGTGTGTGTGTGTGTGTGTGTGTGTGTGTTTCTTCTGCCCTTTGGCTGGGGTCTCCCCTGGAATGCTTCACGTAAACAACAGAACTTGGATTTTGTTTTGCCTGGCTTCAGAAAAGGTTTTCAAGATGCAGAACCAGTTATCAGAACCATCTGGCAAGCCCTTTATCCAGATACTGGCTTAACTGGCTTGGGTCTGCTAATTGTTTACTGAGTTGGCTGGTGTTTCTCTTTATACAGGAGTGACTATTTTATCTTACCCTTGAAAGAGGTGGCAGTATTTAATTTCTCTGTCAGACCCTTCAAGAAAAAAGTCTTGTGCATTTTCATGGTTCTTATTGTGAGGAAACAGTGTGTTTTGAAGGTTCGTATCTTATATAACTTCACCTTTTATGAAATTTCTGCAGTTATGTCATTTGATTGAAAAAACATAATTGCAAATACAAGAAAATTTACTTAGATAAAAGACATACTTTTATTAACCAGAAATAGCCATATTAAAGCATAAAATACAAAATAAAACTCTTGCTCTTTTCAGAATACCATCTTATATTTATATTCTATTCCAGAGGTTGGAAACAAGAGCCCACCCTCATATGGTAAGTTAGAGCAGGGACTCTGAAACAGGGTGGGCTGAGTTCGAATCCCAGCTCTGTGACTTGTGTGAGCCTGTGGGCAGGTTATTTAACTCCTGTGTGCTTTACTTCCCTTCTCTGAAAATGGGGATCATCCTAGTGCCTACCTCGCGGGACTGTGAGGATTAAGTGAGTTAATATTGCGAAGCACTTAGAATGGTGTCTGGCCCGTAGGAAGTGCCATGTACCGCTTGTTAAATAAACATAGTGTGGTGGCTGCAATCTGGGAGAGTGGCCTCGGTCCCCAGCTCTGTCCCCAAGTCATTATGTGGCCTGGGCAAGTCCCTCCCCTTCTGTGTGTTTCCAACTCTGATGTTCTGTGGTTCTAAGTCTGTGGTGTGGACATTTGGCCACTTGTAGCAGTTAATAGATTCAGAGGAGGTGGTGAGCCAGGGACACAGAGACAGGGCTGGAAGCCAGGTTCCCCATGCTGCTAGCTGACATATACCTTCCTTCAGGTGCTCCCCAAAGTCTGGGTTGTGGCCCCAAATTTTCCCAGTGAGGAAGCACACTTTCCACATTTCCTTAAAAAAATATTTTGAATTTTTATTAGGTAAATACAAACACATTATTATTATTATTATTATTACTATTATTATGTGTGTGGAAATTTTATTGGGGAACAGTGTGTTTCTCCAGGACCCATCAGCTCCAAGTCAAGTAGTTGTCTTCAATCTAGTTGTGGAGGGCTCAGCTCAATGGCCCATGTGGGGATTGAACCGGCAACCTTGGTGTTATGAGCACTGCACTCTAATTAACTGAGCTAACCAGCCGCCCCATTATTATTATTTTTAAACTGTAGACTTTATTTGGATCTCAAAAGTTTTTCCACTAATGTCTTTTTCTGTTCTAGGATTCCATCCAGGGTACCACATTACATTTAGTTATCATATCTCCTTAGTGTCTCTGTCTTCTATTTGATCGATCTGTTTTTTTCTTTTTTTTTATCTCCTTTCCCTTTTTTCCCATTAGTTTGATGCTTTTACATTTATATCTATTCTTTTAGAAGCTTCCTACACATACTGTTTCCTAGGATGTGGAGAGACAGTTACTGTTACACGTTTCCATGTGGTGTAAATTGGTACAACTTCTAAGCAGGGAATGTCACGTGACTATCTTTTGATCCAGCAGTTCCCCTTCAAGGACTCAGTCCTATAGATTTATATACTGGTAGACATGTACTAGACAATCCAAGCACATGATTTTTTCTGATATTTTAGTAGAATTTCTAGAGGAAGAAGAACGACACTTATATTCATTCTGCCATGTTTAATCAAAGTCCTACTGATCCAATTTTAACTATGATGTTTAAATTTCCTCTCTCTCTCTCTCTCTCTCTCTCTCTCTCTCTCCCCCTCTCTTTCTTTCTCTCCCTCTCTCTCTTTCCTGAGCATGTATAGTTGAGTTTGTATAAATTAAATGTGCTAATGATGAGACTCCATGGTGACTCTAGGTTGGTGGTTCTTAGCACTGGCCACACACTAGAAATACTTGTGGAGTTTTCAAAACAATGTGGATGTTCTCATCCCACCTGCAGAAATGCTGATTATTTGGTCTGGGGAGTGGGTGGGGCCTGAGAATAGCATTTTATAAAGGTTCCTCAGCTGATTTTGATGCCCCCAAGTGTTAGTAAGCACTAGTCTAGAATCTTCTACTAGAAGGTTCTACTAGAACCACACTACTAAAGTATGGTCCTCGGGCAAGCAGTTCTGGTTTCCTCTGGGAGCTGATAACAAATACAGGATCTCAAGGCCCACCTCAGACACGGGAGGCAGAAGCTGCATTTCGGTGAGACCCCTAAATGACTCCTAAGCACATTGAAATGTGAGAGGCACTGATCTAGACTGGTGGTTCTCAACTTCTGCTGAGGGATAGTCTAGATATAGATTGTGATCATCCCTATGATCCTGGGATCTCTATGACAATGCTAGTAAGTCTACTGGCAGCTGTGATGATATTTATTGATTAGTATATGCATTACTGCCCCTTTGGGCCCAAGGGTCCCATAGCTGTGGGATGGTTAGGGTTCACAGTAACACTTACAAGATCTCTCCTTGAAGCCTGTGCTGGGGTCTGCAGTGAGAGAGCTGGCTGAGATCTGGGGCAGGGCCTAGCTATCCAGACTGTGTGAGTCCCTGAGACAGACGCAGCCAGCTGCAGTGAGAAGCAGGCAGTAGATCTATCCCAGCCCCCTGGGAATTCTGTATTGTCTCATCCTGCAGCAAGCGGGGGGCGGGGGCATGAGTTCTCATAGGTCTTCTCTGTTCCTGGCAGGCCTGGAGGTTGAAGAATCCACTGTGTACTCACGCATGATCCAGGCAGCTGCACAGCAGACAGACACCTGCCTAACCATCACTCCAACAGTGTTGGGCGAGAGGCACCTTCCAGACCAGCTGGCTTCAGTGACCAGAATCTCCTCCTCTGACCTCTCCCTGGGGCACGTGACCCGGGCCCTGTGCCGAGGCATCGTTCAGAACCTGCATTCCATGCTTCCATTTCAGCAGCTCCAGGAGTGGGGCGTGGAGCGCGTGGTCAGCAGTGGGAGTGCGCTGTCCAGAAACGAGGTGCTGAAGCAGGAAGTGCAGAGGGCTTACCCTTTCCCAGTGTACTTTGGGCAGGATGTGGACGCAGCTGTGGGGGCAGCGCTGGTCATGTTCCAGGGAAACCTCAAGCAGAAGGAGCCTTAGTCAGCACACCTTTGGCCAAAGGGCTGTTGCAAATTTTATATAATTAACATTCCTGACGTGATCTTGGGGTCACCCTTTTCCTGGATAAGTCAGTGGGTAGTTTTTAAACAATGCTTCTTCTTAGACACCATCTTGACCAAGGACCTTCCTTCAGGGCACACTCTAATAATGTAGTCAGGAGTCATCAACCAGATCCCAAATCAATGCCTTCTGAAAGAGACTCACCTGGGAGCTGGTTTCAGATGTAAATGTAGCAAAAAAGAAAGAGAAAAGGAACAGGAGCCCAGTATCCTGGTCAGCAGGCTCACCTGTGATTCACCTGCAGACAAAGAGAAAATACATCTGGACCTCAGGCACCAAAAAGCCTGGGCCGGCCGAGTGGTGTGGTGGTTAAGAGCTGGCTTGGGATGCCAGCAGCCCCAGTTTGGATCCCACATATGAGGGCCAGTGATACTGTCCTCTGAAAAAAAAAAAAAAGAAGACCTGGCGGTCGGCCGAGTTGCTCAGTTGGTTAAGATAGTGAGCTTTGAGCAACAGGGTTGCCGGTTGGATTCCCACATAGGCCAGTGAGCTGCGCCCAAGCTAAGCTGCTACTGAGCTGCCAATAGGTGGCAGGATGGCTCAGCTGGTGAGAGCACGTGCTCCTAACAACAAGGTTTCTGGTTCGACTCCCGTATGGGATGGTGGGCTACGCCCACCCGCAACTAAGATTGAACAGGGCACCTTGAGCTGAGCAGCCCCAAGCTGCCGACAGGTGGCTGGATGGCGACTGGACTTGGAGCTGAGCTAGCTGCGCCCTCCACAACTAAGTTTGAAGGACAACAACTTGGGTGTTCCCCTTCCCCAATTTCCCAACACTGTTCCCCTTCCCCAATTGCCCAATAAAAATCTTTAAATAAATAAATAAATAAATAAATAAATAAATAAATAAATAAATAAAAAAGAAGACCCTTCCTACCCCCCCACCCCACCACCAGCTTTTGGATTGATTGTTTGTAGGGACATGAAGCCCAGACTTGGGTCACATGCGCTGTTGGAAAATCCCTTCCCTACTGGATTGTACCACATGACCCCTTCCCCAATTTCATTCTCCCCTGGCCACAGCTGGTTAGCTGGGGTAGGGGGAAGCCCAAAGACAGTGAAGCAGCTTGGCTGAGATGAAGATACAGGGGTCTATGCTGGCATTCTCACCATGTACTTCCCCTAAAGGAGAGCCTGCTGCTCCAGATCCTGACACAACTGGTTTGAAGGCGTGGAACAGGAAAGGAAAGGTGGATGGCATGGCCAGCAAGGGGGATCGATGCCTCATGGCCACCACCAGTCAGGCACATTGTTCCCAAGAGTCTAACCAGGCACCAGCAGGAACCTTTTTCAGGATTGGGTCTGTGCAACTGTGGGATTTTCCCCTGTACAACCCTGGAATCTTTCCAAAGAAAGGGATGCATCTGGACCTCCTCCTGCCAGGGCGGGTGGTCAGTTTAATCAGAGAGGACCTAACTCGTCTTTCTTTTGGTGTGGGCCTTGCTGGCCACATGTGTTCCTGTCGTGCAGAACTTCCCACTGAGTCAGCATGCCTGCAGGGAACGCAGAGCATCTTAAACCTTCCCAAGGTCAGTAGGGATGACTGTGGAATGACTTCCAGGAGAGGGTTGCCATTGCTGCATCTACTTTCAGATTCCCAAGGGTGTGAACTCAGCCTCAGGTAGACTCTGAGGCACCCACGCAACTTTGTGTTTGGGAAGCAGTCATCGTGTCTTTGTAAATGTCACTTTATGAATTATATGATTGTCTGAAGCTCTGAGATGAATCTGCCTGGCTGTGCTGATTGAATTTCAGATACTAAAGCTCATTCCTTCCAGAGCCTTTTCCCTTTAATAAAAGACACCTCTCTGATTTGGGAAGACTGTGAGTTACATCAGAGTTGCAGAGCTGGGTTCGGGAGTTTGGACATAGCCCTGAGCAATTATTTGCAGGTTATCCTGTAGAAAGGCCCTGCCTGCACCCCAGTTTTACCAAGACAAGTGGTTGCAGATCACTCAGGAAAGTCATGTAATTTTTCTGTCAGCCAGAATGAGTTAAGACACCATCATTTTTGAGCCCCTGAGGAAGGTCTCTGAGATAGAAGGCACCTAGGGATAGGTCAAAGGTAACAGCTGTGTCTGTCAGGAGGCACTGGTCCTCTGACTTGCATTATCAGGGTGTGTGGATGGAACCTGTAAATATAAGATTAGGAGCTAGACGGGTGTCCTGCAAGCCCAGGCAGCCCAGACCAGTGCCCAGCACGGCCCCTTCCCTTGAGGCCACTCGACCTCTGAGGGCTGAGCCTTGCACGTTCTGAGCTTGTCAGCTAACAGTGCTGCTGCTGTTTCTATCGCATGCAGCCTGGAGCCTCTGCAGGGGGGTTGAGTACAGCTGCCAGGGCCTCGTTTCTGCAGCTTGAAGTCAGAAACCATTACTGCTTCTGCTCTCATTCCTGGGAGGTACCAGCAAGTGTTTGAGATCAGCATGGTCCTCAGATGAGGAACTGGGCTTTTACAGGTATGACTGTTTGCAACATCCTGATCTTGGAAGCAAATGGTAGGCTCACACCTGATTTGCTTCGGCCAGTAAAATGTGAACTTCAGAAGTGTGTCACTTGTAGGCAGAAGCCTTTAGGAGCCCGTGTGTCATTTGCCACACTCCCTTGCCTTTGCCACACTGATTGGCGGTATCCCAGAGCGTGGAGGCTTGGTCAGCCCGGGTCCTGTGTGAAGCCGACATGGTGTAGAGCCCTCATCAAGCAGTGAGTGACATGCGGTGTGACTGAGACATCAACCTCTGAAGTTTGAAGCCACTGAGATTTGGGGATTGTTTGTTACCACAGCATAACTTAGTTCATCCTGACCCCTATGGCCACAGTAGAGACTGGGCCTGAGAAGTCTCAGCTGCACCCAGCACACACCCAGATGAGTCTTATTTATTGAGCATTTACTGGGAACTGGGTGTTCTGTCAGGTTCCGTGATGTACTGTTGAATTTCCATCACTAGGGGATATCGCTATGACAGATTTACCCATGTGCGCAGAAGGAGGAGCAATTCATTTTTACGCAAGTGACATCGAAGTAAACCGTGGCGTGTTTCAATGCATTGATACTAAAAACAATATTTTTTGGAATACTACTATGTATTCCTCTAATTGGAGCTAATTGGCCCTCTACTTGTTTGAACTCGTTTGATCTTCACAATGATCCTAGAAGGTGGGTACTAGTACTCTCATTTCTCGGATGAAGCAACCGAGACACAAAAAATGAAGTAACTGACCTGAGACCCAACACTAGGATTTAAACCCCAAGAGTCTGCTTTCTTTTTTTTTTTTTTTTTGAGGGTTTCAATTTCTTTTTTTTTAAATTTATTTATTTATATATTTTTAATTAGCTTCAGGTGTACAACAAAGTGCAATAGTTATACTTTTTACCCCTTAAAGTGAAAACCCCCCTCCCCCAATTCTCCCCCCCACTCCTCCCCCCCATATCATACTATCTATTACAATTCCTTTGACTCCCTTCCACCATATAATCCAGATCCCGTGACTGTCTATATATTCAATTACAGTTGGCATACAATATTATACAACATCAATTTCAGGTATACGGTGCAGTGATCAAGCCTCTACTCCATCCATGAAGTGGTCTCCCTAACAAAACATGTGACCATCTGACACCCCACAACATTTTAACATTATATTCCTCGAACTGTCTTTCATATCCCTGTGACAATACTGTAGTTACCTATTTATGCTGTCTAATCCTTTCCCCTTCTTCCTCATCCCCACACCCCTCCCAACTAGCAACCCTGTTTTTCCTCTATCTATGAGACTGTTACTGTTTCTTATGCTCATTCATTCAGATTTTCAAATTCCACATATCAATGAGATCATGTGGTATTTGTCTTTCTCCGACTGACTTATTTCACTCAACATAATAGTCTCTAGGTCCATCCATATCGTTGCAAATGGTACAATTTCATTCTTCTTTATAGCGGAGTAATACTCCATTGTATAAATGTACCACAATTTCTTAAGCCAGTCATCTACTGATGGACATTTCGGTTGTTTCCAAGTCTTGGCTATTGTAAATAGCGCTGCAATAAACATAGGGGTGCATATATTTCTTCGAATTAGCATCTTGGATTCCTCTGGGTAGATTCCCAAGAGTGGAATTGCTGGGTCATATGGCAGTTCTACTTCCAGTGTTTTTAGATACCTCCATACGGATTTCCATAATGGCTGCACCAATTTGCAGTCCCACCAACAGTGCACCAGGGTTCCTTTTTCTCCACACCCTCGCCAACACTTGTTGTTTGTTGATTTGTTGATGATAGACATTCTGACTGGAGTGAGGTGGTATCTCATTGTGGTTTTTATTTGCATTTCTCTGATGATTAGTGAGGTTGAACATTTTTTCATATGCCTATTGGTCATCTGTATGTCCTCTTTAGAGAAATGCCTCCTCATATCCTCTGCCCATTTTTTAATTGGGTTGTTTGTTTTTTTGGTGTTGAATTGCATGAGTGTTTTATAAATTTTGGATATCAACCCCTTATCAGATATATCATTGGCAAATATCTTCTCCCATTCAGTAGGCTGCCTTTTTGTTTTATTGATGATTTCCTTTGCTGTGAAAAAACTTTTAAGTTTGATGTAATCCCATATGTTCATTTTTTCTTTTATTTCCCTTGCCTGAGGGGATATATCAGTAAAAATATTACTCAGGGTAATGTCTGCAAACTTACTCCCTATATTTTCTTCTAGGGGTTTTATAGTTTCAGGTCTTACATTTAAGTCTTTAATGCATTTTGAGTTTGTTCTCGTATATGGTGTAAGTAGGTGGTCTATTTTCATTTTTTTGCATGTGTCAGTCCAATTTTCCCAGCACCATTTATTAAATAGACTATCTTTACTCCACTGTAAATTCTTGCTTCCATTGTCATAGATTAAATGACCGTATATAGATGGGTTTATTCCTGGGCTCTCTATTCTATTCCATTGGTCTATGTGTCTGTTTTTATGACAGTACCATACTGTTTTGATTACTGTAGCCTTGTAGTATGTTTTGATGTCAGGTAGTGTGATGCCTCCCACTTTGTTCTTATTTCTCAACATTGCTGTAGCGATTCGGGGTCTTTTGTGGCTCCATATAAATTTTAGGATTCTATGTTCTATTTCTGAGAAAAATGTCCTTGGTAGTTTGATTGGAATTGCATTGAATCTATATATTGCTTTAGGAAGTATTGACATAAGAGTCCGCTTTCTTTAGCCTTCTAGGCAGAGGGGTGGAGCTCGGCACATATATTTATGTTAAAGTGATTGGCATGTTCACCATAGGATGAATTTTCCGGTGTAACTGGGTCATAGGGCAAATGAAAGGATGTTGTAGGAGCTGTGGCTGGAAATGTTGGCCCCACTGTGGAGGGTCTTGGATACTAGACTGAGGGGTTTGGATTTTCTCTTATAGGCAGCAGAGTGGAGAACTGGGGCTTCATGGGCGTCGGATGTTTTAAGTGCGGGTAGTATGGACTCAGGGTTGAAGGATGGGTATAGGGCCCTAATTGGAGAAACCTAGAAAATAGCCCGTGAGAGACGGTGGGGCACGAACCTGGCATGGGCACAGAGGAGTAAGTGCCAGTCCTCCAGCTCCATCCCCTGCCCCTTGCCACACACATCCTTCCTTTGGCTTTCACGTTCTCCATTTTCCTTTTCTCCTCAAGTGGACTGAAAACTCCTTGAGGGCAGTGTCCCTATTAGGTGTTCTCTGCCCAAGCCTTCCCCTGTGCCCATAGGTACCATGTCCTCACAGGCAGAACCCTACACCTGTCCAAGGTTCAGCTCAGTACCATCCGCCTGCTGCAGTCTCCCTGGCAGCACATTGGCTGCTGGGTTACAATTGCAGCTGGCATCCAGGGCCCCGCTCAGTGTTCACTGTTGGCATGGCCTGTTGGCCCTTGGCTTGTGCCTGTTCAGGGAGCCACACCCTGTAAGCATCAGAGAGAGCCTAGCAGGACTTCCTCCTCCTCCATCCTGGCCTCCTTGAGGGTAGAGACCCTCTTACTCACCCCTCTCACTGCTGTGGGTTCAAAAAGTACATAGCAGCCCCTCAGGATGGAGGGCCGGTCACAACTGACCTCCTCCCTGCCACTATTGGACAGGCCACATCTTTGAAAGTGAGATCTTCTCAGTATTGGGATGCTCGCTTGCGTGACTCATAAAACATTAAGCAAATCTTGTTTTTTTGTTTTGTTTTGTTTTTTTTCATTAGAAAACAATTAGTCACAACCTCGAGCTAATGGCCGGATACAGCTCAGCAGTCAGCAGATGTGGCTCTCATGCTGAAATAATGAGGATGAGAACAATAACCCCTCATGCTTGCCTAGAGCTCTGCCAGCGCACAGCACCCATTCACACCCAGTGTCCTTATAATCCCCAGGAGAGCCCTGCAAAGCAGGCGAGGCAGGTGCTCTTGCCCATTTTGTAGGTGCAGAAGCAGGCCCAGACCTTCAGCTGCTGCTCAAGCACCTGGCACAGCCAGGCCTCTTCTCCCCCGCCTCCATTCTCTGCCCACACCCCCGACCCTCCAAGTGCTTCTCCCTCTAGTTCCAGTGCCTGCCCTGGCTGGGTCCCAGCTTTGCAGAGCAGGACTCAGCTGTCGGGTGCTGAGTGGACGGCTGATCCCTCCCCAGCTCAGCTGGCCAGCTCCATCCACTTCTGGAGCATGCTGACCCCTCTCACAGACCCCTGCCCTCCCGCTGAGCTGGTCTTTCAGACTCATGTGGGTACCCGGTGTCACGCATAGACCAAACGCAGAAAGTAGTTTTCTTCCAGGTTTGCAGTTTGTCATCTGGATCTGGGACCCCTGAAACCATGTAAAATCTGGGAGGCAAGACACAAAAATCAGGGAAGTTAAATGTCAATCCAAGATTTAGAAAACTTAAGACACGATTAGCTGAGTTGTCCCTGTCCATGGGTGGGGTACAGGTATCTGCAGTGGTGCCTTTACCACTTTCCCTGGGGTTGAGACTAGAACTACACGGCTCCTTCTGGGGGTGCCAGGCTCACAGTGCCCAACTTTGGTAATCATGTTTTTTTCTGCACAAGGGAGTTTGCTGGTTTCTCACTGTGCCAGAAAATCTGACTTCAAATCCTTGAGGAACCCAGATGGATGAAGAAAATAAATTAGGCTTCTATTGCCAGCATCAAGGGCTCAGTTTAAATCAATGTGCCCCCTGGTGGTAACACTAAGAGAGAACAGTGGCCATTTAATGACAGCAGTTTTCACGTGGGTCACACCAGCCTCTGTCCATCCACTTGCGCTGCCTCTTGTCCCCATCAGACTTGAGCTTGCAGAAGTGCCCCCTCCTAGAACTCATCATTAAAACATGATCTACTTACAAGGAGCTTTAATGGGTACATCATTACATAGATTCTAGAACACCCTGTTCAAATTATGACCCAGAAAACCGCACTGATGGTGGCGAGGCCCAGCCCTGAGGTTTTGTCCCCGCCACCATTTCATGAGTTGTAGTAGAGTCCACTCAGTGCAGGTGCTGTTCAGATAAAGCCAGTCAGCGTGCCCCTTTGGGCAAAGCACAGAGCGAGGCTTAGAGAAGGGAAATGGAGGGCACGAGAGCCCTGTCTCACCCCGGAGCCATTAACATCTGCAAAGCAAGACACAAACATCAGGGAAGTTCAGGCTCAATTCCAGCTTTAGGAAATTCCACACGAGACCAGTAGGCTTACCACTGTCCTCGGGCAGGCTACGTACCCTGTCGACGCTTCATTTCCTTATCTTAAAATGGGGACAAAATCGTACTCACCTCATGAAACTTTGTGAGGGTCCGATGAGATAGTGAACTCATATAAAGTGCTTGTCCCAGAATCTGGCACACTGCAGGTGCTCAGTAAGTATGCACTGCGATTGTCATTGTCATTATGATCATAGGTACCAATGACCACAGGAAGGCATAGGCTGAGATTTCTGAAGGAATTGGGAAGACGTCCATTAAGATTTCTGCAGCATTTCAGGCTGGGTCCTTGAGGGGGCAGGCTTTTTGGAGGAGGTGGGATTTGAATGATTGAATCTCAGCATCTATCGGTCTTACCTGTCTCCTGGCCTTAAAAATGGATTAAGTGGGATGGATAGTGCAATCATGGGAAGAAAGAGGGCAGGGCAAAAGCGTGGAGGCAGGCACAGTTAATGTGGCTGGGGAGCAGATTGGGTCTAGGTGATAGGAGGGGGTGGGCTATGGGGGGACAGAGGCCTGGGGCTGTGGGCTCAGGGTGCCAGGCTGAGGGGTGGGGCTTTATTTGGGAAGAGTGTGAGATCAGGACGATGTTCTAAGACTGTGGATTGGGAGGTGGCAGATAGGGGGTGATGGACTGGGGAAGGGAGGCACTTCTGGGTGCTTCAGGTGGGAAAAAGTGGCTGCCAGCTGCAGGGAGAGATGGCCACAGAGATGTATTCCAGACAGCAAGACAGTGGAGATGACAAAGTATGTCAGTCTTGGTGATCAGAAGAAAGTGGTGTCTTTACAGGCAGGAGCATTGAGGGGAAAGAATGTGGAGAGAAGAGGAGTCCATCTTGGGATATGTTGAGGGGAAGAGGTTGATGGTCTTTACCTGGAGATTCCGGGAGGCAGGGATGGGGCTCAGTGGAGAGGGCTGGGCTGGACACCTGGATGAGGGATCACTGGCTTGGGAATGTCAGATAGGTCCTTGGAGGGGTGAGGGTCTCAGAGAGGGGTAGGAGGAGATAAGAGTCCTGGGGAACAGCTGTGTGTAGGGGAAGGGCAAGGCAAGGAGAGGAGGCCAAGGAGATGAAGAAGGAACTGTTAGGGAAGGAGGAGAAGGGTTGGGATTTCCGCTGCAGCCCTTGGAGCACACATGGTACTACGGAGATCCTGGGAGATGTTCTCAGCATCCACTGGCTCTGTTGGCAAAGGGGACATACTTGGTGATGTGTGTTGTCTTCATTGAAGGAAGAGATCACCTTGGAGGCTAAGGGAATGGTTCTGATGGAAAAGTATGATGCTCCTCTTTCTGGGACATTGCTCCTGGCCTGCTGGTTCTCTCAGCACCTTTCTCAGCTGTCTGCCACCCATGCCTGAGGGCTGCCCACAGCTGAGACCTGACACAGTGACAGCATATCACAGTCTCCATACTGAGGTGTTCCTTGCGGCGCCTCTGGCCCACATGTTTAGAAGGAACCACCTCAGAGGACTTGTAGGTTGAGGGGCCACACTATTGGTGAGGCTTTCATATATGTAACAGATTTTTATGTAGTGATTAAGAATAAATTCCATTTCTGGGTATATACCCAAAAGAATTGAAAGCAGGGTCTTAAAGAGATATTCACACATCCATGCTCACAGCAGCATTATTCACGACAACCAAAAGGTGGAAGCTACTCAAATGTCCATCGACAAATGAATAGATAAATAAAATGTGGTAGATACATACAATGGAATATCATTCAGCTTTAAAAAAGGAAGGAAATTCTGACACATGCTGCAACATGGATGACCCTAGAGGACATTATGCTAACTGAAACACTATGCCAGTCACAAAAGGACAAATGCTGAATGATTCCACTTACATGATGTTCTTAGAGCAGTCAGCTTCACAGAGACAGAGAGTAGAATGTGGTTGCCAGGGGCTGGAGGAGGGGAGGAATGGGGACTCAGTGTTTAATGGGCACAGAGTTTCAGTTTTGCAAGATGAAAAGCGTACTGGAGATGGATGGTAGTGAGGGTTGCACAATATTGTGACTGTACTTAATGCTGCTGAACTGTGCTGAGATGGCACCTGCATAGAAAGATGACCAAGCAGGGGCATGATATGGCATGGTGGGATGGCCTGTCTTCCATGCTCAGACCAGCAGTGTGACCTGGAAGAATCATCTAACGGGTATCAAATGGGTACAGCAGCCTCTGCCCTTGCACTGCCCAGGGTTGTCGTGTGGCCTCGGAGAATGGGTTTGTGAGAGTCCTTTGTAAGTTGTCAAGTGTCCTGCAGAATCCATGTGATGTCTGCACTTAGCAACATGACTTTAGGATCAAAGTTTGTGAGCTGCTCCAGGCAGGGCTATGATGGGCCTTTCTGGCCTGTGCTGCCCATTTCAGGCTGCATCTGACCCTCAGCTTACTACAGTCCTCTAGGGTTCCTACAGGCAGCTTCTGGGATTTTGGGGCTGCAGCTTCTATGAACACCCAGAAAGACTTTGCAGCTTTTCTCAGCCAGGTTCCCAGAGGGAATAAAGCCCTATTTTGTGTGATGAATTAACTTTGCTCCTGTGCATTTCTGATTGTAATAGAAGAAGTGAGGAAATGGACACAATTTTCTTTGTTCTGTGGTTCCTTGAGACAACCTAATTAAGACAGGCTGAGACCTGGCAGGCACAGAAGCTCCCCACCTCAATCCCCATCCCAGGTTTGGGCACACAGGGAATGAGGGGTCCGAGAAAGGCAGGGACTGGTTCAAGGTCACACAAAGTTGGTGCAAAGTCAGCTCTCAAAACCAAGTCCTGAAATGCTAGGCCAGAACTGCCTGATGGGTGATACGACCATTTCTACTCTGTTTGCATTTTGCAAATGGAGCAGTACCAGGGTGCTGGGTTTTACATTTTGGTTGTGAAACTGCATTTGTTCTTTTTATTTATTTATTTATTTTTTTGAGGGCAGTGTCACTGGCCCTCACATGTGGGACCCAAACCGGGGCCACTGGCTTCCCAAGCCAGCGCCTAACCACTGCGCCACTCGGCCGGCCCTGAAACTGCATTTGTTGAGCTGTTTTCCCCAGACCCCAGACCACACTGTGTGCAAGAGTGGTGGTTTTGGGGGGCCTGAGCAGAGCCCCCTTGCCGGGAGAGCTGAGGTCACAGCTCTGGCTGGTTCTAGGCTGTGTGTGGCTAAGTGCACTGCAGCCCTGGCATGGCTGGAGGAGGGGCAGCAGCTAAGTGGTTTCTGAAAAAAGGGCAAACATGATGGGAAAGGCTTTGGGATCCTCTGGGAATCAGAGGTGCGGCAACAGCAGCTGCTGCCATTGTTGGAAGCGTTTCCTTGAGTGCCATAGCCCATCCCTGCCAGTGCAGAGCAGCAGTGGCCTGGAGAAGGGCTGAGGATCCTCCCAGAGGCAGGGGAGGCAACTCTTCTCCCCACACCAGCCCAACTCCCCTTCGAATAGCAACAGCCTTCAAGAGCTCGCCAGCACCCGCTGGATCTGAGCTGTGCCTGCATCCTGCTGGTGAGTCCGTTTTGTTGTTTGATGGCCAACGCAGGTGTCAGTGTTTAGAATGGCCCAAAGCTGGGCCCTTCGGCTTTCCAGCTGTGTGTCTATGGGCAGTTCAACTAACCTCTCAGCACCTCAGTTACCCCATCTGACAACCGGGGATAATATCAGTGGCTGCCTTAAAGGTCGTGGTGAAGCGTAAGTGATGCCGTAGCTGCAGTGAACTTAGCCTGGCTAATCGTAGGCACTTGGTAAGTGATAGTGGAGGTTGCTGTGTCCATGTGTATTATTTGCACAAGAGTCATCCTGGGGTGAAGAACCTGTGGCTGCTGCTGAGGCCAGTGGTTTGTGGCTGGAGGTTTCAGTGTGTTGCCCTCTGTTGAGTGACGAGAGGCTGGGCTGGGAGGCAGGGCCCTTGGGTTGTTGTCCAGGCTACATGCGTTCTCTCTCTCTCTCTCTCTCTCTCTCTCTCTCTCTCTCTCTCCCTTTCGCTGAGTTCCTCTGGTTCTTCATCCATGGGTTGGGAAGCCGCCAGCTCTCTGTCCCTCTTTAGATGATGCTCAGGTAGGCTGAGGGGATGAGAATGATCAGGGCCGGGTCCTGGATCAGCTCCCGAGGGCCTGCAGAAAGGCTGGAGGCAGATGGGTGATTTGGGCAGAGAGGGGAACAGGAGAGCCACGCCCCAGGATGTGTCACTTGGATTGGGGAGAGAAGAAGAGAGGCTTCTCCCAGGGGATGAGCAGTGTCCCTTCTGGCTCTGGAGTTGAGAAAGACCCAGAGGCTGAACCAGGTCTCTGCTGGACAGGGTCGTTTTCTTGGGACCTTCTTTTAGTTCAGATGGGTGAGTTTTTGAACCTTGGTAAGCCAGAACCACCATCTCCATCAGATACCCCAAATCACGGTTGGAATTGCCCCATCACATATAGAATGTTCAGCCGTGACAGGTGTGTTGCCATGGGGCTCGTGCACTGGACACACCCCAGGCCTGGCAGTGACAGGCTCTTCTGTCCCTGTCTACCCTCCCAGCCCAGAGCAAATGGCCTCTCAGCCCCTGTCCTGCCCTGTCTGCTCTGGGAGAAGCCTTGGTTTCCAATAGGGAATCAGGTGCAGGGCATGCAGTGCAGACTCGGGGTTTGTTAACTGGATGAATGATGGTACTATGTGGGCTGCTTCATATTTATTTGGTTGGGTTAGATTTGGATTGGTCAGAGGAAGAGGTGAAGCTGTTAAAAAAGAACAACACTGAAAGGTTGGTAGAACCTCCTGCTATAATATCGGGCTGTCGGAAAAGTCATGATGCATTTTTGCAACGAAAAACATAAAAAAAATACTTCATGACTTTTCTGACAACCCAATAGGTGCTCTCTTGTTGGATTAAGAGCTGCTAGTCAGGTAGCAGGTTTATTCTTTGTTTTTTTTTTTTTTAATTCAGCTTTATCCAAGAGGAGGCATTCATGGGAGATTGTCTTGGCATATAGCCTGGGTCTTATTCATCCTTCGTTTTGGGTTTTGAGTTTCCTGGAATGCTTGTTCAAGCAGGAAGGTGCTACAAGTTTGGGGCTTCTGAGTCAAAAGGCATTGTCCCCACCTGCCTGGACCCAGGGCTGGGACAGCCTGGTGTGATTGGCCCCCAGGCCCTGGGGTGAGGTCTGGGGCTGAGTTTCATGGACAAGAAAGAGCCCTGAGCTATCCAGAGAGGAGGTAGAGAGCTGGAGGTAAACCGGAGCCAAGCTGCCTGGGATCAAATCCAGGTCCTGCCACTTTACTAACTGTGTGACCTCAGGCAAGTAACGTAACCATTCTGTGCCTCTGTTTCCTCATCTGCAAAAATATTTACCTCTTAGAGATGTGAGAACAAAGCAAGTGAATGTGTGAAGTGTTAGAACAGTGCTTGCCTTTGCACAGCACGTGCTCAAACACGTCACTATTTTCATCCTTACGAGCCTCCTGTGCCTTTTAAATGGTGACAGGCTCCCCCTACCATGAAGAATCCTTGATGAGAAATTAGCTTTTGGAAGCACAGACTAGCAGTGGGTGTCAGGCTTCTGAAGTTTCTTGTGGCTTCCTACCATCCACACAATAATGCCCACATCCTGTTCCTCGGTCTTCAAAACTGACAGCCATCTGGTTCTGACCCCACTGCCTATATCCAGCCCCACCAGCTTCCTCTTCATCGTCTACTCCGGGACCCCCACCCTCGCCCCCAGTCCCAGCCCACCCCTCCGCCCCTTTCTGGCCCAGCTCATCCAGTCACCTCCTCCATAAAACCTTCTTCAGCCCCCTGGTTCTTCTTGTCATGCCCATGCCTCAGCCGGCACCTGGTTTCTGTCTCAGATGGGGTCTGAGTTCTCTCTGTGCCCCAGCACAGGGCTGGGCACTCAGAAGGCCTCAGTAGATGGGTGTTGAGAGACGGATGAACGGATGGTTGAGTAGTTAGAAGTGGGGCTTTCTGTGGCCAGGAACACTTCCTGCTGCAGGGTTTCCACCTGATGGATGAATCAGAGGACTCAGGCTGTCCTGAAAGCAGAACAACAGGCAGGAGAGGAAATGGGCCGACAGTCAGCTGTCTGTCTCGTTCACAAGGTGCAGAGTGGTGAGACCGCCTCATTATCCCCTCATGGATCTGGGCATCAGGTCATAGCTGATTTAGTGCCATGGCCCAGCTATGTACTATGAGTTTCCACTGCCTGAACTTTCACTTGAAAATATAGGTCTTACGAAGCCTCCCATTCCTTCAGTGGCTGTTTTCTGGGATCCAGCCAGTGTTGGAACACTACTCTTCCTAACTTCCTATGGAAATGGGAACTAGAAGAGTCTATATCTATCTCTCTCACTTTCCCCACGGTGACCAGAACCGCTTTTTTTTCCATAAAGAGATGGATCAGACAAGCTCCCACCCAGGAGGAAGTCAGGGGCAGGGGAGAGATAAAGCACTGACAGATGGAAGTTGCTAACTGCAGAGTGGACCAGGCTAAGAGGCCATGAGGGATAAATGACAACCAGCTGGGCCACTCTGAATGGGGAGGGAGCATGACCAATGCAGGGATTAGGGGGTATGGAGGAGGTGGCATGAGTGCTGGACCCTGAGGGGAGATGGCATCTGAAAGATGGTAAGATTTGGGCAAGAAAAGGAGGAGGAAGCACCCTAGTGGAAGCGTGCAGGAGCAAAGGCCATTGAGATGTGGGACAGCCCTGGGTACCAGGGAGTGAGGGTGCCCAGCTGGATGGAGGAGGAGAGCAGGAGGTTAGGAAGGGAGTAGAAAACAGCATCTACACAAGTTTAGCCCTCTGTGCTGGCACTCGCTGCCAGCTTAACTCCAGGCGTTCAGGCCTAGAAGAGCCACTAACCCGTAATCACTTAAAATAGAAAAGTTCAGAGCCAGGATGCTTGACCAATACTAACTTCACCCAACTGACAATCCAAAAGCACAAAAAAATCGCCTACAAACTCAATGGTTGCAGCAGTCATGTAGAAGAGCAAAGGCAAGCGAGTGCATAGCTGATGACAGGGACACATGGCAGTGCAATGTGACTGTGTTGGTCTCTGCCAGTCACCCCATTCCCAGGCATGCAGACTGCTTGGCCCTGTGGGGCTGAGTGTCCTCATCACTGAGTTGCTCTCTGAATGCACAACCAGACACGGCCATTCCCACTGTTCCCCTTATTTTAATATTACAGTGAGTAGAGCAGTGGTATCATCCCTGGTCTGCAGATGAGACAGCTGAGGCCCAGAGAAAAGGAGTGGCTCACCCAAATCCCTCAGAGCCTGCCAGTTCCAAGCTGGGGGCCCACTTACCCCGGAAGCTGATGCCCATGGTGCTGTTACCAGGGTAGCTGGGAAGGGATGTATAGCACCCTTGAAAGCTTCCATTCTGGGGGGCTAGAAGCATCAGTGTTGGACCTCTGGAATGTTTTGCTTCACAGGGGCCTTTGCAAGGAGGGCAGGTTGGGGCTGGCGTTGTACAGTGCTTGAGCTGGGAACAAACCTGATTTTGGTGGCAGCCCGCAGGCTGCCTCTTGGGCAAGGATGAAGAAATGGGGGAATCCAGACTCAAGGGAGTCTGAGGATCTGCCACAAGAGAACTCCTGCCCAGACCCCCTGGATGGAGACCCGAACTCCAGGCCAGCTCCAGCCAAGCCCCACGTCTTCCCCACGACCAAGAGCCGCAGCCGGCTGTTTGGAAAATGTGACTCGGAGGAGGCGTCTCCTATGGACTGCTCTTATGAGGAAGGCCAGCCAGCTTCCTGCCCAGCCATCACAGTCAGCCCTGTTTTTATTCTCCAGAAGGCTGGGGATGGCCCCACCTGTGCCAGGTAAGCTGAGTCTGTAGTCCTGCCCCCTCCCCACCAGGAGCCCAGCTGGCTCAGCTGGCTGAGGCCCAGCCATGGAGACACCAGGTGGTGCTCCAACCCATGGGCTGAAGGTTGTAGAGCTGAGGAGCTGGGGGGCCGGCGGAGGCCATCTGGTCCAGCATCTGCCCTCATAGGACCTTTAGGACACATGGTCACTAATGGATGCTGGCAATGTATATGCTGATCCTAGCCGCTGGCTGATCTCTAGGTGTTCAGCCCCAAATACTTAGATTTCCAGTCAAGAAGCTCAAGGGAAGGATGTTTTTAGACAGAGAGTACAAAACAGCTCCAGCAAGGGGCCCACCAGCGCCAAGGCAGGACAGGGAGGGCGCATGGGCTGGCTGACTTCTGAGGCAGTGTGAGGATGATTATTGACTTAGCGGGGACCAGCCCAAACCCTGCTTCTAGTCCCCTTTAGGCTACTGCTTCAAGGGCCCCAGCCCCCCAGCAGGCAGAGAAGTGAGTGGCTTGGGTGTTAAAGGAAGTGGCGGTGTCGAAGACTTTCAAATGGTGCCTACAGACAGGGTGGGGACAGAATGGGGGCACGTGCACCCCCACCCCCCAGTCTCCTGTTGCATCAGTTTCATACATGGTCACTTAGACAGATGAGTGGGGTTTTTTTTGTGTTTTTTTTTGAGGGCAGTGTCGCTGGCCCTCACATGTGGGACCCGAACCGGAGCCGCTGGCTTCCCAAGCCAGCACTTAACCACTGCGCCACTCGGCCGGCCCGAGTGGGTTTTTTATCATGTTTTTTTTTTTCCCTTTTGATTTGCCTTGGCGTTTTGTCATTCTCCCCCACATGCTCCAAAGGCCTTGGGCCTGAGGGGAGACCAGAGTATGCAACAAAGGTGTTTTCTGGCCTGCAGGCAGCTGTCCCAGGACTCTCTCCTTGCCGGTGCTGAGAAGAGCCTCAAGCTCTATGACCGCAGGAAGATCTTCGAAGCTGTCGCTCAGAATAACTGCAAGGAGCTGGAGAGCCTGCTGCTCTTCCTGCAGAGGAGCAAGAAGCACCTCATGGACAGCGAGTTCAAAGGTGGCGCCGCGGAGAGCCGGGTTCCCGGGGTGCCCCAGCACCAACCACGCCCTTCTCTGACCCTCGCTTTGTCTTGCAGACCCAGAGACAGGGAAGACCTGTCTGCTGAAAGCTATGCTCAACCTGCATGATGGGCAGAACGACACCATCCCCCTACTCCTGGAGATTGCCCGGCAGACGGACAGCCTGAGGGAGCTTGTCAATGCCAGCTACACAGACAGTTACTACAAGGGTGAGGGGCGATGGGGTCAGCATGACTTTGCCACAAGCACACCTGGAGCCAGGAGGTCACTGTCACAGTTGGGCAAGACTCTGAACAACTTACTCCCTGTCTCAGCCCTGAGTTGGCATCTCCTGGTCCTAAGGTCCCTGCCTCCCCCACCAGCTGGCTTGGTTTGTCCTGGTGCTGAGTGTCCCATCCTCCCCTCTGTGACCTTGGAGTTCTTTGTCCCTGGGAGTCATAGCTGCCTTCTCTGCTACTATTCCTTGCCCTTGGGCAATTTTGACACCTCCAGCTCCCAGACCCTGTTTCTGGGGGTCTCTACTCCTGCCTTAGGGACTCCCTGAGCCCCCTTTGGGGCTTCTGGCCTGGGCTCCTCCAGTGGTGGGGGGCATCTGGCACTTTCTGCCCTTCCCCACCCTTGTGGGCACCCCTGCAGGACTGTGAGCCCAATACCAACAGCACACACCCTTCACAGGCCAGACAGCTCTGCACATCGCCATTGAGAGGCGGAACATGCCACTGGTGACCCTCTTGGTGGAGAATGGTGCAGACGTCCAGGCTGCAGCCAATGGGGACTTCTTTAAGAAAATCGAAGGGCGGCCTGGCTTCTACTTTGGTAGGGAGACCATTCAGTAGATTCTTGGCTTTTTGACAATTGCAGAGGGGAGGTTTGGGGCCGAGACAGAGGGAGTTAAGAGACCGGGAGTCCAGGACCCAAGCTATCTGTCCCTGAGGCCCACCATGTGCCTGTGTTGGCCACAGGTGAGCTGCCCCTCTCCCTGGCCGCATGCACCAATCAGCTGGGCATCGTGAAGTTCCTGCTGCAGAACTCCTGGCAGCCGGCAGACATCAGCGCCCGGGACTCGGTGGGCAACACGGTGCTGCACGCGCTGGTGGAGGTGGCTGACAACACAGTTGACAACACCAAGTTTGTGACGACCATGTACAATGAGATTCTGATCCTGGGGGCCAAGCTCCACCCTACACTGAAGTTGGAGGAGCTCACCAACAAGAAGGGGCTGACGCCCCTGGCCCTGGCCGCCAGTAGCGGGAAGATTGGGGTAGGGAGGGGGTTTCACGCTGAGCTGGGAGGTACAGTGGGAGGGGACTGCCTGCCTCACTGTGCTTTGCCTGGCATCGCCTTCATGTGAGCCCTGATGTCGTCACAGCAGCCTGGAGGGGTGGGTGGGAGGCTGTGAGAGTGAGCCGGAGGAGGAATCCTGAGAGCTGAGTGAACCCAGCATTGCACCCTGGGCCATTTCTGATTTCTAACTCTGAGCGTCACCAAGAAGACTCAAGCAGTGGGTGGTGTGCTGGGGCCTGGGGAAGGGAGTGGGTTGAGCTAAGGGTGGCTAGATGTGATCAGGCAGGTGTGATCAGGTGATGGCTCTGATGTGGCTGGAGTCTGAGGCAGTGGGCAGATTGATCTTGACGGTGGTCAGGAGGCCGCTGGATGGAGGTGGGGGCGCTCCTGGTGCTTGGGTGGGGTCTCC
Organism: Aselliscus stoliczkanus; assembly: GCA_033961575.1. Taxonomy (NCBI): domain Eukaryota; kingdom Metazoa; phylum Chordata; class Mammalia; order Chiroptera; family Hipposideridae; genus Aselliscus; species Aselliscus stoliczkanus. Next base: position 12,190,514 of record CM066739.1, read on the forward strand.
AACTGAGCTGGGAAGCAGAATTATTCTTAAAGCCGAGGTGGTGGCCCAGTGGGGACACAGCCTACGGCAGGGCTCCAGGCTGGTCTCTAATGAGCTCTCATATCCCCATGGTAGGTCTTGGCCTATATTCTCCAGAGGGAGATCCAGGAGCCCGAGTGCAGGCACCTGTCCCGGAAGTTCACCGAGTGGGCCTATGGGCCCGTGCACTCCTCGCTCTATGATCTGTCCTGCATTGACACTTGTGAGAAGAACTCGGTGCTGGAGGTGATTGCCTACAGTAGCAGTGAGACCCCTGTGAGTGGGCCTGGGCAGGGACCCAGGGAGGGCTTCCGGTCTCACCACACCCCAGCCTCTACCCCCACCCCCAACCCCGCCCCCTGGTCTGGCTCTACTGTCTTCCCATCATAGAAAACCCACTGCCCCCCCACCCCCAGCCCACGCCCTGCAGCCTCATTAACCATTTCCTTCCCGTTGAATGTTTTCCTTCAACATACAAACAATATACAAAGATAGTCCCATAATAAAGCAAATATTCCAGAAGTCCATAGACAAAAAGAATCCTTCTTTCATCCGTATGAAAACATATAATTTCATTTTGTTTACTAAATAGGATCATACTATGCATAATGTAGGATAACTAGCTTTTCCACTTAATGGTGTGTCTTGTAGATAATTTTATATCCGTACATATGGGTCTGCTTCATTAAAAAAGGAGTTGCACAGTATCCCATAATAGAGGTGGGGAGAAAACGTCCGTAGAAGGACAGTCAGGTTGTTTGCAGGTTTTTGCTATGACAATGCTGAAGGCCACTGGGCATGGGTTTGAGAAGTTTCCTATGGAGGACACCTGGCATTGGAATTGCCGAGTCAAAAAGTGTGTACATTTTAATAGCTCTTGCCAAATTGCCCTCCAGAAAGACTGTGTCTGCACTTGCCCACCACCAGTGGGTGCACAGCTACCTTGCCAACCTGGGTATCGTCAATCTTTTTTTCTTTTTTTTTAACTAGTTTTTTTAGACTAGGTTTTTCTTTTTAAACTAGTTTTTTTGAAAAACTAGTTATAAGTCCATGGAGCCATGCTACCTCATTGATGTCTTAATTTTCGTTTTCTTGATTACCATGAGGCCAAACATTTTTTTCATGTTTCTCAATCATTTGTATTTCTTCAGTAGATTTCCTGGTCATTGGCCTTGGCCATCTCTTCTAGTGGACTGTTTGTCGCACCCCTTTTGGTTTGCAGATATTCTCGTTGTGGAATGAATAGACACAATAGTCTCTATTGCATCTATTGCAAATATTTTATTTTCTCCCAGTTTGTCTTTTGTCTTTAAAAAAGTTTTATGTATTTATATTAAGATATAATTAACATATGACGTTATGTTAGTTTCAGGTGTACAACATAATTTGATATTTACATATGTTGCGAAATGATCACAACAATAAGTCTAGTTAACATCCGTCACCGCAATTATACTTTATTTTTTTAAAAAAAATGAGAACTTTAAAGATCTACTCTCTTAGCAACTTTCAAGAATACAGTACAGTATTATTAACTATAGTTGCCATGCTGTACATTATATCCCCATTGACCTGCACCCATTTTGCCTACCCCCATACCCTGCTTCTGTATCTATCAGCTTGTTTTTGGTTTTTTTTTAGATTCCACATATAAGTGAGATCATATTATTTGTATCTCTCTGTCTGATTTATTTCACTTAGCATAATACCCTTTAGGTCCATCCATGTTGTCACAAATGGCAAGATTTTCCTTCTCTTTTATGGCTGAATAATAATCCATTGTATATGTGTACCACGTTTTCTTTATCCATTCATCTGTCTCTTAACTTCATTTATGGCATCATGTGCTTATAAAGCACTTTCATTTTGATAGAGTCAAACTGGCTAGACTTCTTCTTTTATAGCTTTTGTGACTCGTGGTTTCCTTTGGAGGCCTTTTTCCCACTTCAAGATTAACATGTACTCTTCAATGTTTTCTTGTAGCTCCTTGGTAGGAATTTTATATTTGGCTCCTTAATTTATCTAGAATTCATTTTTGTGGAGGTATGAGGTGGGCATCTTGCTTAATTATTTGCTTTCCAAAAGAGGATCCCAACTTCACTTAATGAAAAACCCACCCCGCTACCACTGCTTTGAAAGGCCACCTTCTCTGTTAGCTCTTTCTAAGGTGACTCTTTGAGTCTCAGGACCAACTCAGGGGCTGGAGTCTGTGCTGTTGATGAGGGGCTGTATCACAGAGCAGAGGCTGCATTTACAGGGACAGAGTCCAAGGCAGGGAGAGGTGCCTGGCCTTGTCGTACTCTACCCAGGCTGCCATGCTGAATCCTGGCCTCTGACTCAGAATTCTGGATGCAAGTGTTCCTGGAGGGCTGGCCCAGGCAGGAAATGGCCTCAGAAGGATAGGGACGTTTGAACTAGAAAAGAGAGGGCTCTGGGGACATGGCTGCCATCTTCATGTCTCTGGAGGCTCTCAGGGGCTAGAAATGCAGTACTGGGGACCCTGAGTACAGAGCTGGGACCACGGGTGGAAAGCAGGGAGGACCAACTTTACTCCAGGGAATAGATCTTCCCAACAGTTAGAATTTCTCCACTGGCTTCTTGAGGCAACAGGGAGTTTTCCATCCTCCAAAGTATTGAAGAAGATACTGAATGGGGATGTGGTTGGGGAAGCTCAAGCTTAGTCTGGGGTTGGGCTTGATGGCCTGAAAAGGCTAGGATGACCTGATTTTGGCTCATCTATCCTAGGGATACCAGAATTTTGCCCCAAAGCATACTTGTAATGATGCTGCCCCTGGTACTGGCCCACCCACTGCAGGAAAACCTTTCTAGTTCCCTTCAGTCCTGTGCATCAATAATGGCCACTCCTGCCTGGATAGCCTGACTGACCCAGGATTGGACATGTGAGAAATAAGGAACCCAGAAGCCCCTTCCTGCCTGCCCTCAACCCGTCCCTGAGCGGCCTCATGCCAAACTCTGCCTGTGCCAGCTTCTTCCCATTATTGTGGGGATAAGAAGGATGCAGGCACTTGGGAGTGAGTTCTTAGAGATAATGGGCCTAGAGTGTCGGGCAATACTTGTGAGCTCTTAAGTGTCAGGAGCACTTAGGGTCACTTGTCCAGTTCTACCCCTTGTTCACTGTACACACAGGGGCACCGAGGGCCAGAGGGAGGGCCCACTGGTGCAGATCTGTGACCCCAGATGCTCCGAGTGCCTAGGGCATGGTCACGCGTGATCCTGTGCAGAGACAAGGGTGTGAGGGGTGCCTTAGACTGATGTGGGGGCGAGGCGGTTCCTGGCGGGGGGGTGAGCCTCACTTTTCTTTGCTCCCCTCAGAATCGCCATGACATGCTCTTGGTGGAGCCGCTGAACCGACTCCTGCAGGACAAGTGGGACAGATTCGTCAAGCGCATCTTCTACTTCAACTTCTTCGTCTACTGCTTGTATATGATCATCTTCACCACCGCTGCCTACTACAGGCCTGTGGATGGCTTGGTGCGGCCCAGGGCTTATCCCTTGCTTCAGGGATAGGGAGAGGGGATGGGCATTCTATAAGATGCCCAAGACCTCAGGCCCAGGCCGGGCCCTGGATTCCTGCCCAGCTCATTGGGGAGATGGAAGAATTAACTGAAGATCCTTATATCCCTGTACTCAGCACTTCCTCTCAAGGTGTCCCAGAGACCTGCCCCCTCTCCTGTTCTCAGCCCCTTCTTCAGCCTCCTGGTTCTGTGAGGCTGACGGGGAGCAGTGGGTTAGAAAGGCTGCAGAATTAAGGCTTAGAAGCAGCTCTCCCCTGGGCTGGGTGTCTGCAGGGTCATGGGGTGGTATAACCCCCAAAGCCATTGTCATCCTGCTTGCCCGCCCATTTAGGTTCGTTCTCTCACTCATTATTGATTCCCTGGACACATACGTTTGAGTACTCCTTCTTTTTTGCCAGGCCCTGGGCCATCCATAAAATCTTCTTAAAAACAGACTTCTTTCTCTCCCAGGAGCCATGGATTCCCTTGAGTTTCTGAATTAAGTCCTTTCCATTCAATACTTAAACACTTAATTTGTTGCTTTTTTAAAAAAACAATATTTTTTTAAATTTTTTATTATTATTATTTTTTATTAGTTTCAGGTGTGCAAAACAGTGCAATAGTTATACTTTTTACCCCTCACAAAGTGACAACCCCCCTCCCCCAATCCACCCCCCCACCCCCTGACATCATACATATCTATTACAATTCCATTAACTCTACTCCCCACACTATACTCCACATCCCATGACTATATATATATATATATATATATATATATATATATATATATAAAATTATAGTTGACATACAATATTATTCAACATCAGCTTCAGGTGTACAGAGCAGTGATCAAACACCTACACTGTCCATGAAGTGGTCTCCCTAACAAGACATGTGACCATCTGACACCCTACAAAATATTTACAACATTATTTATTATAGTCCCCAAACTGTCTTTCATATCCCTGTGGCAATATTGTAGTTACCAATTTATGCCAATTAGCAATTTATGCTAATTTATGCCTTGCTTGCAAATTTGATTAAAAAACCCAGCTTCCTAGTTAGGTGAAACCTGGTCTCTGTCCACCTATTAAGGCCGTTTAATGATTTCTTTTTAAGAGAAGAGAGAAACATGCTAATAAGATAGGCTCGTGAACTAGTGCTTATGAAATATTGATGGTGGCTAAAAGGTAATTCAATTCAGGAAATGGTGGCTGAAACACAAGAATAACACACGTGTGTGCAGGACCCCTCTCCCTCCACTATCTGTGGGAAACCTTAGCTTGGGGAGACCAGGGTTCACCATAAGCTGTGAGAGCAGCAGGAGGCGTGTGGCATTGGCTCTGTAAGAATGCCACCATCTATGCCATCACCCTCCTCCCAGCAGAACTCTGAGCTGGGACTTTGTTCAGGAGACAGCACAACACTGCTCCGCTTGGCACCGGGAGGCTGCCACTTTGAGAATCAGGTCCCATAGAGGGGCCTCCATGCAGGTGTCCCCATAATAGTGCATTATCTTTATTTGCTTCTCTCTCTCTCTCTCTCTCTCTCTCTCTCTCTCTCTCTCTCTCTCTCTCTTTCTCTCCTGATAATGGCTGAGCCTCTAGGGCAGGGTTTGGGTCTTAATCACAGGGCTTGGCATCTGGTAAATGTTTGACAAATCAATGAATGAGTGAATGGAGTCACTAATTTCTGTACCTTGCAGCCTCCGTATGAGCTGAAACACACCGGCGACTATTTCCGAGTTACTGGAGAGATTCTTTCTGTATCAGGGGGAATCTACCTCTTTTTCCGAGGGGTAAGCATTCTTTCCTACACCGCGAGTTTCTACTGCCACCACAACAAAAAGCCAGGAGACTCATTCAGTGCTCACTCACTGTTTAATTCATTGGACAGGTAGGACAGGTAATGGCCCTGCTCGAGGAGCTGAGAGATGCACAGGTGCAGATAAGAGCCCTCCAGGCATTCGCTTTTGGGGAAGTGGGGTTCCACCCACTGGGTCCTGCAGGCACTCATTCTTGAAGACCATCAGTCAGGGCTCTCGGCTAAATGCACTATTCAACTACAGAAGTAGAGGGGAAGCCTCTTAAGAGATAGGTAGTTGTTTAATTAATCGAAACAGTCCATTAAAGCTCAGAATAATGAAAGAAATTTATCCGTATACTGAAATCATTTTATTTTAACTGAAAACTCATAGATGCACAATCCTTGGCCATTTTCTAGTATGTGAGCAGTCTTTTCTTTGAATATGGAACCACTGTTACATGTACAAATAATTTAAGATTATTGTGATTATTTTCCCTTAATCTTTTTTATCTCAGCCAAACCTAATTTTTTTTTGTTTTGTTTTAGTAACTTGCTCTTAAGGAGTCTTTTCAAATCATTGCCCTTTATTGTCACAGAAACAACTGTCTTTATTTTTGCACTCATTGTTTATATTATAATAAAATACAAAGACACAGTAGTAAGTGCAATTGGCAAAAAGCCCTCTTGGCAAGCACAGGATTAACAGGTGGGAGGTTGACAGAGTGTGTGGATGCCCTGGAGAGGGTCTCCTAGCCTCCAGGATCTGCGGGCCGTGGGCATCAGTCAGAATATTTTCAGGTAGTGGAGAGCACTGGTTAATCTGGTGAGTTAGATCAGTGTAGACTGATTAAAGAATTTTTACTGTAATGCATACTTAAAGAAAATTAGGGAAAAAAGCACAAATTAGAAAGAAGGGAAAACTTGCTCGACGCTATCATTGAAGCCCAGCAATTAATCACATTTGATTTTCTTTACTGTCTTTACTTCCAGGTATAGTTGTCATTGCACTCTGTATTTTTCAAAATCTCCCCTGAGTCACATAACATTACCCCATTAGCCTCACCCGTGCTGTTCCACTCTCTTCATAATCTCTGCTTTGACATGTTCGTGTGGTCCATCATACTGTCGTTTAGGAAACACTCCAGGGGCTCACCACTTAGCCACATCTAACCTTTCCTGGGATCTTATTCTGTCTATTTACCTGCAGATTCAATATTTCCTGCAGAGGCGGCCATCACTGAAGGCTTTGTTTGTGGACAGCTACAGTGAGATGCTTTTGTAAGTGACCCTTTGACTCCTATGCCTCCTTAGCAGACCGCATCGTTTGCCTTAGTCCTGAGGTTGCAGCAATCAGCTCTCTCATTCTGTCACATACACCAGGTCTGGATCATAGTAGGACCTCACAAACATGTTGAATAAATGATGGAAGGCACTCAATAGATGTTTGGTTGGTGAATGAGGGTCTACTCTGTGCCAGGTATGAACCAGGTGCTAGGGAAGGCCAGACCCGTTTCATGAGCTCATGTGATTTATAGTCTAAGTTAAATATACCCTCATTCACTTTTTTCCATCCTTTTGTCCACCTGTCCGGCATTCACTGAGTTGGCCGTGGAATACCAAGATAAAATAGACATGGTTCCTGCCTTTAAAGAATTTCCAATTTTTAGGGCAGAGTTTCTCAACCTTGGCACTATGGGTGTTTTAGACAGGATAATTCTTTGTTGTAGGGGGCTGTCCTGTGCACAGCAGAATGTTTAGCAGTATTCCTGGTCTCTACCCACTAGATGCCAGCAGCACTTTCCCTGTCCCCTAGTCTTTACAATAAAAAATGTCTCCAGATGTTGCCAAATGTCCCCACTTGCGAAGGGTACAAAATCGCCCAATTGAAAATCATTGCTTTAGGGGGCGAGAGATTAATAAATATATAACTATAAAAACAACATGGATGTCACAGGGAATCTCTTCCTTCACAAAATAAACCAGAACCTTATGAGATTCCCTTGAAGGGCGCAGGATACAGAGGGGGCTTTCAGATGGGGAAGGGTCCTTCTCCTGGGATCTCAACTCATGACCTCTACTCTGATCCCCAGCTTCCCCTCATTCCTGGGGTCTCTCTCTTTATTCCTGGTAAGAGCAAGGAGTTGGTTTCTCACCCTATTGCAGCTAACTTGTCCCTAGGACTCACAACCTCCCTCCTTTTACCGTAATCTTGAGGTAGTTACACTTTAGCCCCAAAGGGCAAATCCAAGAGCGGGTTGTATAGGGTTAGCATAATGCTGATTTGATTTATTAAGAAGGGGTGGTGTTCTCCTACATAGTGTTATGCCAATAAACTTGATTCTGTTTCTAGGAAGACCCACCATGGATATGTTACACGTTTTTAAATTTAATTTCTCAAAGCCACCCATGCACATAGCTAAAAATTTAGAGAGTACTAAAAAGCTAATAGCCAATGTAGGAGTTCCCCATCCCAACTCTTCCCATTTCCTGCAATCCTCGTTCCCAGGGACAATCACTTTCCATTCTTGTAGTTTTTTTACCCCTGACATTTATGCATCTGGTAGATGAGGATTTAGCATCCTTACTGCCTTCCCCTCTGCTTTCCCTCCTCTAGCCTTCCAATATGGTTTGTAATAATTTTTGTTTTAATCAGTATTCAGTATTTACATTCTTATATCTCTGTAAATATTATTTGCAGTTGAGCTTCATAATATACTATATTTCTTTCTTTCCGTGTCTCTTAAAGTTAATTATTACCTTGTTTTCTCTTGCTGAGTTTTCTTCATACTCATTGTTAATTCTTTCCACACATCTTGAAGCCTCTCACTACAATTTTCCTCAAAAATCAATGACATATAATTTATGCAATGATCCCAATTAATCTAGTACTCACCTGGCTCTATACATAGTTGTTGCAACTTTATCGACTACAATAGCTATGCTCTACTTTACATCTCCATGACTATTTTGTAACTACCAATTTGTGTTTCTTAATCCCTTCACCTTTTTCACCCTGCTCCCCAGCCTCCTTCCCCACCGGCAACCATCGTTTGTTCTCTGTATCTATGAGTCTCTTTCTGTTTTGTTTGTTTATTTTGTTCCTTAGATTCCACATATAAGTGAGATCAGGTGGTATTTGTCTTTCTCTATGCTGTACACCTGAAACTAATATAAAATAATATTAAATGTCAACTGTAATTTTAAAAAATTAATTAAAAAACAAATTTAAAAAAAGCCCAATAAAAACCTCCCAATAAAGAAAAGGCCAGGACCAAAAAAAAAAAATGATCAATGACATAAATTATATGATCAAATTCTTTCTTTCTTTCTTTCTTTCTTTCTTTCTTTCTTTCTTTCTTTCTTTCTTTCTTTCTTTCTTTCTTTCTTTCTTTTCCTTCCTTCCTTCCTTCCTTCCTTCCTTCCTTCCTTCCTTCCTTCCTTCCTTCCTTCCTTCCTTCCTTTCTTTCTTTCTTTCTTTCTTTCTTTCTTTCTTTCTTTCTTTCTTTCTTTCTTTCTTTCTTTCTTTCTTTCTTTCTTTCTTTCTTTCTTTCTTTCTTTCTTTCTTTCTTTCTTTCTTTCTTTCTTTCTTTCTTTCTCCTTGAGAGATTTCACCTGGAGCACTGTCCTCTTTTTCTAACTGGGCTGATTGTCCTCTGGGTCTGCTGCTTAGCTGTCATCCTGGGACTTCTTTTTGCTGCCAGCCTTGGAATTCTCATTGTTTTCCTCCCAGGTTAGAGTTCCTGCCTCTTTCTTGATGTGCCCCCTTGTTTTATGTGAGCATATCATTCAGTATTTTCATTTAGTGAAAAAGATGATGTAATAGTAGAGGGCACAGCGATGACAGCTTTTACTAGGCCTGATTCTTGAGTTACATTGCTCACGTATATACTTTCAAGGTTTCATCCCTTCTCCACTAGCACTTTGGACACCCTGTTTGCTTCTCTGCTGAGTTGTATTTCTTATTTTATGAATGTTATGTATTCCTCTTCCCTAATTTATTTCCTTATTGGAGGGGAGGACATCCCCAACCAAAGAAAGAAGCCACATAGTGGGAAAAGGAGAAGTAAAATTTCTTATAAACCTGACACATCTGAAAAGATTTCTACTGTACCTTCACATTTGATTGATATAGTTTGGTTGGTTATAAACTTCTTTCTAAAATTTGAAGCTATTTCTCCATTGTTTCCTTGCTTCCAGTATTCTATATTAAAGCCACCTTAATTCTGGATCCTCTTTTGAGACCTGTTTTGGTTTTTTTCTTTGTAAATCTATAGTATCTTCTTTTTTCCCCCTAGTGTTCTGAAACTTGTGTCTTGATTTAGGTTTGTTTTTACCCAATGTTCTGGGCACTTAGTGGGCTCCTTCAATCTGGAAATTTATTCCTTTATTTTTGGTATATTTTCTTGAATTATTTCTTGACCTCTCTTCTGGAACTCCTATGATTTGTATAGGCCTCCTGACCTAGTCCTGAACTAGTTCTCTTATTTTTCTCACTTGTGTTCTATCTCTTTATCTTTGGCTCTTTTTTCTTGGGGGTTCAAATGAACTTTAATTTCCAACCCTTCTGTTGAGTTTATTATTTCTGATATGTTTTTACTAAGTGCTCTTTTAAAAAAAATTCTGTCTGTTCTTTATTTATAGCACTCTATTCTTGTTTCATGGATACAATATCTTCTGTCTCTCTAAGACTATTAAGGTATTTTTTGGTAAATTTTTTTCTGTGGCATAGTTTTTGTTTTCTCCAAGTTGTTTCCCATTTGCTTGCTTTATTCTCTCTTTCATGTTAGAGGCTATCCTCAGGATATCTGGAAATCTTCGATGTCTGCTCATGAGTAAGAGTGGAAGATGGAAAAGCTGGTTGGAAGCTCTTTTCTTTTTTTTTTTTTGAGGGCAGTGTCACTGGTCCTCACATGTGGGACTGAACCGGGGCCGTTGGCTTCCCAAGCCAGCGCTTAACCACCGCGCCACTCGGCCAGCCCTGGAAGCTCTTAATGTGAATGGGGCTTAACAATTTTGAGCTTCACTATAGACTAGTCTAGATAAACCATTTATTGGAGAATATCCAAATTCAGTCTTTTGCATCTTTTAAATCTTCTACCTGGAGGGAAGAAGTCTGGCTGCTGGTTTTCTGAGAGCCTAGTGGAGAAGAGTGCTTTCTGTAATCTATGTTGTATAAAAATCACATAATCTCCTGGTTTTGGTAAAATACCAGTGCTTTCACTGGTATTTGATAAAACTGGGTCCAAAGACCCTCTCTGTTTTATTGCCTTCAGAGACAAAACCTCCACTCTTCCTTATTTTAGGTCCTTCTTTACTTCCCCTCCAGAGGTTCCTAAGCCTTTTGAGGCTCCTTGATTAAAAGAGTTGGGTTTCAGCTTTCCCGATTACAATACAGATTTGGCTTTCTTGGATCTGCTAAGTCAGTTTCCATTTCTCCACTGCTTCCCACCTTCCAAAATTCATGTGTGGGTACTCCATTTTCCACCCAAGGCAACCCTTTACCTGTTTCAACTGCCATCAGTTCTTATTTTGGCCAAGGTTCTGCAAATGCAGAGGTTTTTCTTTGCAACAGAACTCCAGTTGATGAACCAGTTTATTGACATCAGTTTTAATAGACTTCCATCAGCACAGTGGCAGCTTTTGGCTGGGCTCTTTCACACAAATGGGAGGTGAGGTGGTCGGTGTGGTCTGCTGTGTTAATGCAGTTGGGGGCGTCTCTCAGAAGGGAGCCATGCTGAACAAAGAGGCCTAGCTAGCTAGGACAAATAAGTAAAGAAGGGAGCACTGAACAGACCTTCTTATAGGATCCTCCAGGTGTCCTTCACCCTGTCTAGGGCTCCAACTTGAACAGTCCCAATGGACTGAGGAGCTGAAGGACACTTTCTGTTCCTGAGTTTGAGGGTGTGACCAGCAGACTCTACCTGTGGTTTCCCAGGAGAACATGGCCTGTCCCTCCTCACTGGCCTAAGCCCTCCTAGATTCTCTGTTGTCCATGAGGCTGTTTTCCTGGAAACTTGGCAGGAAGGTTCTTGGGGCAAAAACAATGTTGCTCAGCCTTTTTTTCATTATTGCCTTTTAAGACAATTTTTTCCAATTGCCCTGCCCATGAAATTTTAATATTACAAAAATACTACAAGTATAGCTGTTTATGTACTGTATTTATATCTGTGCTTTTTACAGAAAATAGGGTTTTGTATCCCCCCTCCCCAGAACCAATGTTTGCCCCTTTGGAGGTAATATTGGTCCCACTGAAAATCATGGGATAAAAGAGGCAGGACAGCCAGCCCTAGCTCCCACCTCAGCCTGCCGTCTCTGCCCTTGAGAGGCCCAGGCAGCTGGCGTCTTCCTGTCTGTGGGAGTGCCAGGCCTCCCAGGTGGTCTTAGACAGAGCTTCCTGTCCATCACCCTCAGCTTTGTGCAGTCACTGTTCATGCTGGGAACCGTGGTGCTGTATTTCTGCCACCGCAAGGAATACGTGGCCTCCATGGTATTCTCGCTGGCCATGGGCTGGACCAACATGCTCTACTACACTCGCGGCTTCCAGCAGATGGGCATCTATGCTGTCATGATTGAGAAGGTGAGTGCCAGGGCCTCAGTGGGTCCTCCACACAGCCCATTGACCTTATGGGTGTGTGGTACCTGGTCCCACCAACTACCGTCCGTTCTGTGTTGTCTGGGGAGGTGCTAGGTTAGCTCAGGCAACTTGGCCTTGACTCAGGTTTGGGGAATCCCCTAAAACTTGACTCCCCCTACATAGCAGACCCCCTCTCTCACCAGAACAAAGGTCATAGGGGAGCTGTGGATGACTCCCCCCTAACACCTGAGCTGCACACCACCAAACCAAACCTTCCTGCATGTTCTCCTATTCCACTTGGGTTCAAGATTAACCCCCAGGCTGACATAGCCCTGGCCTTCCCTCGGCCCTGCCTGGACTAGGTTCTGACAAACCTGCTCTCTCCTGCAGATGATCTTGAGAGACCTGTGTCGCTTCATGTTTGTCTACCTTGTTTTCCTGTTCGGGTTTTCCACAGGTAATGGGCTTGATTAGGGCTAATGGGGGGAAGGGTTCCAGCTCACCTCAGCTGCGTGAGGACTCTGCAGGGGCTGGGTGGGGAGGGGCCCAGTGGGGTGTGTGTCTGCAGATGGCAGTGGGTGGACAAAGAACACAGCAAAATGAGCAGGAGAACCTGGAATTGTTATTTATAAAGTATTTTAAGTAATTTTGTGGGTAGGAAGTGCTGCTTGCCTGCAGGACTAGCTGCATTTTGGCTAAGTTTTTTTTTTTTTTTTTTGAGGGCAGTGTCACTGGCCCTCATATGTGGGACCCGAAACGGGGCCGCTGGCTTCCCAAGCCAGCGCTTAACCACTGCTCCACTCGGCCGGCCCTTGGCTAAGTTTTTTAAAGAAAACTTTTAATTTTGACATTATTTTAGTCTTAGAAAAGTTGCAAGAATAGTACAAATAACTGTCTACACCCTTTTACCCAGGTTCCTCAAATTTTACCACATTTTTATTACTTTCTTTCCCTGCTACACACAAAACATGCGCGCGCACACACACGAAGTGATGTGTGTCTTCCTCAGTGCATTATATCAGGAGTCTCACCATGTCTGTTTGTCCCATTTCTGATGATGTTAACTTTGATTATTTGGCTTTGGTGGGTCTGCCAGATTTTTCTACTGTCAAGTCATTATCTTTTCCTTTGTGATTGATAAGTAATTTGTGAGGAGATGCTTTAAGGCTACGTAGACATCGTGTTTCTCATCAAACTTTCACCCAGTCAGTTTAGCATCCACTGATTGATTATTTGCTCCTGAATCACCCAATCCTAATGGTTGTCAAATGATGATTTTCTAACTCCCTCATTCCTTTTGTGTGTATTTACTGGTATTCTGTTGTAAGGAAGAGCTTTCCATTCTCCCTCATTTATTTATTTACGTAACTATAGCCCCATAAATTCCTTCTTTTTTTGTTTTTTTTTCCTGGATTCTCAATTTGTTAAATGAGCCATAGCTCCTTACCATCATCATCTTTTTGATGCTCAAATTGTGTGAACAGTCATCACTGGGAGCCCCTTGAGGCTGGCTCTTGTGCTCTTTTGGCACATCCACGTAACTTTTTGAGCACCTGACTCTGCTTTATCCTCATCTGAGTCCTGCAGTTACATGGTCCACATGGCATACCCTCTCCTGTCCCTGCCCTACTGCCTATTTTGACATCTCTGTCGGGGAGTCATGGTCAGCTTTGACTAGGAACTTGGACTGACAAGGATCATTGTGGGCTCTGGCCCCTGATCTGCAGGCCCTGCTTCTCAGTAGCCAGAGGAAGGGATTAGGCCAAACAGGTTAGTGGATACTGGGTATGCAGTAACCATGGGCACAGCTGCTACAGAAGCTCTCAGGCTCCAGATTACATTTCCCACAGAAGCGTGCAGAATGCGGCAAGAGGCCATTCTGCTCTGAGCTGCTGAGCCCCTGTGGTCTGGAGTGGGCTGGCTCTGGGCCACCCTCTAAGGGGCATAGGCAGACAGCTATGATTGAAACAGTGGGTGAGGGTCTGTGTAAGTTTGGTAGGTTGTGCAGTGCACAAAGATGGCTGTATTTATTAATATATTGTATGTATAGATTTCTATATTTATTTTAACATTTTTTTCCTAGCAGATGATGATAAAGTGCTTGTTGTAACAAAACAGTATATTATAACAACTTTCTGATCGTTTTGAAGAAGGGGGTGCTTTAAAAAAACCCCAACAACCTCACACAAAAGTGCTGTATAAGCAAGCACTGTTCCTGCTGCAGACCCACCTGGGGTAGTGGGTGTGTATATCGGGGGGACCCGGGGTCTTGGCTTCCATCCAGCTGCACCCCTTACTCCCCATATCCCGTAGCGGTGGTGACACTGATCGAGGATGGAAAGAATGACTCGGTATCGGCCGAGCCCACATCGCACAGGTGGCGGGGGCTTGGCTGCCGGCCCCCCGACAGCTCCTACAACAGCCTGTACTCCACGTGCCTGGAGCTGTTCAAGTTCACCATCGGGATGGGCGACTTGGAGTTCACCGAGAACTACGACTTTAAGGCTGTCTTCATCATCCTGCTGCTGGCCTACGTCATTCTCACCTACATTCTCCTGCTCAACATGCTGATCGCCCTCATGGGTGAGACCGTCAACAAGATCGCACAGGAGAGCAAGAACATCTGGAAGCTACAGGTGGGACGATGGGTGGAGTGTGCTCAGCAGGATGGCGGTGGCTGCTCTGTCTGCTGCTTAACCCAGCTGGGCGCACGGGCCCCTTCAGGGTTTGAGGAGTGGGCAGAAAGCCCAGCCAGGCCTGGGGGGATTGAACAGCAGCATCTCCCTCCGTCAACACCCTTCTGGCTACACCTACAAGGTTCCCCTGCCCAGTGTCATCAGCTGGTGATCATAGACACTGTTTACTGTGGGCTAGGCAGCCCCTGAGGGAAGGAGACGGAGGGCCCAGCCCCATACATGCCCATCACCGAGGAACTTGGTCTACAATGGGCACCAGACACCAAATTTGGGGGAGCAGCTAATATGAGGCAGGTCACGCAGCTGCATTTTTGAGCCACCTGGTCCAGGTCTGCCTTCCCAACTAATAAGAAAAGTACCATTCTTGTTAAGTAGCACCAACTCTGTGCCAGGTACTGTTCTAAGTGTCTTACAACAATGCTGTAAGGTGGGTATTATCACTATCCCCATTTTTGGATGAAGGCACTGAGGCATAGAGAAGTTAGGTATCTATGTCCAAGGCAACTAGTAAGTAGCCCAGCCAGGAGTCAGCCCAATCAGCCTCATGCCCAAGGCCCTGCTCTTAACCACTATGTTACCCCTTCACGAGCTCCTCAGGGAAGGGTCCGGGGCTGGTATCCTCCACATCACCCATGGAGCTCACCACTCACCAGCAGTGCCTGGACAGGTCTGGGGCTGGGTGGGCTGAGCTCTTTCCATCTAGTGTGCACCCACCAGCCTGCAGAAACAAGCCTGGTGTAGAGGGCACCGGTGGTCCTGCTTGGAGGCGCTAGGCCTGGGATAGACTCTGGAGAGGCTGATCTTGGCAGCCAGCACCGGCAGCCAGGGGCGGTCCTCTGTCCCTTTGTCCTTTGTGTCTGCCTACAGAGAGCCATCACCATCCTGGACACAGAGAAGAGCTTCCTTAAGTGTATGAGAAAAGCCTTCCGCTCCGGCAAGCTGCTGCAGGTGGGGTACACACCTGATGGCAAAGACGACTACAGGTGGTGTTTCAGGTAATGTCCAAGCCCGGGGAGCTCAAGGGCTCAGCTATGGATATCGGAGACCCACCCAGAGCCAGCTGTGGGTACAGAGGCCTGCTTCAGGGCTCACCTGTGGGTATAGGAACTCATCCGAAGCTAGCTGTGGGTACAGGGGGCCATTCTAGGGTTTAGTGTGAGCATGGAGGACCCACCTAGAGCTAGCTGTGCATACAGAAGCCTGTCTCAGGGCCTTTTGGGGCCAGTCATGATATGGGGGACTCTCCCAAGGCCAGCTGTAGGTACAGGGGCTGCCCCAGCACACAGCTGTGGGCATAGCAGACCCACCTTAGATCTTAGCTGGTGGGACCCAGACATTAAATACTGGAAAATGAGGTGTCCAGAAGGAGTCACCTGGTGTTCAGGGTCAGAACGAGGAATTCAATATTTAAAGTTCCTGGGCCCCATGGTGTGGTCAGAAAACACATCTTCATGGGTGGTGTCCAAAAGGCAGGCCCCTCTTGGCCCTCCCCCTACCAGCTATATCTCCCCATCCTGGTCTATGGGCTCCTTGGGATTGGCCTGTGGGGCCAAGCCCTCGGCCTGGGAAGCTGGGCATGGCTCTGAGGCCCTCAGCTCCCTGCTCCTCCATCTCCTTGCCCTGCAGGGTAGATGAGGTGAACTGGACCACCTGGAACACCAATGTGGGCATCATCAATGAAGATCCGGGCAACTGCGAGGGCATCAAGCGCACCCTGAGCTTCTCCCTGCGGTCAGGCCGAGGTGAGGTGTGAGAGGAGGGATGCTATGGAGTGCTGGGCAGGTGGAGCTTTGGGGTCCCCCACTTCTTGCAGGCCTTCCTCACCTCACAGCTTGGGCACTGGAATAGCTCCAAGTGCCACCCACCTGCATACACTGAGTCACAGACACCCTTGTGTGCTCTCATGCATGTCCGCACAACTGACTGCTCCCCGTGCCCATGCGTGCTGGCTCTGCCAGCACCCTTGGCCCAGGCACGTGTCCTCAGTGCCCAGAGGAAGCAGCTCAGCCCACATCCAGCCACCTGGACGGCCGGTCTCATTGTGAACTGTCCTGTAGCCTCGGCCCCATCCCTCACACTGAGTGTCTGCACTGGTAAGCATTGTGAGTCTTAGGGACACAAACAGGGACATGCGAACACGCATGTGTGACTCATCCATGCAGGTAGAGGAGGGAAGAATGGGAGGGTATGCCCTGAACGGAAAAACAACCTCTTTACAGTTAATGGTAAACATTTAACAGTAGGCATTAAATTAAAGGTCTAATTGAAGATATTCGCTTAAAAATGAAGCTAACCTAACTTATATTGAACATATTTTGAGTTATGATCACAACCCCACACGAATTCTTTGTTTTTCATTTTTTAAAGATTGGTAAAATACGTATGACACAAAATTTGCTGTTTTGACTATTTTTTAAAGTGTACAATTGTTATTAATTATATCCACAATGTTGTGCAACCATCACCACTATCTATTTCCAAAACTTTTTCATTATTCCAAACAGAAACTCTGTACCCATTAAACAATTACTCCCAATTTAGACACCCGGCCTCCCATCCCCGGTAACCTCTCTTCTACTTTCTGTCTCTGTGAGTTTGCCTATTCTAGGGACCTCATATAAGTGGAATCATACAGTATTTGTCCTGTGACTGGCTGAATAATACTCCATTTTATGTGTATGGTGCACCATATTTTATTTATCCATTTATCTGTTGATTGACATTAGGATTATTTCCACCTTTTTGACTATTGTGAATAATGCTATGAATATCGGTGCCTAAGTTTTTGTTTGAATCCATCCTTTCAGTTCTTTTTGGTAGGGGTGGAATTGATGGATTATATGATAATTCTGTTTACCTATTTGAGGAATTGCCAAAATATTTCCCAAAGCAGGTACATCATTTTATATACCCACCAAGAATGCATGAGGGATCCAGGTCCTCACCAACATTTCTTTCTTCCTTTTTTTCCCCCTTCCTTCCTTCCTTCCTTCCTTCCTTCCTTCCTTCCTTCCTTCCTTCCTTCCTTCCTTCCTTCCTTCCTTCCTTCCTTCCTTCCTTCCTTCCTTCCTTCCTTCCTTTCTTATTGTAGCCATCCTAATTGTTGTGAAGCAGTATCTCATTGCAGTTTTGATTTGCATTTCCCTGATGACTAATGGTTTTGAACATCTTTCTTGTTCTTATTTGCCATTTACAGGTATTCTTTAGAGACATGCCTATTCAAGCCCTTTGTCCATTTTAGAATTTGTTTTTTGTTGTTGAATTATAGGAATTATTTATCTATTCATGATATTAATCTTTTATCAGGTATATGATTTGCAAATATTTTCTCCTATTCTGTGAGCTGTCTTTTCACTTTCTTAATAGAGTCCTTTGATGTATGAAAGTTTTGAATTTTGATGAAGCCCAATTTATCTTTTTCTTTTGTTGCCTTTTCTTTTGGTGACTTATCCAAGAAATCATTGCCAAATCCAATGTCATAGGAATTTAACTCTTGTTTATATCAATTAGCCTTTGGTAAAACTGGCTTCATTGTACGTTGTTTCACAGAACTCATTGACAAGGAAGTTAAGTGAGGACTTACTGTATAGATTAATTTTACATCAGCTTTTTTTTTTTAACCTGAAAATGTCATAGTCATGTTGGAAGCATATTTTCACTGGATATAGAATTCTGGATTAACAGGTGCTTTTTTTCCTTTTTAAAATTAGAACACTTTAACCATGTTTCTATACTGCCTTCGGGCCTCCATCGTTTCTGATGAAAAGTCACCCATTATTTGCATTGTTATTTTCTCGTCTGTACCGTGTCTCTTTTTCTCTGGATGCTATCAAAATATTCTTTTTATTTTTGGTTTTAAGCAGTTTGATTAAGATGTGCTTAAGTATGGTTTTCTTTGGTCTTATCCTGCTTAGGGTTTAGAATCTGCTTAGAATCTCTCTTGGATATGCACATCAATATGTTTCATCAAATTGGGAAACTATATATATATTTTGCATTATTCTCCCTATCTTCTCCTTTTGGGACTCCAATTATGTGTATGTTAGGCCAGGTAACATTGTCCCACAGGTGTTGGAGGTTTTGTTTATTTTTTCCCTATTTTTTCCTGTTTCTCAAAGTTGATCATTTCTATTAATCTGTTTTCAAGTTCACTGACCCTCTCTAAACTGCTATTATGTCCATCCGGTGATGATTACATTTCGAGTATTATGCTATTCAGTTTTAGAACTTCTATTAGGTTATTTTTTTATAGTTTCCATTTTTCTTCTGAGATTCTTTAGCTGTTCCCTCATCAAGACCATATTTTCCTTTGGTTCTTTGAATATATCTGTTTTAAATTCTCTGCTAAATCTGCTAAATGCAACATCTGGGCCATCTTGGGGTCAATTTCTATTGACTATTTTTTTTTTTGAGTCTGAGTCACACTTCCCTATTTCTTTGCATATTTAGTAACTTTTAATTGTATACTGGGCATTGTGGAAAATACATTGTAGAGACACTTGATTGGATGTTTGTTCTAGTTAGTAGTTCCATTACTGATGAATCACCTTGAACTTGTGTAGGCTCAGTTTTAAGCCTTATTATGGTAGTTCTGTGGACAGTCCAAGGTATGTGCCAATTCCATCAAACTTGTGGGCTCAACCTCCAAACTTTCCATTGAGGATCTTGTCAGGGCTTGGTTTTAGGCTTTTTTGGGTGGGCTTTGAGTAGATTCTACTCTAGGGCATGTAAAGTAAGTAGAACATTTCTGGTATTTTAGGTTTACTCTCAGAGCAGAGAAAGGGTATTAAGGAGGTCTCTCCACCCTGGCTGGGCTAAATCTCCAATATCCCTTAGTACTGCTCAGTTTCTAGCATCTCTGTCCCATTTTCAACCCCATACAGCCATTCTCTGGTAAGCCTCATGCAGTCTCACCCTGTACAATCACAGCTCAACTCTCAGCCAAGGACTTGGGGGAACCCTACCCCAAAGACTTCTGAACCACTGCCTCTTCCAGCTCCCTTCTCCCTCTTCTCTTGTACCCTATTCCACAGATTCTAGCTGCTTCAGCTGCCCTGAATGCTGATCTCTTCTACCTTAGCTCTGAGGCACTGGCACACTCTGCTTGGACTCCAGCTCAGTGCGCGGTAGTCAGAGAACCTGTCCCTAAACAAAACATCAGGGTGATTATGGGACTCACCTTGTGAATTTCACTTCTTTCAGCAATTGAAGTTTTTCACTGCCTGTTGCTCTATGCCTGAAAACACAGGGCATACATGTATTTGCTGCATGTATTTTGTCCAGTTTTCTGGTTGTTTACAGTAGGATGGCTAGCCTAGTACTAGATACTCCAACAGAGCTGGAAGTGGAAATATATTTTATCAATACACTTACTTTTGGAAAATTAGTCAAGGGCTCCATCAGTTTTCCCAAGAGCCTCCTGCAATCCTATTATTGTCCCACAAGTCTCACTGGAATCACTCCCTGTGTCATTTCATAATACTTATTGATGATCTTTTCTTCTATTGTTAACTGGTCTGCTTTGTCACAGAGCCATTTGAAGAGGGCTTTGCATGTGATTTGAGCAGTTTTACAACATTACTCTTATTGATTTCATGAAATCCCACATCTTTTCCAAGATATGCTGTTTCACCTTGAAGTCACTTTGCATTATGTTTGCATGACATTGTTGGCTGTTTATGACCTTGTACATTCACTGTAATAGTAACAAAAACAATGACCCGGTGGCAGGGATATACACATTGGGGTGGGGATGGGGGATGGTTAGAGGTTCCCTGATTTCATACTTAAATTTACTTAGCAAATATTTCCTGAGGTTTTTACTTTCCTATACAACTTTGTAATCATGGAAACTCCAATATGAATAGTCAGATAATTCAGATAACAAGGACCTCTCCCCATCCACATGGTATGTATAATTGGGAAGAGGTGAGGGACTGCAAGAAAGGTCAGGAAAGGAAAGTGTCAGTAGCTGAAGTAGAGAGAGCACATGAGGCGACCTTTGCATCAGGACTGTGGGAAATGGGCACTGGAAACCCCATACTTCCTTTGAGGCCCCTGGAGCTGGAGCTGGGCCAAGCAATCCCTGAGGCTGGGTGTCCCCACCACTCAGCCAGCCAGAAGATGGTGTCTCAGTGAGCACCCGGCCTGTCTCCCCATGGCACCCTCCTGCTTCTATGCCTGGGTTCCCTGAGGGGTCCTCCTTTGGCAATTGGTGCTTAGTGTCAGACTGGGGTTGGGGGACAGGCCAGTGTCAACCTGTGGGCCTTGGGTAAACACCAGGACCTGGAGAACTCAGCTGGAGTGGTTATGGTGGGCCCAGCCTCTAGCTTTCCTGGTGCCTTTAAGATTTGGCCAGTATTGGACACCAGCAGAGGGGCCTGAATTGTGATCTGAAGGTGTGACCAACCAGAAGGGTTGGCTGACCAAGGTTCTGACAAATGGAAAGAGAGCACACACAGCTTTCCTTCCTGGCTGTCATTTCTGAGGTGGCTTGGGGCTGGAAGTAGCCATCAGGGTGACAACTGGATTCTCCTCAGGAGCTTCCTGGAATTACAGGCCACATGTGAAGTCCCCATTCAAGGCCTAGTGTCACCATGGTTCCCTCGGCATTATTCCCAATATGCTATGCTCTGGTGGAACTGGACCCCAAATCCTGATTCTTTGGCTGGTGTTCATCACCCTACACCTGACCCAGTGTGGAGCCACTCACGAGGCAGGCCACAGTACTGCTCTGTGGAGACCAGCTCTCCCTCCCACGGAGGAAATGGAGGCAAGACAGGCAAGCAGTGGATCTGCCATAAGCAAGTCAGGGCAGGTAGCAGGAGAGAATTTAAGGGGCTGCCAGAGTGGATGAGGTTCCTTGAGCAGCTGAGGGAGGGGTACTTGAAAGTGATCTGGGTGCCTCAGGAAGCACTGCCATGCCTGGGTCTTTTTACCCGGGGATTGGTAAGTCCAACAAATAAGTGTTTATTATTGTTTTTGCTCCATTCAAGGCAGTAATGATGTTTTACCCTTCAGTTTCAGGGAGAACCTGGAAGAACTTTGCCCTGGTCCCCCTTTTAAGAGAAGCAAGTGCTCGAGAAAGGCATTCTGCCCAGCCTGAGGAAGTTCATCTAAAGCACTTTGCAGGGTCCCTCAAGCCAGAAGATGCTGAGGTCTTCAAGGATCCTGCTGCTTTAGGGGAGAAGTGAGGGACCCCACAGGGGGCTCTCAACACTGTGGGCCTTAGGATAGCACACTGTTCCTGGGGTCTGTGTAGGGAGCACTCATGCTCTCTCAGCAGCCTGGCTTGGTCTGCACCTGCCCAGATAGTTTCCTAGACTGCACTGGACAAGCTGTGAGAAGCACTGCTGGGTACATGGGAAAAATTACTTATCCAACTCTTACTGTCCCCAGGTGGGTCTGCTAACTGGAAAGGTTCTTGCTTCCAAGGTTTTACTGACTTTATTAAACACTACGAATGATAAATCTCTTTGACATATGTGATGCCCCTGTCTTCGATTTTATATTACTGGGAGTAAATGTAAATGAAGCCCAGGAAAACACCTTTTAGAACAAAATGCTTCCTGTGATGTAAAGTGCCCAAAGCCTTCTCTGTATTGTGCTTACTATCTCCCCTGTCCAGAGCAGTCTGGGGGTGATGTTGTTTCCGACTCAAAGAGGGTGGGGGAAACTGGTCCCATTCTCAGCTCTGCCAGAATTAGTTTTTTTCAGAGTGACTTCATCCTTCTATGATACATCACAGTTCCAAAAATATTAGCTCTATTGCTGTTCAAATAAAGTATAGAACCATGTCCCAAAGCCATGTGGCAAGAATTTTTTCATGACCTTCCACTTGTAGTGACCATAGTCCTGGCCCTCTGTAGTGGTACATACATCCAACTCTATCCATCCTGTTATTCAAATAAATAAACACATATATGTAGTATATATACATATATATGGTACATATACTACATATATATGATATATACATACATATATATCATATCATATCATATCATATATCATATCATATATCATATCATATCATATCATATCATATCATATCATATCATATCATATACCATGTGTGAACTTTGTACCAGTCGTTGGGCTGGCATAACTAATTGGCTCTGTGCATTTTTGTGTGCATGTGCATATGCATGCACGTGTGTATGTATGTGTTCTGTGCGTGTGCATGTGGACTACCCCATATGGCTAGGAGCCTCTGGCCACCCTTTAGTTGTTACTCATGGCTGAGGGCACTCCTTGACCGTCTGGGGTCTCCGGCCTCCAAGCCCCTGCTCCTGCCGCTGTCCCTGTGGAGACCCTCCAAATCCAACTCAAACACTCCCTCTTTTCTGAACCCATTCCCTACACCCCTCCACCTCATTAGAAGGACTTCCTCCCTTTGTGGTGGTCAGAATCCTTTTTGTCCTTACAATGTGTCTGGGGTGGGGGTGGGGAAGGCGGTTAGGGTTCCACAGTTTCTGGAGCTGGAACTGCTGTTTCCATGTGTGTGTGGTGTGTGTATGTGAGGAGGCGGTGGGGGTGGGGGCGGTGGGCAGCAGCTCTGACTCTGCCTGAGGACCTGGCCCCGCTCCCAAGCACAGCACAGGGATCCCTTACTCCTTGCTGGGCACAGTGTGTGCCTTTCGGTGGGAGATGGGGCTTTTATAAGCAGCTGCAGCCTGACCTTTGAGAAAATGTGCTAACAGGAGGCAAAATGTAAACACTGAAACTTGGCCACACCCTTGCCCCCAGAGGTCTCAGGCAATCAGAAGCCAGCTAAGAGGAGTGAGGGGCTCAGTCAGGAAGAGCAATTAACTGATTAAGGGAGGATTCTGCTTGATGTAAGACTGGGCTTTATTAATTAATTTATTTTTTGATGTCTGATCTTATAAGTTTGTTACTCGTAGAAAATCTCATTTTTGCCTGGTCTCAGACTGACAGGTAGAAGCTCTCGGAGAGCCCACATCTCTTGACAATCTGTTCCTGGCATTTTTTTTTTTTTTTTTGGCCACCTCATTCTCTTAGCCAAAAGCTTACACTGAGGCCTCCTCCTTTTCTTAGTGCGCTGTTTCTTCAGAAAAATACACTGATATTTGTTTTGCAGGACACATAGAGTAAACAAGACGCTGAATCTTGGGTGCTTTGGTCCTAAGTTTCTGACCTTTGGTTAGGGCCTTTCTCACAACATATTGGCAGACATCCTCTCTAGAGAAATTGAAAAGTTTGTGGGTTTTGCTAGCTCTTTTGGGCCCCAGGTGATGACCGCCCCTGATTTTTTTAAATTTTTTTTTATACAATGACCAAGTTGAGAACACTCAGATTGGCATCACAATGCAACCCTGGACACATCTGCGCTTTCTTCCTTCAGTCCTCCTTGGTCTATAACAGGAATATTCCCTACTCATGAGCAGGTGGACACGGCCCTGGGGTCAACATACCTGCTTCATAGGGAAAGCTTGTTTGTCATGCCCACCACTGATTCTACCCACATTACTCTTCTATTCTTCACCCAGAGCATCAGTAGCAACTTCTGCGGCCTTATGCTTCTCATAGAAGGTATGAAGTTTGCATTCATCGTCCACTTCAATGAGTTTCTGGCAGCCAGTGGCTTGGAAAAAGAGGTTCAGCTTCATCCTGAAGCAGCCGACTGCCTCTGAGGAGCCATGAAAAAGAGGCATGATTAGGTTTTAACGTGGAGTTTGGGGCAGTGAGGAGATTTTGAATTGTGTGTTTAAGAATTGTGGGACCCCCTTGACTTAAATAGCAAAAGCAATCCCCTACATCTCTCATACCTAAGGTCTGTTGGCCCCAAAACCAGGTTTTCTGTCCCTTCCTGGTCACAGGGCCAGCTGTCCCATGGTCAGAAGCCTGCCCCTGCCTCCTGCTTCTCCCCAGCCCTGGCAGGTTGTGGTGATAAGGGATCAAGGGGCTTGCCCCATGGCAGTTGGCGGAGTCCCTACTGCATCCGTCACCAGCACCATCCTGTCAGCAGGGACTTCCTACTCCATCCCAGTCCCATTTTACGTGCGAGAACTGGTGTGCAATTCCTGAGTGACGTGGAGACAGGCAGGGCTACCTCAGCCTTGCTCCGCCCCTTTCACAGTTGTGGCCTGAGCTGGAGGGAGGGCACAGAATCTTCCCCGATGCTCTGGCCTGGGAGGCAGGTGGCCAGGCCTGTTGCTGGAAGAATGAATTGTTATTACAAAAACAATAATAGCTATAGCTGCCACCATTTATTGAGTTCTTTCTGCACTCTTGGCCTCATTCTAGCCCTTTCTATGTGTTCTCCCACTTAATCCCCTCAGTAACTTGGTAACTTGGCAAGGTGCATATCTCAAGGGGTTTATTATGCATATCTCACAGCTGAGGAAACTGAGGCAGGGGAGAATGACTTGCCCAAGGTCATACAGCCAGAAATGGGAGAGGCTGTCTGACACTAAGGTCTGTGGTACATAATTTCTGGTGGGAGCATTGAGTGGGGGCTTCTGTCTCTGGGGAGACCTGATCCCCTCAGAAGGAGATAGATACCAAGTCTTGGGGTCACACAGGCCATCCCTCGGCTGTGACCTTCCCTCCCAGGGGTCAGAGCAGAACACCTGACTGTTCATTAGCCAACACCCCCCCATCCCCCACCAACAGGATCTCTTTGATTCCTCACAATAGCCTTGGAAAGTAGGCATTATGATTCCCATTCCCCAGTTGGGGAAACTGAGGCCCATGATGGGAAGCATCTAATACAAGAGAAGGAAGAGTTAGGACCAGAACTCTGGCCTTGGCACCTGCTGCCTCTCCATGTTCTCCTGGGTCAGGGCGAGTCCAGCTGGTGGGCGTGGGGATGACTCAGGCAGGGCACGTGGGCGGGCGGGCACTGTAGCTGTGGCTGGTGGGTGTGGCCTGCCTGGAGCTGAGGGCAGGTGGCCCATCCAGTTCTGCCTCTGAAGCCTCATTCCAGCCATCCCTTTGCCTGCGATGAGAGACTCCTGCTGCTTCAGTCACAGTCCCTCTGGGGGACCTTGGGCCCGGGACATGCCGTGATCTCAGAACAAGGGCAGATACAGCCACCCAGACCTCACCAGGTGAGTCTCCACACAGGTAGCCAGTGCCTTTCGAGGATCCCGGTGAGCCCAGAGAGAGGATCTAAGGGATGGATCCTCTGAGACATCTGCCCTTTGTTGATAGGACTTGGGGTGAGGGTTGGGAGGGAGCAAAGCTATATGTGAGCTCTTGGCCACAAAGAGTATATGAGAGCACAGGTTCTGATGGACCCAGGAATCTTTCTCTGAGGTTTGGGATCTGGGGTTGGGGGGACCCCTTACAGGTGCCCAGGGCCAGAGGAGAGGCTACTGTCTTCTCCAGCAGGCCCCAGGGATGTGGCTCTCTGGGGCAGGAGTGTGATAAGGATTCAGGATGGGGTGAGGTGGCCCCAGAGCTTGAGAAGGACAGAGCCCAGGCATCCTACAGGTGCTGGACCAGCAGGCGTGAGAGCTCCCAGTGGCTGTGGGCCTGGACCATCTCCCAGGAAAGGTCATTCCAGTCAGTGTTAGGGCTTGGGAGACACAGCTTCCCACTTCTCAGGTGAGGAATCCTGATCCAGAGAGAAGGATGCCTAGGCAGTGAGGGAGAACACAGGTGAGGATGTAGGCCTTACAGGGTGACTCAGGGACCTAATTACAGCTGCCACAACTCCAGTCCAGAGTTTTCCTGACCCTCTCTTTCCCCAGCTGCCCAGGATTGCCTCATACTCACATGCCAGGGCAGAGAGGATGGAGCAGCCAGCTGTCATGGGTGAGAGATATAGGGTCCTTGGGGACAACTCAGTCCATTTCTCAGAAGGGAAAACAGAACAAGGGAGGGGGGAAAGACATCCCTTTCATCACTTTCCTTCACTCTTGGCCTTCACTTCTGTGCACCTGGCTGCTTATGATTCTCTCTCAATGGACTGCTCTACCTGGCTGGCCTTGAGGCCCCTCCTCAGAGCTCCCTGCCTGAGGTACCTGTACTCCAGGGCCAAAGGCCTCCCCTGAATGACTCCTCCTCTCCCAAAGCTGCTCACTTTTAGTGTGTATGTATATATGTGATGGGGGCTGTTCCATTTCTAAACCTCACTCCTGTCTGATGACAACCTGCTCCAGACACTTCCTCCAGGAATAGAATCACCATTAGCCCCAGCTCCATCCACCCCACCCAATTGGGCTCTTCTTACAGAAATATCCCCTCCTCCCACCTCTATGACTCTGAAGAAATTCTCTGAGGGCCGCTGAAACTGAGAATGACCCCTATTAACTGCAGAGTCACCTCCTGTCCACACAATCCCTTCCCCTGACCATCTCATCCTATCTGGCCAGCCCACCCTTCCCCATCCTGATGCCCCCCATAGCAGTCTCCTCCTCATCCCCTGGCCTCTGGTCTCCCTCATCCCGCATACAGCCTGCTCTCTCCGATGTGACCCAAAGCCCTCCCA
Source organism: Aselliscus stoliczkanus (assembly GCA_033961575.1). Taxonomy (NCBI): domain Eukaryota; kingdom Metazoa; phylum Chordata; class Mammalia; order Chiroptera; family Hipposideridae; genus Aselliscus; species Aselliscus stoliczkanus. The sequence goes on from CM066739.1 coordinate 12,217,583, forward strand.
TGTCCCCTACTGCCCTGGGGATCAGCCATGGCTCCTGACTGGTGGTCCAGGTCTTGACAACTTGGCCCAACCTACTCCCGAGCCCCTCGTTGCCCTGGAGCCCCATGAACAACCCAGGCTCTCCAGCCACACCAGCTCCTTGCCCCTTGCTGAGCTTTCTTGACCACTGGTCTTTGTTCGGGCTGTTCCCTCTGCCTGGATTGCCCTTCCTCCACAGTCTCCTCCGGAGATGTATCAGATGTTCTTCCCAGCATCTCCCTCCCAGCAGAGGATCCAGCCATGCTTAGCATCAGTGAAGCAGGTCTGGACGGAGAGGCTGCCTCCTCTGCCTCTAGGGGATGGGGCTCAGCTCCCTCCAGGTGGACAGTCAGCTTTGTGTGGGTAAGAGAGAGGAAGATGATCAGTGTGTTAGCTGCAGAGGACACCAGGATGCTGAGAAATCAAAAACCAGAGGGGCTGAAACTGTGTTATTAGGAGCAGTGTCTAGAGCAAAGCAGGCAGCAAGTCCTGTTCTGTCGAGGAGAGCTCTGGGCACAAAACCTGAGAGGAACATTGAGAAAGCAGAGCTTATGCTCAGGAGTTCACCTGCAGATTGGTAGGGCTAGAGATGATGTTTTGAGAGAGGCTAAGGACATGGTGGTCTCTACCTGGAAGTTTTGCTGGGCTCCCCTAAGATCCACAGGAGCAGGGATGCTGGAACAGGGAGATGGGGAAGCTGCAGAGACAGCCTCCCTGTCCCTGAGAAGTGCTGGTGGCCTCCAAAGATAGAGAGTGAGCTGCCCATCCTAAGAGGTGTGAACAGGGGCCACAGGGTGCCACAAGGGGGTCTGAATCCCCTGAACCGCCTCTATGCTCCCTCAACCTGAACACCTGTGCTGTGATTATGTTCTAGCCATGAATGACCACCCCAAGGAGATGGTGCCCCTCATGGGCAGAAAAGCCACCGTCCCGAGTGGGAACCCTGCTGTTCTGCAGGAGAAGAGGCCAGCAGAGCTTACCCCCACTAAGAAGAGGTAGGACGCACAGGCTCAGGCCTGGGAGCTGTACGGTGAGGGGCACAGGAGGGGTCCTGGTGCCCACCCTCAGGGAGCTCCTGCCCGGGGAGGACCTGAGAGCCTCAGTCTCATCTGTGGTACCCTGGTGCCCACCTACCTATACCTGGGGGTGGGGTGGGGGAACATCACTGCCAACTCAAAGCTGGGGAGGTCAGTATGACTGGAAAAATCAGGGAGGCCTCCCTGGAGGGGTCAGGAGGCACTGAGGCAAGAACATTCAGGAAGGCTTCTGGGGGAGGTAAGGCGTTGCTGGAGCCATCCTTGAGACAAGGAGCAAAAGGTCGGTGGAAATTCCAGGTGGTCCGGATCCCCTACTGGATACATTTTTTTATGCTATTTATTTATTTATTTATTACAACACAGCGCAATAGTTATACATTTTACTCCTCAAAGTGACAACCCCCCTCCCCGAATCTGCCGCCCCACTCCCCCCCCGATATTATACATATCTATTACAACTCCCCTGACCCCACTCCCACACTACTCCACATCCTGTGACTATATATATATATATATATATATATATATATATATATATATATTCAATCACAGTTAACATTTAATATTATACAACATCAGCTTCAGGTGTACAGCGCAGTGATCAAACCTCTGCCCCATCCCCGAATGGTCTCCCTAACAAGATATGTGACCATCTGACACCCTACAAAATATTCACAACATTATGAATTATATTCCCAGAACTGCCTTTCATATCCCTGTGGCAATATTGTAGTTACCTATTTACTCTCTCTAATCCCTTCCCCTTCTCCCTCATCCCCACCCCCCTCCCAGCTAGCCATCAGTTTTTCCTCTATATCTGCTTGATAGGATTTCAATCTTCTTAAATTTACTGAGACTTGTTTTGTGGCCTAACATGTGGTCTATCCTGGAAAATGTTCCATGTGCACTTGAGAAGAATGTATATTCTGTTGCTTTGGGGTGAAATGCTCAAAAAATATCAATGAAATCCAGCTGGTCTGAAGTGTCATTTAAGGTCGCTGTTTCCGCATTGATTTTCTGTCTGGAGGATCTGTCCATTGGTGACAACGGGGTGTTGAAGTCTCCTACTATGATAGTGTTACTGTTGATCACTGCCTTTATGTCTGTCAAAATCTGTTTTATATATTTAGGAGTTCCGATATTGGGTGCATAGATGTTTATTAGGGTTATGTCCTCTTGTTGAATCGATCCCTTTATTATTATGTAGTGCCCTTCTTTGTCTTTTATTGTAGTCTTCATTTTAAAGTCTATTTTGTCCGAAATAAGTATTGCTACTCCTGGGTATATTTTTCATGCACATCCACGGTGTGCCCAGCCAAGTTATTAACCTTCTCTAATCCCGCCTGTGTAATGGGGATGCCAACGATGGCACCAGCTCATAGGTTGATGGTTGATTGGGGTCATACCATCAAAGTGCTCAGCATGGTGCCTGGCATGCAGTTCGTGCTGTGCTCAGCATATGTGGATGTTGATAGTGTTTTTGTTATCTTGAATTTCATCTTCATGGTCACCATCACTCCACATCAGGCCGATGAAGGCTGTGGAGGAGTCCTGGGGCATTTTTTTGGAACAAAGCAGATGAGACAGGCTCCTCCCCAGCTCTGGAGCTGCTCAGGGATAGTTCTTTGCCTTCAAAGAGACAGAAATGCAGGAGAAATGGTGTAAACCTGTCTGCTCACCTGGCCTAATAACACCCAGGTGGTGTCCTTTGGTCTGGGCCAAAGGTAGGAATAAACAAACAGCATCTGCTGCAGGTCAGAAGCCAGGATGTCACAAGACTTTGCCATCTGCTCATGATGGTGGGTAAGAGGTGGCATGTGCAGTAGCAAGTAGGGCGGGCATGGGACAGGCCCTCATGGTCCAGCAGCTCCCTGCCCCAGGAGTTAGGTCCTTGTCCACAGTCGGGTCCTCTCTGGCCTGGCACTCACCACTGTCCTTCGCAGCTCCCAAGGACTTCCTTTCTCTGCCACAGCCCTCACCTTCCTGCCAGGGAGGCTTCTCTCATGTTGCTGTCTCTGCCTCCAGGGCTTTTCCCAAACCACAAGACCCAGACCACATCCCACCCTACAAGCACAGAGCCTCGCCTGATCCCTGTGCTCCTCTGGAAGGACCTTCTCCTCCCTTGAGCTCCTATACCTTCCCTGAAGAGGTGGCGTAGTTGTTAGGATGATGTCTTAGCTCTGGTTGAAATCTCTGAGGACAAGGTCTCTGGAAAGGTCATCTCTTCCCTTCCTGCCCACACATTTTGTAATAGAGCATATTTACAGTTTTTGAATAAGTGGGTGAGTCAGTGAAAGAGCAGGCAAGACATTGAGAGAAGGAGTGGGTGAGTTGATGAGTAAGCAGCCTGGTGGCTCAGCACAGTCCCTCAGCACAAGTGAAGACACCTCATGATGAGATAAGGACATGCTTCTTCTCCCTCAGGCCTTCAGTCTCCAGGACTGGAGTGGATAGATGCTCTTGTGATTTGGTTTGCTGGACCATTCTTGAGACTCCTGTGGGATCTGGCAGGAGGCCCTGCAAAGGAGGGGGAGTGGAAGAGAGGCAAAGAACTCCTCCTCACCTTCTTGCGCAAGACTGGGAATTCTTTTTTTTTTTTAATTGGGGAATTGGGGAGGGGAACAGTGAAGGGGAACAGACAAGTTGCTGTCTTTTTGTTCTTCAGTCTAGTTGCGGAGGACGTTGCTTCACTGGCCCATGTTGGTATCGTCATTGCGCTCTTCCCAGATGAGGCAGATCGGTCTCCGGCCTCTGGATGGTCGCTCACCGCGGCTATTGGCAGCTCACGCTGGCTGCCAGCCACTCACTGTAGCCTATGGCAGCCCACTGCAGCAGGGGCTGCAGCCTACACCGTCGCCCGGGCTTGCACCTGGAGGTGGAGCTGTTGTTAGTTGTAGAGGGCAGTGTCACTGGCCCTCATATGTGGGATCCAAACTGGGGCCGCTGGTGTCCCAAACCAGCTCTTAACCAATGCGCCACTCGGCTGGCCCTGGGAATTCTTTTTTTTAAAGATTTTATTCAGGAATTGGGAAAGGAGAACAGTGTTGGGAAGTTGGGGAAGGGGAGCAGCCAAGTTGTCCTTCAGTCTTAGCTGTAGCACTAAGTCCAGTCACCATTTGGCCACCCGTCGGCAGCTCAGGGCAGCTCAGCTCAAGGTGCTGTGTTCAATCTTAGTTGAGAGTGGGTGTAGCCCAGCATCCCGTGCTGAACCCCTTGTTGTTAGGAGCACGTGCTCTCACCAGCTGAGCCATCCTGCCACCTGTTGGCAGCTTAGCAGCAGCTCAGCTCGGGCACAGCTCACTAGTCCATGTGGGAATGGAACTGGAGACCCTGTTGCTCAGGGTCTTAACCAAGCCACTCGGCCGGCCCAAGACCGGGAGTTCTCACTGAGGGCTCTGGGCAACTGAGAGCCCATTGGGAGTTACTTGAGGGATGCAACCTCCCAGCAACATTTGCTGCGTAAGGTTGTATTGGTGTGTTTCCTTATTGGTCTAGTCCAGGGGTCAGCAAACTGCAGCTTGTAAACTGTGGCTCTGAAGTAAAATTGAAAATGAAAACAAAGCTATCATAGTTTCATTTATAAATTTTTTACAGGATATTACTCACATAATAGTGATTATGTAAAAATTTATTTATGGCTCCTGAATAATTTTTAAATTGTTGTGAGGGACAGGATTGGCTCTTCCAGTGGTCGGCAAACTTTTGAGATGGAACATACCCCAAGAGCTGCATGTGGTTCACGAGCCGCAGTTTGCCGACCCCTGGACTAGTCCACCTGTCTCTCCATCTATTCATCTATTTACCCACCCAACTACTAATTCCCAGCCACTCTTCCTTCCTTCCTTCCTTCCTTCCTTCCTTCCTTCCTTCCTTCCTTCCTTCCTTCCTCCCTCTCTTCCTCCCTCCCTCCCTCCCTCCTTTGCTCCTTCCCTCCTTTCCTTCCATGCATTTACCCATTGTCTAACCATTTTTCATTCATCCTCTCATCTGTTCATCTACCCTACTATTCTTTTTACTCATTTATCTTTCACTCAGCCATTATTCTTTTTATTCATTTATCTTTCACTCATCACCTACCTACCTGTCTGCTCATCCTTTTAGTTAGGTCTTCTGAGTGTCAGGAACGGTCAGTGTTGGGTTCTGCTGAATTAAGGACGATGCAATCGTCGTTTCTGCTGTTGAGGAACGGACTGCAGAAGTGCAGTGTGTTATCTAAACAAGAAAAATATTGGCCTCACTGTGCTAATGCCCTGGTCTGACCCTTGGGTCCAGTTCTGACCAACCCACTAGACCAGTAGCTCTGTGAGGGGATAGATTTTGCCCACTTGCTCATCACGATAGCCCCAGCTCCTAGAACAGTGCCTGGCACATTATAGGTGCTCAATAAATATTTGTTGAGTAAATGTACTACTAAGGAGACCAGACAGGTAGGGATAGGTTTGGATGACTATTGCCAGGGCGCTTCAGGAGTACGGGGGAGTGGTGATCAGACTGGATGACCTCTGATGCCCCTTTCAGCTGGCCAGTCCATAGTGGATGATCCCAGTGCTGCCCTGCTCCAGAGTCCAGACCTTAGGGATCATTTGGCCCAACCATTCTCCATCCAGGTGAGGACATTTGGCCCAGAGATGGCAAGGGACCATCTGGAGTCACACAGGAGGCAGTGGCAGAGCTAGACTAGAAGTCAGACCTCAGGTTCCCAGCCAGCGGTTTACTCCTTTCTTTGTCTTCTCTTTTAGGTCAGGTAAGAAACTTCCTCTTGATGGGCAGGAGACAGGAGGGTGAGGACCAAGTGTCAGCCATCACTGCCTCCCACCCCACTTAGGCCCATTTCTGGGTTATCTGAGCCTTCTCGGCTTGTATGTGCCTGGAAGAGAGGAGAGGGATCCGCCTGGCAAAACCTGGGGCTCCCTCCTGCCTGCCCCACCCTGGGAGGGGACAGTGCTGGGTGGCCTCCCCTTGTGGCTAATTCTGGAGCTGATTTGCTGGAAGCAGATCCAGAAGGCCGAGGGGAGACAGAGCAACACAGGTAGTGGTATGAGCTGTGAGCCTGGACATCAGGAGTCAGGTTCTCTGACTAACTTGGCTCCTCTCTCCCTACTGGGCCTTAGTTTTCCCATCTGTAGAATGGGACCACCATTCCTCCCCTGCTGCCTTCCCTTCTGAACTTGATATGGCTGGGACTGTACTTTGGGAGCCCTTCTGTGCTCTTGTGAGGAAGGGAGGGACTTGTTGATCCTTCTGGGCCTGGGAAGGAGGCAGGCAGCAGAGATGCTTCAGAGAGAGGCCTGCTGGTCAGGAGTTCCACTGCCCGGGCCAGTTCACAGAGCCACTCCACAGCGCCAGCAGTTGTGCTGCAGCAGCAGTGGGGTGGGGATGTTGCTTGCTGCAGCCAAGGTCACCCTCAGCCTGATCCTCACCATCCTGGTTGTCATGCAAAGGTGTGTCTCTGAGTGTGTGATTGTGGGTTCTGAGAGCATGCACGTCTGCATTTGTGGGTGTGTCTGAAGGCAGGCAGGCTGGGGCTATGTCTGGCTGGGGAGTTGCATCTTGGGTGTGTGTCTTGCCTCTCATGGGACAGTGAGTGTCTCCCCTTTCCTGAGGCTTAGCCAGGTCACAGGCCCTGGGCCCACATCTCTCTTTTCCCAACCCCCTGGGGAAAGTGGGCCCTTCACTCGCCCCTCCAGCTGCTTCTCACCTCCACTGTCCAAAGCGCTTTCCTGAGGTTCCGTTCCTGACAAGGATTCCCCAGCATGAGTGATGATGGAAGGGAGTTGAGTGTGGGGGGTGGAAAGTGCATCTGAACCTCCAGGGTAACTCCAGCCCTTCCCCTCTCCCTCAAGAGCCTAGAAAGGGCCTTGTAGATCTCAGGTTCTAGGGACTTCCCTGAAGGTCTGTGCTTCAGACCTGAGGCAGGTGGGACCTTTGGGGTGGGGGTGGAGGGGTGGGATGGCGGATGATGGAGGAATTAGGTCTCATTGTCAGGATCCTTATCCCTGCTGAGACCTTTGCACTTGGAGGCAGTTGCAGACAGGAAAGGCTCCTCAGGTGGTAGACCACTCCAATAAAGACCGCTGGGTTCATCTATCCAATATTTCTAGTGATGAGTCACCCCAGGCAAGTTGTTTGATCTCGGAGCACCTGTGAAATATGGGTGATAAGGATGGCAACCACCCCACAGGGCTACTGTGAGGCTTAAGCAAGGGCACGTGGGCACGGAGTGCAGCATGGAGCTGGTTGCGTGTGAGCACCCAGGGTAGGTGGGCATGCTTGGCAGCAGGGCTGCAGGACACACAGGTGGACATGCCCTGCCCCAGGTCTAATGGTCTTGCTTGGGTGTCCCCCTAGTGCATACTTCTTCCTGGAAATAGAAGGTTTCGAGCCCAACCCCACTGTCACCAAGACCTCTCCCCCTATCTTCTCCAAGCCCATGGACTCCAACATCCGGCAATGGTGAGTACAAATTGTCACCCAGTCCCCTGCCCGCTGTCCTGGCTGGCCATCAGCTCCCGTGGCTGAGCAGTGACTGGCCCTGGGTCACATGGCCAGGCCTGGCTGTGGCTTGCTACCATTGTCCATTTTTAAGCTTGTCCCTCTTGCTTCCCTTCCCCATCCCCTCTAGCCTCTCTGGCAACTGTGATGACATGGACTCCCCACAATCTCCTCAGGATGACATGACAGAGACTCCATCCAATCCCAACAGTCCCAGGTGAGCCTGGCCCTTCCTCTCCTCCCACAGTGCCCACCAGACAGGTGCCAAAGGGACAGGCACTGGGACTCTGCAGGAAAGAGAAAGAAGCCACCATTCCTGGGGGGGCTGGGACAAATGTTTGGACCCATGGCTGGGATGTGTAGGAAATTTTGAGAGGGAGAGCAGTATTACATGCTATAAACTGTAAAAGTAATATCCATTCGTTACACTACGCAGCAGAATGAGAACTTAATGTAATACCGTATTTGTAAATTAAAAATACCTGCATCTAAGCCATCAAACACCAATGTGCATTTTGCAAGAACACAGACAAACAAAGGATACACATAAGTGCATTACCATGGTTGCCTGTTTGGAGTGTGAGGGCAGGGAGGGGTAGATGAAAAAAATTCAAACAACACAGAATATGAAATTTCCCTTCCCCTAATTCCATACTTTTGAGGCAATCCCTATTAACAGAGGTATATCCTTCCTGATCATTACTATGTGTATCCAAATATATATTTTGATGGAATGTGATTGCATTTGGGTTAGCAGGGGAGGCTGCATAGGGAATCACAGATCCCAGGGGCCTGGAGCATGAGTGGAGGGAGTTTTAGGTGTGTGACAGGCATTCGGAGATGTTGGGGTGCAGTGCTCTATAAGCACACTGGCTCTGGCAGGGGAAGTGGGGAGAGCATGGGGTGGTGGTGCATATGTGGTGAGTTGGACAAATTTCCTGGCCTCAGTGCAAACCTGGCCAAAGAAGAGCAGAGGCGAAAAAAGAAGCGGCTGAAGAAATGCCTCTTTGCTGCAGTGTCGGAGGGCTGTGTGGAGGAGCTGCTGGAGCTGCTAGTGGAGCTGCAGGAGCTTTGCAAGCGGCGCGGAGGCCTGGATGTGCCTGGTCAGTGCCTGGCCCTGGCAGAGCGTGCAGGGTTAGGGGCCCTGCTTGGCTCCTGCTGTACACCTTCCCTCCCACCAACACGTGGGGCTGGTGTGCGAGGCGCCTTGATTGCTGGACTAGGGACTTTGCATGTGACTCTGAGGGCAATGGGGAGCCATGGAAGGGCTTAGACAGGGGGAGGTCATGGTCTGTCTACTATGTGGAGGATGGGGGTGAAACTGGAGAAGGCCACTCACTGTCCAGGCAGAGTTGGGATCCCAGCAGCAGGGCGGGGGGAGGGGGAACAGAACTTCAGGCAGTGGCGCTGGCAGGACTCAAGGATGTGGGCAGTGAAGGAGAGGAAGGAATCCGGTGGTGCCATGGGTGACTTGGTGATGCTGGAGCCTCAACTGTCTTGGGGACTAGTGGAGTAGCAGGTTAGGGGGAGGCAATGAGCTCTATTTATAAATTATCAGGAGGGGGCAGGTTGGAGATTTCAGGGTGTTAACACTGAGGTGGACAATGGGAAGCTGTGCAGTGGGTGAAACTGCCTCCTACAGGGAGAGGGTAAAGAAGCTAAAGAGTGAAAGGCCTTTGATAAGGCTCTCATGGGCCTTGGAGGAGGAGTGCGCAAAGGAGCCAGAGAAGGAGAGGGGATGTGGGGAGATGGGAGAGGGAGGAGGGAGGGCTGCCGGCTCAGGGAGACCAGCAGCAGGCACGGAGCAGGGTCCTGAGGTCTGAGGCGGCAGCTCCCACAGCCTGGCCCCCCCTCCTCGGGGCTGGGAGGGCCAAGGCACCCTCCTGTCGCTCCACCCTATGACTCTGCCTGCAGACTTCCTCATGCACAAGCTGACGGCCTCGGACACTGGGAAGACTTGTCTGATGAAGGCCTTGTTAAATATCAACCCCAACACCAAGGCGATTGTGCGGATCCTGCTCGCCTTCGCCGAGGAGAATGACATCCTGGACAGGTTCATAAACGCCGAGTATACGGAGGAGGCCTATGAAGGTACCTGCCTAGGGATGGGTGTGCAGACGGCGGGTGGGGGCCAGGCCATGCAGAGGCACTGCTGTCACCGAAAGCCCAAAGCACACCGCGTGTCGCAAAGCAGGCACTCCTCTCTTCCTTCCTTCCTTCTGCAAATAATTTTGAGCACTGGCTGCATGCCAGGCATTGTTGTTTGACACCAAGATGCAGTGATGAATAAGACAGATGAAGGCCACTGCTCCAAATAAGATCATTTTAGATGGAAAGTGCTTTGAGAATAAAATAAAAGAAGGTAATGTGATCAAAAGTAACTGGGGATGGGCAATTTTAGGATGAATGGTCAGAGAGGTAACCTTTGACCTGAGACCTGTATGATAAAAAAAGGATCCAGAGCAAGGCAAGGGCAATAGCCCGAAATGGGAATGAACTTGGCACATTTGAATGATAGAAAGAAGGCCAGAGAGGAGGTTAGAGAGCTAGGTGGGGCCAACACATGGCAACTAATAGTATTATTATCATCATCATTATTATTAACCCCTCATCTGGGTCTCAGTTTTGTGGCTTTTCTCTTAGGTGTGCCAGAGAGTGTACAGGGAGACCAAATTTGGGATAGTGTTTCCCTGCTCAGGAAATCCACTGGGAATAATCAATAAGATGGATCCTCATTTGAGTTTTTGGAATCAGGAAACCTCCTGTTAATATATTATGAGATGCTTGTGGCAAAAATGATGGGCTCAAGAATAACTGGATGCCATCCTGCTGATATGCCAGGGAGCACTAAACATCTCAGCACATGAGAGTTTAGCATGGGTCCTTAACTGTTCTCAAGGCAGAAAGGAATTTTATTTTTATTTTCTTATTTAAACTCTGCAGACTTTCCAAGGCTTTTTGTTATATATAAGAAAAAGTCAAAGATTGTGAAAAACTAGAAGCTACAGAGTGAAGGAGAGGAAACCTAGGGAAGATTGCTATAACTGAAGGCTGAACTGCACACTGAGCTCCCTGGTAGCCAAAGCAAAGAAAGAAACTGGATGAGCTATATAATGTTCTCAGCTTGTCACTAGGAAGTTGACACTAGTCCTGTAGCCAGGGATGTTTAGGCCAGTGCCTCAAGCTTCTCTGTCCTGACTCTTCTCCCTTTTCAGTCCTCTTTGGTCTCCTCCTTTCTTCTTGTCAGTATTACAGGGACTTACAGACTCCTAGCAGCATGTTTTCCTTGAGGGCAGGGATAGAGTCTGTCTTCCCCATAGTGCATTCCCTGGTGCCCTTGGGGTCTCACATAAGAGGTTCTTGATAAATACTTTTTGAATCAGTGAAGAAATGAAGATTAGTGTCTCTATCAAGGCTTTGCTGCCCTGGTTGCATATCCTTACCTCCCTCCTTTCTCAGCACCCCCTTGTCCCTTCCTTCTTTCATGAATCTGCCTCTTGCTACTGTGGTTAATGGGGGTTATGGGCACCCATTCACTCTCTGAATGGTGGGAGGAGCCATTTTTTCCCATCTTCCCAGACACCAACCTCCCATTCTCCCCGCAATGGTATCTGCTGATACCATCTCTTCCATGTTCTAGGCACTCCCCGCCACCTGGAACCATCAGAGTAACATTTTTCCTCACTTTGGGCAAGTCACCTTGCCTTTCTGACCTCAGTTTCCGCATTTGGCAGAGGCTAATATTTCCTCCTTATACTGCTAAGAATATCTAATGATAACTTTAAAAACATTATTATTTTTATCAGTTTATCAGAGACCTTCAGAGACTTACTTATTTAAAAACTATTCATTCAACTAAAAATTTTATTAAAAATTTTAAACATACATATGAGATATTAGCATAATGAACCTCTAGATATCCATCATTGACATTTAACATGATTTAGTTTTAATTACTTAAATGACACATGAATAGAATTTCTTGGTAAAACATTCAAATATTTTAATTAAGAAAAGAAAAAACCTTCACCTATTCCCCACTTTCCTCTCCAGAGGTGTTTATGCTTTGAGGACTTTCCTAGACTTTTGATGTACATGTGTATGTGCACATAGAAATAGATAGCCTTAATATAGAATAGTATTATACTGTTTACATTGTTCTACAAGTTGCTTTTTTTTTGGATTAACTATATGTCTTAGACACCTTCTCATGTCAGAATATTAAAGTCTGCCTCCTTTATACCTGCTTAGTCTGAGCAGGTACTGTGGCTAATTTCACCATTCTCCTGTTGACAGACATCCAGCTGGTTTCCATTTTTTTACTATGACAATGTCACAGTGCACATTCTTATCTATGACACCATGCACAGTGTACACATATTTTAGGAAACTACTATGAACTGGAATTTCTGGGTTCAGGGGCATGCACATTTAAAATTATAATGGTTATTGCCAGATTTGTCTCCAAAAGGTATTACTTTACTCTCCCCTCACCCTTCAATAACTTTTCCTCCTCCTCCTCCTCTTCCCCTTCCTTCTTCTTCTTTTTGGTCTTTGCCCATCTGGTGGATGAAAAGTAATGTCATTTTCCTGATTACCAGTGATTCAAACATCTTCCACTTTCTTTATTGGCTATGGGTATTTTCTTCTCTCTGAGGTATTAAGTATCCTCAAGTATTAAGTACTCTTGCCTCAGTTTCCTTTTAGATTGTCTTTCTACTGATTTGCAGGGCTCTTAATATATTATGGACTTTTAAAAACATATTGTTTCTTTTACATGTCTCAAATATTGGGTTGTCGGAAAAGTCCTGATGCATTTTTGCAACAAAAAACATAGAAAAAATACATCATGACTTCCGACAACCCAATATTTCCCCCAGCCTACCAACTACCTTTTAACTTTCTTGAAGCTGTCTTTCAAAATACAGAAATCTTTAATTTTTTTTTTTTTTTAAGATTTTGTTGGGGAATTGGGGAAGGAGAACAGACAAGTTGCTGTCCTTTTGTTCTTCAGTCTAGCTGTGGAGGACATTGCTTCACTGGCCCATGTTGGTATCATCACTGTGCTCTTCTCGGTGAGGCGGATCGGTCACCAGCCTCTGGACAGCCGCTCACAATGGCTCTTGGCAGCTCACACTGGCTATCAGCCACTCACGCTGGCTGCCGGCCACTCACTGTAGCCTATGGCAGCCCACTGCAGCAGGGGCTGCAGCAATGCTGTCCCTGGGGACTCACAGCAGCCCAGCTCCAGGTGGAGCTGTTGTTCACCATCTTAGCTGTAGAGGGCAGTATCACTGGCCCTCATATGTGGGATCTGAACCGGGGCCTCTGGCATCCCAAGCCAGCTCTTAACCAACGCGCCAATCGGCCGGCCCAGAAATCTTTAATTTCTTTTTTTTGAGGGCAGTGTCACTGGCCCTCATATGTGGGACCTGAACCGGGGCTGCTGGCTTCCCAAGCCAGCGCTTAACCAAAATCTTTAATTTTTATGTAAGCAAACATGTCAGTTTTTTTCTTTATGGTTTCTGCATTTTGGAGTTTGCTTAGGAAGGTTTTCCTTACCAAAAGGCTAGTTAGAAACAAATTTTCCAATTTTAAAAATGTTTAGTTCTTTAATCCACCAGGACTTTATTTTTAGTTATGGCATGATGGCAGCTCTTTGGAAAATGCTGTTTCTGGTGGAACATCCTGAGACTACCACCCCAGCCTTTTGCTCCCCTCCATCTGGAGGTTCTGCAGGCCCCACTAACAGAGTTAATCCCTCCTCCCCGTCTCTACTGCTTGTCCCCTGTTCTGTTCCTCAGTAACAGACACCAGCCACCCAGCACACTGGCCAGACAGCAGGACCTTACCAGAGATGCCCTTTCTCCCCGAAACCCCACACACGATCCTGAGGACACTTTCTCCTAAGGGTCAGGAGCCTGGTTATCTCTCATCTGGAGCACAGTTCTATAAGTCTGGGCTCCTTCTAAGGCATCTTCCAATTTTGCAGCCAGAGTGATCTGAAAATGCACATGTACATATAAACCAAAACTCTAGTCATGTCACTTTCCTGCATCAATACCTCGTGGCTGGCCTCCCATGGCCCTTAGGATAAAGCTCTCACCTCTTAACCTGGCTTGTGAGGCCTTGAGCTGGCCCCATTCAGTCCCATTAAACTTGCCCATGGGAGCTTAGAGGCCACTTCTGGGAAGACTCCAGACCCCCTGCTCTGGAACCACAGCGCCTCCACCTCTCGGTATGACAGCACCTAATTCTCAGTGAGACTGTGTGCTTCTTTAGGACAAGCGTCAAAACGGCATCCTGTGTGTAGTGAGTGTATCCCCGGCTCCAGAGCAGGGCAGGCACTCCATAAATATTCCTTGCTTCCATGCAAGAATGAATGAAGCAAAGAAGGAAGCTGGAATTCTTGGTAGCTGGCGACACACACCAGACAGGCAGCTATTATTTCACTATGATTCCGTGGAGGGTATGGAGACCAGAAAGGGGGAAAAACCTGACAGGGTCTGTCACTCAGGGTCCCAGCCATTGAATCCACCCCCCCACCACCACCACCACCCACGCCGCCCTCGCACTCATCCCACCCTGTCTGCAGGGCAGACGGCACTGAACATCGCCATTGAGCGGCGGCAGGGCGACATCACCGCGCTGCTCATCGCGGCCGGCGCCGACGTCAACGCCCACGCCAAAGGGGTCTTCTTCAACCCCAAGTACCAGCACGAAGGCTTCTACTTCGGTGGGTGCCGCCAGCCCGGCACGGGGTAGGGGGCCGCGGCCCGGAGGTGGGCGGAGGGAGGGGCCGCCCCGCCCCACGCTTCCTGGGCGGCCTTCGCCCCAGGAGACCCTGGACTGGCTGGCTGCCGTCTCAGACGTGTCGGGCAGGACAGAGCCCGGGCTAGGGAGGGGCCAGGGGCAGATCCATCTGAACGTGCCAGAGAGGGCGGGGCTGGAGAGGTGGGGAGGGAGCTGGAACCTGCGGTCCAGAGTGTCCCCTGGTGGTCTTAGAGAGCTCGCAAGCCTTCCCTGAGCAGCCTCTGTAGGGTATAGAGACTTGACAGAGAGCCCTGGGTCACAGGTGAGGTGACAGGTTCTGAGAAGGGGAAGGACTTGCCCCAGTGCAGTAAGGAGCTGATGTAAGTAGGCTTCCTGGCTGTTAGCTCTGGCCTCTGTCCCCTGTGCGCAGTGCTCCTCAGGACTGCGGACAAGGAGTCCAAATGAGAGTATGAACATTCCCTGATTGACACGTTAGGGAGTCCAAAAGCAATTGGGGTTATGATGCTCTGGGTGAGAAAAAATTTTAATGTGTAATTTCAATACAGTGAAATTCACCCATTTTAATGTACAGTTCTGTTCATTTCCTCACATGCATACCACCCGTGATCAGCATAGGGAACAGACAGCTCCATCACACCAAAACATTTCCTGGTACAACTGTGTAGTCAACCCCTCTTCCTGATTGACAGCCACTGACCTGTTTTCTCCTCTGGGTAGTTTTTTAATCAGTAAAACTTAATGGGTTTTGGTGGCCCTGAGGACAGGGTCTTGTCTAGTCCATTGCCCAGTATCAGACCTGGTTGGAGCCAGTGTTGGGAAAACATTTGTTGGGTGGGATAAAGAGAGGGAACAGGACAGAATTTGGGAGGGAAGCAGCAAGAGACCTGCTGTTCAGTCCTGGTTCTGCCTCAGGCTTGCTGTGTGACCACGTGTGAGTCACCTGAGTTCTCTTAACAAATATTTGAACACTTACTCTATATATATATCAGGCACTGTTCTAAGTGTTTGAAATATATCAGGGAACAAAACAAAGCCCTCAGAACTAACATTCTAGATGGGAAAAAGAACATGAATAATAAACATAATAAATTTAACATTATGTAATATATTAGAAAATGATAAATGGACTTGACAAAATAAAAAGTAAAGCAGGGGAAATGGAAACAGGAGTCCTGGAGCAGGAAGGAGGTGGACTTCAACTTTAAATAGGGCCGTCAGGGTGACTCATTGAAAACGTGATGTTTGAACTAAGACTTGAAGGAGGTGAGGGATTGAGTGATGCAGATACCTGAGGAACAGCACGACAGGCAGAGAGAATAGCCAGTGCAAAGGTCCTGAGGCAGGAAAATTCCTGGTGTGTGTGAGGAAAAGGAAGAAGGCCATTGTGGCTGGAAGGGAATGAGGGAGAGAGGAAAAGATAACGTGAGAAGGCTATTGTTGAAATTTAAGCTCTGGAGCTTTCATATGGGTAAGGTAAGCCTCATGTGCTGAAGATAGAGTGTTGGAGGGCGGTAGCGGGGTTATCGCAGTGATCTAGCCTCAGTCTCTTCCTGTACATGGGGGAGCTAGGGAAAGCAACAGGGAAACTCAGGGTTCAATTTTGCCAAGATGGCAGGATATGATCTTCTCCTGGGACTTGGGGAACACTAGTCTGGTCCACGAGAGAACTGAGCCCTGGTGCTTCCCCTCTCCCAGGTGAGACACCCCTGGCCCTGGCAGCATGCACCAACCAGCCAGAGATTGTGCAGCTGCTGATGGAGAATGAGCAGACAGACATCACCTCGCAGGACTCCCGGGGCAACAACATCCTGCATGCACTGGTGACGGTGGCCGAGGACTTCAAGAAGCAGAACGACTTTGTTAAGCGCATGTATGACATGATCCTGCTGAGGAGCGGCAACTGGGAGCTGGAGACCATGCGCAACAATGACGGCCTCACTCCGCTGCAGCTGGCTGCCAAGATGGGCAAGGCCGAGGTGGGGCTTGGGGGCAGGATCGAGGGCGGGGGGCATGCTGCCATCCGCCAGCCCTGGAGCCCCACAGGTCACACCTCAACCTTAGCGTCAGAAGTGCAGGTGTGGCCTGAGGGGGGTTTGTTCCGAGTGTCCACGCAGAGCCACTGAGATGCAGCATGTGGGCCCATCCATTGGTTTCAGTCCCTGACTCTCCATGTTTCCATCTCCTCACTGGGGTCAGAATAGGGGAGCCTTAAGGCTATAGTGACATAATATCTCACATGCCTCATGGCTGAGGATTCTTGCATGGCAAGGCACTGAGCAGAGGCTGAGTGTTTGACCCTCGGGGCCTTCAGCTTCTCGTGAGGATCAGGGTCCCAGAATGGCTGCTCTGGCTCCAGAGCCTATGGTCTACTGCTCCCCAACTCTGGAGAGACTCCAGCCTGTCCATCAGGTTGAAACTCTGAGCTAAGTCTCCAGCAGAGCATGTGACTGCCTATGGCCCTTTGTGCGGTGTGTGATGTGGCCATGGACTCAAGGCTTAACCAGTTAAGCCTTGGTGGAGACTTGTGCTGGGGTGAATCTCTATTGGTGGCTGGAGCCATGTTTGGTCTGAGATCAAGGTGGGGGGTGGGGAGCGGGTACCCTTAGGGCCTTGGGTCCTGTGCCAGTGGTTAGGGCTGGGGCCCACAAAGGACCTTTTCATTCACTTGTCGGGGGAGGAGGGGATGGAGAATGACTTCAACAGAGGAGGAATTGTGTTTCTTCTCCATCCCCAACCCCATCCCCCAACCCCCCAATCCCATTCTTAAGACACAGATCCTGTCTTTGGGAGACCTGTCCCATACCTAGGAGCACCCTGCCTGAGCCGTGGACACAAGGCTCCCATGTGAGATGAGATATAAATTCCAGTGGTTTGCGTGAGATCAGGGCTCTGACACTGCTCTCCCCAACAGGCCCCTCCTCCTGGGCCTTGGGTTGGTTCCCTGGGAAGCCCTGACCCCATACCAGAGTACCCCAGGACTCAGCTTTTGGGGAATAGTAAGTTAGACAGTTGTGGCTCTCCATCTTGCCTGCCATTTAGAACCACTGGGAAGCTTTACAAGATACAAATGTCTGTGCCCACCTCCAGAGATTTGGATTGAATTAGTTGGTGATGTGGGATTTTTTAATGTTCCCCAGAGACCTAATGCACAGTAGTTTGAGGATAACTGACTTAGAGAGTCGGTCCTCTGGCTTCTCTGTAAGGCTGGTGTCTTATATCATCATCTGTCTGGCCAGAGCAGTGAACCTCAACTGGCAGGGCCTTGACTGAAGATGGGATGGGGAAACTGGATAAACTTCTAACTTCTCAAATCCAAGCCAAACAGAAATTATTTCTCAAAATTGTCAGTTTCTGGATTCTTCATTGGACTGGGTCTTATGAGCTGATTGTGCTGCTTTCTGCAGTGTGCAAAGGGCCTTTACATCTTTTGTCTCTGGTGTTCACAATCCCCAGTGAGCTGGACAGAACAGCGAGCTTCTTGTCTATTCCACAGATGAAGGTGGGCCCAGGGTCATGGCATCAGACACATAGGCAGACTCAATCCATCCTTGGTGGGAGCATCTTCCAGGCCCTGATGGCCCCAAGCCCCTTTCTCTGACTGATGGTTTTTCTTCTTCCTGTCCCCAGATCCTGAAGTACATCCTTAGTCGTGAGATAAAGGAGAAGCCGCTCCGGAGCTTGTCCAGGAAGTTCACCGACTGGGCATATGGGCCTGTGTCGTCCTCGCTCTACGACCTCACCAACGTGGACACCATGACAGACAACTCAGTGCTTGAAATCATTGTCTACAACACCAACATTGATGTGGGTCTCCTGGGTGGGCTGGGGAAGGGTAAGGGATAGGGGCTGGGCCTTAGGACAAGGAGTCCAGGGACACTGGGAAGACACCATGTCATTAGCTGTGCATAGCTGCAGTCCCCCACTCTTAGGCTAAGTGGGAGGAGTCAGCACAGAATGGGCAGGGCCTGTGCTGGGCTCACATGTTCCAGCTGCCCTTTTTTTTAAAGATTTTATTGGGGAATTGGGGGAGGGAAACTGTATTGGGGGAATTGGGGAAGGGGAACAGCCAAGTTGTGATCCTTCAGTCTTAGTTGTGGAGGGAGCAGCTAGCTCGGCTCTAAGTCCAGTTGCCACTCAGCTGCCTGTCGGCAGCTCGCGGCCCCTCAGCTCAAGGTGCCATGTTCAATCTTGGTTGCGGGTAGGCAGCCCACCATCCCATGCGGGAGTCTAACTGGCAACCTTATTGTTAGGAGCACGTGCTCTCACCAGCCGAGCCATCCTGCCACCTGTTGGCAGCTCAGTGGCAGCTCAGCTTGGGCGCAGCTCACTGGCTCACATGGGAGTCGAACCCACGACCCTGTTGCTCAGAGCTCGTGCCCTTTACCAGCTGAGCCACTCTGCTGGCCCCCCAGCTGTCCTTGAGTGGGGGTCTCCTAGCCCCAGAATCCTGGACAGTGTGAGGTGGAGTTGGGTAGTTGATATTGACTTCTCAATCTTTTTTCTCCCCCACACCTGACTGGCTCTATATAGCCAGGCTTAGAATTCTCTTTCCCCACAAACCTGGCCCCAAATGAGGCATAGCTGGAGCAATCAGGGAGGTTTTCCTGGAGGAGGCCAGAGGTAGAGCTCGGTGAAGCTGAGGGCAAGACAGGTTCAACAGGGAGAAGTTTTCGGCTCTTTTGGGGAAGTGAGGCAGCATACTAGATCTCCATCCTTCATGTTTTACCAAGTCGTGCTTCCCAGAGCCTACTTTGTCCATGGTCTCTGTGGACCCTCATAGAAGCCTGGTAGGAAGGGCAGTTTGACTGATCTCAGTTGTATAGATGAGGAGACTGAGGCCCAGAGAGGGTCAAGGGCTTTCCTAAGGTTACATAGTGAAGGAGGCCCAAATTGAGGTCACATTCCCCACCCCCCTCTATCCCTCACTCTTCCCCGAGCATCAGGTCCTCCTGCTGTAAGCTTAGCTCCTGTGGCATTTGGCTGCTACCTGGGCCCACTGACAAGCAGCCTCAGGAGCCGGAAATTACCCTCCTGACATTTCCAGCCAAAGCCCTCCATTGGACATAATGACTGGCCCCTCTGCCAGGGGCAGTGCTGACTCAGGGTTCCCTTTGAAATGAGGGCCTTTGACTATGGTCTGCCCTCCTCTCATCTCCATGGTGACTGTGATGATCTATCCCCAGAACCGCCACGAGATGCTCACCCTGGAGCCCCTTCACACTCTGTTGCGTGAGAAATGGAAGAAGTTTGCCAAGTACATGTTCTTCTTGTCTTTCTGCTTTTATTTCTTCTACAACATCACCCTGACTCTCGTCTCTTACTACCGACCCCGGGAGAAGGAGGTACGTGGGCTCCTTGATGGGAGGTATGGGGTGGTCAGAATTGCAAGAGCTTGGAGACACCCCATGTGCAGATGGGGAAACTGAGGCCCAGAGAGGCCAAGAACTTTGCATGGGCTTCCCCAGTTATTGTCCATCACGGTTTCTAAAGAACTAAATATGTCCTGGTGCTTAGCTGGGTTAAACCCCAGGTGCTCAGCCCCAGAGTGACCCATGTTGAGCAGAGAGCTGGAGGATAAGGAGACCCAGGCCCTGCCCAGGCTCTGTCTAAATCTGGAGCTGATTAGGTGTTTCTACTGTGAGGGCCACAGGAAATGGGAGGAGGAGAAGGTCACGTGGACAAGCTTTCACAGCACCCTGGGCCTCAGTTTCCCATCTATTACCTGGGGCACAGAGTTTCAGCTTTATTTAACTGTGCCATGAGGCCCTGTGAGTGCCTGGAATTGAATGGGTCCTAGAACAGACGAATGCCATGAGGTGTGAGTGTTCTTAGTATGGACTGGTTCATGGTCCTCGCTGGAGAGTTCTGGGTTTCCACCATGGGTGGGGAAGGCAGGGATAAGGGGCTGCCGTTCCTTTTGCCACCCTGCTCAAAGACTGGGCTTCCTGCTGGCTCCTGGCCTGGCATGAGGGTTTGGCATGTGTATGTGCATGGTCCCTCCAGAGCTGGCACTACCCTTGCTCTCCTCACTCCCCACCCCCCACCGCCCATTCCCTTTTCTTTTTCCCAGGCTCTCCCACACCCCTTGGCCCTGACGCACAAGATGGGGTGGCTGCAGCTTTTAGGAAGGATGTTTGTGCTAATCTGGGCCACGTGCATTTCTGTGAAAGAGGTGAGTGGGCCACTAAACCCTTCTGGACTGGCCTGCAGTGCCAGCAGGTGACAGCAAGCCTGGCTTCTCTCCTGCCCTGCTCGGCCATTACTGCTGAGGGCAGCTGGGGAGCCATTTTGTTTAGGTTTCTTAGTTACAAAATGGGAATAATTAAATCAGCAGGCCTACCCTACCTACTTCATCTATGCACCCCTCCATCCGTCTGTCTATCGGCCATTTATCTACTCTCCCAGCCACACTGTCGCCCATCTTCCTCTCCCCTCCATCTATTCATCCAATCACCTGCCCTCTCTCATTGACCCAGCCACCGTTTCATCCATTCAAATACCCATTCATTCTTACCCACTATTCTTCCATCCTTTCATCTTTCCATCTGTTTATCAGTCAATCACCTGATTGATCCATCTACCCATCTATTCAACCAATGAAATCTGAGCACTTTTTCTATGTGGAGCCCTGGGAGAGGTGATAGGGAGGGAGAGTGTTTGTCCTCTTTGAGCTCACAGCCTGGTAGGGGATTTCAGAGGCACACAAACATCTAGACTTTGAGATAGATTACGAAAACCCACACTGGGTTCAGAGGAAGAGAGATGACTTTAATCTGGGAACAGGAGAGATAGGGATTCTGATTTGAAGTCAGTGGGCCAGCCAAGTGGCGTGGTGGTTGAGCGCTGGCTTGGGAAGCCGGCGGCCCTGGTTCGGGTCCCACAGATGAGGGCCAGTAACACTGCCCTAAAAAAAAAACAACCAACAAAAACTCGATTTACTGATTTGAAGTTAGAGATGGTACTTACCCTGGTAGGACTGGGCATGAGGACATGGAGGAGAAGGTCATTATAGGGCAGGCATGGGAACAGCATGAACAAAGGCTCTGAGGCTAGAAAGCAAGGCGGCCATATTTGGGGAATGGCAGGTAGCTACATGGTTGTGGTGCTGCTTTGCAGGTCCTAGGGTGAGGATGAGGGTGAGAGTGGGAGATATAAGAAGACTTGGGGGGTCATGCACTCTTTCTCTGGGGTCTCCTGTGTCCCCCAGGCACAGGTGCCCCGCTGTGCCCCTCATCTGGGGTCTGGCTGAGCCTTCACATGCTGAGTCTTGGTGCTGAGGGGATTCCTGCTTCCTCAGATCCCCCAATGAGGGGCCATAAAGAGGCTGCAGGCTGCAGCTTTTCCTTTCTACCTCAGGGCATCGCGATCTTCTTGCTGAGACCCTCAGATCTGCAGTCCATCCTCTCAGATGCCTGGTTTCACTTTGTCTTGTAAGTACGTCTGTCCCCTTGGTCACCATCTCACAGGCAGGGCTAACGTCCTGTAGGGTGGCTGCTGTGTCCTCCTGGAACGACTGCCATATCATGTCACTCTGTCATAGTCACATGGCCAGGGACCTCCTCTTAAACTTCTGATAAGAGAGGTACATAGATGCCGTTGCAGAGGTCCAGGAAACCCTAGGACAGTGCCCACCATCTAGCTGCAGTGATGGCTGACTCCCCGCTGCCACAGAGCCCTGGGTGGCAGACAGCATGGAGTAGGCATGAAGAGGTTTGGCAGTGCTGTTTACTTTTTTTAATGAAGGGTTCCTGTCCAAGTCCGCCAAGTTGAATGGGGCCTAGAAGTTGCCATCTTGGACCCTGGCAGGTCAGGGCTGGGAGGTTCTTCGGAAATCATTGAGTCTCACCTGCAGGCATGAAAATTGAGGCCCAAACCAGGGAAATGAGTTACTCACTGTCACTTGGAGCATCAGTGGTGTCAAAGCCAGCCTCAGCTTCTCAGTCATCTCCCCATGCTAATGCAGGCTTGGCTACCATAGGGCCCTAGTCAGAAAGCCCAGCTCCGTCCTGTCTGAATGAGGCCATTTGCACTGGACATCAGAGGCTTATGTGACCCATCTCGTCTCTAAATGAGCAGAGGCTGATTCAGCATTACTGAATCATGTGAATGGAACAGAGTGTGCAGCATGGGGTGAAGAATGTTGGCCCCATAGCTCTGTAGGACACCACTGAAGTCCCTCTTCTGAGATTTTGGGAGGCTGTGCGTATAGGATCTTTAATCTTGGCCTAATGTTTCCAAATACCTAGGTGTTTTATTAAGTATGTACCTGCCTTTTGGAGGCATGAATTCTTCATCCCTGTGGGTGAATGGGGCGCCCAGATACTGCAGTGAATGGATAGGTCAGGTGCAGCCCTGCCCATGATGCAAATCACATGGGAGTATGCCACCTTTGCAAAAATATGAGAACGCCGGAGAAAAACCCATTTATGTTGCCACTGGCTGTAGTGCAGACAAAAGGTGCCAATTCATTGCCCTGCTCTTCTGCTTCTTAGTGTGTCAGGGTAGAAGAAGATGTAGATGAACTTCCTTCGTTTAGTCCCAAATGCACCCCAACATTTGTTTTTCACTGCACGAGAAAAACAAGGTCACCAGTGTCCCAACTGACTAGACATATTTTATAATGGTGGGGACTTCCTGCTGTTATAGATCAGAGAGGGTTTTGGCCAGATGTCTGTATAACTGATGGAGTACACACTGTTTAGGAGTAGATTGTGATCTTGTATATTTGGTATATGTTGTATTCAAAATTTTTTCAGTTGTGGGAAAATTCACAAAACATAAGTTACCATCTTCAACATTTTCAAGTGTATAGTTCAGTACTGTTAAGTATATTCATATTATTGTGCAACCAATCTCTACAATTCTTTTCAAAAAATCTGGCAAAACCGAAATTCTCTTCTCATTAAACAATGCTCCCTATTCCTTACCCCCCAGCCCTTGGTGACACCATTCCACTTTCTGTCTCTATGAATGTGACCACTCTAAGGTCATATAAGTGAAATCATACAGTATTTGTCTTTTTGTGACAGGCTTATTTCACTTAGCATATAGCGTGCTTTTTTAAAAGGTAAAAAAGTCGGCTTGGGGGGACTTCTGTCATGATTGGCTTGTAATATCCTTTTGGTTAAACATGCAGTCATTCACTGCAACCTCAGTCTACCCCAGTGGTTCTGCAGTCTATGTGGGAATCAGAAATCATGTGTGTGTTTTAAAAAATACACAACCTTCTGGGCTGCATTCCAGATCTTGTGAACCAAAATCTCCTGGGACACTGGGGAATCTGTGTTTTTAAAAAAGTCGGCTGCAACCAGCCCGCCGCTGCCCTGACTTACATCTGGTGCTGGGGTTTGGATTTTAGATGTAGTTCAGTGGGTATGGGGCAGCCTTCTCTGTCTCGTCAGCATCATCTGGAACAGAGTCAGCAGCACCAGGGTGATGGTTCAGGGTTGAAGGTGGGTTGGGAGCTTGACTATCTGCCCTGATGCTGAGAAGTAAGTAAGGCCCTTGTCTCCTGTGTCTCCTGAACAGTTTTGTCCAAGCTGTGCTTGTGATACTCTCTGTCTTCTTGTACTTGTTTGCCTACAAAGAGTACCTCGCCTGCCTCGTGCTGGCCATGGCCCTGGGCTGGGCGAACATGCTCTACTACACGCGGGGGTTCCAGTCCATGGGCATGTACAGCGTCATGATCCAGAAGGTGCGTTGGGGGCCTCCAAGCAGCAGAGGGCCCTCAGACAGTGTCTGGTTTCCAGGCAGGGAAGCAGTTCTTGGGAACAAACAGGTCTTGGGAGCAAAAGGAATTTGCCCAAGAAACAGGTCACTGCTCTTTCTCCTGAATGCCACTGTCTCCGGTTGCCTTTGGTCAGCTTTAAGTGTCTAGACCTTGAAATGCTTGGGCTTGTTGGGCATTTGGGAAGGGATATGCTTTGTGAAGGGATATTATCACCCCCAAGCAGTGGTGTGCTGGTAAGTATTTAACAACCGGCTCTCTGGGAAACACACACGCACACACACACACCACACACACACACCACACAGATACATGCATATGCTAATTATAAAACTTACTATTTAAAGGATTTGTAGCATACAATTTACAACAATAAAATATCCACTAAATCCCACATAGCTAGTTGAGTCTCACAGAATAATTCTAATTCTAATAATCAACTAATGTTGATTTTTGTTGAACACTTGTATCTGTTGCCCACCTATGGTTGCAGCAGACAAATGAGTGTTATTCCAACATAAATGTTGGTTGATATTATTTTTTATTTTAAGGAGTAAGATGAAGGTGAGACAATGAAGACTGATGTTGGAACTTTGGTTGTTTGTCTATGACGTGAGCCACTTATTTGCTGAATTGGATAATAGCTTTTAAATACTAGAAGACTGTATCATTAATATGATTGTGCTATTTGCAATGTAGCAGCTCCAGATGTGACACATTTTTAAGTTTAACCTGCTTTAACATTTTCACCATCACTGTGTTAAGTCTAGATCTAGACAATCAACAAAACAATGAGTCAGTCTCTGATTTGTAGCATTCACCAATTTCTACGGGGTGAATATTCCCACCCTAACTGATTTCAAGCTACCAATATGACATCACTGAACATGGAGCTGGAAAGAGATGGACAGTAACATTATTAATATAATAGTACTTCCACCATATGACTATAATAGATGTAAATAACCTTAAGAGCATAGATAATTGTAAAATGTAGTCACATAACTAAGAAATGATGGGTTTTGAATATTTATTATCTCTTTTTAATATAATTTATTTACTTATAAGTTTGTTTTTTTTTTGAGGGCAGTGTCATTGACCCTCCTATGTGGGACCCGAACGGGGGCTGCTGGCTTCCCAAGCCAGCGCTTAACGACCGCGCCACTCGGCCGGCCCTATATTTAATTTTTAATACTGGCTATGTTTAATAACCAGCTCACAAAATTCATGAAAATGTAACAGTCAGCTCTCATGAGCTGGTATGAGCTGGCTCCAGCACATTACTGCCCCTGGGAAGTGTGAGAATTCCCGATGTGAGACTCTATGAAGAACAGTGCTCATGGACAGGGCGAATTAGCAGGGATGGAGACAGACCGTGTTTCAAGAGGGAGGAGGGAGGACATGGTTAGGGTGGGAGCCTGGGAGAGCATGGGAAGCATTGAGATCACAGTGAATATGTGCGAAGACCATACCCCCCAATCATGCTTCTTTCTTTGCAGGTCATTTTGCATGATGTTCTGAAGTTCTTGTTTGTATATATCGTGTTCTTACTTGGATTTGGAGTAGGTAATTGATTTATAAATACTAGTAACTTCCACATTTGTAAAGTACTTTACGATGTCAAAGTGACACTTTACAGATGTCAAAATGACAAAGCACTTTGCAGCCTCCGCAACAATGATGTGAGCTATCAGCAGAGTCCTTGCTGTGGTTAGCATTTTCCAAACATTATCTTTTTACTTCTCTCAATATCTCAGTCAAGGGGGAGTCATCATCCCTGATCATAAAGTAACTGAGGCTTAGACTCCAGGATTTGAACCAGGCTGGTCACTCTTATCTTCCCCACTGGGTGATATGCCTCCCACTTTCCCATCCATCCACGATGACGTTCACAGCCTGAGACAGGCTGGGCAGGTGTTTTTGGCCCCATGTTACAGATGGGAAAACTAAAGTTTGCAGAAATCTGATTGATGGTCTTTGAAAAATAAGCAAGTAAATGAATGCATTGAGGTAACTGGCCCTCTACATTACATTTCTCTCAGTTTGCTTCCAATGGATCTGTGAGAGCCTCTGGTCTTTTGGGGACCCGGGATGGGGAACCCCCTCTTAAAACCTCTCCAGTTACGACAGAGGGAACTGCACACCCTGATTTTACTTCTAACCTCTGCATGGGAGATATGGTTTTGTTTTTTCCCCCATGACAGTTTTTTCCCCCAGTGATCATTGGCATTTGAAATTAGCCAGATGCTCCCATCTGCCTGGTACCTTTCCTGTGTATCTTACCTTTGCTTATTTATTTGATCCTTCACTTGCTTGTTTATTCATCCATTCATTTACTTATTAATTTGAGTAAGGAAATCCAGCCAGCCAGCCAGCCAGCCAGTAATGAGCCACAGCTATAGCACGCTGGAAAGCATAGAAGAAAGGGCGTTGGCCGTGGCCAGGGTATCTCACTCCAGAGCACTAGGAGGACACTCAGGACATCACAGTGTTGGGGAGATGACCCAGACAGACTATAGGAAGTCATGGAGCTCAAAGTCTCGCTGGGGAGCCAGAGACACACATAGATTATAATTGGCAACTCTGCAAGGCTGCAAGTGATCAATGGCTGAATGGTGGGGTAGAGGAGGGAGAGAAGAGCATGGGTTTTGTAAGGCAGGAAGGGCTTTCTGCAGGAGGTCAAGGAAGAGAACTAGCTTGATGAGGCTTCTGGAAGAGCTGGGCCTGGAGATGGAGCCTAACTAGCCAGAGGGAAGGAGGCAGCAGACCTGCAGTGTGTGTGTTGGGGGAGCTTGTGTTTACGTGCAAGTATGCACAAGCTTGTTGGGTAATTAATCAGGCAGAAAGGCTAACAAGAACACCCTGTTTTGTCCTCCCAGCCCTGGCCTCGCTGATTGAGAAGTGTTCCAATGACAACAAGGACTGTAGCTCCTATGGCAGCTTCAGTGATGCTGTGTTGGAACTCTTCAAACTCACCATAGGCCTGGGCGACCTGAACATCCAGCAGAACTCCAAGTACCCCATCCTCTTTCTGTTCCTGCTCATCACCTACGTCATCCTCACCTTTGTCCTCCTCCTCAACATGCTCATCGCGCTCATGGGAGAGACCGTTGAGAAGATCTCCAAAGAGAGTGAGCGCATCTGGCGCCTACAGGTGAGCCTGGTGGAGACCTTGGTTGGAGGCCTTCATGGGGACTCAGTTCAGCACATGGTATTCACAGCCATAAGCACCGGTGGGTCTGGTTGTGGGGGACCCGGGAATCTACATAAGCCCCCTGAGCTTAGCCAGGTTTGAGGAAGTCTAGGTTCCTTGAGTTTAGAGCCAACAGCATGTGTGAGAGGAACTCAGGCTTAGAGAGGTGCTCTTCTCAGAGTCAGTGGTATATGTGGCTGTTGAAGTGTGACCTTGGGTTACATTAAGAGGAGGATAGGGTGTAGCACAATGGAGGTGATAATTCTGCTCTCCTCCATCCTGGCCTCGACACTCCTCACACACTGTGGGCCTCACACGCTGAGGACACTAGCCCACAGGAATGTCCAGAGGTGGTGAGCAGACTGGGGAGAGGACTGGAAATCATGCCTCTCAGGAAATGGTGTTGGAACTGGGGTTGAAGAAGATGATATCTCTTCAGATTATCTGCAGAGCTCCTTGTGAAAGAGGGAGCCGCTTCTGTCTGTGGCCTCAAGAGGCAGAACTGAGGTAGATGGGGCAACTACAGGAGAAAAGCTTTGATTTGACACAAGAAAGTTTCTAATTATTAGGGCCTTATTAATTGGCTTGTTGACAATATTTAGGAGTGACTGGACAAATTATTGCCAAGAAAATTGCCGAGGGGATTCCAAGCCTGGGATGGAGGCGGGACTACCTGATGTCTGAACTTCCCTTTACTGTGGAATCCCAGGATCCTAACATTTTCCATTAGAAGACACCTGGACTTCCAGAAGTGTTGTTTATGCCATGTTTAAAGCAATTTGAACCCTTTTCCCAAACTTTCTGGTTTTTCATTTTTGAAATCTGAGGATTAGCTGAACCCCCAGGATCTATGCATTAAGCATCCAATGGGGGTGGAGCAGGCTGTTTGGTGGTGTGTGTGTGTGTGTGTGTGTGTGCATGCATTTGTGTGCATATGTATATGTGTGTATGCACTTGTGTTGTGCACTTTTTTGTGCATGTGTAGCTATGCACTTGTGTGTGCATGTGCGTGAGTGCATGCGTGTGTGTGTACGCGCAGGCATGTGTGTGTGTGTGCGCGCAGGCATGTGCACACTCATACACAGCTCTGCTCCTGGGCTGGCTCCTCAGCGATGTGCTTAGTTTTGTTTCTGTCCCTAGAGAGCCAGGACTATCTTGGAGTTTGAGAAAATGTTGCCAGAATGGCTGAGGAGCAGATTCCGGATGGGAGAGCTGTGTAAAGTAGCTGAGGAAGATTTTCGGCTGTGTCTGCGGTAACAAAGGGAGAAAGGGCCTTCTGGCAGTGGCCTTTGGGTGGGTCAAGGGAGGCTCATCAGTGAATGTTAAAGAAACCGTGCTGCCACTTGCACAGTCATGGTCTATTCTAGACTCCTCGGAAGGTGGCATTTGCTTTTTCAGAGTCATTGGCTCTGGGACGAAGCTTCCTGAGTTTGGAAGGGAGAGGAAAGGAGACTGTGGCAGCAGCAGGTTCCCTCTATGTCATTAGCAGGTCTCCCTCTCCAGTGTCTGGTTTAGAAAAGATTTTTCAGCCTGGAGCTCTTTGTCCTTCTGTCTACTTTATAGGGGTTCATGTGACATCAGGGGATCCAAGCCACGTTTCGTCACTGGCAAATGCAAAATGACAGCTACTTTTGACAGATAGCAAGATTTTTTATTTTAAAAAAGTACTTGTACATGCCATGACCATCTTTTCTGATGAACCCACCTCTTCCTACCCCCATCTGACTGCCCAATCCTACAAACTACCTTTTTTGAGCATAACTGTACCTTAACTTACTTCTCTGAATTCTGATGCTGCCCCAGGAGCCATCATTTCGGATTATCATTATTAGTCTAACAAATATCTCTAATTTTGATACCCTCACTCTAGAAGTGTTCTCTGAATGTAAACTTTAGCTAAACCATCATTTCCAGTGGCACAATTCTGTAGATGCTGCCCACTCTTTTGGGGCTTGAAGTCTAACCACCTTTTAGTGCAACCTGAACCCTAGTTAACTGTCTATGAGTTTAAACCTCAGGCCCTTACATCTTCTATGCCGGGGACCCCCTTTCCTCTTCCTCTGTCCCCTTCCCCAAGGACTGCCTCTCACCAGTCAGGCACCTTGCTGCTATCTGAAGTTGTCCCTTTTATACCTCTCTGGGTTTCTGGGTCCCACACGCTAGGAGGAGACTGATCTCTGGAGGCCTGGGAAAATGAGGATATGGGCAAGTTTCAAACCCTAACAATGCTGATGTAACTTTGTGGGGCAGGAATGCTCCTGATTCCTGGGACAGACAGGAGGGGAGCTGTCTAGGACACCCCAAACACTGTGCTATTTGTTTGCATTTAATGAGATGCAGTTATGAAATAGGACAATTATCAATCACACTTGCAGGATCAACGAGGTGAAGTGGACAGAATGGAAAACACACGTCTCTTTCCTCAATGAAGATCCAGGGCCTGTGAGACGGACAGGTACTATTGCTGTTAGGAAGCATGATGACTACTCCTGTCTGACCATGTGACTTTGGGCAAATCGAGTTTGAGGGGCCTGCTTTTCCCCATCTGTAAAATGGGAGGGTTGAAATAAATTGGCTCTCAGGTCCCTCCCAGCTCTGACATTTTATAACCCTCGTTGGAATAACTTCTGAAAATCAGGTCGTGAAAACAAAACAGGTGGTGTGCCAAGATAGGGAAGCATACCTTGCAGAGTGCTGTATTTTTAAAATAATGTTTTGATTTGTTTTTTAAAGCAGATTTCAACAAAATCCACGAGTCTTCCAGGAACAACAGCAAAACCACCCTCAATGCATTTGAGGAAATTGATGAATTTCCGGAAACTTCCGTGTAGAAGCAGAACCCAGAGCTGGTGTGAGCATGGTCCGTCTAATGCTCCAGGACGAGTCCTGGACTCCGTGCAGAGGGCTTTGCAAAGTGATGGAGGCTGGCTCTGCCTGCCTAGAAGCAGAAAGCACCCTCATGTTGAGCAGTGGCTGAACTGAGAAGCAGTTGTTAGTTTGTCTGAGTGGGAAACAACCCCGTGAAGAATTTATGTAAACTTATGGCCAGCAGCCCTGGGCCTGGGATCCCGGAAATCCTGGGTGAAGTCCCTGGGTTTATCAACTGCAGGTCAGCTTGGCTGGGAAAGGGGTGATAGGGAAGCAGCTAGGGCCTGAGGAGCAGAACTTTCTTCCTGCCAACATTTCCTTGATAACGTCCAGCCCCAGCCCACACATTCCACTGTCTCCCTTACTGTGACCGGGTCTTCTGAATTTAAGGGACTCTTGATCCCATCCCAGAACAAATAGGGGACTGGGATAAGTCCAATATCCTGAGGGAGGAGGGGAGTGAGTTATTTCCATGCCTTTCCGGAACCTGCAGGGAACAGGAAACTACCCTTGGAATGTGTGTTCCTTGGCACCCCAAGGCTCAAACTGTCTCAAAGTGAGAGATGCTTTTATTAGTGTCATTAACACATCGTTTTATTTTCAATAGAGAAAAGACATTTCAGTTTTAAGTGAAAATTACTTCTGATGAAATACATGACTTTAAAACTTGAGAAAGATTTTAGGATTTGAGACTGGATGTAAGTAGAATGAACTTGGCCTTAGAGTGGCCAAAGCCAGGACAAAAAGCTTTTCTTTACACACACAAAACTCCACATGAGGCATGCCAGGCAGTGCCTGCCTGAGTTGCTGCGATCTGGGTGAAAGAGCTTGGCTCTTTTCCTTATACTGGCCCTGCAATCGGACATGCCTCCGAGCTGGGATTGTGGCGTCATGTGAAACAGAAATAGCAGCTGCCCTATTTATAGGGTCTTAAATCTCAGTGGTTACTATTCTATATCAGTATTTTTCACTGGAGGAATTTAACAAAATAACTGGAATGCTCTGGTATTAAATATTTTTATTAACTGTGAATTTGGAAGTGGAGGAAAAGGTATATGAGAAAGGGGCACTTGCCAGAACATAGGGTTTATTTTTAGATCCTCATCCTCTGATTTTTCTCCCCCTGAAATTATACAGAGTCAGTTTTGGGGGGCAGAGGTGAAGTGGAGATGGAAGAAATGTTCCTGTTCCTGATTACTGGAGCCTAAAAAGCAGAAAAGCTACTCTGCTTCAGGTATCTGGTGAAAGGATTCAGGTGGGAAATTTTGAGGTGGAATCAGTAGGATGTTAACCATGAATTTTAATTTTAAATAGCACAAAAATAAATTTGGCCTTTAGACAACTTGGCAATTGGCTACTTAATTTGACTTGAGGCAAAATGAGACGTGCCAGCCAAGTAGTCACTTTGGGCTTGTTTCTCTGCTCTGGGCTCTTCTGTGCACTAGCTCACCTGGGTGGGGAGAAACTTGGCCTTTGAGCCCTTGATGGGCTGGATCAGGGAGAGACAGGATAGGTCGAGGATGCAGCCTGAAAACTGCACAATCCATAGCAGCCCCTGCACTCCTAGATGACTCAGGAGCCAACCAGTGCTTTAGCAGCTGTGGCCAGACCAAGCTGAGGTGTGAGCAGGGGTAATAGGGACTAGACATATCCTCTGGAAAAGGGAAGATTTGGGAGGGATTGTCATGGAGGCAGGAGGAGCAGATGTGTCCCAGATGTGCAAAATTAGTGCCAAAGACTGTAAATTTTAGGGAGAAAGATTTTGGTTCAATTTAGCCTAGCAACTGCTCCAGATATTTCAGATGGTTAAACAGAAGCTGGTTAAGCACTTATAGGGATAGTGTTAAAATCACAGTCAGATAAACTTTAAGAGTCTGTAAGCCTGGAGATCAGCATCCTGTATCTGGAGTTACCTGTTTACATCTACCCAGAGAACATGTCCTGGTTTGAAGGGCAGCCATTTGGATCTATGGCATCATGCTCCACACTGCAGAGCTGGGAATTCCAGAATTGCTTTGACTCAGATATGGATGGATAAAGCCATTTCCATTTTCTGCTTGAACAAACGCTGGGAGGTTAGGCCAATAGAAATCAACAATGGGATCTTTGTCTTCTCACATTTGTGGAGAGCCGCATTCTGTACATCTGGTTGGAATTTGTGGGCAGGACCATTTTCTGTACCGGGTATTCATCTCTCAGAGGCTTTTAGCCTAGATGGTCTGACCTCGGTAGGTTTACCAAGGCAAAGGGAAGCAATGATCAGAGTATTGGTTTAAAAGGACCAGTTCCCTTATTTTACACCTAGAGACTAAAGCTCAGAAAGGAAAGTGGACTTATTCAAAGTCATGCAGGAAGTCATATTAGAGATGTTGAAGCTGGAGTGTTCTTATTCCTGGACACACACACACACGCACATCACACATATACATACAACTTTTAGCACAGCTATTCAGTACATTTGAGTCTGCCTTTGTGGTTGGCATATGTCAAGGGGCTAGGACTTTTTTGTTCAGATGATTCATGTTGGCAGTCTATATTCTCCCTATGGTCCAAGTTTTGATGATAGGTTTAAAACTCAAACTGTGGGGCCGGCCGAGTGGCGTGGGGGTTAAGCTCTGGCTTGGGAAGCCAGCGGCCCTGGTTCGGGTCCCACATATGAAGGCCAGTGACACTGCCCTCAAAAAATATATATAAACATAAAAAAAATAAAAAAATAAGAGGGATTTATTTAAAAAACAAAACCCTCAAACTGTGCATACAGATGTGCACAAAACCACACACACACACACACACACACACACAGACACACCCCACGTCACACTGAATCCATGGGTGTATCAAGACTCCATGATTTACATTTCAGTCATTTAAGGGGAAGGCTTTTTCCAGAGATGGAATTTTTCACTCTCAGATAATGGTTTTGGCTGGAAATGTTCCTTTAGCCAAATTCTGCCTCAAGAAGAATCCATTGTTCTGGACATTATGTGATGTATCTCTTTGGAATAAAAATGGTGCTTACCTTTCTCCCTAAGATGTGGGAGAAGGTGTCCGAGGTTGTACTGTGAAGCCATTAAGCTCTTAGAAGGCCCCTGCCTGATAGAGCCCAGTATTACTGTTGTTCCTTTTCTTCCTCAAGGCCTGGTCAGCTGTGTCCTGTTGCTTTGGGCGAGGCCCAATCAGATGGGATCTCATCCCGGCCTGTAAGCCATACTTGATTTCTGCATTGATGTACATGTTTTTACTGTGATCTTGGTCCCAAACACAGAGTTATCACCTTGTTCTTATCGAATGTGCCTGATCCTTGTAAATTCTAATTTACATACTTTTGTTACTATTGTATGTGTGTGAAACTCTGTGTTCATGAAAGAATCATAAATAAATAGACTAAGAACATTTTAGTGCCATTGAAGAAATACTTTTATGATTGCTAATAAATATTTATTTTGCCATGTTATGATCATGTTTCATCCTTTTCTTAGGTATGCCAATATAAAGGCCTACTAGAAATCCTAGAATGTTACTTAACATGAGTAGATAAAGGGAAGGCCACTATTTGGACCTGAGGTATTATTAATTGGTCTTGGCTCAGGGACAGAGCCAGCATACTAAGACATGTCATCTTTGCATGGTGTTTATATCTCAAAGTGCATTCATGTCTAGTACCCCAATGGGACCACTCAACAACTGTGGACACAGTTTGAGGAAAAGAGGACTCAAGGAGTTGAATGACATGTCCAAGGAATCACAGCCAGAAAATATTAGTGATTCAGGATGTGTAACCCCCAAGCAGTACTCTATCTACTGGTTCTCAACTTATTTTGCATGGGTTTAAAACTGTGGCTCTTGAGAAAAAACTGAGATTTACTAGATGAGAGGGGTGTGGGGATGAAGGAGAAGGTGAGAGGATTAGACAGCACAAATTGGTAACCACAAGATTGCCACAGGGATATGAAAGACAATTTTGGGGAATATAATCAATAATGTTGTTAAGATTTTGTGGGGTATCTGATGGACAGTTGTATTATTAGGGAGACCACTTCATGGTCGGTGTAGATGTCTGACCACTGCACTGTACACTGGAAGCTGAAGCTGAATAATATGGAATGTCAACTGTAATTTAACAGATATAGTCACAGGATGTGGAGTACAGCGTAGGGAATAGAGTCAATGGAATTGTAACAGCTATATATGATGTCAGAGGGGTAGTAGATCGGGGCAGGGGGGTTATCACTTTGTGAGGGGTGTAAATGTAAAAAAAAAAAAAAAGAAAACTGTGGCTCCTACTGGAGACCAGAAGTATAAATTCCTTCTGTCTACCACACAGGACTGAGGGGGCAATGAAGGAATGGAAATGAAAGAGCTGATAATATTACCATCATTATTGCCCAACTCATATGTATATGCATTTTTTCATTCTTCTGAGTTATTTCATAAGGATGACAGTTCTCAACTTAAATGCCAAGACACCGCTATGCCTTGATGGATTGCAGAACTTGCAAAAAATTTATCAATAAGTGATGTTACAGTTGGTGAATTACCTACTTAATTCAAATGATTCCAAGAATAACATTTTTCACTGGAATGTGTCTTCTTGAGTGGCAAGAAATGGGAATTGTACATAATCCACATCCTAGCTCAAATAAGCTTCAGCCTATAATCTAGGAATGGAATATGCATCTTTGGGAACTTCTGGATGGACTGATAGAAAAAGGGTGGAAACCACTGTTGTAGAATAAATGCTGGGAGTGGGGTGCCAGGGTCAATGAGTATGAATAGTTTGATATTGTAAAAAATTACTTTCCGGGGTCAATGAATATGAACAGAGGCTCTTGATATTGTAAAAAATTACTTTCCAAAAGGTACTTTGCAATTTTTCAGCCTTTGAGATTGTACGATTCCCATTTATAAAGCTCTTTTATTTATATTGGTTATCTTAATAACACAGTTTTGTAGGTTTGATGCGTATTACACCTCCATTTAATAAGCGGGAAAATTGAGACTTAGAGAGAGATGAAATGACGGGTTAAGGTCAGAACACTTTTTCCTGGGCTAAAGATTTAGGTTCTCTGAAGTTTACTGATAAGTGCTAGTCTAGTAGTATCACTGGGCTTGTATAACAGAATGATCTAGTCTAGCCTGTAGCCTAAGTCACATTTAAGAATAAGTGTCATTCATGTAAAGGGAGCGTGGGGGATGGGATAGGAGTTCCAGAAGAGGGAACAATGTGGGTAAAGACTCCAAGGTAGTGAGGGAGCTTGGTGCAGTTGAGGATGGAGAAGTCTGTGTGGCAAATTGCTGACAGCAAGGGGACAAGTGACATGAAATAGGCTGGAGAGGTGGACAGAGGCCAGAGCACATAGGACTTATCCTTCTGTGGTGAGGCTTTGAGATTTCATACCGAGGGTTAGGGGAAGCCACTGAAAGGTTTTATTACAGGGGTATTAGTGAATGTGAACATTTCTCTGCTTTTGTATGGGCTTGCAGACTTAAAAGGGTGTAATCCCGCCCTCCCTATTCTTTGGGACATAGTAAAACTCTGAAGAGTGTGGGATGGGATGAATTTCACCTGGGAGATGGGAATACTCAGGAATTGACTGGGAAAGAAGGCAACAAAAAGGAAGGGACGTTGGCATAATATGAAGACTTTTCAGTAGAGAAGGAATGTTTGAGCACACTTATTATTTATTTTTTATTTTTTAAAGATTTTTATTAGGGAATTGGGGAAGGGGAACAGTGTTGGGGAAGCGGAGAAGGGGAACAGTGTTGGGGAATCGGGGAAGGGGAACAGACAAGTTGCTGTCCTTTGGTTCTTCAGTCTAGTTGTGGAGGATGTCTCTTTACTGGCCCATGTTGGTATTGTGATCATTGCACTCTTCCCGGGTGAGGCAATCAGTTGCCCATCATTGGACCGCTGCTCATGAAAGCGCACGCCAGCTGCCAGCCAGCCCCATTTCAGCCTACACCATCGCCGATGACTCACGGCAGCCCAGCTCCAGGTTGAGCTGTTGTTCACCATCTCAGCTATAGAGGGCAGTGTCACTGGCCCTCATGTGGGATCTGAACCAGGGCCCTGATGCTCAGAGCTGGCTTCCCAAACCAATTCTTAACCATCACGTCACTTGGCTGGCCCTTGAGCACACTTATTTATTCAACTAAACTTTATTGGGTATTTATTAGATTGCAGACACTGAAAAACACACTGGTAATGTCCTTGAGATAGGATGGAATGGAGAGGAACACAAGGGCAAGCCAAGAAGTCTTTATAGATGAAATGAGAGTTGAAGGAAAAATAGGAATTAGCTGGAGCGAAGTCTGAGTGGGAAGGAATGGAGGAAGAGTTGAGGAAATTCTGGGTGAAAGGACCAGTCTATGTAAGGCATATAGGAATAAAACAACGCAATGTAGACTGGAGCAGAGAGGACCTGGGGAGATGAGCCTGGAGAGATTATAGGGGAGGGAGGGATAGGTCATAAAGGGCCTTTTGTGTTAGTAATTTGAACTTGAATAATTTATTATCCTGTGCTAGGCACTGTGCTAAGTGATTATATGCATTAGCCTCTTTATTCTTCACAATGATCCCATGAGAGGGGCACTGTTATTATGATCATCCCCATTTTATAAATGAAAAAACCGAGTCTGTAAACTGCTGGAAATAACTAAAATAGAATAAAACTAAAAGTGGCTAAAGCCACACAGCAATATGTTATAGACTTTAAAAAAATTCCATCTAATTAGAAATTCTGAAGACTATTGAGTCAGAGAAAATTAGACTTGATAGAAATATTACAAAAACAGAAAAAACAGTGGCTTAAATTGCACATTGGAAATTTTGTAAGTAACTAAAAATTTGAAGGAAGAATAAGGTATTCTTGCCAAAATCTACACCTGGAAAAAACTGACCCAGAAAAATTGGATTTGGACATAAAACACAAAGGACTATTCACAGTGGGAGAAGGAAACTTGGTAAAACTTATGTACAAAAACTGATCGACAAACTGAATTTTTACCACAGAATTTAGAAGAAAGTTTATTTCAATGAAAATAATTTTGTTAAGCTACAAAAATAAGTGTTGAAAAAGTTAGAAACAATTTAATTGTGCTCTATAGAACATTGACTATGGAATGAAATTGGCTGAATGGAAGAATATATATATATATTTCAGATATTGCTATTATGATTTTGGCAAAGACTATTGAAACCATAAACAAAGGTTCCTTGGGGTCCAAATCATGGGATAAAAATGCCGTTACCTGACTGCATGACTTAAAGGAGGACAGAGGGAAGGCCCCTGTAAGGGCTAGAAAGGGAGGGAAGCAGCATTTCAGTCCAAGGACCTTTGAGGAGAAGAATCATGGGAGATGATGGATGTAGACTTTTAGGACATGGACAATTTCTTGAAAGAATGCATTTGCAAACCAGAGACATGGGTCTGGGCCACATTTCCATTCTTGCCCACTGCTGTCTGCTACTTCTGTCCTCACCACCTATGCTGTGGGAGCCCAAAGACTTTTCTCAGATGCTGTTTGGGAATGAGGACAAGTGTGTTCTTTCAAAAGGAGAAGTGGCAGCTGTAAGGAATATGCCTGTTCCAACTTTCCCAAGTTGGGAAGGAACATTAACTTCTCGAGGGGCACATGAAACATCTGAAAGAGGCTCTCAGCTCCCTGAGGTCAGCGCCGAACAAGTGGACATGCCAGAGGGCGGTGCTTTGTGTGGGTTACTGTCTATCTGTGGACAAAGGACCATTGAGAGGTTTTGAATTATTCACAATATCACCTTTACAATCAGCCCTCATTTATTGTTCACATTTCATATTCAAGAGCATTTAGAAATCTCCTATGACTATCACAATTCTTGCTATAGTTTATAGGCTGGATAATTAATACACTATCATTCAATCAAATAAGAAAAATTTAAAAATTGCCAGTCTGCACCATTGGTTTCTAGTAGCATTATGCATTACTTGAAAATATACATGTAATTCTATGCTCAAGTTAATGGCTTTTTGTATATGGTATCTAGTTCAATTTTAAAATTTGAATTGAAAGGCTGTTTATTAAGAATGCTAAATTATCAAAGTATAATATATAAAAAGCTATCCAGAAATAAGAGATGCACTTCTTTGAATAAGCTATGTACACATTATGATACCTTTAAAATATACTAATTAATTTATTAATTCATTCAAAAATTTGTCTGAATGCCTACCAAGTGCAAAGCACTGGACTGGATACTATGGATATGAACGAGGCACACTGAATAAGGCACAGTCCCGCCCTTTGGGGACTTATAAACTAGTAGTTTCTCAAGACACTGTATAACAAGTGAACTAGAAGTGTTTTCTAATGTAAAGAGGAGCGAAGACTTCTTGCAGTGAGTGTTAGTTTAGCTGTCTTTGCAAAAGCTTCTTTCTTTTCATAATATGCAGCCTCATTTACAAACACGGGGTATACGGTACAGTCTCCGCCCAATGGAATGGTCTCTCCATCAAGAGTTATAAACACAGGATCCCCAGGGTGCAATGGTTTCCAGTCTTGATCCTTTTAGGAAACAATTAAAATACATACATGACATTCTTTTTTTTTTTTTAATTAGGGAATTGCAGGAGGGGAACAGCGTTGGGGAATTGGGGAAGAGGAACAGACAAGTTGCTGTCTTCTTGTTCTTCAGTCTAGTTGCGGAGGATATTGCTTTACTGGCCCATGTTGGTATCGTCATTGCGCTCTACCCGGGTGAGGCAGCTTGGTCGCCAGCCTCTGGATGGTCGCTCACCACGGCTATTGGCAGCTCACGCTGGCTGCCAGCCGCTCACGCTGGCTGTGGGCCACTCACTGTAGCCTATGGCAGCCCACTGCAGCAGGGGCTGCAGCCTACACCATTGCCGGGGCTCGCACAGCCCAGATCCAGATGGAGCTGTTGTTAGCTGTAGAGGGCAGTGTCCCTGGCCCTCATATGTGGGATCCGAACCGGGGCCGCTGGCACCCAAAACCAGCTCTTAACCAATGCGCCACTCGGCTGGCCCCATACATGACATTCTTTTTTCCTCCTGCTTTAAAATTTTTATGTCAGACTCTAGATGACTAACAAAGTATAACATTGGATTCTTTTAAAAGAGATACTTGTGGGCTGGCAGAGTGGCGCACTGGTTAAGAGCTGGCTTGGGACACCAGTGGCCCCAGTTCGGATCCCACATATGAGGGCCGGTGACACTGCCCTCTATAGATCCACCTGGAGCTGGGCTGCGAGCTCCAGCGATGGTGTAGGCTGCAGCTCCTGCTGCAGTGAGCTGCCATAGGCTACAGTGAGTGGCCAGCAGCCAACATGAGCTGCCAATAGCCTCGGTGAGCAACCATCCAGAGGCTGGCCGGCGACCCATCTGCCTCATCCAGGAAGAGCGCAGTGACGATGCCAACATGGGCCAGTGAAGCAATGTCCTCCGCAACTAGACTGAAGAACAAAAAGACAGCAACTTGTCTGTTCCCCTTCCCCGATTCCCCAATAAAAAATAATAAAAAGAATCTTAAAAAAAAATAAGATAAAAGAGATACTTGAAAGGGATACGTTGAGAGGCATATGAGTGACCTGACTAAACTGAGATTGAGTAGCTCATTGGCAGGAGTTCCCCTTTTAATTTTTATAACATGTAATTAGAGTTTGCTTCAATACTGAGTATGCTGTGAATGTTGCCAGAGATTTGTAATATTAAAAGGCAAAACAAAATGTGCGTCTCCTTTAGTGTATGTTCGTTCTACCTCTTGCGAGCTGGAGTTAAATTCTGTTCAGCAAGATTTAGGAGTTATCCATTAAGAGCCTCCTGTGTGCAAGACATTAATACTTTGGGGATATATAAATGAATAACATTGTGCCTGCATATGAGATCAATTCTGATGGGGACTGGCAAGAGAAGATGGGGTGGGCTGGGAAGAGTCTAAGATAGATGGATGTATTTCATGTGTATCCCCATATTATATGTAACAACTTAGTTATCCGAAAGGTCCCATACCAGGAATTTGGACCTTTGAGCCCTCAAATACCAATGTTGTAAACCCATAGGGTACAGCAGTTTTTCTCAAACGTTGATGTGATTGAAAATCATGTAGGGATTTTGTTAAAATGCAGATTCTGATTCTATGAGTCTGGGGTGGAGGCCTAAGTGTCTGCATTTCTAACATTTCCCAGCAGCAGCAGCAGCAGCACTAGGGGTCTGTTAGAAAAGCAGAGTTTCACTCCCCACTGCAGACCTACTAAATCGAGAACTTCATGTTAACAAATCCCCAGAGATTCACATGCTCAACATTAAAGTTTGAGAAGCACAGCATTACAACAATTTTCTCAACCCTGGCTGCACATTATAATTACCTGGGATGTTTGAAACTATATAGAGTTGTAATGGGGCTGGCCCCATCTCAGACACATCAAATCAGAGTCTCAAGAATAGGGTTCAGGCATCATTTAAAAAATTTACATACAAAAAAAATCATTTGTTTTAGTGTATAGTTCTGATTTTTTACAAACCCACCGCATAGTCATATAACTGTATAATCAAGATACATAATTCCATCACAGATGTCCCCCAGTTCTCTCATGCTATTCATTCATAGTCATTATTTTTATTTTTTAAACCCCAAATGATTCTATAGGACAGCGCGGCTGAGAACTACTGCTCTGGGCCAGTGGTTTTCAGTCAGAGATGTGTCCCCGAAGGACTGAAGGGGCTTCACCATCGCGTCCATCGTGCCCCAGCTGCAGAGATTCTGATGTAGTGTGGTGCTACCCATTCCTGAGCCACAGGAAAACCACTTGGGGAGCCTAATTGATTTCCTGTCTCCATTTTGATGAATTAAATCAGAATCCCTGGGTTGGGACCTGGGCATTAAGATTTTACAAAAGTTCCTCAGGTGATTCCCCTGTGGCCTGAGTCTGAGAAGACTGCTTTAGTGCTTTTGTGATAGACGCCACACAGTTGGGGGACATCCCTAGATAATTCCAGTGAGAATCCCTGATTCATCCCTGATTAAGACCCATCACTCTTAGAGCAAACTCTGTACTGGTAACAAGGTCACTCCCTGTGTCTCTGGCTCCAGGGTCCACTGTCCTCTGTTCACTCCTTACTCTCCATTGATACTGGTCTTCTTGCTGTTCCTTCAAACATTACAAATTCATTTCTAGCCTCAGGGACTTTGCACTTGTTTTCCACATGGCTGACTTCTCACCTTCTATGTTCTAGTTTCATGCCATCATCTCAGAGATGGCTCTTTCTGATGGCTCTATAAAATAGGAGCACTTTGTTCATCTCTGCTCTGTTATTCTGTTTATTTCTTTTATAGTACTTATTACAGTTTGAAATGATTTGGCTTATATATTGTTTTTCAAAAGATTTTTTATTAAAATGCAATATTATATTACTTTCAGGTATAGATCATAGTTATTCAACATTTATATACTTAAAGAAGTGATCACCATGATAAGTCCAGCAACCATGTGAACTGTACCATGCTATCACAACATTGTTGACTGTCTTCCCCGGGCTGTACATTATATCCCCATGGCTTGGTTTATATGTGGAACTTTGAACCTCTTATTCCCTTTTAATTTTCCACCCCTTTTTAATTTTTCAATTACAGTTGACATTCAATATTATTTTATATTAATTTCAGGTGTACAGCATCGTGGTTAGACATTTATATAATTTAAGAAGTGATCCCCTTGACTAGTCTAGTCCCCACCTGGCATATACATAGTTATCACCATTTTTATTGACTATATTTCCTATAATTTACTTTATACACCCATGACTATTTTGTAACTTCCAATTTGTATTTCTTAATCCCTTCACCTTTTCACCCTGCCCCAACCCCGCTCCCATCTATCGCCCTGATAGATCTAGTACCTATCTGATACCATACATAGTTCTTATAATGTTATTGACTATATTCCTTATGCTATACCCTACATCCTCATGACTAGTTTGTAACAACAAATTTGTACTTCTTAGTCCCTTCCCCTTTTCATCCAACCCAAAACCCCCTCCCATCTGGCAATGATCAAAATGTTCTCTGTATCTATGAATTTGTTTCTGTTTTGTTTATTTTGTTCTTTAGGTTTCACTTATAAGTGAAATCATATGACATTCGTCTTTCACTGTCTGACTTACTACACTCAGCACACTTTGAATATTTCCTGCCAGTCCCTTCTGGCCTGCAAAGTTTTTGTTGAGAAATCAGCTAACAGTCTTATGGGAGCCCCCTTGTAGGCTCCCTAACTGCCTTTCACATGCTATATTTAAGATTCTTTTTTTTGTCTTTAACCTTTGGCATTTTTATTATGATGCATCTTGGTGTGGGCCTCATCCTGTTTGGGACTCTGCTTCCTGGGCTTGAATATACATTTCCTTCACCAGTTTAGGGAAGTTTTTTCATCATTACTTCTTCAAATAGGTTTTTTTTTTTTTTTTTTTAGGGCAGTGTCACTGGCCCTCATATGTGGGACCGAACCGGGGCCCCTGGCTTCCAAAGCCAGCGCTTAACCACCGCGCCACTCAGCCGGCCCTCAAATAGGTTTTTGATTCCATTCCTTGTTCTCTCTCTTCTCCTTCTGGCACCCCTATGATGCGAATGTTGGTATGCTTGATGTTGTCCCAGAGGCACCTTAAACTGTCCTCAACTTTTTGGATTCTGTTTTCTTTTTGCTGTTCTAGTTGGATGTTTTCTATTACCTTATCTTCTAAATTTGCTGATTTGATCCTCTGCTTCATCTAATTTACTGTTGATTCCCTCTAATATATTTTTCATTTCAGTTGTATTCTTTATTTCTGACTGGTTCTTTTTTGTTTTCTATCTCCACTTTTATGTTTCCTATACCTTTGTTGAAATTCTCCCTGAGATTATTGAGCATCCTTATAACCAGTATTTTGAACTCTGCATCTGATAGATTGCATGTCTCCATTTTGTTTAGTTCTTTTTCTGGAGCATTGTTCTGTTCTTTTACTTGGGACATGTTTCTTTGTTTCCCCATTTTGGCTACCTCCCTGTTCTTGTTTCTATGTATTAGGTAGGGCTGCTATACACTCCTGGTCTTAGTAGAGTGGTTTTATGTTGTAGGTGTCCTCTGGGGCCCAGTGGCACTGCCTCCCTGGTCACCAGAGCTGGGTGTGTCCCTTGTGTGGGTTGTGTGTCTTCTACTGTTGTAGTTGAGCCTTGGTTGCTATTTGCATGTCAATGGAAGGGACAGACCCTTGGGATCATTGGTTGTGAGGACTGGCTGTGACTACAGTGGAGGAGCTGTTATGCAGGGGCTGACCCTATGGAGCAGGATTCACTTTATCAGGGCTCTGATGCCTGCCCAGTCTGCCCTGTGAGTGTGTTGCCCTTGGAGGTGGCTGGATGATGCTCCAGTTCAGTTCAAAGCTGGTCACTGGGTGTGCTAGCCCCAGGGCCATCTGGAAAGGGACCCACTACAGGTCAAGTTCAGCCACAGCCAGTGCCCTGCCTGTGGCCACCTGGCATGAACCACAAAGCAATCCACAGATGGCTGTTACTCACGTTGCTTGGAGGTTCCTCAAGAGGCCAAGCCACAAACCAAGGTCAGCTGCCGCTAGTGCTGGGCTAAGGACTGCTCAACCAGAGGTAGGTGACACAATGAAACCAGGTGCTGCTTGTTTGGGTTTTGTGAACCATTTAGAGACTTTGGGAAAATCTGCAGTATGACTCAAGGTAGGCAGTTTGTATGAAAAAGTCCCTGGAAGTGGCTTAGTTATGCCCAAAAGTTGGGTAGGGCGGGGTCTCCAGGAATCACCAGGGTGGGGCAGATGAAAGGTTATAGCCAGTTTGAAGGAGACTCAGATATGGTGGCTGCCTGCATCTGCACACCTGGAAGGGGTAGGGCTCAACAAAGAAAGAATGGCTTCCACCAGCTCCTTGGTCCGGGAGAAAGCTGCCTCTCCAGCCCTCATTCTGAAGTCAAACAACTCAGTATCTCCCTGTTTGTCCCTGGTGCCTTTTGAGCTGCTGCCCCAGCGCTGGAACTCTGAGTAGGTGGGACCATCAGTGCACAGGCCCTCCAAGAGGAGCATCTCGGAGTGCAGCAGCCCTCTGTCCCACTCAGCCACAATCTTCAATGGTTTTCACAGCCTGAAATTATGGGTATTTTTTTTACCCCTGGCACTGGAACCCTGGGCTGGGAGCCTGGTGTGGTGCTGGAACCCCTGGCTCCTGTAGGGGGGACCTCTACAGCTGAGATATCCCTCTTGTTTTTTCAATGGGCACATGTGGATGTGGGACCAGGCCATTCCATGTTTCTGTCCCTTCTACTAGTCTTAAGGCTGTCTTTCATTGTAGGGCTTCTGTTCAGCAAGACTTCAGGTGATTCTCAGTGATGGTTGTTTTGTAGTTTTGTTGTAATTTTGATGTGGTTGTGAGGGAAGATAAGTTCAGAGTTTACCTACTCCACCATTTTGACCAAAACCCAATGGTTTATATATTGTTTACTTGTTCATGGTCTCTTCTTCTGTTAGTAGGATGCTCCATGAGGGACCTTGTCCATCTTGAATCTCAGGGGCCAGAACAGGCTTAGGAGTCCCTCAAAGATATTTATGAAAATAATTAACCAATCA
This sequence comes from Aselliscus stoliczkanus, assembly GCA_033961575.1. NCBI lineage: Eukaryota > Metazoa > Chordata > Mammalia > Chiroptera > Hipposideridae > Aselliscus > Aselliscus stoliczkanus. The sequence continues at coordinate 12,262,304 of CM066739.1, forward strand.
ATCCCTCCTGTAGGATACTGAGCCCTTCCTTATTATCTATCAAAACTATCCTTTCTGACTTTTAAGACCTACCACTAATCCTGTTTGTTACTGATCTTTTAAATCTCACTTCTCTGCCTACCCAGGATGATTTTTGTTCACCTCACCTTGAGGAATATAAAACTTAAAAAATCCTGTGTTGTAGCCAGTTATGACATCATCATCTTGGCCTCTGTGTCTTGTACTTGCTATTTTTGTTGCCTGTAGTGCTTCCCTCTTTTCTTTCCTCCAATCTTTATCTTTCTTTCCTTTCAAACACTGCCTAAGGCTCCTTATTTATGTTTTCACCTGGATCCCACTAAGCACAAAGAAGGATTTGCTCCACTAGTCTGTATTTTGGGGCAGGCTACTTTATTAAGTTGTAAGTCTGTATTGTTAGGGTCATTAAATAGGAGTTTGAACTGGATCAGTGGTTTTCCATCCTGATTACACAGGCCAAAAGGTCAGATTATCTCAGAGTGGGGTCCTGGCGTCATTCTTTTTTAAAAGGCTCTCTAGGCAATGTGTAGCCCCAGACTAGATAATCCACCTATCTCTGAGGTCTAATGGTACTTGCAATGGAAATAGATATTTTAGCGTTTTGGAATCTTTGCTCCTTTTGCTTTTACCTTTGCCTTCCCCAGATTCAAACCTCCTACGCTCTCCCAAGAGCCTTTTCTTCCTACAAGGAGTAGATATCGGGGTTCTGAAGAGTCAGGGAATGGAAGCAAAAAGAATTCCAAAGAAAGAGCTTTTAATTGTTTTGCTCTAACTTATTCAGTGGTGATGACAGGGAAGTGGCAGCAATGTGGTCAACTGCAAAGAACGTTAGCTCTGGACCTGCCACTGATATCTGTGTGGCTATGGGAAGGATTTAACTTCTGAGCCTCTGTTTTCTTATGTTAAAATAAATACAATAATTCCTATTCACTGCACTTGGGCAGGGATTTCACTTTCTCTGAGAGGCCTTGTCTGATCACCCCTCCTTGCCTCATTATTCTGTTATAACATCTCACTATCGTCATTTCTAAATCATACTTTAGATGTTGGTATATCTAGACTATGAATTCCACAAGAATATAGATCATCCAGAGCCAGCACAATAAATATTTATTGAGTAAAGGTCTACACAACTTACCTACACTGCAGTATGCTTGAGAATACAACAAATGAGCTCATGTATGTAAAATGCTTCATGAACTATAAAATTCTACTTAAAGGTGGGGCCTCATTATTTTGAATATTTTAAAGAAACAGCAAATATTACCTGCAGATTCGGGTGGATAATAGCAGTAATTTCTCCATTGTCATTCCTGGGATAATCAACTTTTTCCATTACTTTATAGACTTCAATAGTACAAGGAGGAAATTCTGTTCCTATGGCAAAAACAATATGTATAAATAGCAACTGAAAAAAAAGGGAAGTTCATACTTTAAGGGAAGAGCAACAACAAAAAAGTGAAGATAGAAAATTACATATTGAATGTCAATTGTAATTGAAAATAAAAGAAGACAGACAATCACGAGAGAACACACTATTTCAGCTAAGGATGTTCATAAACAACATGAAGCCAGGAGATATTCTCAAATTATTCCTATCAACATGCTGTCCCCAAATACACTGAGGGACACAGGAAGAAAACAGAACTTAAAAAGCTAGCGCGAGAGAAAAAGAGACTAGGACTGAGAGTGAGGACACCTGGGCCCGAATCTCCCAGCTGTGTAATCTTGAGCAAGAGGCTTAACTTCTCGAGGCTTACTTTCTTTACCTGTCAAATGAAGGTTTTGAATCAGCTTATCTTGGAAGGCTCTTCTAGCTCTGCCACCCTATGATCGCATATGCCCAGGACGACATCCAGCAGCTTAGCTGACTTCAGCGTTGTGCTCCTACTCTTAACCAAGTACATGAAACACTTGGACAGCTGCTGAGCTGTGAGATCTTGGGATGCAGGCAGCCTGCCAACCGTGGAGTCTAACAGTCTTCCAGGTGTGCAGCACCATTAAACACCCAGAAACTTGGAAAAGGTGTAGTTTACATGTATACCAGACAATCTCTGAGCAAACAGGATGAGCTTTCACGCCATGTAGGGCCCATCATGTGCTGTGGTTGCAGCTCAAAGGAAAATCTTCTTTGGCCCCTACAGTAGAAAATGCAGCCAGGATTGAAATGTGGACAATTGCGACCACTTCTGTATCAGTTACCTTTTGCTACTCCTCAGCATTTAGGGGTGTAGAACCCCTAATTTAGCTCATGATTCTGTGGGTTGGTTGGGCAGTTCCTCAGGTTTAGGTTGGTGGGTGATTTCTGAAAGGCTTGCTCATGCATTTGTGGTGAGCTGGCAGGGCAGCTGGAGGCTGAATGATCTAAGATGGCCTTACTCTCATGTCTGGCATTTGACTGTCAGCTGTAGCTGCAGGGCTATTGGCTAGGGTGTTGGAGTTCTCCACCTCATAGCTTCACATTTTCCAGCAGGATAGGGTGGATTGAGTCACATAATAGAAGTACAGGGTTCCCAGGGCAGCAAGAGAGCAAGCCCGATGCGCAAGTCGTTTTCAAGCCTCTTCTGTGGCACAAAACAAGCCATGTGTCCAAAGCCAGATTCAGGTGGTAGGGAAATAGACGCCATCTCATGATAGAATGATCTAAAACATCACATTGCAAGGACATGAACACAGGGAAGGGAAGAATTTGTGGTATTTGTACAATCTACTATACCTTTTAAGGTGAAGATGGAAACTTATCAGATGTCATCTCTTTAAACCAGAAGGTCCATTGGGAAGAAAGCAAAAAGGGATAGAATGCAAAAGAACATAATTTTGCTACTTAGAATCTCAGAGTCAGATGGAGCCTCGAATGCCTAACTTCCTTGATGCTTGAATATTCTCCATATCTTTCTGGCCAAATGGTCATCTCACTCCTGCTTGAACAGCCACACATAGTGTGGTCCGTTCCATTGTTGGTTATCTTTATTAACTGGAAATTTCTGTCTCTAGGTAGCTTTATCTGACTGATTCTATTCCGCCCTTGGAGTACCAGAAAATGTCTAATTGCTTTCCAATATAACACTTCTGAAAATCTAAAATAAAATTACCCTTAAGCCTTCTTTTTGCCAGTCTAAGTATTCTTAGTTCCATCAATCACTACTCATATGTGGTCACATCCATGAGGATATATATGAAGGTACTTTTAAAACTGAAGTTTTATGTGCATCTTAGGGATTGTTCTTATTATGGTTTCCAAACTCTTCAGAATTCTCAACTCTTACCTTGGCTAACCTCAACTTAACAGATGTTCTTCCTGAAATATAGACTTAGAATTTATTCACAGTTCTCCAAGCGTTGTTTCTCTAAGGCAGAAAAGAAACCATCACCTTCCTCTTTCTGTTTTTTTTTTAACATAAACCCAAACTTTGCTCCTGATATATTTAATCTAAAACTTTTGGTTTAGACAATTGTTTAAGATTGTCAGGACTTTTTGGATCCACTTTCTGAACCAGGTATTTTCCTGCAGTCTTCCTGTTACCTATCACTTATATAAAATCATGTCACTGATGTCTTTATCCAAATTACTAATAATAATATTGAGTAGCACAGAGCCATGGGTGGAGCTCTCCCATACATTGCTAGACACTTTTCTCTAGGGGGTTATGATCAGCATTCTTTGTTCAATGTTGTCCTTTCCATGTGAGTTAAAAATCCACCAAGCTGAGTAGTCTAAATTAATAGTGGTTCAAAATTTTTGAATTATAGAATCCTTTGCTTAAATGAAATGTGACATGGAAGTGCAATAAAACAGACAGAAGAACTGCTCTAGTTAAAGCAAGATGGGAGTGCTGTCCTGGAACTACTGGACAACTACTAGATTCCCCACGCCTGTGGCAGGAACCTGTGGACAGTGATTTGAAACCCATGTTCTCCCACTCAGGTATGTGGCCTTCTACTTGGGTGCACCATGTCTTAATGTATTTTAGTCCCACAATTACTCTTAGAAAGATTTCTTGTGAATAAGTGGTGACCTTCCCAATATTAGGCCCATTAGACAGTATAGAACCTGTCCTCAGACAAAGGTGGTAAAAACCTGCTTTTCAGTCTTTATGATTTTGGAGTCAAAGGATTTCCAAGCACAGAAAAACTTCCTGTGATCACAGTAGGGTGCACAATCTGAGGTTAAGGAGTTCCACACCCCACGGACACTGAACTGTGCACCAGCTTTGTCACTATAATGACCCATTCCTCAACAGTGGTTTGAATTCAGCCTGTTGGAGTAATTATTTACACAGGATGTCTCTTTGATTTTATTTTTATTGTAACTTAAAATATTTTTAAGTAAACTTATTTTTTATTTTTTTATTTTTTAGCTGAGCCATCCTGCCACCAGTTGGCAGCTCAGCGGCAGCTCAACTCGGGTTGGGCATCGAACTGCTGTTGCTCAGAGCTCAGCTCGCACTCTTGAGCGAGCTCGTAACCAACTGAGCCACTCGGCTGGCCCTAGTAAATTTATTTTTTTATAATTAATCAACTTTATTTTTTTTGCTGCAGTTTTAGATTTATGAAATAAATGAGCAAATAGTACATAAAGTTTCATCTATCTACCACATTAAGTTATTTCTTTATTATACAAATAATACATGAATACATCATTCTTCTTGAAAATAATCAAAATGAAATTAACTTGGAGTTTCCCTTTCCTCCCCAGTTTGGTGTGTTTTATTCTAGAACTTTTTCTGTTAATATATATTAACAGAAATATATATATATATATATATATATTTCTGTATATGTATATATATGTATACGTATTCTAGCAAGTATTTATTATTATTACTGTTTATTATTATTATTCTGAAGGAAATTAGTATATTGCATGTTTTGGTCTGCAACTTGCTTTCTTTAATTAACAATGCATTTTGAAGATCTTTCCATGTTAGTTTAGCTGTTTACTAACTGATGGATATTCAGGTTGTTTCTATTGCTTTGTTGTCACAAACAATGCTGTGATAATCACCCTTGTATATAACACATTGAATATGCATGTGCTTGTATTTCTTGGAGATATGGAATTCCTGGGTCATAGGATTTGTGCATTTTCAAAAGTGGATACTGTAAAATTATTCTCTAGTATGTTTTTATCATCCTGGTTTTCTACACCCTTACCAACACTTAATATTATCAGATTTTAATGATTTCCCTACTCTAATGGGAGAAAATGGTTTCTCATTTTAATTTGCATTTCACTGATTACTATCGATATTGGATATCTTCATATGTTTATTGGACATTTGTATTTCTTCGTATTTTAAAATGGAAATTAACAGGAAAATGAGGACTTCAATTGGTAGCTGCTTTTCTTGAATGTGTTTATTCTGTCCATTGAGGAATGGCTGAAGTGAATGAATTTTTTTAAAAGCACCTAATATGAACATTGCAACTTTGACCTAGGTTACAATCGTTGTTTCAGTATTTAGTGATTAAGTCACTATGTGTGCTGATCACATCTCCCTTTTCTGATATATTCACACACACACACACACACACACACACACACACAATTAAGGTAACAACTACCACCAACTACTTACCTTTATTGAAATTATGTATAAAATCAAGAGCATATTTAATTATTTTTCTCATTTGATTCAAAATATCAGCTCTCAGAATCCCTTGAGGCTGGGGACCAACTTCTATACCTAGATACAGAGTGGGAGATAGTCACATTTATAAAAGTATTAGAATATATCATAAAATTGAGCATTTTAATACATCAAGATCTAGAATTCTATCATTAAAAATTGGTAAAAAGTTAAACCATTTAACATCATGGAAAATATTTGGGACACAATGTTAGGCAAAAAAATAAAGCAGAACATTTACATGTACAAGTTGCATGCATAGTGAATACGGACTGAGAGAACGTGAAAAAAAAATCAGAGTTGTGTTACAGTTGCAAGATATTAGGGTCTTTTTTCCTTTAAATTTCCTTCAATATTGTCAAAACATTTAAAATAATAATATAGTAAAATAGTAGACAAATATATATTGCAAAATAAAAAGCTGCCAAACATATCAGTAGATACTTATTCTAGCTAACAGCAGCTTTGCCCCACAAACATCATAGACCAAGTTTGCTCTTTCGAGGTTTAAAAATTTTCTGCTTTATTTGGTGTCACAGAGAAACAGGATCTCTATCCCTTATTGTTCAATATTTGGTTTGTTTCAAATAATTACCTACACTTGTATACTTAGCTTGCTCCAGGTGATCCCTTGATTATGCATCAAAAGTATCAATAATTGAATAACCAAGATAAAATTAAATTTGCTTGCATTGTTTGACAACTTGTTCTTATTAATTAAGTTGCTCTTGGTGAAATCACCTGAGATCTAACTTAAAAGATTTTAAGTTGTGACAGCAATTTTAATGATTATAATGTACTCTACAAACAATTATGCTAATAGGTCACTCAGGAAAGAGAACAGAATATAGAAAAAAGAGACTATCTGAGGTGTGTGAGAGTACAAGCTTGCATGTTGGAAGTTATCAGAAGGTAAAGATGAGTTCACAGCCCAATAACTGACAGGGCAAACAAGTGGATGGATAACAGTTTAGGGGAGGCTACTGCAAAGAAGGTGCTAAGCGAGATGTTGGGAGAAGATTTTCCATGGGTCTTTTTTGTTTCTGCACATCTTGCCAGCACTATAAAAAATTTCACGTTCCCTCAGCTGGTAGTTTCTTTCTTGGAATGCAGAAAACTGCTCAATGAAACTGAGGAAATTTGATAGAATTTGGGCCTGCCAGAAGTTAGTTTGCTAATTACTTGACAATTATAAGCCACAATAAGAAAGGTAGCTGTAAATATTCCTTAAAAAATAACTTTCTCAGAGTTTTATCTAGGACACATTTTGTTTAGTTGTGACAATGGGAAATAGGACTTACCAACAGGATACTTGGCTATTGAACGAGTGGTTGCATATTTGAGTGAAGGATGCTCGATAAGGTAAACATAGCAGGGTAATGGAGCTAAAGAAGCCTGAAAAGAATTAGAAACATATTTCTTATTATGTCAAGGCCATATGCTTCATTCTCTTTCCTGCTAGAGAGTCAATAATACCTTCAATATGTTTTACTACATTAATTAAGATTAGTAAGACAGCTTTATGAAACATACCCTAAAGTCCAGTGTTGTTATTATAGCTTTAAAAACATATAAATGAATTGCATAAGAAATTGAATTATACATAGATTTCTGGATAAAATGTACACTAAAATTCTCCAGAACCATGCATGGTCAAAGAATATGAAATAAATTTTTCCTCCTGAATGGATTTGGTTATTTTTGTTTTTATCACTGGTTATACTTACTATTTAGCTTAGTATTTTCTCTCTTAAAGAAGTCTGTTTCTACCCCCATGGTCTAGGTCTCTGCAGAGGTTGGGTAACCCCCCCAACCTCCACTTATCTGAATGAAAATTTGAGACAGGCCTCTCAGTTTTGATAATGTTAGCCATGTTGCTTCCGTGACCCTCAACCAAAGCAGTCAGCTCTCCTTCAATGAGCAACAAAGAAAGTGATCTCCTACCAGAACTACTATCTAGTTATTGTCAAAAACTCAAAGAAAACAAAAGTAATAATTAATCTTTACTATCTGCTAGGTATCAGGCTCAATGCTTTAAATACTTTACCTCATTTAAGGCTTTTAACAGCCATATGGGGTAAATGTTTATTATGTCAATTTTATAAAACGAGGAAAGCAAGGTTTGGGGAGTTGAGTAGCTTGTCCACAGTTAGTGAATGAGAAAGCAGGATTCGAACCCAGGTTCTCCTGGCTACATGGGTCAAACTCTTTCCACTGAATCATCTTAGCTCTCTGGAAGGAAAGATATCCATTATACAGAAGTAAATGTACAGATCATTATTTGTGTTTTTGCTTGGCTGTTCTTTTCTAGCAATTTTTCTCTAGTTATATGCACTGGATTGCTGAATTTATCTTGTAGATTTTGGGCCTTAAAATGACTAGCTATATGAAGTACTGAAAAATCAGATGTCCATTGGCATGTCTGAGTCAAATGGAGAGAAGGGCAGGACTAAAGAGAGCCAATCTTTTCATTATTGGTCTTTAGTCACATTAGGTGACTATTTCTTAGGCTTTCTGAAACTGAAATTCAACTACTTCAAGCCCACCATGTTAAATTTTGGTATTAATTTACTCATTTCCTCTCCTTTTTCTCCTGCCTGTCACCACTGCCTCTATTCTGGTGCTCATCTCACTCCCCCATTTCTCTTGGACCCTCCCTCCTGACCCTTTTCTGGTTGTTTTACATCTATAATTAACTTAAAAGTACAGGTCGTATGCTAACTTATAAATTAATAACATTGACATTACCTGAATATAATGAAACATCTGAATTAAAAAGTCATTCCTGGAATCTTCAAGAATAAGAGTGCACCCCATATTAGAAGTAGTGTTGTGAAGGTCAAAAATAATGTCATAGAAATCTTCATTATCTTTTGGGCCAAACAAATGATTTATTTCTTGAGCCCTCCTCACTTCATATGGCAAATCCTCTGACATTTTTTTGCTGTTATTAGCAGAAAGAAAAAGATTAACACCATCTGTGGCTAAGATTACATAAACATAGAATAAAAACACAGTATATAAGGAACCAGTTGCCAAACCTTTATTATGAAAAATCTGTGAGTGAAGTAGAAACTTATTTGAAAACTTTACAAATTAAAAATTACATTTTTTTCCTCCATTTGATTCTATGTAATGTTGCATTGGCATGCTTGCAAATAATAGTTCATTTATGTGGCTGGCCAAAGGAAGGACATTTCAAACAGAGTTTACCATTTGATTTCAACCTCAAATAAAACTAATCCATTAATTTAATCAACAGTTTCTTAGTGCATAGCTTATGTGCACTAAGCTATTATGAGGCTAGACAATCAAATGAACCAATTTTTTTTTTTGCCCTCTAGCTAATGCTAGTGTACAAAATAGCCAAAGTTAGATAATGCTCAGTTATCTAATTAGGGATTCTTAATTGAGGTCCAGGAACCCCAGGGACAAGTTTTACAGACAAGTCTGTAAACCCTGAAAAAAATGAAAAATTTTACAGGTATATATATATATATATATATATATATATATATATATATATATATATTCCCCACTGGGATAAGGGTTAATAATTTTTATTGAATTCTCAAATGAGCCTCTACCTGTCCCCTCTCCCATTCCAGCAATAGTTAGGGTACATTGTTGTTTTTTTTATACATGGTGACGATTTAAATTTATTTTTTTATCATTACACGTCTATATTTTCATCTATGTAGTTCTATTTCCTGACTCTTTTTGCAAGAATCTTCAAGAGACTTACAGTTTGCACCTGGGTAATTTCTGTCTGGGATGCAATCAAGAAGGTGGAGCAGCCATTTGTTTGACTAGGAAGCAAAAGCTATGAGGACACAAGCTGCATGTTAAGGATGGTGCAGTGGGGAGAGAGAAGGAATCTGTGGCATTGATGACATTATCGAGCCACTATACCCCTGAACCTACTATTTGTGAAAAAGAAACCCTTATTTGTTAAGCCACTGTTTTCAGTTTCTATTATATGGACAAAACATAGTTCCTAATTGATACACATGTGTTTTAAAAGTTAATTCATGAAACAACTCCATGAGGTCCTCCCATCCCCATTTGATTTGCTTCTAATTCTCCCTCATATGAGTAAACCATTAGGCATCCAGTTTCTCAGAGTCAAGGCTTGAAGTCTTAAAAGATAATGGACACTTTGAGTTTTGATGCCTGGGAGTCCAGATCCCAAAGAAAAGCCCCAAGGGTGGAGCTGAAAAAATAAGCAGTGGCAAGATCCTAAAGGACACATCCGCAATACTAAGTTACTTAAATCTATTGTGGATAGGAGATTTTTGCAGAATTTTCAGCAGGGGAGAGACGTGGTTAGATTTCTGCGTTAGGATGATCCCCATGGCTGCCACCATACAGAGAATCGATGGCAGGAATGACGGGAGTAAGGCTGGATGCAGAAAGATTCTTCAGGAGGCTACTCCAGCTGTCCAAAGAAGAAACAAACTAACGGAGTGAAAATGGAGAGGAAGACTGGATTTGCAAAATACTTGCAATGATTCAATACTTGAATTGGGAAGACTTAGTGACTCACTAGATGTGGGAGATGAGGACCGAGGAAGGTTCTAAGATGATTTTCATAGGGGATTTGGTGGGTAACAGTGCCACCAATGAGATGGGGAATACAGGAGAAGGAGCTAACAGTGAGGGCAGGAGAAGGTAATTAATCTTGTAAGTTTCCATAACCATCCTGAGAGAGAACTGGTTAGCCTCTGAATAGTGTTAAATGTGAGAAACAGAATGTCAACTTAATTTAAAAGATTGCTCTCTTTGAAATGCATACTACTGAGTAGTCATAATAAGAAAACTCACCCTAATCCATTTCAGAGTTGTTTGGGACATTAACATGTCAACGAAAAGAGTTATTCTTCAACAAGTTCTTACTTGTAATATGGGTTAGTTAATAGCTATTGTAGGTGAATAGACAAACTTTGTGTTGACATAACCTCAGTCATTGAAGATAAAGCATTTCTGAAATTAAAATGTATGCTAGTAAAAATATGATTTGATACACAAAGTATGACTGATGTATAATTGCCCTAGAAAAAAAATCTATTCCATAAAGTGAGGCATATTTGTGCTAAAAGTAGTAGCCATCTTTTGATCTGTGGTGAGCTTAAATTTAAGTAGCTCTCTAAACTCAAATTAGAGTTTATTAGAAAATGAGTACATAAAACGGTGCTGTTTGCTATTCCTGTGCCTGTCTTAAATCTTAGCTAATAGTCTGCCAACTCCTTGAGGATAGAAACTGTTTTTGTATACAATGTTGTACTCCCACAGTACCTGGCACAGTGCCTGGTGCAGGGTAGGTGTTTAACAATATTTTTAGATAAATGAATGAAAGAAGTGGTAAAAAGAAAATACTTAGAGGCTTATATATCTATAATAGTAATTATAATGATGTAAATGTAATGATATAAAACAGAGGCAAAAATAATTCATAAGAACATATCTAGACTGTTATGGTTGCACACTTTCATTAAACAAATATTAATCAAAACATTACACTTTTCTTAACTAGAACTTTATGCACTACAATAAACATAGTTGCATAAAAACATAGTAGCGAATCACCTAGAAAGCTAACAAAAAATGTACCCGAGTACAGTGGCCAAACACTAATTTAATGCAAAAGACTGTTAAATTTGTTTCTTTAGCCATATGATTAAAAAATAAAAACCTTTGTTATTATTGTCTAACCTCTATAGAATATATTTAAGAAGAAAATCAGTTAAGAACAGTTTGATGCTTAAAAATGTTTATAAAAGAGCATAAGAATGCCCAGTTTAGAGAACTAAGTGATTCGTAATGGAGTGTGATTAAAAGTGAAAGTGATATTATTTACAATAGCGACTATATGTATGGACATGAATAACATATACATTTCCATATTTACATGTTCTCTCCCATACATATTACTTTACACACACACACACACACACACACCCCCAAATATAGTCTTACCCAAGATTTTCAGGGTCAAAAACTCGATTCAGGTCACAGTCAATATATCTGGTACACTTCTTCACTGCCCTTGGGTTGGTGATAAATGGTTTCACCTCTATCCCTGTTCTCTGAATCTCAGCGCCATTCTCCAGCCAGTGTTTAACTAGAAATACTCCTGTTAGCTCATTTCCATGAGTTCCTCCAAAGATAGCAACCTTTTTAATAGGGTCTTCAAAAATGTGACAAGACATCATTTTATCTAGTAGCTTTATCTATGTCTGCAATTCAGAAGAGAGGACAGCAAACAAAACTTAATTTCTTAAGAAAAGTTTAGAAATTAAATCTAAATGAGAGTTTAACCAAAGCACAAAGTGCAGAGTTCTCTTGAGTGGAGTATATTTTAATTTTCTGTTACAAGTTCTGAGCCCTGTTTATTATAGGGACACTCCCTTCTTTAGCCCTGCCTTTTACCATATTTGGATTAAAATATGCAGACATCAACTAGAGTTACAGCTGTTTACTTGAACTTCTAACTCCCTCAAATGGTTGGTAGATCTAAATGCAATCATAAATTAGCATTTCATACTAATGTAAAAATTGTTTTCTCTTCAGCTAGATGTCACCTAATGGTGCTTTCATGGCTGTTTGCAGTAATAAAAAACAGTTTATACTTTTCTAATCCTGAAAAATAAAAAAATTAAGTGGCTCATAATATGCATGTTATTATTCAATATTTATATTTCTACTTGCATTTAAAAACATTTCTTCTCTGAAATAAGTTCAGGTACTTTTCATCAGCTGAGGGCATTTGAATCTCATCTCTAGAAACAGCCAAAGGCAGATCCTCAGAGACCCCTGGAATCCCATCCTTTCTTTATCCTTTTTTTTTTTTCTTTTTTGTCATCAGAGACATAAGAACCAAATCAATGATAACTGGGACTTAAAAAGCTCTTTGCAGTATGCTTTAATTTCTTTCTCATGAAGTTTTTGATAATTCTGTATCAACTTCCTTAGGAGTCTTTCTCCCTTTTTTGCCTCAATACTAAAGAAAAAGCAACTGTTAGTAATTTTCAAGTTTTCGTAATGCCTGAAAATGCCATGGGGCATGATATATATATATATATATATACTAACCAGATAATATGAGTTTATGTAGACACAGTAAGCCTAATTTTCTGGCAGCAGAGACTCTCCACTGTAATTTGTTACTCAAAAGGGGGTCTTGTTAGGGGAAACTATCCAGAATACTAAAGTGGTTATATTCCTTTGGTGAAATGATTCTGAACCAAATCCAATTATATTTCATACTCAGTCATCTAGAAAGTCAAACATGTTTGTATTTGATTTTCAAATACTAGTAATTTCAAACTAGTAATGCCAGATTGTTTGATAGAGGTACAAGAAGAGTGAGTACTTCATTGCAACTGCAGAGTAGTGCAATCTATATTGTTTTTCTGAATATGTTATCTCAGTTTATTCATATATCCACTTTATAAGATAGGATGTGTTAGGTATTGACATCCCCATTGCAGAGGTAAAGGAAAGAGAGGTTAATTCACTTGCAGTTTCCTCAGCTACCAGGAGAAAACTAGGCCTTGGACCCAGCTGTCCAGATTTTAATACCAGTATTTTTCACAGAACAATAGGGTGCTTCCTGTTATTTTTAGCTTTCCCCAAAGTTCTAATTTGCTCCTTTGGAATTCATATGAACAGTCACTACAGTGTGCTCAGGAAAAAACAAGCATACAAATAAAATACAGGATGTAAATATAAAATGTGAATACTTCAAAACATTTAATACACCAATTCCTATGTTCTTCCTTTAAAAGATTATCATGCAGAAATAGAGAAAGCAAAATAATAAAATCTATATTTACACATTAAAATGACTAACCTAAGAAAAAGCCCCATGTAGCCTTTGATTTTCTACCCACATCAATGTACACTGAACACTACACTGTAGAGATGGTGAAAACAAGCATAAATGCAAACAGATGATAGTTCTATTGTTTAGTTCCTTTGGTTTTAAGAGCAGTAAATTATTAACACTTGATTATGGTTTTTTTTTTTTCTGCTGATTTGTGGTTAATTTTGTCCTTTGCCCCGGTCTTTCTGGAAATGCTGCTTCAGCTATTTACTCATAGCTGGCACAAATGACTTGTATTTTGAAGCTTGTTTTGTGGAATTTTAACAGATCAGCACTTTGAAGCACATTTAACATTCACAAGCAAAGTTTCTGTTACATGAGAAATGAACAAGTTTTTTTAGAGTTACTGAATTCTAGTAATTCTCTCCCATACGTACCTTGTTTATTGTGCACAGAGATTGTCTTCTGTGGAAAGCTTTATTAGAAAAAAGGAGAGCATTTCCTTAGCACTAGAGCAACAGCAGCTTTTCATACTCTTATACCAAGTTAACTTCCAAAAGACTTTTAACTCCCTGTTTCCCAATGCACATTAAAATTTTGAGCCCCACAAAAACTACACTTTTTATTAGTATAGTTATTTTTTTTAGTATAGTTATTTTTTGAAAGTTCAAAAAACTAATAGTACAAAAGTGAACCCTTTCTAGTTGTCAAGATCTCACTATTAGGTTGAATATTTATTTTATTTTATTTATTTATTTATTTATTTATTTATTTATTTATTTTTGAGGGCAGTGTCACTGGCCCTTATATGTGGGATCCGAACCGGGGCTGCTGGTGTCCCAAGCCAGTTCCCAACCGCCGCACCACTCGGCCGGCCCTAGGTTGAATATTTAATGTTTTGAAGTATTTAAAAGAATAAGGCTAATAACTTCCCCCACTACAAATGTTTTGTGGGGATAGTGGTACCTGATTTATTGGTAAAATAATGTAGTTTATTTTTTTTTAAAAGAGGGAGAGTAGAATTTTTATAGTCATGGCTGTCCAATGCGAGCAATTTTGTGGGAGACAAATTTAAGGTGGGATTGTTTCCAAAGTGGTATAATTGGGAGATAAGGAGAGTCTTCTCTCTATTATATATAAGGTGTCTCATACATAACGTGGTGGCCCAGCAGTCATGTAATGCAACTATTCTCACTATTTTAATTTTCTTCTTCCCCTTGGCCCTATTGCTGTCATCATCTTGACCAACTTTCTAGGTGGAACTAAAAATGAAATGATAACCAGAACAAGAGAGGGATAGAATAGATACATTTATCAACTGCTAGCAAAAATTCCATGTTCCTCATATATGTATTCCTCACAGATGCAGCACAGGGTGTTGTTCATAGTAGATTTATAGTTTTCTTTTTAATGAGAAATCTATTGGGGGGGGCAGGGATTGTGTATATATAAATGTATGTATATGTATCAGGTCAAAAGTGGTTTTCCTGAAGCTTCTACTCATTAATTTTTTAAGTCTCCTCTCTGGAACCATGATGAATAACAAGTCTTTTCAGACATTTTGACTGACGTCTTCTCTTTTCCAAATTAAATGAAGACCTTACTTCTTGAAGCTTATTCCTAAGTTTGGCATTCAAGGTCCCATATTATCTGGTCTCTGTCTACCTCTAATCCTAACACTCTCCTTTATTTGGCCTGATCTTCAAAGAAACTACTATTATGTTTCCTGGCTGCATAGTCCTAGGCCTTTACTAACAACTTTCCCTACACCTCTGCATCCTCTGCACGTTTTCCCTTCACCTATTCCCGCCTTCCGATGGTCAGAAGGCCTGGTAACACAGAACGATCTTTGAACCTAGACAGAACTAGAATTACTAACCCTGGCCTGTAGTAAGGACGCAATAAATGGCAGCTATTAAATAAGGGCTAACATTTATCAAGCATTTATTGTGTGCCCGTACTGTTCATTTTCTCTTTTAATACTTTTAGGAGAATTAAGTAAATATGGTATCCCTTTCACTGAGGAGGGAAATGTAGATCTAGAAGGGATACATCCCTTGCCTAAGATCAGCGAGCTAAGCAGCAGCGATCTGGGGGCCAGAGCTCGGAGTCACTGCACCACTGTGTTTCCTCTGTGGTCCCAGGTCCCGGAGCTCCATGTGCCCTTCCCCTCCCCTGAGCTTCCACAGCACTGGCCCTGCCTGACTGATTCCTCTCTACCTTGCAGGGCTGTCATCTACCCCAGGCCTCGCTCTCCCACCAGCCTCCTGATGAATCTGACTTGGAGACTCCGCCAAGCATGACCCTGGGACCTGGTTTGGCGGCCGATGGCCTTTGAGTCGTTTCCTTTTAGGCACATGCCGGGTTCCCACCAGCATTTTACAGACGGATGAAATGAATGCGGGACGTGGGCAGAGGGCTGGGCACGATTTTCTGACGAAGCCGGGGCAGAGACCGCTGGGCGGATCCGACCCTGCCTCATCAGTAACGAGTGTCTGAAAAAGTCACGACGCATTTTTGCAACGGAACACATAGAAAAACTACACGATGCCTTCTCTGACAACCCGACAGAACAGGTTCTTCCTTCTGTGGGCCAAACTCTAAGAGGGAGAGCCATCCCGTGCCTTCTATCTCACTCAGAATGCTAACATGATTGTTCCTGGGAAAGGGGATGTGTGTTTCCGGGGTTTTTTTTTTACGTCAACAGAAAGGACGACAGCATTGCGCACGTGCCCCACGGCGTGCGCTCTGCGCCTGCGCGGGATGGGGGAGGGGGTAGGTTCCAGGCGCGCGCCGTGCGCAGGTTCCGGGTGCGCGTGCGCACGCACGCGTCAGCTTCCCGCGCTTTTTCAGAGGCGGCGAGGCCTGTGGTAGTTGACTCGGCCGTCTCCACGGCAGTTGACGGAAACGAGGGAACCTGAGGGAAGAAGTTGCCTGTTATGTTGGTAAGAAGGCCAAGACGGGGAAGACGGTGTTTTCGCGAGTTTCTAAACTGCCTCCGTTCCCTGGGTGAGGAGAAGTTTGGAAGAGAGAGTGAGCCCTGACAGGAACCTCCCTCCCCGGCAACGAGGGGCCGCCATAAGCCCCCCGGGCCTCGGTCTGAGGCAGTGGTCTTG
This sequence comes from Aselliscus stoliczkanus, assembly GCA_033961575.1. Taxonomy (NCBI): domain Eukaryota; kingdom Metazoa; phylum Chordata; class Mammalia; order Chiroptera; family Hipposideridae; genus Aselliscus; species Aselliscus stoliczkanus. The sequence continues at coordinate 12,278,893 of CM066739.1, forward strand.
GGGGCCCTGGGCGTTCCGGCGTGTTGGCCGATTGAGCAAAAATGTGGCTCTTTGATGCCGCCTACCCCAGTAATGCGATTCAGATCCAGTTGGAAGCTGGGAGGGGGGATGTGGCTCAGTCCCCGCCACAGGGTCAGAGGCCCGGAGGGAGGATGTGCCGCCTTTGATTTCATTCGCGTGATAACGCAGAGACCCAATCGTCCCTGTTCGTCCCCTGCGGGTTTCGGATGTGAGCTGTGTTGGTATTTCTAGGCTGAGAAAAGGTCACATAGCCTCTATTTTGGTTCCTAGAACGGCATCGAAAATGTTTTCTAAGGGCCGGCCGAGTGGCGCAGTGGTTAAGCGCTGGCTTGGGACGCCAGCGGCCCCGGTTCGGTCCCACATATGAGGGCCAGTGACACTGCCCTCAAAAGAATAAAAATAAATAAATTAAATTTAAAAAATAAAAATAAAAAAAATGTTTGGGGCCGGCCGAGTGGCGCAGTGGTTAAGCGCTGGCTTGGGACACCAGCGGCCCCTGTTCGAGTCCCACATGTGAGGGCCAGTGACACTGCGCTCAAAACAAACAAACAAACAAAAACAAACAAAAAAACAAAACTAAACTAAAAAAGAAAATGTCTTCTTAAGGGCCTACTAGGTCCAGCTTCAATCCCAAGATGCGGACCCACAGCAGAGACGTTTATTGCTCTTACGTGTCCCAAGTTTTATTTCTATAAACGATATTTGGAAATTAATAATTTACCCCACTAGGATTTGCGTTGTTACTTTCATGTCTACCGGCCTCATTGGGGAGTGAAGGTGGGGGCAGAACTCATCTTACTTAGGTTTGTATCTTGCCTTTTCACACAATAGGGAAGCGTTTATTGTCGTGTACATTGGGATTAAAATAGTATTAGGAGGCTAACTGTAGAAAAAAATGACGGCAGAAATTTTGTAAAAGAAAAAAAAAATCAAACTTGCTTCACTCACGGACGTTATAGAAACTGAGTGGAAATTTATTTCAGTTACTCTGGATACTAAGCGAGGCCTTCATCTTTGGTGTTATATAATCCAGGGATCTCAAACTAAAGGCCAAAACAGATGAGCTGCCCAGTGTGTTAAAGTGAGACACAGCATAGTTTCACATGGTTGGTTGAATTGTGTATGTTTATTCTCTGGCCTTGTAAGCATATACGTTTGCCATTGTTTTAGTCCATCTTTCTCTGTATAAATCTGGTTCAGAGTTATTCTCCTGTGGGTCATTAGTTCTGAAACAAATGGCATGGATTGTGTGAAATCCCGCATATGTTGAGGAAGCAAGGTTATAATCACCCCAGGCCTGACGTATTTCAAACAGAGTTGGAAAAAATGGCTTATGTTGTAAATTCTTACTCAGAAAGCAAAAGACTCCGTAAAATGTTTACATTATCAGGCTTGAAACCATCATTTTAAACCTCAGTTTCAGTCATTACTAAGTTAAAAATTTGATGTTGTTGCTGATACAATATAAGTTACAAATTTCTTTCTTTGAAGGTTTAGACAAATAACTTCATTTGGAGTGCTAAAGAACAAGTTGAAGACTTTGATATTGAAGGAAATGAAGAGAAACCTAAATGAAAATTCAACTCGAAGTACAGCAGGTATTGAACTTTTATTTTTAAATTTTCTATATTTTGTATATATCATGTGAAGCTTGTATAATTTATAGATTAAACATTTTGAAAGGAACTTTGAAAAAGATTGAACGGGGTGGGGCCGGCGCTGTGGTTGGGCGCTGGCTTGGGATGCTAGCGGTCCCGGTTCGGATCCCACGTATGAGGGCTAGTGATACTGCCCTCCACAGCTAACAACAGCTCCACCTGGAGCTGGGCTGTGTGAGCCCCAGAGAAGGTGTAGGTGGCAGCCCCTGCAGCAGTGGGCTGCCATAAGCCACAATGAGTGGCTGGCAGCCAGAGTCCAGTGTGAGCTGCCAATCGCCGCGGTGAGCGACCATCCAGAGGCCGGCGCCCGATCTGCCTCATCCGGGAAGAGCGCAATGATGATACCAACATGGGCCAGTGAAGCAACGTCCTCCGCAACTAGACTGAAGAACAAAAAGACAGCAACTTGTCTGTTCGCCTTCCCTGGTTCCCCAATGCTGTTCCCCTCCCCCAATTCCCCAATAAAATCTTAAAAAAAAATAAATCTTAAGATCTCAAGAAAAAAAATTTAAAAAAAAAGATTGAACATATGGTATAGCCTCTTTACTTTTTAGGTCCACGGAAATAAAATAACTTACTCAAGGCGAAATATTTAGTGGCAGAAGTGGGAGTAAAATCAAACTTTTCTGGATTTACTCTAGTGTTCTTTTTACAAACTCTATGTGCTCGAGTTGTTCTGTGCTTTTAGGCTGAAACCAAAGAAATAGGTTTGTTTATCATTTGTGTAATATTTGTGACTTATTTGAAGTATTTCCAGGAGAACTTTTGTCTTCCAAACAGCTTTCCCTACCATTTCTGCTTCCCCAATTTACTAGTTAGAGAACAAGAATGAAGAAAACCAGGGTAATCATGATAATGCACAATAAAGATAGTAATAGCTGTTATTTTTGGTGGATGTACTGTATTTTAGACATTTAATTATATGTAGTGATTTACTTAATGATTACATCAACCCCCTGAGCGAGGCATTATTATCATCATCCTTCTTTGCCAGATGAGGTACTTACGAAGTTAAATAAGTAACTTACGAAGTTTCAGAACCAGGATTTGAACGTAGGAATCTGGCTTCCATGCTCTTAATCATTCAATTATCTTGCCTCTCAGTATATGCCATACTGGCACAATGAGTTTAAGGAGATTGCCCAAGTTTATACTTGGGGTTGTGTGTAATTCAAGCCTACTTGGAAGTTGTAATTCAAACCCAGGGAGGTCTTACTCCAGAACCCACATCATTTTCCCAGCCTTTCCCATCCAGACAGTTATCACAAAGTCTATATTCTCCTGTAGTACAAGTTTTGGTGGACCATCTAGAGTGTGGTATAGTGGCAAGATATCTGAACTGAGAAATAGAAAGCTTGTGTCCTATCTAGGTCCTTCCACTGTGGCAATGTGCAAGCTTTTAGGACCTCTTTTTCTTCTGAGAACCCTTCTAGTTCTACTGTTTATACATCGTGACTTTTGGCTTGACTTGAGATCCCAGGTTTCTTATCTGAAGGGTCTGGAAATAGTATTGATTCTCATTTGGATTGGACATTGTCACTACGACATTTTCAAAATGTTCCACAAAAAATATGCATTACAGACAACCTGGAATACTTTTTAAAATTATAGAATTTTGGCTTCCAAACCAAATCTATTAAAATAAAATCCATGGGAGTGGGGCATTGGAACTAGCATGTTAACCACAATTCCAGATAAATCTTAGTCAAACTAAAGTTTGAGAACCATGGCCCTAAAGGGTGTGCTACCATACTCCAAAGAATGGTTATGGTTTTGGAAAGCAGGGATCAAAGCCTGGTTCTCCCTCACCTCTTTTGCACTTGAAGGATCCCCTCTCTTATTGATGTGATAATAGGCAAGCAGAGGGAGGAGACAAGGAAAACAAAAAGTGAAGATTTGCAAAGGGTTGAGGGATGAGGGAGGAGATGAGAATTACTTCTAAACAAGAAAAATTAAGGCAGTGTTAACGTAGAACAAAGAAGGAGTTTTTAGAGAAACAAATGAGGCTATTCAGTATTTTATAAAGAATGTAAAAAATCAATGCAAAGGTATAGCAATGTGTTTATAGTAAATATAAAATTAACAAATAGAAGAGACAAATTCAAATTGTGCATTATTATGTCCTAGTAATTATTCTATAACTAGATCTATTTTCCTATTATGTCCTAATTTATTAGTATGTTCAATTTAGGCTGTTTGCCTGTACCATTGTTCAATCAGAAAAAGAGGAATAGACAACCATTAACTTCCAATCCACTTCAAAATGATCCAGGTATAAGTACTGCTTCTGACAGTTATGATTTCTCTCCTCTACCAACAGGTAAGAAAATAAGGTGAAAACTTTCTGAAAATAAGAACTAGGATTATAGAAAATTACCATTTCTATTTTATTATATTGGAAATACAAAGTTTATATTTTTATTGTTTCCACAATCCAATATAGGGATTACTTGTCTCTTTCTGAACATTCCAGCACAGTAGTTTGAGTTTCCTTGTTTACAAGGGCGAATTAGCATTTAAATGGAGTATCTTAGATCTGGAGCCTTTGTTCTAACGAACTAATAACCTACATAGCAAAGAATTTTCTTTTCAAAACACATGAGGATATTGTGACTTAGACATTTGGTGCGAAAGAATGGGGAAACTCACTTTGCCTTAGGAATAGGGATAAGTGTGCATGAGAACACCAGAAAAATGGAAAAAAAGAGACCTTAGCAAGGGTGGAAGCCCAAGAATTTCTAGTGCTTGGCCTTAGTCTTTTTTTTTCTTTTCTTATAACATTTTTGCCTTTCTTCATTTGTTGGCTCTTTACTCTCTTATCCAGTTGGCTTTCTTATCGTTTCAACTAGCATATGAACTAAATTGCCCTTGCTGAGAGTTAGCATAACCTTTTAGTTCTAGACCTCAGAGCCCATCATTGACTGCCCTCTATATCTCTTGATCCAAATTTTAGAGACAGGGAGCCGCTGGTTTGGCTCATATTATTAAGAGGTCACTAGAATACTGATTTAGCTTTATGTTTAGGCCTCTCATCTCTGAAACAATTAGCTGGTGGTGGGTGCTGGGAGGTCTTAACTTTATACTTCTCTCCAGAAGAAGGCATGGACAGGCTTACATTTTGAAATATTCTTGATACATGCTGGTTATATACTTTTACATTTTGGGGGGCACACTTAAAAAATCTTTATTAGGATTTTATACATCTAGAATTTTAAAATCAATCTCTCTCTCTCAATACTTGTATTGTTAATTTCACCCAGTGTGAAACAAGGACCTTAATCTATTTCAAAATCTATAATTATTTTGTTTTCTTCCACATTTGAAGTAAGAATTTTATATTATTCCCACTTTTATGGATTAAAAACTTACATGGATATACATAAGTGGGTGTTTACTGGCCATCCTCCATCATTTAAAAATTCTCCACCATTTAAAATATTTTTATAAATAGTATGAATGTTGACCTTGAAAAATAACAACAATTTGAGCTGCTCCATAGGGAAATGCACATCCTATTGAAGTACTCTGAATTCTGCAAGCTCTGACTAGGATTAGCATCTGTTAGAGATATAATAAGATTCTTATATTAGGTAAGAAGAGAGAGGACTAGATCAATGTTTTTCAAAGTTTTGTCTTGATCTATTAGGCTTGGAAACAACCAATCTTTTAAAAAAGAACTAGAAGAGAATAAAGTAGAGTATAAAGTAGAATAGAAAATATCAGAGGGTATCACACATAGTAAGGATAAGAAATGATGGTGAAATTTTGTTCTTTCTCCTCCCTCTCTCATACACACGTGCACACCACACCTATATATATTCTGGGTTATGATATATTTCTTGCAGTCGGTTGGGATCAAAAAAGTTTAAGAATCATTGATTACACTGAATTCATGTTACAGAGTACAAGGTGCTATACTAGGATTAACTGTGGAAAAGATACTATTACCTTTGCTTAAAATACAATGGGGAATAAAGACTTCTATAAAAATTAATAAGGCAGGCTGTGAGAAATTCCAATAAAGTGCTGTTGAAGAACAAGTCCACATCTTTAAGTTTTTCTTCAAGCTTTCAACCTCCAAATTAAATAAGTTTGAGATAATTATTATTTTTTTTAAATGTTACCTGTTTTACTTTTTTTTCTCCATTACTTATGTCTTTTGAGATTCGGCTTGGAAAGTGATGAATCCAGAGTTGCCTCCTTTCACGAAAACAATGAACACAGGGTAATTGGAAAAATATACATCAATGAATGCATGTCTGTTACTGACTGATGTTATCCTTCTATGTATATTTTATATTTCTCAATTTGGAAAATTTTAATATTTAATAATAAGATATGTTTTCTCAAAAGGCAAATACAACATTCAGTTTCTCATCCCCTGAGAAGTCAAGATTCTGTGTCTAAGTCTATTCAATCAAATACTGAAAGAAGCAAGAGTGGGTGGAGGTGAGTCTACTTAAGATTTCTCTTTCTTCTATTCCTTCTTCTCCTTTCCCACTCTTCTTCTTCTCCCTTCCCTTCTCCTCTTCTCTTCCTTCTTTCTTAGAATTACATTTAGAAAATTTCTGTACTTAATGACTATAGCAGTATTAGCTACATTTTATAAAAGGAGTTAAGAATACTTTAAAAATAGGTAAATTGTGACAGTGATTGTTTTCAAAGAATTCCTTGTTTTATAATGAATTTTCTGCCAATATTTATCAACATGAATTTAAGATTTTGCTATGGATCGTTAATGGTCTAATTGACAATAGGTGCAGAGTCAGGAATAGCTGTATCTTAATATTGGATATATTTAGAAATTGGAAACCAAATAGAATGCTCAATTTTACCCTAGTAAGACAGTCTGCTTCCAGGTAAATAGAACAGAATAATAAAGATGGAGACTGAAATGCGTATGCATAGAAGAGGACCATCAAGGAAGATGGTGAGGGTAGTTCTGAGTCATTGCCATGAGGATCTAAGTTTAATGCCTAAATATTATGAAAAAATGGATAGAAAAACAACATGGATTATTTTTTAGGTTGGATTTTAGTAATCTTGGGTAAGTGGCAACTAGTGAAGGAAATAATTTGGGGAACAAAGGATTGGAAAAACAGTACCAAACATATATATCAGTCACTATTTAATGCCTCCATATCTTGTTTTAATAATCCTTACAATAACTCTGTGAAGTTAATATTACCTTCACTTCTTTTTTTTTTTTTTTTTGAGAGCAGTGTCACTGGCCCTCATATGTGGGACCTGAACTGGGGCCGCTGGCTTCCCAAGCCAGCGCTTAACCACTGCGCCACTTGGCTGGCCCAACCTTCACTTTTAAGATACTGTATTTTTTTAATAAACTTTTAATAAAATGGTTAATAAATACATCAAAACAATATTTTTATTTTTAAAAACTGAATTTTGATTTTATTACTCATGCTAGTTTCCTTAGTTATTATCTTCAGGGCTTGAAACTAGGCCTCTTCATAGTTTGAGATGGTCCTTGGAGGCATAGTTCCAACTGCAAGTGCTAAGGAGAAAGTCTGTTCTGATAGGCATTAGAAAGTTAGGAAACAGATTATAATCTAGAGAGGCACCCAGTATTTGATATTCTAATTTGAAATAATAGATGATCTGTCAGACAGTTGGAATATAACAAGAAATCCAAGAACAGAAAACATTGAAAACCTAAGTAGGCAAGGCAGTTAGTAATCTGCTGAAGCTCTTTTTTTTTTTTTTTTTAAAGATTTTATTGGGGAATTGGGGGAAGGGGAACAGCCAAGTTGTTGTCCTTCAGTCTTAGTTGTGGAGGGTGCAGCTAGCTCAGCTCCCAAGTCCAGTCTCCATCCAGCAGCCCGGCAGCAGATCACGGTCATTCAGTGCAAGGTGCTGTGTTTAATCTTATTTGTAGGTGGGTGTAGGCCACCATCCTATGTGGGAGTGAACTGGCAACGTTGTTGTTAGGAGCATGTGCTCTCACCAGCTGAGTCATCCTGCCATCTGTTGGCAGCTCAGCTCGGGCATAGCTCACTGGCCTATATGGGAATCTAACCAGTGACCCTGTTGCTCAGAGCTCGTGCTCTTAACCAGCTGAACCACTGGCCGGCACCTGCTGAAGATCTTTTTTTTTAAAAAAGATTTCATTGGGGATTTAGGGGAGGGGAACTGCGGTGAAGATCTTTTAATTGGTTCTATGCTTAGGTTCAGAATCTAGGCTTTACCTTCACATCCATCTGCCCCCAACAACAACCTGTTCCTAGGGAATTCATTGAAATCTGGACCCTATCTTTGTCCCCAAGGAAAAAGATCTGAGGGACACACTGCTCCTTGCCTTGCGAGCAGCCACTACAACTTAGGCCTCTTGATCTGGTTGGGATGTTGTGAACCTGGCTGAGCTGGATTGGTTGCTGAAGCAGCACTGTGTGGGCATACCCATTAAGGTCAAAGGACCATAGTTCTCTCAGGGCTTGTCCAGCCTAGGAACACCTCCTGACCAAAAATGTTGGTGGAGGTTGCAGATGTGCTATTACCAATAAGGAGCTGTGAAGCTGAAAGAAACTTTTCTAAACTATGAATAATAGAATAAATTTCCACAGCCATGAGAGAGGAAAGATGAAATTGTTTCTATTGAAAATAAAATTGCTGTCTATGTTTATTCTTTTGATTTAAAACCACTGACAAGCCATTAGTTTAACTTCTTAAAATTTTACTTTTAGAAAATTTAAACGTAAATTTGTAAAGAAATAAGCAAAAGTTTTCAAAATCTTACCACTCAGAGACAACCACTGTTATACACGTATGAAGGCTTGTATAGTTTAAAAATATACTTTAATAGCATGGACTCTGAGTTGGGAGCTAAGGTTCTCTAGGTTCTGGATTGCTAGATGACTTTGGAAAAGTTATTTCCTTCCTAAGTCTCAGTTACCTCACCTGTAGGGTTGTTGTGACGATGTATTTAGAATTTCTAACTAGTTAGTAGTTATTACAAAGTACAATAGTTTATAAACCACAAATTACTACTTAAGTGTAAGTTTTCATTTTCTTTTAATTAAGACAAAGTATATAGAAACAAAAACTAATACTAATTTTTATAAAAACTATTACAGCTATGGAGATAGAAACAAAAATACCAGCTTGAACACTTGGAATAGAAATGAATTTAGGCCTCAATTCAAAAGAACAAATCTAGTGGCAAATGATGAAACAAATTCTTGTCCAAGTATGAGTTTTGGAGCTCAACAACAGAAACAATTAAGAATATCTGAACCTCCTAACTTATCTCACCAAAGAGAAGCTGAAGTTCTCAGACAAACACATTCCTTAAAAGCATCTGGTTCCACAATGAGAAGTCTAAACAAAAACAGTGCATTACAGGGATTTAAGCCCTATTTCCAACAAAATCAACCTAAGAAAAAAATGTTGACTAATATTCCAGAAGAAAACACTCTCAAGGTAAACTTTTAAATATGAATTATTTACATTTTTGTATTTACATTTTAGTAATATGAAATAAGTATGTATTTAGAAAATTACAGAGATAAAAGTATTTGAAATCAATCCTATGGTATGTATTACTTGATCAGCGCAAATATCCAGTTCCATTGGTGTGAGTGAATGTTGGTTTCCAAAATATTTTCTAAGAGATTGTGAATGGCTGCTCCTTTTCATAGTTGCTTTTAGAGTATCCTTCTGGGTTCTGAATTTCACTGTTTACTAATTATTGAGATGATGTCAGTGTATCCAGTGGTTGCAGAAATTCTCCAACCTCTTCATATGTCAGTCTAAGTTTTTTTGTAACAAGGTTCAGCAAACTTTCTGTAAAGGGCAAGATAGTAAATATTTTTGGCTTTATGGGCCATATTGTCTCCCTTGTAACTATACTACTCCCCCCTGTCATTGTAGCTTAAAAGCAGCCACACTCACACATAAATGGGTGAGTGTGGCGTGTTCCGATAAAAGTTAAAAAAACAGACAGCAGAGTGTATATCATGATTAGAGAATTGGGAAGAGTCTGAAATGGCAAGTGCATTGGTGAATTAGTAGAATATGGAATATAAGGCTAGAAAAGTAAAATAAAACCGGACTATAGAGCAGAGGTAAGCAAATTATGACCTGGAATCCCTTAGCTGACTTCTGTTAGGGCTTAGCCAGTGGGATTCACTGGCTGGAGGGTGGGGGAGAAGTTGGGTTTTCCTATTCTCTCCCTCCTTAAATGTTGTGTTTTAGGCAATAGCTGTGTCCCTGCATCATATAGCCCCTCCAGAGTCCAGCTTTAACAGGTTTGGTAATTTTATTTCTTCCCTTTGTCCTTTCAGTCTAGGGATGATAGAAGTTTCTTATTGTTGTTAGTCTTTTGAGTGCTTAAGTACCTTGTGTTTGTTCTGCCTGTATGCCTGTAAGCAGTCTTTTTTAATGAGCCATCTAGGGTAAATTCTTGTTTGTTTGTTTGTTTGTTTGTCTTTTGCTGGAAATATGACTAATATAGCAACTTATTTAATAATCCCTGCCTTTTTTAACTTTTTAACCTGTTTTTTTTCATGCATAGCATATATCAATTTCTGACATTCTATTATATATTGTTTATTTTCTGAATTCCTCATTGGGCAGCAAAATCTATGAGGGTAGATTGTTGTCTGTTCACTGTTATTTCTTCATTAGCTATATTTGACATTTAGTAGGTGCAGTAAGAACTTTTGAAATGAATGAATGAATGTGTCTGACTTCCATCCTAGAGTGAGCACATTAGGGAAAGGAATTGTATTTTGCTCACCTGTGTTTTTTGCTTTTGTTTTTTTTGAGGGCAGTGTCACTGGCCCTCATATGCGGGACCGACCTGGGGCTGCTGGCTTCCCAAGCCAGCACTTACACCGCGCCACTCGGCAGGCCCTCACCTGTGTTTATCAGAGGATTGGCACATTGACAAATGAACAAATGAATAAAGCAATGAATGCCCATATAAATTATTCTCTTCTTGATTAATTATCTCCAAATGCATGCTAGTTTCTCCTATAAAATGCTAATGACATTAATTTAGGGGAGTAACTGCACTAAAATATTCAATAGTTGTTTTTTTTATATATTTTACAAGTTTGCCTATTATAAGGATCTAGAATCTTTACAAAGGAAATGAAAGAGTATGATGAAAGAAATAAAAGGTTTTTCTAATGCTATGACTTCATTTTTTTTCATTAGGATACCTCATTGTATCCATTAAAGATGAAGGAAAAAGATAATTCTTTAAGAATTATATCTGCAGTTATTGAAAGCATGAAATACTGGCATGAACATGCACAAAAAACTGTAGTTCTTTTTGAAATATTGGGTAAGTATAATACTCCAGAAATAATTCAGTAATACTATTTGGACAATAGTTTCGAATGTCAATAGGAATACATAGGCGATCTTAAAGAAAAATAAAGCTGCAAAAGGAAATTATAGTTTATTAGGATTTTCTTCAGTACCTGGGCCTGTTATTGATTTGTGTGACTTAAGATGTACTTAGTTATTTATGGTAGTATTCTTCTGATTAGTAATGTTAAAACTGGATTCTTACAAGTAATCCAACTCAACCCTTGAGGTACGTAAAGAAGTGGGGCAAATAATTAAGATAGACTTGACTAAAATCACAAAACGATTTAGCAGCAAAAAATAAATCTAGAATCCTAGTCTCCATATTATCAATCCAGTTCTTTCTACTATAATACACTAAACCCAGTAGTGATTTTGTATATAAATAAAATTATATTTTAAATACTCTGAAATAACGTTTGTAAAGAATCCTTTACTGATATGAGTAGACACCCTACAATTAATCTGTTTTCTAAATATTTAAGAGGAGGAGAGTTTTGTAGAATGTTTCTGGAATTTGATTTTACCTAGAATAAAGAGATAAACAAGAGGTAAAGATTCAAAACATATTTCTTTCAGTAGTTTAAGTAAAATAAATATTTATTTTATTTTTTATTTTATTTTAAATTATGAAATATTCTAAATATTTATTTTAAATTATGAAATATTCTAAACATCCAGTAAAATATAGAGAATATAATATCCACATATCCATATTATAGATATATTTGAAACCCCTATCCATTTTTCTTCTTTAGAGCTAATCACTGTGGTATCTTTCCTGTCCATGTGTTTATAATTTTACTGTGTTCACCTGACTTCATAAATTTATATATATATATTTGATTGCTTTATGTGTTTTAAAATACACAGCTTACATTTTCACCCAGCATAATGTTTTTAAGATTTAGCCATTTTCTGCTCTGTCACAGTGTTGTCTCCATCCTGATGCCCCAGTAGTAGTCTCTGGCAGCTTCTGATTCTTCCATTTTGGTATTAAGATGATTATCAAAGTGCTCTATACCATCCATCCTTATACCACACTGTCATGTGCTTCAATAGTTTCTTCTGGTTGCTCTTTCCCAGAAACTAGCAAATTACCCCTTGCATATCATTTCTGACTGGGTAATAAGCCCATCACCTAAACCCTGAACTCTGTAGCTGGGGAATAGGATACACTGATTGGTTTAAGTCAATCTCACACCACTCCTGCATCTGGACATGGAGACAAATTCCATTCAAATCATATGGCATAGGAGAAGTCTCCTAAAGGAAAATCTGGCTCTTATTAGGAGAAATGGAAGCTGATCTCAAAATAACAAAAAAAGTTTACTATTAATACTCAATAGATGGTTACTAAAGAAATAAATAATGCCCTTAATTAATAATTTCTTGAGATAAACATGATTTATTTGCACTTCATAGATGAGACAGATTTGAAAGAGGTTAAACAATTACCTCAATTTAGTAAATTGAAGAACTGGGGCTCAAATGCATTCCTTCTGATTCTAATTCAGTGTTGTTGGTTTTTCATTAAACCATTATGCTTATTTGTCATATGTGTGTATTTTATTATTATAATGTAGTAGATTAGTCTGGGGATTTAACTCTATAGAATACATTCTAAGAAAAAAGCTTCAGATGGCCAGCTATTGTCAGTTGTATGAACTTTAGCTTATAACCTATTCTTAAGTAGAAGAGGGCCAGAAATTTTGTTTCTCTTAATATTAAACAGTTTCAGAAATATCTTTCCCTCTATAAATGTCTTCTTTATTATTGTATAAATAAAACTGAGACAGTTTGGTGTGGGAATAGTTATTTAAATATCAACTTCTCTTTGTTAAATTTTATTTGCATTTTACCAGCATTGATTTTTCCTCCTTGTTTCAATGTTGCTTAGCTGTTCTCGATTCAGCTGTTACACATGGACCACATTATTCAAAGACTTTTCTTATGAGAGATGGGAAAAATACTCTGCCTTGTGTATTTTATGAAATAGTGAGTATTTGTCTAAGTATTCTTTGTAAAGCATATGCCAACAAAACATACAAATGCAGGCTATAACTGCATTGCAGTAGAAATTCTGTTAACACTTTAGTAGTACCTTCACCATTTTGTTTGGTTTTAGTTCAGATATTAAAGTTGTTTATTTTGTTCAACTAATGTGGAGAGGCACTGTGCTAGATGCAATGGATGCAAATTGGAATATAAGTGGTAAATGGCTCTTTCTCTCAAAGAGTTTATAATCTCAGATAGAAAGACATAAATGTTACATGTGGTGTGATAAATGGCATGAGACAGCTATGTGCAGGGTGCTATGTGCAGGGTGCTATAGAAGTAGACAGGAAGATCAGGGAAAGGTTTTCAAAGAATGTAGTAACTTTATTTTAGATATTAAAGACTAGTAAATTAAGCCAAATTGTGTATAGAGGAATGCACTCTAGGTTGAGACAGCAGCTTATTCAAAGACATGAAGCTAAGAGAGAGCCTGGATTGTACAGGAAACTGCAAGTAGTTTTATAATTACCAGAGTTTAGAATTAGGAAGTGATGGTGGTAAGGGTAGTGGTTCTGAAGTTGGGGGAAGGCAAAGAGTGGACGGGGATATAGGAAAGAAGAGGCTTGGTGAGAAAAAAGGCTGGGGTGAAAAAGGAAGCTGGAAATTACAAGGGAGCCTGGAGATCTTATAAGACTTACATACTTTGTAAAAGTTTGGCATTAATTCTGAAATTGACTGCAGTTCTGAAATCAGACATGGATTCCAGCTTTTACTCCACCACTTACTAGCTTTATGACTTTGAGTAAGTTGTTTAAACTTTCCGAGCTTCAGTTTTTTTTATCTGTAAAATGGGGAGACTAATTCTTATTTTGAGAGCTTGTTTTGGAGATTAGGTGATAAAACTTTGATGTATAGCATCTGACATGTAGTAAATGATGGAGAAACGGTAATAGTCATGTTACTAATTTCTAGAATATCTTGAATGTTTATTTTTCTCTAGTCTGATAAGTTTTTTAAACAACTTTTTAATTGAAGTATATCATATATAGAAAAGTGCATAAATCATAACTGTACAATTCTATGAAGTATCGCAAAGTGAACATTACCAAGTATAAGAAATAGGACATTGCTGTCACCCCATACATACTTGTGTTTCCTCCCATTCACTACCTCCTGTCTCCTACCTAAAAGTTACCACTGACTTGGTTTTTTTAAAATATTTTATTGGGGAATTAGGAGAGGGAGAACAGCTTTGGGGAATCGCAGAAGGGGAACAGACAAGTTGCTGTCCTTTTGTTCTTCAGTCTGGTTGTGGAGTACGTTGCTTCACTGGCCCATGTTGGTATTATCATTGCGTTCTTCCCGGGTGAGGCAGCTCGGTCGTTGGCCTCTGGACCGTCGCTCATGGCGGCTGTTGGCAGCTCACGCTGGCCACTCACTGTGGCCTATGACAGCCCACTGCAGCAGAGGCTGTAGCCCACACCTTTTCTGGAGACTCACAGCAGCCCAGCTCCAGGTGGAGCTATTGTTCACTATCTTAGCTGTAGAGGGCAGTGTCACTGGCCCTCATCTGTGGGATCTGAACCAGGTCCCCACTTGCTGCTCAGAGCTGGTGTCCCAAGACAGCTCCTAACCAACGCACCACTTGGCTGGCCTCACCACTGACTTTTTTATTTTTTTTGAGGGCAGTGTCACTGCCCCTCATATGTGGGACCAAACCGGGGCTGCTGGCTTCCCAAGCCAGCGCTTAACCACCGCGCCACTCGGCCGGCCCTACCCACCACTGACTTTTAATATCAAATTAATTCTGCCTCTTTTTGAACTTTATATAAACAGTTTCATATGGTATGTCTTCTTTTTTCTTTTTTTTGGTATGTCCTCTTTTGTGTCTGGTTTCTTTCACTCAACACAGTGTTTGTAAGATTTATCTATGTTGTTGCATGTAGCTATAGTTCATTTATTTATATTTCTACATACAATATTCTGTTGTCTGAATATACCACAGTTAATTTTCTGTCCTGCTGTTGGTGGGCATCTGGGTTGTTTCCAGATTTTTGGCTGTTATGAATAATGTTCTGTGAACATTCTTGTATACATCTCTTGTGCATATGCATGCGTTTCTGTTGGGTATGTACCTAGAAGTAAAATTGCTTCATCATAGTGCATGTGTATGTTCTAATGCAGTAGTTATTGCTAAAGAATTTTCCAAAGTGTTGTAGCAATTTACACATTCACAATCAGTGTGAGTTGTAGTTTCTTTGCCTTCTTATCAACATATAATACTGTCAGTCTTTTTTATTTTAGCTATTCTAGTAGGTGTTTAGTGCTATCTCATTTCTCTGCAATTCCTAGGTGACTAATGAGCTTGAGCGCCTTGTATGTTTACTGGCCATTTAGATGCCTTCTTTTATAAAGTCTGTTCAGGCGGCTCATATTCTTTTTTTCTATTGAATTATTTGTCTTTTCCTTATTGATTTATAGTTTTTTTAATTAAAAAACTATTCTAAGTATAAGTTCTTTGTCCTTTATGTGTATTGAAAATTTTTTCTCGTACTCCGTGGTTTGCTTTTTCGGTTTTAATGGTGGCCTTTGAGGAAAAGAAATTCTTCACTTTAATATAGTCCTTTGAGCAATTATCAATACTTCCCTTATACTTAGTGCTTTTTATGACTGTTTAGTGAAAGCAATCCCAGAATACTTTAAATTTATTCATGAGTGAGAGGATATGATGCTGGCTGGTCTTTTTCTGGTTTACTAGTCCCTTTAAGGAATAACCCTTTTGCACCCCAACCCTAAGCCTGGGGTGTTTTTGCCAGAATCTCTTTCCCTTGGGGACCTCAAACTCTTATTTTTTTCCCCCAGCACAGTGAGCCTACCAAAAGCTCTGCTCAGTTTCTTAGACTCTCAACTGCCTTGACTATAATTGACAGATCTCCCAGGGGGAAAACATTCCCAAGTATCAGGCCCCATTCTAGACTTCTGTCCTTTCCCAGATGGAGCCTCTGTAATTCCTCACTGCCTTGGCATCTCTCTGATGTCTAGGAGGAGATTTTTAAGTCTTTCATCCAGCTATTCTAGTTGTTCTCAGCTGGAGAGTTGGTCTGAACCACCTTTCTGCCATCTACTGAAAGTAGAACTCTGACAATCTAAGAGAAGTGACTAGTTCATGTGCCATTACATTGAGAATTGGTCAATCTTTTAAGGAGCAGTAGCTTGCTAGCTTTTAAGAAGCCTGACCCAAGTGAAGGTCTTTCCTCTGACAGGGCACCCATGTATACCTAGCTATCATGGTCTTGTTAGCAGTGGGGCCCTAAATCAGGTGAGGGACTTAGAGTATTTTGGAGTGATCATGTTTAGTTGATCATGTCATTAGTTTCAGAAAGTTGAAATTCAGGTGAAGTAATAAATGACTTCATTGATATTTATTTTTTAAATAACAGGATCGTGAACTTCCAAGACTGATTAGAGGCCGAGTTCATAGATGTATTGGAAACTATGACCAGAAAAAGAATATTTTCAAATGTGTTTCTGTCAGACCAGCATCTGTTTCTGAACAAACTACTTTTCAAGCATTTGTTAAAATGGCAGATGCTGAGATGAAGTATTATACTAATGCAATAAATGAAATTTAGTGATAAAGTTTAAATAGTATAACTTAAAGCACTTTTCTGTTATTGTTTAAATTACAATCTCCATGGTTTTGTAGCCATTGCTTTTCTGTATTTTATTTGTTGAATTAAAATATTTAAATCGTTTTGAATGTGTAAAGAGTTTTTGAAAAATAATTTTACTGTTTTTATTAAAATGGTACATTTTATAAAATTCAACAACCATTTCAGATAAAAATGCTCAATATAATAGGGATAGATACTTATTTAGCATGAGATGATAATACATTTGAGTCAGCCCAAAAGCCAGCATCAAGTTTAATGGGGAAATATAGACATTCCCACTAAAGACATGACCAAAAAGACAAGGGTGTCCACTATTAGTACTGTTACTAAACATTATACTGGAGCTGCGATTCTCTAAATGAAGTTTATTTCATTGCTTCAAATATTTAGTGAGCACATATTCTGTGCCAAGCAGTGTTTCAGTACTGGAGACAAAGCACTTAATGAAATAACAAAAATCTCTGAACTTAAGGAGTTTATATTCTGGGACCGAGAGAATACATTAGATAAAAGAGGAAAATTTGAGGTATAAGAATTGTTGCTATTGGCAGATAATATAATTGTATATGTGAAAAACCTAAGAAAATCAACTGAGAAACTACTGCAAAAATGAGATAATTTGGTAAGGCACTAGAATAGAATAATACAGAGAAATCATCAGTAGATGGTATTTATATGACACACAATCATTATAATGTAAAATGGATAAAGATACCATTTAAGATAGAGAAAATATCCAAGACTAAATGACAAATATGAAAAGGATATGAACAAAATTTCAAAATACTAATGAAGTAGAAAAGAAGGCTTGGACAAATGGAAAATCATTTTCTTGGATAGGAAGACAAAGATGTTGCTTTTTCTAAAATTGTAACATGTAATTTCTCCCTGTGTTGTAACATGTAATTTCTCCCTGTGTACACACACACACACACACACACACACACATGCCAAGCTGATACCAAAGGTTATATATCAAAAAATAAATGAGAATAGTCAGGAAAACTCCAAAAAAAGAACAATAGAGCATAGTTTTATTGGATATGATAAAGCCTTAAATGTATTAGGTATCTCTTGCTGTATAGCCAGTTACCCCTTTTCCCCAAATTAGTGGCTTAAAACAATAAACATTTATTATCTCTCACAGTTTCAGTGGGCCAGTATTTCAGGAGTGGCTGGGCTAGATAGTTCTGGCATGTAGTCCCTTAGAAAGACCCACTTCCAGGAGGCTCATGTACATACTGCCAAGTGGGTGCCTCCTGTTGGCAGGAGGCTCAGTTTTTTAATGTGGGTCCTGCCTTAGTGTTCTCATGACATAGTAGCTGGCTTCCCCTGGAGTGAGTTATCTAATAGTTATCCAGGTAGAAGCTATCCTTTTTATGACCTTGCCTTGGAAGTCACATAACATCACTTCTACATTTTGTTAGAAGTGAGGCATTAAAGTGGACCACATTTGGGAAGAGGGGAGTTAGGCTTCACCATTTGAAGGAAAGAAATGGCAGACATATTTTGCAACTAGCACATATTATAAAGGTGTATTTATCCATGCAAAATATGGCACTGGTTCATGAATAGATCAATACAACAGAATTTAAAGTGCAGAAATAGTCTCAAGTATATAGTGATAAAGGTAGCATCTAAAATCAGTGAGGATGAAGGGCTGGCCGAGTGGCTCAGTTGGTTAAGAGTGTGAGCTGAGCTCTGAACAACAGCAGTTCGATGCCCAGCGCAAACTGAGCTGCCGTTGAGCTGCCAACAGGTGGCAGGATGGCTCACCAAAAAAATAAATAAAATAAAATAAAATCAGTGAGGATGAGAGACTTCAATAAGTGGTATTGGAACCACTGGGAAGCATCTGGAAAAAATAAACTTAAAGGTTTAAACTAAGGTTTTTAATGTATTTTTTAACTTCATAGTCCCATTTTATATATTTAGCTTTTTCATCCATTTGGAAGTTTCTATTTTGTATACGTTGCAAGGCATAGGGGTTTAACTTTATTTTTTTTATTTTTATTTATTTTTTATTTTTTTTGAGGGCAGTGTCACTGGCCCTCATATGTGGGACCCGAACCGGGGCCACTGGCTTCCCAAGCCAGTGCTTAACCACCACGCCACTCGGCCAGCCCTAACTTTATTTTTATTTCCCAAATAGGTGGCTAATTATTCCAGTGCCATCTCTTGAATAATATATCATTTTCCTATTGATTTGAAATACCATGTTTATTATAAAATAAAACAAGCATGGGCTTTTAAAAACTCTTTTTGATTGATTTTTAAAGTAGTCTTATAGATATCTCCTCAAGGTCTGTTTTTTTTTAAATTCTGTTGGGGTTTTGATTAGGATTGCATCAAATTAATAAGTTACTCTGGGGAGGGTGGACATATTTCTAACAGTAAATCTTCTTGTTAAGGAATATGTCATGTCTATTTATTTAGATCTTCTCTTATGTCTTTTAGTAAAATTTATAAATTTGTTCATAAAAATCTTGCACATATCATGTTATATTATTTCTACATATATATGTGTACATGCACGTGCGCGCACACACACACACACACACACACACAGCCCATTTAATTCTCTATTTCCTCACACCTGTCTTTCTGAAACACATTGCACTGTGGCCTTTCCTCTCTACATCCTCTTCCTGCCCCCATTCTTTAGATTTCTTTTGCTCACCATTCTATGAATCAAGCAAGAGGAGAGGGGGTTTAACCTCAGCTTCAAAAACGAGGTGGAGGAATGTCTTGGAAGGTACATGAAAGGAGCATGCAGAGGATGATAGCAAGTTCTTTTCTAGCTTTACAGCTACTGCCTGTAGCAAAGATTCAGTTGTGGTGCCAGTCAGATCACATCCAGAAAGATTAGTGTAAACTCTTAAAAAATATGGTGTATGCTTGAACCAGGAACCCATATATGGTGCCATTTCCCCCATAGCCATGATTCATGAGCCTGGGAATCCAGGGGTGGCAGCAGGACTGACTTCTGTCATTATTAGACCAAATGTACTCACAGAAGTTTTGTTTGCCACTCTCAATTTTGCGCTCTGCTCACTTGGAGATCTTATTTCCTGTCAGCCAGAGTTGTCCAAAAAGCAGAGACTGAGAGAAAGTCTTATTTGCTAGTAGTTTATTTAGGAAAATTATCTTACAGGGAGAAGTAATGGATAGAGAGGGATAAATAAGGAAGAAGGGAGAGCCAATACTGGGGTGGCTTATTAAGTTGGCCACCAATAGGAGTGAATAAGGCTTGATGAACTGCATCACAGACTATCCGCCTTAGAGAACACAGGGGAAGTATATATTCATCAGCTCCCAGCACCTGTTATTTAAGGGGAGGCCCATGGGTCATTAGCTCCCCTACACTTTAAGGGTGTGTGTGAGTGTTAAGTTGGCTTCCCATGATATTTCACTCCAGGGAATCAGAGACACCCCACGGCAGGACGCGGGAAGCAGGTGGAGCAGGCCTGAGGTAATGCAGTTAGATTGTATCTATGTGAAGCTGGATGAAATTGGTGCAGAACTGGTTACTGCAGCTGTGGCTGGAATAAAAAACTATGTCTGAGAGAATCTGAAGTCGTGAACAAGAAGTGTCTGATACTTTTCCCAAGGGAGGAATGCCACCAGGATTGCTGCAGTGGTTCTCTTTGACTGGTAGCTGAGATGGCTACCTGGCCCTTTGGGTCACTGAACCAGCAGGCAAACAAAGGAGTTACCACACTGTCTGGGGTAATTCAATCCACATTAGCAGTAGAAAATTGGGTTTCTCTACACAAGGAGGAAAGGAAAGACCATGACGGGTATCCAGGAGGTTCTTTGAGGTGCCACTTATTAAAAGTTAATAGAAAACTATGGCAACCCAATAAAGGCAATAACACAGGATTCAGGCTCCCAAGGAATGAAGGTTGAATGTAAATAACCCCATCCAACTGAAGTGATGACCAAGGGAACATGGAAGGTATGGAAGAAGGTTATAATGTTAACAATGGCCTTGTGACCAATTTCAGGGTAAGAAGGAGCAGGAAACAGGAGGTAGTCTGACACATGTGGAGCACAGTAGATAATGGTGGTAGCTGGGTGCTGTTATGGATCTCCTACAAAGGTAAGAAGTGAGATGGACCTCAGTGGGACGCAAACCTGGGTTTCTTTTCTGCCTTGGCCTGATGAAGAATTGAATATAATCTGGGAGAGTTTATCTTTTATTCTTGTCCTTTCCATATATCTGCATATGATTGGATCATAGAAGTCGAATCCTTGTTAACCGTAGGTTTATCTCTCTTCTGGGAGTGTGTTTATGGGGAATTGGGTAGTAGTGAGCAATTCTGCCCCCTGGAAATCTTTCCAAAATATGTGTCTTTCGTGGTGGTACTCTACTCAAAGACCCCTGATGTCTTCTTCTTGCCCAGAGGATAAAGCTTAAGCTCCTACCCTTGGAGATATTTTAGGATATTCACAGTCTGGTCCCTGCTTGTTTTTATGGCTTCTCTAGCCACCCCATTTCACCTCCCAAAATGTAGACTCCAGTCCCATGGTCGACTATACATCAAACAGGCAGTGTTTAAGCATCTGTGTATGAGCTTCTGTTCATCTCTACTTTCCCCCCAAGTATAGCTAGGTATGCTCAATGACTGTCATCAGTCATTGCTTCAGGACTCTAAGAGCAATGGTTCTGAGAAGTCCTGTGTAATTACTTTATTATTAATGAGTTCCTCCAGGATCTTGACTCCTCTGGGATCCAGAACACTTTTGGCACAGGGATAGCTATGTAGAATGGGAGATGTGGGAAGGGAAATTGCAGATAGCTATGGAGGCTGTTATTTCACATGCCATAGTGAATAAAGGGGGGCAGAATCTCCAGTCAGGGTCCTGGAATCACTCTCAGACACACTGGTTAAGCTGGGCAGAGGATGAAACAGCTGGACTCTTAGGGTCCTTCCTACCTGAGGGTCCTAATTTCCCAGATGATGTGATGTCTTGCAGGGGAGTTTTTCAGGTATGATAACCCTCCTCTTCTCCACTTCTCTGCCTCCCAAGACTTCCCTATATCTAGAAATATTTTTATTACTGAACCAGTTACAAGCCTCTTACTAAAAATAGAATCTGTAAGTATTGCTTCCTATGGAATGTATTCCCACAAAATAGTATGATTTTAACATAATGACAGCTCTTGAGGTAGGCTTTAATACAAGAGTTCTGAGATGTTGCTTTATTTTAAAATCATCTTGAGCTTTAAAAACCTTTGCACAGGCCTCTCTCTTCTCAGAGATTGTGATTAAATTTATCTGAGGGAGACCAGTAATCTTTATTTTTAAAAGCATCCTGTGTCCTTGCAGCCCACTGTGTAGTCTGTGGACAATAGCATTGGCATTAACTAGGTCCTAATTTAAAAAGTAGAATCTGGCCTACTGAATCAGAATCGGTGTTTTACCAGAACTCCTGGATGATATGCCTGGACATTAATTTTAGAAGCACTGACCTTGGTGATTCCTATGTGCAATCCAGGCTGAGGATTACTGACTTAATGGATGGAGAAGAGGAGAGGTTTGTTCCATCGTTTGTGGTAGCATCTGCAAGTGCTGTCTCTGGTTCGTCATTTCCACTCATATTCTGATGCAAGAATTGGGTCTGACGTTTACCAGGTAAGCAAAATTCTGGGAAACCAGGTGTATGATTTTTCCTGGATCTTTTTCCCACTGTACTGCCAGTACGTAATGTCCACATATGAAAACTGTTCATGTGACTGGGATTAAACACATCTAGGGGGGAAGATCCCAGCAATTGGACTCAGTTATGTCCTTATTGAAGGAGCTTCCCACATCTCTTAGTGCTTCTTCTCTGCTTTTTTTGTCAGCTTTGAGGCACACTGAGGTGTCTTAGGGATCTCCAGAGAAATGGAACCAATAAGAGATTATATCTATATCTATCTATATACATAGCTATCTATCTATTATCATTGGTATTAGTGACAAGAATAATGTATCTGAGGTTCCCTAACATTTTTTTGTAA
Source organism: Aselliscus stoliczkanus (assembly GCA_033961575.1). Taxonomy (NCBI): domain Eukaryota; kingdom Metazoa; phylum Chordata; class Mammalia; order Chiroptera; family Hipposideridae; genus Aselliscus; species Aselliscus stoliczkanus. The sequence goes on from CM066739.1 coordinate 12,301,584, forward strand.
GAAAGTGTCACATTTAGCGCTAAATCGTTCAGGTTAGTGAGTTCTTGCTCTAGGGAAATTTAGTAAGAGTAGTGCCTCTAACTTGAAGGGACTTCTGCTGCTTTTGAAGTTGGAGGAATGCATGTCTCAGCCTGAAGCACAACCAATAAATACTTACGAAACACCAGCTGCATCCAGGTCCTTTGCCGCGTGCTGGCACTGCTGTAGTCATTGAGCAGACATACCTTTCCTGCTTGGAGTTTACAATCCGGCAGGGAAGACAGCTATCAATAAATCATCCCAGTGGCACTGATTGCAGTGGGGACAAGCACAGGATGCTGTGAAACATAGCAGCAGTATTCTGGGGGGACCGGGAAGATTTAACTGAGTAAGTGACATGTAATATACCTGAAGGATAAGTAGGGGCAAGCCGGGTCAAGAGGGAGCCGAGGGAGGAAGATGCTAGGCAAGGGGAACATCAAGTGCAAAAAGCTGGAGGCAAGAAATTGTGACTTGTAAGCCCAGCATTTCTGGGCAAAGTAATTTAAGTGCAACTATGGAGCCAGATGAAGTTGTGGTCGTAGGTAAGTGTCAGGTCATGATGCACTTTAAAAAATTGAAATATAGTTGGTATACAACATTACATTAGTGTCAGGTGTACAATATAGTGATCTGACATGTATGTCCCTTACAATGTGCTCACCAGACTAGGTCTAGTCATCATTTATCTTCATGCATGATATTACCAGCTATATTCTCCTTCCCTGGATGGATGAAAAAGATGAAGCACTTTTTGAAAGGAATTTTGCCTTTATCTTAAAAACAGTGAGGATCCATGAAGACTTTAGGGAGAATGATGATCAGATTGTCATCTTAGAATGCCAGAGTGAGACTGAACGATATTGAAGGCAAAGGGTTCCAGCATGGAGGAGGGAGATGAATCAAGAGGCTGTTTCAATAGTGTTGACAAGATACGATGTCAGTTGATTCAGAGTAGTGAAAATTGAGATAAGGAACAGATGAACGAGAAACAGAATCAAGCGGCAGTGTCTGTTGAATTTGTTGACAGAGTGGACGTTGATGAGAGAAAGGAGGAAATGAAAGAAAACTCAGGTGTATGGAGAGCCTGGGTCTCTTTCACTGAGATGTGGGAAATTAGAGGAGGAGGTGAGGAGAGGAGCAGGGTGAGATCATGGTTTTCTTTGGGGATTTGTTGAGCTTAAAATGCATGACACATCCAAGGGAAGCTATTCATTAAGCAACTTAGTGGTAGAGAGTTAGCTACATCTGAGGCTTAAAGGGTAATTGAAGCCTTTGGAGTAGATGAGTTTTTCGTGGTTGGTATACGTAGAATTATAAGAGAACATTGTTTAGGAAAATGCCCTGAGGGACATCATTATGTAAGACACTGACAGCAGGAGCCAGTTAGAGTCACCGAGGCTGTCTGGCCAGGCCGGTGTGAGGAAAAGCTCTAAATTTAGGGTCCCAGAAGCTAATAGATGAGAGTGTGTTTAGGTAAAGTGAAAGAGTGTTATGTTTTAGAAGTGAAGAAAAGAAGCCATTTTTGATCACAGAGATTCTGATAGAGATTTGGAGTATAGAGATTGTCATTGTAAAAAGGTGATACAAAATATTTTATAGAGTGCCTCAAGGGCAGTGTATCAGAGAAATATGTTCATTTTAAAATTCAGGTTTTAGTGGACACTATTATTTCTTCCTAAAGATACTGGAAACAGATATGGGAGGAAGGCCTCAAACTGTCATCTCAAAATTCCTCCTCCTGGGCCTGCCCATTGAGCCAGATCAACGACACCTGTTCTATGCCCTGCTCCTGGCCATGTATCTTACCACCGTCCTGGGGAACCTCCTCATCAACAAACAGTTTTTAAAATGGTTTTACTAGTTTACATTCTTACCAGTGATGTATGAGAGTGTTAATTGCTCTACATCCTGGCTGACATTTGATATTGTTAATCTTTTTCATTTTAGCCATTCTAGTGGGTATGTATTAGTATCTTAAGATTTTAACTTGCATTTCCCTGATGAATACAAATGTTAGGTGCATTTTCATATGCCTATTGTTGGCCTAAGGACTTTTACTGGACATAGTTTTCTTTCTGTTTATTTCATATTTGTTGTTTTTCTTTAATATCAATTTTAATGGTCTATTTAGATGCCATATATATTATTGAGCCAATATTTGCAATTTATTTTTGTTTAAAAAATGTCTCATTCTGATTTTGAAATATATTTGTGAAATTTTAGAAAGATTTAAAAATTTGCCTTTGTGACTATATCCTTTTTCTTATTCCTAATGTCTTATAGTTATTTTTCTCTTTTAAAAAATTAGATTGGTCTTGTTTGTCGATTTTGCTGATCTCTGGAAAACAGAAGCTCTGAAATTATTTTATAAATTTTACTGCTTTTATGTTTTCCAAATTGTTAACATATGCTTTAGGTTTATCAATTGCATAATTCTATTTATTTGAATTTTTGCTACTCTTTTTTCTATCCTATTTAGCTTAACACTGTCTTCATTTATTTTCATTTTTTTCTAGTTTATTAGTAAAAGCGAAGCACATATTTTCTTCTTCTCTGACACATCTCTAAGCCAGAGGCATACTGAAGTGTTAGACTACCTCCTACCTCCTTTCACATCATGCTCATTGACCCCGCTCATGAAGCAATTATGGAGCATTCTTATAGAATTCTGGAAGACGGTTGAATTGGATGCATAGCTTCACATACTTTCAGGGTTTTGGTTTATGTAAAGATTTATTTTTATATTTGAGAGGGGGCAAATAAAATACTGAACTCACAAATACTTCATTTAAAATATCTTTTTCATAGTTCTGCAATCTGTATAGTGTGTATACATATACACAGGTCCATACTTTAATACAAATTATTCTTTAAAAATTTTTAAAGAATATATAGATGATGTATTACAGAATTGTACACCCGAAACCTATAAAACTTTGCCAACAATTGTCACCCCAGTAAACTTTTATAAAGATTTTTTAAATAAATAAATAAATTTTTATTATTAGTTTGATACACAAAACAACATAGTGATTAGACATTTACACACCCAAACAAGTCTATTATCCATCTCACACCATACATAACTGTTACAGTACCATTGACTATATTCCCTATATTGCACTTTACATTCATTACTGTGTACCCGTTTTTTTATATCATAGTTGACATTCAATATTATTTTATATTAGTTTCAGGTGTACAGAGTAGTGATCCACCAATAATTTATGACGTGATCCCCTAATAAGTCTAGTACACATCTGACACTATACATAAGTTTTACAATATTATTGATTATAACTCCCATACTGTTTTTCACATCCTGGTGACTATTTTGTAACTACCAATTTAATACAAATTCTTTTTAATTTTAAAAAGGGAAAGCAGAAGCAACATGAAAGTGGGAAACCAAAGTATCATCTCCGAATTCCTCCTCCTGGGCCTGCCCATTGAGCCAGATCAACGAGACCTGTTCTATGCCCTGCTCCTGGCCATGTATCTTACCACCGTCCTGGGGAACCTCCTCATCATCGTGCTCATTCACTTGGACTCGCACCTCCACACGCCCATGTATTTTTTCCTCAGCAATTTGTCCTTCTCTGACGTCTGCTTCTCCTCTGTGACCATTCCCAAGTTGCTGCAGAACATGCAGAGCCAAGTCCCACACATCCCCTATGCAGGGTGCCTGACCCAAATGTACTTCTTCCTGTTTTTCTCAGACCTGGAGAGCTTCCTCCTTGTGGCCATGGCCTATGACCGCTATGTGGCCATCTGCTTCCCCCTGCACTACACCACCATCATGAGCTCCAAGCTCTGCCTCGCCCTGGTGGCGCTGTCCTGGGTGCTGACCACTTTCCATGCCATGCTACACACTCTGCTCATGGCCAGGTTGTGTTTCTGTGCAGACAACGTGATCCCCCACTTTTTCTGTGATATGTCTGCTCTGCTGAAGCTGTCATACTCTGACACTCGGGTTAATGAGTTGGTGATATTTACCATCGGAGGACTCATTCTTGTCATCCCATTCCTACTCATCATCATGTCTTATGCACGAATTTTGTCCTCCATCTTCAAGGTCCCTTCTGCTAGGGGCATCCACAAGGCCTTCTCCACCTGTGTCAGTATTCTATGGGACAGTTATTGCTCTCTATTTATGCCCATCAACTAATAATTGTATTGTTAAAGAGACTGTCATGGCGATGATGTACGCGGTATTGACGCCCATGCTGAACCCCTTCATCTACAGCCTAAGGAACAGAGACATGAAAGGAGCCCTGGGAAGAGTGTTTTGCAGAAAGATATTTTTTGTTAATATGATGGTAACACTTGAGCTTTTCACATAATTTTATTCAGTAGATATATTAATATTGGAACATTATCCACATATTTTCCTCACCATGGAAACTTCAGCTAAGATGACATACTATACAATTGTTTGATAAACAGATGGTAAAAGAGATGAATTGGAACTGCATAGTTGAACTATGGAAAGAAGTCTTTGTGACCTCTGGCTGGGCCTTCCTCTTTGTCTTCTAATGGAGACCGTGTAAAAGCATAGTTTAAGAAGTACTATTTTATTTTATTTTATTTTATTTTATTTTATTTTATTTTGGGGGAGGGCTATAGAATAAGCATTTATAATCAGAGCACCAGTTGTCTGAGGAGACAGCGGGCTAACACCTCCAAAAACTGCCTTACATTCTCAGACTACCTTGGGGTATTTAAAGGAAAACCTGGGCGTTCCTCCAGAGGCAATGCAGGAACAATGATGGGATCAGCTGGGATCAGCCTGGTACCATTGAGATTGTGATCAATAAGCCTAACGGTATCAATCATAAGTTCCCAGTAATTTTCTAAAACAGGGAACTGGGTGGGACAGGGGACATTCTGAGCTTAAACCACAGGGGGATGATGAATTGTTAAGCTATAGGTAGGTTAAGGAAAGGTGACATCAGGGATGTGGAGAAGCTTCTATTGGGGGGTGCCAACCAAACCCTGTTTCAATTCCCTCCCTATCTTTTATTCATTTTATTTCTATGAAATTAGTATGGTTGCAAGGGTTGGGGACAATGGCCATTCTTGGCTGCTTCCTGCTGAGAGTGAACGTCATCCCTGTCTATGGGCACTAGAGTTTCTTGCTTATTCTCCTTAGAGGAACCCGGGGAAAAGGAGAGCCAAAGGGTGTTCAATGGGTATCCCAAGAGGGGCACAAGTAGAGAGGCAAAAATCAACAACTCCAGCAGTTCGGTCTGAAGAGGAGCTTCAGGTCTTCAACTGGCTCTCAGGAACAGGAGTGACAGTCTTCCTTCTGGGGGAGTCCTGTGGAGACTTAAATGACATAAGTTTCATTCGAGGTAAGTGGGCCCAGTTACTGACCTTCTGAAGCCCCAAAACAGTTGAGGTGCTTACAAAATTGTAAAGAGTTCCTTCTATATAGGAACTAACTGGTCTGTTAGAGACTTTGACCTTTAGGACTTGGTCCCCTTAAAAATATATTTTTTTAAATGTATTTTTATATTTTTAAAGATTTTATTGGGGGAATTGGGGAAGGGGAACAGCCAAGTTGTTGTCCAAGAAGTACTATTTTATTTTATTTTTGTAAGATTTTATTGGGGAATTGGGGCAGGAGAACAGCATTGGGGAACTGGGGAAGGAGAACAGACAAGTTGCTGCCCTTTTGTTCCTCAGTCTAGTTGTGGAGGACATTGCTTCACTAGCCCATGTTGGTATCGTCATTGCGCTCTTCCCGGATGAGGTAGATCGATCGCCGGCCTCTGGATGGTCGCTCACCGCAGCTATTGGCAGCTCACGCTGGCTGCCAGCCACTCACTGTAGCCTATGGCAGCCCACTGCAGCAGGGGCTGCAGCCTACACCGTTACTGGGGCTCGCACAGCCCAGCTCCAGGTGGAGCTGTTGTTAGCTGTAGAGGGCAGTGTCACTGGCCCTCATATGTGGGATCTGAATGGGGCCGCTGACATCCCAAAACCAGCTCTCAACCAATGCGCCACTCGGCTGGCCCAAGAAGTACTATTTTAAATGATCTCCATGCCTTACACTCTTTACTAATTCATTACAGGATATTAATTTTTTAGAATCAGAACTCTTCTTCGAGTGTAGTGTAATTTTTTAAAATGATTATCTGTACTCTTATGTCAGCACTAAATAAGATCCAAACATCTCAACCTCCCAGCCTCCCTCTGAATGCCTCCTACTTACCTCTCCCTACACAAGTTTCATGTATTTTATCTGTTAACCATTTTTTCCTTGCTGATTCAAATTTGTGCCTACTTTGTGTTCCATGGCTTGGCCTGACCTGAAATTCAGTTTTTGTATTGAATTTATTGGAGTGACACTGGTTAATAAAATCATGTAATAGGTTTCAAGTGTACAATTCTATAATACATCATCTATATATTGCATTGTGTATTCACCACCCAAACCTTTTTACTACAAGAGTGTATTTTGTCTTTATCTGGGAATGATGAATACCCACAGGCCCTACAATTTATTTCTCCAGGAGTGGGGAAAGAAGCTAGAAGCTGGTATACAAGTTCAGAATTGAAGGATGCTTCTCTTCTCTTTGGTAGTTTCAACTTCAGAAGAGAACTTCATAACTATGTTTTTATTCTAGCCTCATGATAATTCTAAGGAAGTATAGAAGATATTATCACTATTTCACAGACTGAAAAATATGGTGTTCAATTACTTGTCCAGTTACACAGTGTGTCAACTGTTGAGTGTATGTAAGATTCCACTATGTGATTCTACGGGTTCTTCTCATTTTCTTCAACTTCAACAAAAAGGGGAGCAGCCATTAAAAAACAAACAAACAAAAGAAAACTCTTAGCTCCATTTGAGGCAAGGAGTAGTCTTCCAACCTTGATCCATTTGTATCCATTGTCGTCCCTTCTAAGTGATGGCATCCAAACCCACCACTTTAATCCTTTTATATGTTCTGGTGACCTCGACATCTCTATCTGAAGCCCAGACCTTTCTCCAGAGTTCCCAGCTGTTATTCTCATCTCCCCAGTGGATATCTCCACTTGAGGGTCTAGGAGAAGTTCAATCTCAACATACGCAACATTAAACTCTTACGTTCTCCAAGTCTGTTCTTTGTCCTTTATTCCATACCTTGAGTTCTGATGTCATCTTCTACCCAGTAGCTTGAGCAACCATTTCTGTATGTGTGCATATATTCACCAAAGTAGATTATAGTTCATATAGCCTTGGGTTACACATTTTCATTTAATTTGCACTTCCTGAAATATTTTATGATTTTCCATGAGTTAGTAACACTAGTTACTATAATCTGAAATATCATTGGCATAATACAAAAGAAATATCAGTGGAGGGGCCGGCTGAGTGGCACAGTGGTTAAGCGCTGGCTTGGGAGGCCAGTGGCCCTGGTTCGGGTCTCATATGTGAGGGCCAGTGACACTGCCCTCGGGGGAAAAAAAAATATCAGTGGAAAAATATTTAAATTAAATCACTATCCTTTCTACTGGAAAAATCCAATTAAAATCTATTGAAAAATAGATCTGATTTTTAATAACAATTAAAATTAGTAGCAAGAACAATAAGAAGAAACATTAGAACTTCACTGAAGTATATAAAAGAATACCACAATAAATGGACATAAGACAATGACACTGGAAAGGGTGCCTCATTTTAAACAGCTTTTGAAAGAGTAATTTTTATATGATAAAACCATCTATTTAAAATTATACATTTTGATGAATCTGCAACCTCAATTTTTAAAGAAAATTTTATTGGCGAATAGCCTTGGTCATTGCTTTCAAGCTACAGTGGCATCGTTGACTCTTTTAAGGAGGGGGCAGCTCACAGTGGCCCATGCGGGATCAAACTGCCAAACTTGGTATTATCAGTACCATGCTCTAACCAAATGAGCTAACTGGTCACCCCCGCAGCCTCAGTTTTTTGTTTTTTTTAAGATTTTATTGGGGAATTAGGGGAGGGGAACAGCGTTGGGGAATCACGGAAGGGAAACAGGCAAGTTGCTGTCTTTTTGTTCTTCAGTCTAGTTGCGGAGGACGCTGCCTCACTGGCCCATGTTGGTATCGTCATTGTGCTCTTGCCTCATGAGGCAGATCAGTCGCCGGCCTCTGGATGGTCACTCACTGCAGCTATTGGCAGCTCACACTGGCTGCCAGCCACTCACTGTAGCCTATGGCAGCCCACTGCAGCAGGGGCTGCAGCCCACACCATCACCGGGGTTCGCACAGCCCAGCTCCAGATGGAGCTGTTGTTAGCTGTAGAGGGCAGTGTCACTGGCCCTCATATGTGGGATCCGAACCCGGGCTGCTGGCGTCCCAAACCAGCTCTTAACCAGTGCGCCACTCGGCCGGTTCATCCTCAGTTTTTTAACATCAGCAGTTCTCCAATACATGCAATGCAATCCAAATCAAATTCTCAATGGAATTATTTTGTGATGTAAATTTGACATATTTTACCACATACAAATAAGAAACTTTTCCAGAACAAAAGATAACATAAATAAATTTAAAAGAGAAGTGACAGACTATAGCATGTCTAACAGACACAAGATTAAAATTGAGAATATGCAAAGAACTCCTACATATGATAATAAGAATAAAACAAATAACTGAATAGAAAAATGTATGAAGAATGTTAACAGAAAATTCATAAAGAATAAACAATATTAAAAGATGTTCAACTTCAAAGTTAACCAGGAAAGAAACAAGTTGAAAAAAACAAGAAGTGATAAATGAATGACTACATAATTAACAAATTAATAAATCACATTCTATGGTAATGGCAAGGATATGGGAATAAGGACACTGATCTACATTTCAATTGTCTAGAAGTGTAGTTTACATACAAGAAAATGCACCCATTTTAAGAGTACAGTTCAATGAATTTTGACAATTATAAGCATCCATGTAACCTCAACCCCAATCCATACTTAGAATATTCCATCACCTCACTATTTACTGTAACCCCTTGCAATCAATCTCTCATTTACTACCATTGATCTGATTTATATCTACTAGATTTCTATCAATATAGGTTAGATTTGCCTGATTTTGAATTTCATATAAATGGAGTCAGTTAGTATGTTTTCTTCTGTATCTGGTGTCTTCAGCATGACAAAGTTTTCTGGAGTTAGCTATAAATCTGTGTATCAGTAGTTTGTCTCTTTTTATTACTGAGTAGTATTCCATTGTGCAAATATAGCACAATTTGTTCATTCATTCATCTTTTGATAGAGATTTGAGTTGTACCCAGTTTTTGAAGATTATGAATTATGGAAAAATGCTATATTTCCCCCCAACGACTTATTGGGGTACCTTTGTGTAAAGTCAATTGACCATGTATGAGTGCATCTATTTCTCCATCTCTATTCTGTTCCATTGAGCTATGTGGCTCTTACTTAACCTATCCCCACTCAAATGTTCACATCGTTCTAATTCTATTACATCAATTTTTCCTGCTGTATTCACATTTCTGTAGTGTCTCTTCTGACCTGACCTGACCCTAAAGGGATAGTTTTATCCACTTTATTATAGCAATGAATTTTTATTTGTTAGTGCTATTTGCCTTAAACTTAACTGTAAAAGTTTAAGTTAAGCTATTAAAAGATTAGGCATGGTGTTTGCATTTATTATCATAACATATTTTCCTTACTTTATTATTGTTATGTTAAATGGAATCTTTCCCACCATTATTGTACTATTATGAGTTTTTCTTTTTTAGTTTTTAATTTGATCAATTCCTTTGTTGGTTTACATCTTCAAGTCATTTTAAAAATAAGAATGGTACATGAATGCAATATTTATTGAATTTTCACATATTAGATTTTCCATTTGTGTGTTTGTTTATATCTGAAGGACAGCTTGGCTCAGTATAGAATTTTGTGGACATATGTTTTCACACTGAAAAGCCATTTTCAAAATAGCTGTGGAAAAATCTAAGGTAAGGCTGACTACTCCCTCTTCTCTCCATCCCCCTATATAGCTACCTATGCCTCATTGCTCTGAACATTGTAGTATTATTTTTCCAAACATGACATTTAATAACTCATCAGATTTTGTTTTTGTATCAGCAGACTTTTGTTACAGTTTTTTTAAATAACACAGCAAATCTCTTTTGATTTATAAGTCTGTATCTTTCTCCATTTCAAGGGAGTTTTCTACTATTATATCTTGGAATATTATTATTGTTCCATGCTTTTCTGTCCTGTACTTTAAGTAAGACCAATAATTTTTGCAGCAGGTTTGAATTTATGCACTACAATCTATCTACACAAAAATGATAGCTTTATTTTCTACAAATTAGAAAGAAAAACAGAATTTATGATATTATAATTCTTTATCTGTGCTGAAACAAGATTTGTACTTGAATTCATAGATTGAAAAAATGTCATTAAAACTGTGACATTTCAAACAAAAGTTATAAGCTTAATTTCAAATTAGTTTGTCTTTCTTTATCAATGGTTGTAATCTTTCCACATTCGATTGTTCATATCTACATCATATATTAACCTCTTTCCCTATCTCACTGCCTCTCTCCTGCTCTTGTTTATTTTTTCTCTTTCTTCTCTTTCTCCTTCTTTATGTAAATGGCTGAGCCACTTGAGATAATTTTCAGACATCAAGGTACTTAGGCACTAAATCCAGCATTTAGAATCTCCTAGAAACAAGGACATTCTCATACATAACTATACCATTATCACAACCAAGTAATTTCCCATGAATACACATATATTTAATATATGACCTATATAGTAATTTCTCCAATGATAAAGACTTGCTTTTTCATTATTCATAAGAGCCAAAATGTGGAAACAACTTTTGACCAAATGTCCATCCACTGACAAGTAGATAAATAAAATGTGGTATAGTTATACCATGAACTATTACGCAGTCATAAAAAGTAGTGACACATGCTACAACATGGATGAATCCTGAAAACATTGTTACATGACTGAAGGCAGTCACAGAAGATCACATATCATATCATTCCATGTATATGAAATGTCCAGAATCGGCAAATCCTTAGAGTTAGAAAGTAGATTAGTGGGTACCTGTGTCTGGGGGAGTGGAGGTGGGGAAGAGTGATTGCTAATGGGTAGGGGTTTTCATTTAGGGGTGATGAAAATGTCCTAAAATTTGTGATAAGAGTTGCAGAACTCCGTGAATAAGGGGAAAATTAAAACCATTGAATGGTTTTTTTTAAAAAAGACTTGTTTTTCATGATAGATTTATTAACATATATTTCTCACACCATACCACTCACCTATTTAAAGTATTAAATTAAATATTTTTTGTATATTTACTGAGTTGTGCCAGCATCACCATTATCAACTTTACAACATTTTCGTTATCCTCAAAGAAATCCCATGCCCATTAATAATCAGTACCCATTTCCCCCTAGCAATCACCAATCTACTTTATGTCCCTATGGATTTGTATATTTTTGGTATTTCATGTAAATAGAATCATACCTATGTGGCTTCTGTGACTGGCTTCTGTAAGTTGGCATAATGTTTTCAAGGTTCATTCATGCCGTAGTATGTATCATTACTTCGTTTATTTTTATTGCTAAATAATATCCCATTGTGTGGATACACCACATTTTATTTATCCAGTCTTCAGTTGATGGTTGTTTGCAGTTTGGGGTTACTGTGAACAGTGCAGCTATGAACATTTATGTACAAGTATTTGTTGTTTCTTTTTTGTGTTTTTTTTTTAAAAAATATGATTTTATTTTATTTATATTTTTTAATTGGGGAATTGGGGGAGGGAAACAGTGTTCGGGAATTGGGGAAGGGGACCAGCCAAGTTGTTTTTCTTCATTGAGGAGGGCAGCAGTCGCCATCTGCCTGCCTGTCGGCAGCTCGTGGCCTCTAAGCTCAAGGTGCTGTGTTCAATCTTAGTTGCCGGTGGGCATACCCACCATCCCATGCAGAGGTCGAACCAGCAGATTTGTTAAGAGTGCATGTTCTATCCACTGAGCCATCCAGGAGCAGATCAGCTCAAGGTCCAAGTATAGTCTTAGTTGCGAATAGGCAGCCTTGTTGTTAGGAGCACGTGCTCTCCCCAGCTGAGCCATCCTGCCATCCTGTTGGCAGCACAGGGGCAGCTCAGCTCGGACACAGCATCACATGTGGGAATTGAATCAGCAGTTCTGTTGCTCAGAGCTCATGCTCTTAAGCTAACTCTTAACCAACTGAGCCACTTGGCCGGCCCAAGTATTTGTTGAGTACCTCATTTTTTCCTGATATATACCTAAGACTGGAATTGCTAGATCATATGGTAATTCTATGTTTAAGCAAACTATATCATTGAGGAATCACCAAACTATATCATTCACCTTTACCCCCTCCCAAAGACCCTCATCCCCTGCCCCCTCCCATCATACACAGTATACCTCAGCCACACTGGATTTCCTTTACTTTGTAAAAACTCCAATCTCTCTGACCTCTGGGTTTATCCATATATCATTTCCTATCTCTGGAAATAGTATTCTCTTTTCCTAAAAAATTCCTTGATTCTTTAAACTTATTTCAAAAAAATAGATGTCTTCTTTGACCTGCTGAATAAGGCTAGGTGTCTTTGGTATGTACTCTTATCACGTCCTGTATTTCCCTTTTGATTACATTTGTAATACTTGGTAGTAGCTTCTTTAGTTGTGTCTGCCAGGTACTGTCTGAGGGCAGGGACCATGTCAACCTAGGCCACAATCTATCCCACAACACTTGGCTTGGTGTCTTGCATATGGCAGTTACTCAGTATAAAGTTCTGGAAGGAATGCATTAATGAGCTAATGGACTAAGTATTTCCTGGGTGAGTGAATTAACACATTACTTGCTATCATGGAGCCTAAAGTCCAGCTGAGGAGAGAAGGTTGGTGTATATGGGACCAATCATTGGACAACATAAAACGGTGGTGATATGGGACAGTGTTTGATGATGCTAACTTTGTAGAAGGCCAGATACTGCAGAAGATGGAGAAGGGTGATATTAGCGTGGGCTGTGGTGATCAGGGAAAGCTTCCTTGAGAAGGTCAGACTTGGGGTGAATCCAGAATTCTGTCTCTGGGCATGATTTATTCAGAAATGTGCAGGAATAATGCGGGGTGGGGGCAAGCACCAGGTTTGTTCCTAATGAGTTTCTTTGGGACCCAGGGATCCCAAGGGTCAGGGCATGTAGAGGAGATGAGTCAAAATATAACGGCAGGGACTCTGGGTGGAAATAGCAAACAGGACGCAGGCTCTGGAGCCACATTCAGACAAGCTGGGTAAGCGGGGAGGGAGTTTGGAAGAAGTAGTTGTTCTAAACCCCCTTTAACAGATACTAGGATTCCATAATTCTGTAGTGCAGCTCCTGCAGGGTGATTTAGAAGTCAACCTCCTCACTGTTTTCCACCCTCATCAGTGATTCCCATCGCTAAATGTAATTGGGAATCACCTGATTGCCAATGGGAATTAATAAATTGTATATTTGTGGAATACTTTGTAAGTATCAATGATTCCAAGCCCACAATTCTGTGAGGTATGGAAGATTCACTGATGGTGGATTGTACAGCTGGACTAGTTGAGCAATTTGCCAAGGTCACAAGCCAGTGAACAATGGAGTCTGACTCCTCTGGGCTCCTGAATATTTTGCTTGGGGGCAGGTTACACAATGTGTAAGGGATCATCCTGAGAGTCCCTGTCAGTGAAGCCAGTTTTCCTTCCCTCTATCGAGCTGCCCTAATATTAATAATGTCTTTACCTAGGTATAATTCCAACTCATAACTTGAGAGGAAATCCTCACTATTTTGGTTCCAGTCTGTTCCTTCTGGGCCAGTCACTTCTTCCATCCCACAGCACTGCCCACCCCTTCTCTACCAGCACCAAGGTGCTGGCCTCATTGGGGGGCGGGGAGATAAGGGTCGGGGTCCTTGGGAAAATACTGCATTGTCGTCACAGAACTGAATGATGACAGTAGTAAGTCTCATTAATGCCATACTGTCTCAGTGTATGGCAAGATTTTACATGGATTGTTCCATTTTTCTCCTTCCTTTGGCATGATAAATTAGATACTTCCATTTCTATTAAGCTGATGAGAGAATTCATACTAGGGAAGGTTAAGTTCCTCAGCCAAGATCGTGAAGCTGGTATGAGTGCAGTAAGGTCATCCCAGGAGGACTGGCTCCAGGGACCCAGCACTTAAATACTGTGTATGCAGCCCTGGGTTCCCCCATTCTCAGCTGCTTCCCCTGGTGTCCCCAGAATGTTCTTCTCAATTCTATTCCCTTCTAACTCTTACTTCCCTGACTAATGTTCTGTGGGTCAATAAAATCTCAAACGGGAAAAGAGACAAGATTTTATGTGGTTCAAGGTAGTGCTTTTCTAGATAACAAAGAGATCAAAGTGGGAGACCCTTGTTCCCAGTAGTTTCAATGTCAGAAAGTGGATCTAGAGCTTTGAAAGAGGGGTGTTTAGTGCCTATAGATGGTGAGAGAACAGTGCTGCCTTTGACTATTTGACCTTCGTGTCGTTCTGCAGTTTGAGCAGATTCTGTGGGTCTAAACTGCCCCGAGATTGAGGCTGACAGGAAACAGGGCTTGGGTACTTTGTGCTCATCTTCACCTTCCCCATATCCTCTGAGATGGGTGGCTGAGGGGTGTGATAAGCTTGGTGGGTAGACAAATAGATGGGCTCTTTGGAGTAGGAGTGCTAGGAGCAGAGCAGCGAGAAGGGTTCAGGAGCTGACAGATGTGTGGTGGCAGAGTCCCCACTTGCTTTTGCACACTACAGAAAGAATTCTGGTGGCCATTGGATTGGCTCACTCCTCACCGCTCCCTGGCCGAACACCTTCTTCAGCCTCAAATGATGGACCCACAGGGCCTCGGCCAATAGAAGAGGAAGAGGAAGCATTGTGGGGAGGCTCAGATTAGGGGACTTCACTTTTGTGTTTTCTGTGGTGACAGCCCTTCTCCAGAGTTTGGTTTCCCTCTGTATAGGGCCCCTGGTTTCATCAGGAGCCTGCGTGGGCCAAGTCTCCAGTTTACCTAATAAACCACACATGCCTGGGCTGCCGTCTAGCTTTGGGCTTGAACAATGCTTCATACCTTCATACCTGGGACTCTTCTGTAGCCCTCAGGGCGGATTGTTTGCACTCTATTCCACACTTCGGTGGCTGCAAGACCCAATTTTTTTCTGTGAATTTGTGAGTTTTCTAGAGCTTCTGGGAGAAATGGGCCATTTATTTCCTAGGTGGGCCTCTCCATTGCTGTGTTATGTGTGATCCGTTTACTCTGAACTTTTCCTCAAACTGATTCCCATTTGGTTTATATGATCCAGAAATTCTCAAAACTCTAGCATGCCAATGGCACTCTGTTTTATTTCCCAACCTGAACTTTTTCAGGCTGAACTTTTTCGTTGCCACAGAATATATTGTGGAGAAGCTATACTTTAGACCTGTACACTGTCCAATTTGGTAGCCTTTAGTGACATGTTGCTATTGATTACTTGAACATGGCTAGTTAAAATTGAAATGTGCTGTATACATAACATATACACTGGATTTTGAAAATAATAGAGGTATGGCATGTTAAAATTTTAAATACTGATTGTGTATTGAAATGAGGATATCTTTGATATATTGGCTCTGTAAAATGTTATTAAGAATAATTTCACGTGTTTCTTTTTGTTTTATTAAATTATTGCAAATTTCAAATTACTATGTGGCTCACACTTGTGGCTTGCATTTTATTGCTAATGGACAGTAATGCCATAGAATAAAATTTTGATTCATTTTGATTGCCCCCACAGTTCTGATAGTTTAAATGTTTTACCAATATGTGCAATGTTGACTGTTGATAAGATAGATCTTTTTATTATGTATTTTGGAAAATTCTCAGAAAGATGTCCTAAGTGGAGCCTGAGGCACCATTCTTAGTGATGTGTTTCCTTCTTCAGTACATTATGTAGCTTTCTATTGAATTTTAGGTTCTGGAATGCCTTATGTAGGGCCTGGGAATTATTTGTTGCTTGAAAATCTGAAAAATCTAGAAAGCTTCCTGGCCCAAGTGTTTTTTTTTTTTTTTAAATTGCAATATAATTTACATGTAGCACACAAATTTAAGTCCACAGCTCACTGAGTTTTACATCCAAGTAAGCGCTGCACAGATCAATATATAGCGCATTTACATTACCAGAAATTTCCCTTGTGCCCTTTCCTTGTTAATATACACATGTATCTAGAGGTAACCACTATCCTGGGTTCTGTCACCATTGATTAGGTTTGCAGGTTCATGAACTGGATTGTTTTACTCAACATACATATTTTGGAGATTTTTGTCCATATTGTTGTTTGAATCATTATAGTTCATTATTTTTTCATTGAAATGAATATGCCACAACCTTCTTATCTATTCTCTAGCTGATGGACTTTTGGGATGTTTAGTTTTAGCTCTTATGACTGAAGCTACTGTGGGAAATTCTATTACACGCATTTTGAGGGACACATATTTTCATTTATTTTGGGTATTTCAGGAGTGAAATGTCTGAATCATAGTGTAGGTGAATGTTAAACTCTAAGAAACTACAGTTTATAAGTGGTTTTTCTATTTTACATGCTTACCAGTGATGTATGAGAGTGTTAATTGCTCCACATCCTTGCTGACATTTGATATTGTCAATCGTTTTCATTTTAGCCATTCTAGTGGGTATGTGCTAGTATCTTATTATTTTAATTTGCATTTCTCTGATGAATAATAATGATAGGTGCATTTTCATATGTTTATTGTTGGCCTAGGGACTTTTACTGGACATAATATTCTTCTCTGTTTATTTCATGTTT
The DNA here is from genome assembly GCA_033961575.1 of Aselliscus stoliczkanus. Classification (NCBI taxonomy): domain Eukaryota; kingdom Metazoa; phylum Chordata; class Mammalia; order Chiroptera; family Hipposideridae; genus Aselliscus; species Aselliscus stoliczkanus. The sequence continues at coordinate 12,318,438 of CM066739.1, forward strand.
TTAGATACCATATATATTATTGAGCTAATTTTTCCAATTTGTCTTTGTTTAGATAATGTCTTATTTAGATTTTCATATTTATTTGAGAAATTTTAGGAAGATTTAAAAATTTGCCTTTGTCACAATACCCCTTTTCTCATTCCTAATTTCTTACAGTTGTTTTTATCTTTTTAAAAATTAGATTGACCAGTTTTGTCAATTTTGTTGATCTTTGGAAAACAAAACTCTAATATTATTTGATCAATTTTACTGTTTTTTATATTTTCCAATTTGTTAATATATACTTTTTACTTTATCAATTGCATAATTCTATTTATTTGTATTTTGTCACTCTTTTCCTATCCTATTTAGCTTAACACAGTCTTCATTTATTTTCATCTTTTCCTAGTTTATTGGAAAAAATTAGGCATAGGTTTTCTTCTCTGACACATCTCTAAGCCAAAGGCATACCGAAGTGTTAGACTACCTCCTACCTCCTTTCACATCATGCTCATTGACCCCGCCTATGAAGCAATTATGGAGCATTCTTATAGAATTCTGGAAGACGGTTGAATTGGATGCATAGCTTCACATGCTTTCAGGGTTTTGCATTATGTAAAGATTTATTTTTATACTTGGGAGAGGACAAATAAAATACTGAACTCATGGGTTTTTGATTAAAAAATATATTTTTGAAAGCTCTGCAATCTGTATATGTATGTTTGCATATATATATATGTGTTCATACTTTAATACAAATTATTCTTTAACAAATTTTAAAGGTAGATATTAATTAATATTTTATTATTAGTTTCAGGTGAACAAAATAACATAATGATTAGACGTTTACACACCACAGTCTACTACCCATGTGATACCATACATAGCTGTTACAATACCATTAATTATATTCCCTATTATAGTAATTTACATTTGTAACTATATATTTTTATATTTTTTATATTATAGTTGATATTTAATATTTTTTATATTAGTTTCAGATGTACAGAATAGTGCTTAGGCATTTACATAATTTATGAAGTGATCCTCTAAAAAGTCTAGTACCCATCTGACACTATATATAGTTTTTGGTATGTTATTTACTATATTTTCCATACTGTTTTTCACATCCTCATGATTATTTTGTAACTACCAATTTAATACAAATTATTTTTAATTTTAAAAAGGGAAAGCAGAAGCAACATGAAAGTGGGAAACCAAAGTATCATCTCCGAATTCCTCCTCCTGGGCCTGCCCATTGAGCCAGATCAACGAGACCTGTTCTATGCCCTGCTCCTGGCCATGTATCTTACCACCGTCCTGGGGAACCTCCTCATCATCGTGCTCATTCACTTGGACTCGCACCTCCACACGCCCATGTATTTTTTCCTCAGTAATTTGTCCTTCTCTGACATCTGCTTCTCCTCTGTCACGATGCCCAAGTTGCTGCAGAACATGCAGAGCCAAGTCCCACACATCCCCTATGCAGGGTGCCTGACCCAAATGTACTTCTTCCTGTTTTTCTCAGACCTGGAGAGTTTCCTCCTTGTGGCCATGGCCTATGACCGCTATGTGGCCATCTGCTTCCCCCTGCACTACACCACCATCATGAGCTCCAAGCTCTGCCTTGCCCTGGTAGCGCTGTCCTGGGTGCTGACCACTTTCCATGCCATGCTACACACTCTGCTCATGGCCAGGTTGTGTTTCTGTGCAGACAACGTGATCCCCCACTTTTTCTGTGATATGTCTGCTCTGCTGAAGCTGTCATGCTCTGACACTCGGGTTAATGAGTTGGTGATATTTTTCATGGGAGGACTCATTCTTGTCATCCCATTCCTGCTCATCATCATGTCTTATGCACGAATTTTGTCCTCTATCCTTAAGGTCCCTTCTGCTGGGAGTATCCGCAAGGCCTTCTCCACCTGTGGCTCCCACCTGTCTGTGGTGTCACTATTCTATGGGACAGTTATTGCTCTCTATTTATGCCCATCAACTAATAATTCTATTGTTAAAGAGACTGTCATGGCAATGATGTATACTGTGGTGACGCCCATGCTGAACCCCTTCATCTACAGCCTGAGGAACAGAGACATGAAGGGAGCCCTGGGAAGTGTCTTCTGTAGAAAGATTTTTTTTTGTTAATATGATGGTAACACTTGAGCTTTTCACATAATTTTATTCAGTAGATATATTAATATTGGTACATTATCCAGATGTTTTCCCTTACCGTGGAAACTTCAGTTAAGATGACATACTATATAATTGTTCAATATGTAAAAGAGATGAATTGGAACTGCATAGCTGAACTAGGAAAAGAAGTCTTTATGACCTCTGGCTGGGCCTTCCTCTTAGTCTTCTGCAGGGGAGCCTCAAAATGCATTAGTTAAGAAGTACTATTTTAAACGATCTCTATGCTTTACATTCTTAACTAATTCATTACAGGATATTATTTTTTAAATCAGAATTCTGCTTTGATTGTAGTATCATTTTAAAATGATTCTCTGTACTGTTAGTTCAGTCCTAAACAAGATCCAAACATTTCAACCTCCCAGCCTCCCTCTAAATGCCTCCTACTTACCTCTCCCTACAGAAGTTTCACGTATTTTATGTATTAACCATTTTTTCTTCTATGATTTAAATTTGTGTCTACTGTGTGTTTTCTTTCTTTCTTTTTTTTTTTAGAAGAAATCCAAATGATATCTTTATTTTCAGAATCACTTCTTTCACTATCTTTTCCAAACATCACTTCCATTTCACTGCTTCCCCCAGTCTTTCGGGCAAATCAGTGTTTAACACCTTTCCACCCAACCCAGATTTTAATAGGATCCACTGTCCACCATGAGAAAGCCCCAATAATCCACGTATATTACTCTAGTGATTTTCGATGCCCTGAAAGACACTTGTGGAAATGCCAAAATCCTACATTAGATCCCCAAGGGCTCCTTTTCTTTTTTGACTCCATTCTCTCTTTTTCTGGCCCTTTGAGCCAGATGACTCTCACCTGACAGACCTTCTCCCTCTTCCATTCAGACCTAAATCCTTCCTCTAATTACCATCCCCCCCCTCAAATTAGGTCAGTTGTCTCCTCAGTGCCAACCGGGTTCCCTCTCTCTTGCCATGCGGTAACATCGAGCCTGCACCTGCTTCCCCGGATCCCTTGCTCCCACTGCCAAATCACAAAGCATCTCGTCCTTCGGTCCCACATTCCTGCGGGGACCCTTCGATCTTCTCTCATTACTCTGCTTTCAAAAACCTACAAGCCCTTGCTTTTTTAAGGCCATATCTCCCTCAGCCTCCCACTGTCCTGGCCCGCAGCTTCTACTTACCTCTCAGCCCCTGGCCACCGTCATCCCCCTCAGACAACCTCCACTTCCCTCAGATTCCCTAGAGCTGTCTCTCGGGCCCCCTCAGTCGTCTCCTGTGGCCCCTACGGATGCACCCGTCTCCTCCACAAACCCCCAGCTCCATCGCTGACACCCCACGCCCCCTTGACTGCAGGTGCTCCGGTAACTCCCCTCCCCCTATCCTCAGCTCCTGTTGACACCCGTGGTCTGAGTGGGCGACCCAGCTGCCTTCGGAGTTGGGGACCCTCCAGGTCTCAGGGGAGTGACCCGTCTGGAGCCGTAGAAGCGGAACCTGGGGAGGGGCACCAGAGTGGAAGCGGGGGGCGGTGGGAGCTGCCAGCAGGCATAGCTCCTGTGTGGGCTACTTTTGTGTTTTTTGACTTGGCCTGACCTGAAATTCATTTTTCTTTCTTTTCTTTTTGATTGAATTTATTGGGGGTAACATTGGTTAATAAAATCATATAATAGGTTTCAAGTGTACGATTCTGTAATATGTCATCTATATATTGCATTGTGTGTCCACCACCCAAACCCATTTACTACAAGAGTGTATTTTGTCTTTATCTGGGAATAATGAATACCCAGGGGTCCTAAAGTTTATTTCTCCAGCAGTGGGGAAAGAAGCTAGAAGCTGGTATACTTGTTCAGAGTTGAAAGATGCTTCTCTTCTTTTCCGCAGTTTGGACTTCAGAAAAGAACTTCATAACTATGTTTTTATCCTAGCTTCATGGTAATTCTAAGAATATATAGGTTTTCAATTATTTGCCAAGTCACACAGTGTGTCAATTGTTGAATCTATGTACAATTTCAGATTATATGATTCTATGGTTCTTCTCACTTTCTTCAACTTCAACAAGAAGGGGAGCAGCCATTAAAAAACAAACAAACAGGGCCGGCCGAGTGGCGCATTGGTTAAGAGCTGGTTTGGGACGCCAGCAGCCCCAGTTCGGATCCCACATGAGGGCCAGTGACACTGCCCTCTACAGCTAACAACAGCTCCACCTGGAGCTGGGCTGTGCGAGCCCCCGTGATGGTGTGGGCTGCAGCCCCTGCTGCAGTGGGCTGCCATAGGCTACAGTGAGTGGCCCGCAGCCAGCGCGAGTGACTGGCAGCCAATGGGAGCTGCCAATAGCCGCGGTGAGCGACATCCAGAGGCTGGTGACCGATCTGCCTCACCTGGGAAGAGCGCAATGACGATACCAACATGGGCCAGTGAAGCAATGTCCTCCGCAACTAGACAGAAGAACAAAAGGACAGCAACTTTTCTGTTCCCCTTCCCCAGTTCCCCAATGCTGTTCTCCTCACCCAATTCCCCAATAAAATCTTTAAAAAACAAACAAACAAACAAAACTCAGCTTCATTTGTGTCATGGACTAGGCTTCCAAACTTGATACATTTGTATCCATTGTCGTCCCCTTTAAGTGATGGCATCCAAAGCCACCACTTTAATCCTTTTGTATGTTCTGGTGACCTCCACATCTCTATCTGAAGCCCAGACCTTTCTCCGGAGTTCCCAGCTGTTATTCTCATCTCCCCAGTGGACATCTCCACTTGAGGGTCTAGGAGAAGTTCAATTTCAACATACGCAACATTAAACTCTTTATGTTCCTCTAAGTCTGTTCTTTGTCCTTCATTCTATACCTTGATTTCTGATGTCATATTCCACCCAATGGCTTGAGCATCCACTACATATATTCACAAAAGTAGATTATAGTTCATATAGTCTTGCATTACACATTTTAATTTAATATTGTATTTCCTGAAATATTTTATTATTCTCCATGAGTTAGTAATACTAGTTGCTCTAATGGGTACATTCTGAAATCTCATTGGCATAATGCAACAGAAATATCAGGGAAAAAATAAAGTAAATCAGTTTCCTCTTACTAGAAAAATCCAATTAAAAGCCAATGAAAAGCAGGTTTGATTTTCAATATCAATGAAAATTAAGAGCAAGAACTATAAGAAATAAACATTAAAACTTTACTGAAATATAGAAAAGAATACCACAATAAATGGACATAATACAATGACCTTAGAAAGTGTGTCTTATTTTAAACAGCTTTTTGAAGAGTAATATTTAAATGATAAAATCAATTAATTTAAAATTGTTCATTTTGATGAACTTAGAAATCTCAATACTTTAACATCGGCTCTCAAATACATGCAATGCAATCTAAATGAAATTCTCAATGAAATTATTTGTGATGTAAGTTTAACATATTTTTTACCACATAAAAATAAAGAAGTTTTCCAGGACAAAAGACAACATAGGCAAATTTGCAAGAGAAATTACAGACTATAGCATGTATAACAGACACAAGATTAAAATTCAGAATATGCAAAGCACTGATACAAATGATATAAGAATAAAACAAACAACTGAATAGAAAAATGTACAAAGAATATTAACAGAAAATTCATAAAGAATAAGCAATATGAAAAGACGTTCAACTGCAATATTAACCAGGAAAAAAACAAGCTGAAAAAACAAGAAGTGATAAATGAATGACTACATAGTAGACAAATTTATAAATGGCATTTTATGGTAATAGCAAGGATGTGGGAATAAGAACACTGATGTACATTTCAATTGTCTGGAAGTATTAATTTACATACAAGAAAATGCAACCATTTTAAGTGTACAGTTCAATAATTTTTGACAATTATAAGCATCCAGGTACCTCAACCCCAATCCATATCTAGAAAAGTCCATCACCTCGCTATTCATTGTGACCTTTGGCAACCGATCTCTAATTTCTTACCAATGATGTGATTTCTACCAGATTTCTATCAGTATAGGTTAGATTTGCCCGATTTTGAATTTCATATAAATGGAATTATTTAGTATATTTTCTTCTGAATCTGGTGTGTTTAGCATGGCTGAAAGTTTTGTAGATTTAGCTATAAATCTGTGTATCAATAGTTTTTTTTTTATTACTGAGTAGTATTAATTGTGCAAATACAGCACAATTTGTTCATTCATTCACCTTTTAAAAAAAGATTTTACTGAGGAATTGGAGGAGGGGAACAGCGTCGGGGTATAGGGGAAGGGGAACAGACAAGTTTCTGTCCTTTTGTTCTTCAGTCTAGTTGTGGAGGACATTGCTTCACTGGCCCATGTTGGTATTATCATTGCGCTCTTCCTAGGTGAGGCAGTTGCTCCTCGGCCATTGGATGGCTGCTCACAGCGGCTCACACTGGCTGCCAGCCACTCATGGTAGTGTACAGAAGCCCACTGCAGCCCCACTGTAGTCTAGGCCGTGGCAGGTCAGGTGACTCACAGCAGCCTAGCTCCAGGTCCAGCTGTTGTTCACCATCTTAGCTGTAGAGGGCACAGAGTCATTTGCCCTTATGTAGGATCCGAATTGGTGGCCCTGCTGCTCAGTGCTGGCGTCCCAAGCCAGCTCTTACCCAACGCTCCACTCCACCAGCCCTCATTCACCTTTTGATAGAGATTTGAGTTGTATCCAGCTTTTGAATTTTATGAATGATTGAAAAATGCTACCCTTTCCCCCACTGACTTATCTGGGTAACTTTGTGTAAAGCCAATTGACCATGTATGAGTGCATCTATTTCTGCATTCGCTATTCTATTTCATTGACCTATATGGCTCCTACTTAACCTATCCCCACTCAAATGGTCACATCATTCTCTCTATCACATCAATTTTTCCTGATGTATTCACATATCTGTAGTGTCTTTCCTAACCTGACCTGATCCTAAAGGGATATTTTTAACCCTTTTTTACAGCAATACATTTTTATTTCTTTAATACTATTTGTCTTAAATTCAGCTTTGCTATTAGAAGATTAAGCATGGTGTTTGCATTTATTATCATAGCATATTTTCTCTTACTTTATCATTAGTTATGTTAAACAGAATTCTTTCTACCATTATTTTACCATGATGAGTTTTTCTATTTTAGTTCTTCATTATGATCAATTCCTTTGTTGGATTATGTCTTCAAGTCATTTTAAAAATAAGAATGGTACATGATTGCAATATTTATTGAATTTTCATATATTAGATTTTCCATTTGTGTGTTTGTTTACAGCTGAAAGACAGCTTGGCTAGGTATAGAATTTTGTGGACATCTGTTTTCCCACTGAAAACCAATTTTCCAAAATAGCTATGGAAAAACATGAGGTAAGGCTGACCAATCCCTTTTCTCTCCACCCCTTATATATCATCTTCCCACCACCCCAAGTCTTGTAGTATTATTTTTCCAAACATGAAGTTTAATAACTTCACCAATTTTTGTTTTTGTATCAGCTGTTGTTTAGTATACGTTTTTTAACTAACATATCAAATCCCTTTTGATTTACAAGTCTGTATCTTTCTCCATTTCAAGAGTTTTCTACTACTATATCTTGGAATATTATTTTTGTTCCATTTATTTTCTGTTCTCTACTTTAGAAAGACCTATAATTTTTGTAGCGTATTTGAAATTTACGCAGTATAATCTATCTACACAAAATGATAACTTTATTTTCCACAAATTAGAAAGAAAAACAGAATTTATAATATTATAATTCTATCAATATTATCTGTGCTGACACAAAATGTGTACTTGAACTCATAGACTGAAAATAAGTCATTAAATCTGTAACATTTCAAACAAAAGTTAGAAGCTTAATTTCAAATTAGTTTGTCTTTCTTATATTCTATCAATTGCTGAAATCTTCGCACATTTCATTGTTCATATTTACATCATATATCAACCTGTTTCCCTCCCATGTTGCCTTTCTCTAAATCTTATTTATTCTTTCTCTTTCTTCTCCTTCTCCTTCTTTTTGTAAATGGCTGAGCCATTTGAAATCATTTCAGACATCAAGGTACTGAGCCGCTAAATCCAGCATTCAGAATCTCCTAGAAACAAGAACATCCTCATACATGAACTATACCATTATCACGACCAAGCAATTTTACATGAATATACATATAGCTAACATATAATCTATATACATTTCTCCAATGATAAAGACTTGTTTTTATGAGACATTTGTTAACATATAATTCGCATACCATGCCACTCACCCATTTAAAGTATATAATTAAATATTTTTTGTATATTTACTAAGTTGTGCAACTATCACCATAATCAACTTTAGAACACTTTCATTATCTTCAAAGAAATCCCATGCTCATTAATAATCTTTACCCATTTCCCCCTTGCAATCACCAATCTACTTTATGTCTCTATAGATTTGCCTGTATTTGGTATTTCATATAAATAGAATCACACTATGTGGCTTTTGTGACTGGCTTCTGTCAATTAGCATAATGTTTTCCAGGCTCATCCAAACTGTAGTATGTATCAGTACTTATTTTATTTTTATTGCTGAATAATATTCATTGTATGGATACACCACATTTTATTTACCCAGTCATCAGTTGATAGTTGTTTGTAGTTTGTGAACAGTGCTGCTGTGAACATTCATGTACAAGTATTTGTGTGACCACCTCATTTTTTCCCCAAAATACACCTAGAACTGGGGTTGCTGGGTCATGTAGTAATTCTATGTTTAACTTTTTGAGAAATCACCAAACTGTATCATTCACCTTTCCCTCCTCCCAAAGACCCCCATCCTCTGCCCACTCCCAGCATACACAGTATACCTCAGCCACACTGGACTTCCCTTACTTTGTAAAAAGCTCCAGGCTCTCTCACCTCTGGGCTTTTCCATATATTATTTCCTACCTCTGGACACTTTCATTCTCTTTTTAGGATACTCCTCAGAGTCCTTAAACTTTATTTTAAATCTTATTTTTTTAAAGATTTTATTGGGGAATTGGCAGAGGGGAACAGCGTTGGGAAATCGGGGAAGGGGAACAGACAAGTTGCTGTCTTTTTGTTCTTCAGTTTAGTTGCGGAGGATGTTGCTTCACTGTTGGTATCGTCATTGCACTATTCCCGGATGAGGCAGATCGGTCGCTGGCCTCTGGATGTCGCTCACCGCGGCTATTGGCAGCTCACTCTTGGCTGCCAGCCACTCACGCTGGCTGCCGGTCACTCACGGTAGCCTATGGCAGCCCACTGCAGCAGGGGCTGCAGCCCACACCATCACTGGGGCTCGCACAGCCCAGCTCCAAGTGGAGCTGTTGTTAGCTGTAGAGGGCAGTGTCACTGGCTCTCATGTGGGATCTGAACCGGGGCCGCTGGCATCCCCAAACCAGTGCTTAACCAATGCGCCACTCGGCCGGCCCTAAATCTTTTTTTTTTTTGAGGGCAGTGTCACTGGCCCTCATATGTGGGACCGAACGGGGGCCGCTGGCGTCCCAAGCCAGAGCTTAACCACCGCGCCACTCGGCTGGCCCCCTAAACTTTATTTTAAAGTAATAGATGCCTTCTCTGACCTGCTGGATAAGGCTAGGTGTCTTTGATATGTACTCTTATCATATCCTGTATTTCCCTATGATAACATTTGGAATACTTGGTAGTAGCTTATTTAGTTGTGTCTGTAAGCTGTCTGTGGACAAGGACCATATTTATCTTGGCCACAGTTTTTTCCTCAGCACGTAGCTCAGTGCCTTGCACATGGCATTACTCAGTATATTTTTTCTTGAAAGACTGCATTCATGAACTAATAGACTAAGTATTTTGTGGGTGAGTCAATTAAAATATTACTTGATGTAATAGAGCTTACATCCAGCTGAGGACTGAGCATTGTTGTATATGGAAGCAATCATTAAACAACATAACAGTGGTGATCATGTGACAGTGTTTGATGATGCTAACTTTGTAGGAGGCCAGATGCTGCAGAAGATGGAGAAGAGTGACATTAGCGTGGGCTGTGGTGATCAGGGAAAGCTTCCTTGAGAAGGTCAGACTCGGGGTGAATCCAGAATTCTGTCTCTGGACATGATTTACTCAGAAATGTGCAGGAGTAATGTGGGGTGGGGCAAGCACCAGGTTTGTTCCTAATGAGTTTCTTTGGGACCCAGGGATCCCTGGGGTCAGAGCACTGTAGAAGAGAGGAGTCAGAATATAATGGCAGGGACTCAGTGGAAGTAGCAAACAGGATGCAGGCTCTGGAGCCACATTCAGACAGGCTAGGTAAGCGGGGAGGGAGTTTGGAAGAAGTAGTTATTCTAAACCCCCTTAACAGATACTAGGATTCCACAATTCTGTAGTGCAGCTCCTGCAGGGTGATTTAGAAGTCAACCTCCTCACTGCTTTCCACCCTCATCAGTGATTCCCATCGCTAAATGTAATTGGGAATCACCAGATCTGCTGGTGGGAATTAATAAATTGTGTATTTGTGGAATATTTATACTTTACAAGTATCAATGATTCCAAGCCCACAATTCTGTGAGGTGTGGAAGATTCACTGATGGTGGATTGTACAGCTGGAATAGTTGAGCAATTTGCCAAGGTCACAGGCCAGTGAACAATGGAGTCTGACTCCTCTGGGCTCCTGAATATTTTGCTTGGGGGCAGTTTACACAATGTGTAAGGGGCCATCCTGAGAGTCCCTGTCTGTGAAGCCAGTTTTCCTTCCCTCTATCGAGCTGCCCTAATATTAATAATGTCTTTACCTAGGTATAAATCCAACTCATAACTTGAGAGGAAATCCTCACTATTTTGGTTCCAGTCTGTTCCTTCTGGGCCATTCGCTTCTTCCATCCCACAGCGCTGCCCCACACCTTCTCTAGGTGCTGGCCTCATTGGGGGATGGTAGGATAAGAGTGGGGGTACTTGGGAAAATACTGCATTCTTGTCACAGAACTGAATGATGACAGTAGTAAGTCTCATTAATGCCACACGGTCTCGCAAATTTTTTACATGATTTGTTCTTTTTTCCCCTTCTTTGGCATGATAAATTAGATACTTCCATTTCTATTACGTTGATGATAGAATTCATACTAGGAGAGGTTTAAGTTCCTCAGTCAAGGTCGTGAAGCTGGTATGAGTGTACTATGGTCATCCCAGGAGGACTGGCTCCAGGGACCCAGCACTTAAACACTGTGTATGCAGCACTGGGAGGCTGAGGGGTGTGATAAGCTTGGTGGGTAGACAAATAGATGGGCTCTTTGGAGTAGGAGTGCTAGGAGCAGAGCAGCAAGAAGGGTTCAGGAGCTGACAGATGTGTGGTGGCAGAGTCCCCACTTGCTTTTGCACACTACAAAGAATTCTGGTGGCCACTGGATTGGCTCACTCCTCACCGCTCCCTGGCCTGTCACCTTCTTCAGCCTCAAATGATGGACCCACAGGGCCTCAGCCAATAGAAGAGGAAGAAGAAGTATTGTGGGGAGGCTCAGATTAGGGGACTTCACTTTTGTGTTTTCTGTGGTGACAGCCCTTCTCCAGAGTTTGGTTTCCCTCTGTATTAGGCCCCTGGTTTCATCAGGAGCCTGCGTGGGCCAAGTCTCCAGTTTACCTAATAAACCACACATGCCTGGGCTGCCGTCTAGCTTTGGGCTTGAACAATGCTTCATACCTTCATACCTGGGACTCTTCTGTAGCCCTCAGGGCGGATTGTTTGCACTCTATTCCACACTTCGGTGGCTGCAAGACCCAATTTTTTTCTGTGAATTTGTGAGTTTTCTAGAGCTTTTGGGAGAAATGGGCCATTTATTTCGTAGGTGGGCCTCTCCATTGCTGTGTTATGTGTGATCCGTTTACTCTGAACTTTTCCTCGAATTGATTCCCATTTGGTTTATATGATCCAGAAATTCTCAAAATTCTGGCATGCCAATGGCACTCTTTCATTTCCTAGCCCTTCTACTTACTGAACAGTTTTTTTTGTTTGTTTGTTTTTGTTGAGGGCAGTGTCACTGGCCCTCACATGTGGGACCGAACCGGGGCCGCTGGCTTCCCAAGCCATCGCTTAATCACCATGCCACTCGGCCGGCCCCTGAACAGTTTTTTAACATTTCATTTTAGTGGCCACAGAATACATGACGAAGAAGCTCTATTTTAGATCAGTACTGTCCAATTTAGTAGCAATTAACTACATTTTGCTATTGATTACTTGAATGTGGCTAGTTAAAAATGAAATGTTCTGTGTGTGTAAAATACACACTGAATTTCGAAGGAAATAGATGTCTGATATATTAATTTTTAAAATATTGATTGTATATTGAAATGAGGTATCTTGTATATTTTGGTTCTGTAAAATGTTATTTAAGATAAATTTCACCTGTTTATTTTTGCCTTTTTAAATATGGTTATTGAAAATTAAAATTATATATGTGGCCCACATATGTGGCTTGCATTTTATTGTTAATGGACAGCGATGCCTTAGATTAATCAATATACTTCATTTTGATTGCTCCCAAAGTTTGATAGTTTAAATGTTTTACCAATATGTGTAATTTTGACTGTTGATGATAGATCTTTTTATTATGTATTTTGGGAAATTCTCAGAAAGATGCACTAAGTGGGGCCTGAGACATCATACTTAGTGATGTGCTTCCTTCTTCAGTACATTATGTAGCTTTCTGTTGAATTTTAGATTCTGGAATGCCTTATGTAGAGCCTAGGAATTATTTGCTTCTTGAAAATCAGAAAAATCTAGAAAGCTTCCTGGCCCAAGTTTTTTTTAAAAAATTGCAATATGATTTACATATAGCACACAAATTTAAGTGTACAGCTCACTGAGTTTTACATCCATGTAAGCGCTGCACAGATCAATATATAGAGCATTTACATTACCAGAAATTTCCCTTGTGCCTTTTTCTTGTCAATATTCATAAGTATCTGAGGTAACCACTATCCTGGTTTCTTCACCATTGATTAGGTTTGTAGGTTCATGAACTGGATTCTTTTACTCAACATACATGTTTTTGAGATTTTATCCATGTTGTTGTTTAAATCACTATAGTTCATTATTTTTCATTGCTATGTAGTATGTCATTGAAATGAATATTCCACAACTTGCTCATCGATTCTCCTGCTGCTGGATGTTTGGGGTGTTTGGATTTAGCTGTTATGACTGAAGCTACTGTTGGAAATCCTATTATCCACATTTTGGGGGACATTTGTTTTTATTTATTTTGGGTATTTTAGGAGTGAAATGTCTGAATCACAGTGTATGTGAATATTAAACTTTAAGAAACTATAAACAGTTTTTAAAATGGTTTCGCTAGTTTACATTTTTACCAGTGATGTATGAGAGTGTTAATTGTTCTCCACCCTGGCTGACATTTGATATTGTTAATCTTTTTCATTTTAGCCATTCTAGTGGGTATGTATTAGTATCTTAAGATTTTAACTTGCATTTCCCTGATGAATACAAATGTTAGGTGCATTTTCATATGCCTATTGTTGGCCTAAGGACTTTTACTGGACATAGTTTTCTTTCTGTTTATTTCATATTTGTTGTTTTTCTTTAATATCAATTTTAATGGTCTATTTAGATGCCATATATATTATTGAGCCAATATTTGCAATTTATTTTTGTTTAAAAAATGTCTCATTCTGATTTTGAAATATATTTGTGAAATTTTAGGAAGATTTAAAAATTTGCCTTTGTGACTATATCCTTTTTCTTATTCCTAATGTCTTATAGTTATTTTTCTCTTTTAAAAAGTTAGATTGGTCTTGTTTGTCGATTTTGCTGATCTCTGGAAAACAAAAGCTCTGAAATTATTTTATAAATTTTACTGCTTTTATGTTTTCCAAATTGTTAACATATGCTTTAGGTTTATCAATTGCATAATTCTATTTATTTGAATTTTTGCTACTCTTTTTCTATCCTATTTAACTTAACACTGTCTTCATTTATTTTCATTTTTTTCTAGTTTATTAGTAAAAGCAAGGCACATATTTTCTTCTTCTCTGACACATCTCTAAGCCAGAGGCAAACTGAGGTGTTAGACTACCTCCTACCTCCTTTCACATCATGCTCATTGACTCTGCTCATGAAGCAATTATGGAGCATTCTTATAGAATTCTGGAAGACGGTTGAATTGGATGCATAGCTTCACATGCTTTCAGGGTTTTGATTTATGTAAAGATTTATTTTTATATTTGAGAGAGGGCAAATAAAATACTGAACTCACAAATACTTCATTTAAAATATCTTTTTCATAGTTCTGCAATCTGTATAGTGTTTATACATATACACAGGTTCATACTTCAATACAAATTATTCTTTAAAAAATTTTTAGAGAATATATAGATAATGTATTACAGAATTGTACACCTGAAACCTATAAAACTTTGCTAACAATTGTCACCCCAGTAAACTTTTATAAAGATTTTTTAAATAAATAAATAAATTTTTATTATTAATTTGATACACAAAATAACATAGTGATTAGACATTTACACACCCAAACAAATCTATTACCCATCTGACACCATACATAATTGTTACAATACCATTGACTATATTTCCTATATTGCACTTTACATTCATTACTGTATACCCAATTTTTTACATCATAGTTGACATTCAATATTATTTTATATTAATTTCAGGTGTACAGAGTAGTGATCCACCAATAATTTATGACGTGATCCCCTAATAAGTCTAGTACACATCTGACACTATACATAAGTTTTACAATATTATTGATTATAACTCCCATACTGTTTTTCACATCCTGGTGACTATTTTGTAACTACCAATTTAATACAAATTCTTTTTAATTTTAAAAAGGGAAAGCAGAAGCAGCATGAAAATGGGAAACCAAAGTATCATCTCCGAATTCCTCCTCCTGGGCCTGCCCATTGAGCCAGATCAACGAGACCTGTTCTATGCCCTGCTCCTGGCCATGTATCTTGCCACCGTCCTGGGGAACCTCCTCATCATCATGCTCATTCACTTGGACTCACACCTCCACACGCCCATGTATTTTTTCCTCAGCAATTTGTCCTTCTCTGATATCTGCTTCTCCTCTGTCACGATGCCCAAGTTGCTGCAGAACATGCAGAGCCAAGTCCCACACATCCCCTACGCAGGGTGCCTGACCCAAATGTACTTCTTCCTGTTTTTTGGAGACCTGGAGAGTTTCCTCCTTGTGGCCATGGCCTATGACCGCTATGTGGCCATCTGCTTCCCCCTGCACTACACCACCATCATGAGCTCCAAGCTCTGCCTTGCCCTGGTGGCGCTGTCCTGGGTGCTGACCACTTTCCATGCCATGCTACACACTCTGCTCATGGCCAGGTTGTGTTTCTGTGCAGACAACGTGATCCCCCACTTTTTCTGTGATATGTCTGCTCTGCTGAAGCTGTCGTGCTCTGACACTCGGATTAATGAGTTGGTGATATTTTTCATGGGAGGACTCATTCTTGTCATCCCATTTGTACTCATCATCATGTCTTATGTACGAATTTTGTCCTCCATCTTCAAGGTCCCTTCTGTTGGGGGTATCCGCAAGGCCTTCTCCACATGTGGCTCCCACCTCTCCATGGTATCTCTCTTCTATGGGACAATTATTGGTCTATATTTGTGTCCATCAGCTAATAACTCTATTGTTAAGGAGACTGTCATGGCGATGATGTACACTGTGGTGACGCCCATGCTGAACCCCTTCATCTACAGCCTGAGGAACAAAGACATGAAGGGAGCCCTGGGAAGAGTCTTTTGTAGAAAGATATTATTTTGTTATCGATGATGGTGATGTAATTTTATTCAGTAGATATATTATGAGTAATATTGGAATATTATACAGATATTTTTCTCTCCATGAGATCTTCAGTTAAAATAACAAACTATATAATTGTTCGATATATAAAAGAGGTGAATTGGAACTACATAGTTGAACTAGGAAAGGACGTCTTTATGACCTCTGGCTGGTCTTTTTTTTTTCTTCCCCCAGGAAACCCTGGGAAAGCGTAGTTTAAGGAACCTATTTTAAATGATCTTCATACCTTATATTTTTAACTAATTCATTACAGGGTTTTGTTTTGTTTTGTTTTTAAATCAGAACTCTGCTTTGACTGTGGTATCATTTGTTTAAATGATTCTCTGTATTCTTAGGTCAGTACTAAATAAGACCCAAATGTCTCAACCTCCCAGCCTCCCTCTAAATGCCTCGTACTTACCTCTCCCTGCACAAGTTTCACATATTTTATCTGTTAAACATTTTTTCCCTCCCTGATTTAAATTTGTGTCTACTTTGTGTTTTCTGACTTGGCCTGACCTGAATTGATTTTTCCCTTTTTTAAATCAAATTTATCGGGATTGCATTGGTTAATAAAATTATATAATAGGTTTCAGGTGTACAATTCTATTATACATCATCTATATATTGCATTGTATGTTCACCACCCAAATCCTTTTACTACAAGAGTGTATTTTGTCTTTATCTGGGAATAATGAATACCCAGGTGGCCTGAAATTTTCTCCAGGAGTGGGGAAAGAAGCTAGAAGCTGGCATACAAGTTCAGAGTTGAAGGGTGTTTCTCTTCTTTTTGTAGTTTGGACTTCAGAAAAGAATTTTATAACTATGTTTTTATTGTAGCCTCATGATAATTGTGAGGAAGTATAGAAGATATTATCGTTATTTCATGGACTGAAAAATATAGTGTTCAATTACTTGCCATGTCACACAGTGTCCATTGTTGAGTGTGTGTACAATTCCACACTATGTGATTCTATAGGTTCTTCTAATTTTCTTTAACTTCAACAAGAATGGGAGCAGCCATTAAAAAAAACAAAAACAAAACTCTTAGCTCCATTTGTGTCATGGACTAGGCTCCCAACCTTGATCCATTTGTATCCATTGTTGTCCCCTTTAAGTGATGGCATCCAAAGCCACCACTTTAATCCTTTTGTATGTTCTGGTGACCTCCACATCTCTATCTGAAGCCCAGACCTTTCTCCAGAGTTCCCAGCTGTTATTCTCATCTCCCCAGTGGACATCTCCACTTGAGGGTCTAGGAGAAGTTCAATCTCAACATACACAACATTAAACTCTCTTTATGTTCCTCTGAGTCTGTTCTTTGTCCTTCATTCTAAACCTTTATTTGTGATGTCATCATCTGCCCAGTTACCCAAGCAACCGCTTCTATATATGTTCATATACTCACAAAAGTAGATTATAAGTCATATAACCTTGCTTTACACATTTTAATTTAATATTGTATTTCCTTATATATTTTATGAGTTAGTAACACTAGTTGCTATAATAGGTACATTCTGAAATCTCATTGGCATAACACAGCAGAATTATCAGGGAGAAATATTTAAAGTAAATCACTTTCCTCTATACTAGAAAAATCCAATTAAAAGCCAATGAAAAATAGATCTGATTTTCAGTAGCAATGAAAATTAGATGCAAGAACCTATAAGAAGAAAATATTAAAACTTTACTGAAATATATAAAAGAATACCACAATAAATGGACATAATGCAACGACTCTGGGAAGGGTGCCTACTTTAAACAGCTTTCTGAGGAGTAATTTTTATATGATAAAATTAATCCATTTAAAATTGTGTATTTTGATGAATTTAGCAATCTCAGTATTTCAACAACATCAGCTCTCAAATACATGCAATGCAATCCAAATCAAATGCCGCTGATTAATATTAGATGTTGACTATAATTTAACACATATATAGTCATGGGATGTGGAATATAGTGTGGGGATGTAGTCAATGGAATTGTAATAGATATGTATGATATCGGGGGTGTGGGGGAAGGGTAGGGGGAAGGGGTAGACACTTTGTAAGGGGTGAAAAAGATAACTATTGCATAGTTTTGTACATCTGTAACTATTAATAATAATAAAAGTAATACAAAATAAAATAAAAACACTGTTTTAAAAAAAAATGTCAATGGAGTTATTTTGTGATATAAATTTGAAATATTTTACCACATAAAACTAAGAAGCTTTTCTAGGACAAAAGATAACAAACAAATTTGAAGAGAAATGACAGACTATAACATGCCTAACAGGCACAGATTAAAATGCAGCATATAAAAAGAACTCCTACAAATGATATAAGAATAAACAAATGAAAGAAAAGTGTACAAAGAATATTAAAAGAACATTAATAAAGAATAAACAATATGATAGAGGTTCACTTCAATGTTAACCTGAAAAAAAAAAGCTGAAAAAACAAGAAGTGATAAATGAATGACTACATAATCAACAAATTAATAAATGACATTCTATGGTAATAGCAAGGATGTGGGAATAAGGACACTGATGTACATTTCAATTGTCTTGAAGTGTAATTTACATACAAGAAATGCAACCATTTTAAGTGCACAGTTCAATTAATCCATATAACCTCAACCCCAATCCATATCTAGAAAATTCCACCTCATTCATCACTATGACCCCTAGCAATCAATCTCCCATTTCCTACCACTGATCTGATTTCTATCTACCACATTTCTTAGATTTGCCTGATTTTGAATTTCATATAAATGGAGTTATTTAGTATGTTTTCTTCTGTATCTGGTGTCTTTAGCATGGCAGAAAGTTTTGTAGATTTATCTATAAATTTGTGTATCAGTAATTTGCTTCTTTTTATTACTGAATAGCATTCTATTGTGCAAATGTAGCACGATTTGTTCATTCATTCACCTTTTGATAGAGATTTGAGTTGTATCCAGTTTTTGAAGTTTATGAATAATGGAAAAATGCTATCATTTCCTCCACTGATTTATGCAGGTAACATTGTGTAAAGCCAATTGACCATGTATGAGTGCATCTATTTCTGCATTCTCTATTCTGTTCCATTGACCTATATAGCTCCTACTTAACCTATCCCTCCTCAAATGGTCACATCATTCTCTCTATCACATCAATTTTTCCTGATGTATTCACATATCTATAGTGTCTTTCCTAACCTGACCTGAATCTAAAGGGATATTTTTATTCCCTTTATTATAGCAATGAATTTTTATTTCTTTAATACTATTTGCTTTAAAATTCAACTTGCTATTAGAAGATTAAGCATGGTGTTTGCATTTACTATCATATTTTTCTTACTTTATTATTACTTACATTAAACAGAATTGCTCCCACTATTATTTTACCATCATGAGGTTTTTTTTGTGTGTGTGTTCTTTATTTTAATTATTCTTTTGTTGGGTTGTGGTGGTCAAGGAAAGCTTCCTTGAGAAGGTCAGACTCGGAGTGAATTCAGAATTCTGTCTCTGGACATGATTTATTCAGAAATGTGCAGGAGTAATGCGGGGTGGGGGCAAGCACCAGGTTTGTTCCTAATGAGTTTCTTTGGGACCCAGGGTTCCCAGAGGTCAGGGCATTATAGAAGAGAGGAGTCAGAAGACAATGGCAGGGACTCTGGGTGGAAATGCACAACGTGGAAGTAGCAAACAGGATGCAGGCTCTGGAGCCACATTCAGACAAGCTAGGTAAGCAGGGAGAGAGTTTGGAAGACGTAGTTATTCTAAACTCCCCTTAACAGATACCAGGATTCCACAATTCTGTAGTGCAGCTCCTGCAGAGTGATTCAGAAGTCATCTTCCTAACTGTTTTCCACTCTCATCAGCGATTCCATGTCTAAATGTAATTGGGAATCACCAGATCTGCTAGTGGGAATTAATAAATTGCATATTTGTGGAATACTTTATA
Source organism: Aselliscus stoliczkanus (assembly GCA_033961575.1). Classification (NCBI taxonomy): domain Eukaryota; kingdom Metazoa; phylum Chordata; class Mammalia; order Chiroptera; family Hipposideridae; genus Aselliscus; species Aselliscus stoliczkanus. The sequence continues at coordinate 12,338,271 of CM066739.1, forward strand.
CTATGGAAGAATCATGGTTGGTGGATTGTACAGCTGGAAAAGTTCAGCAATTTGCCAAGGTCACAGGCCAGTAAACAATGGAGTCTGACTCCTCTGGGCTCCTGAATATTTTGCTTAGGTGCAGGTAACACAGTGTGTAAGGGGCCATCCTTAGAGTCCCTTTTTATGAAGCCATCTGCATCGAGCTGTCCTAATATTAATGTTTTTATGTAGAGATAAATTCAATCCCACTCATAACTTGAGAGGAAATCCTCACTATTTTGGTTCCAGTCTGTTCCTTCTGGGACAGTCACTTCTTCCATCCCACAGCTCTGCCCACCCCTTCTCTACCAGCACCAAGGTGCTGTCCTCATTGGGTGGCAAGGGGGATAAGGGTGGGGGTACTCGGGAAAATACTGCATCATTGTCACAGAACTGAATGATGACAATAGTAAGTCTCATTAATGTCACACTGTCTCAGTGTATGGCAACATTTTTACATGTTTTGTTCCATTTTTCCCCTTCTTTGGCATGATAAATTAGGTACTTCCATTTCTATTAAGCTGATGAGAGAATTCATACTAGGGAAGGTTAAGTTCCTCAGCCAAGGTCGTGAAGCCGGTATGAGTGCAGTAAGGTCATCCCAGGAGGACTGGCTCCAGGGACCCAGCACTTAAACACTGTGTATGCAGCCCTGGGTTCCCCCATTCTCAGCTGCTTCCCCTGGTGTCCCCAGAATGTTCTTTTCAATTCTATTCCCTTTTAACTCTTACTTCCCTGACTGATGTTCCCTTGGTCAATAAAGTCTTAAAAGGGAAAAGAGACAAGATTTTTACATGAGCCAAGGTAGTGTTAATCTAGGTAGCAATGAAATCAAAGTGGGATACCCATGTTCCCAGTGGTTTCAGTGTCAGAAAGTAGATCCAAAGCTTTGGGGGGTGGGGTTTAGTGCCTGTAGATGGTGGGAGAACTGTACTGCCTTCAGCAAGTCAGACCTTCATTTCTTTCTGAGTCTGAGGCAGCTGCTTTGGTTCTAAACTGCCCCCAGATTGGGGCTGACGGGGACCATGGGCTTGAATACTCTGTGCTCATCTTCACCTTCCCCATATCCTCTGCGTTTGCTTTGGGCTACGGTGAATGGCTGGGAATAGAGGGATCCCCAGGCCCAGGGGACAACTGGCGATAGTCAGTGAGGAGTCGTATATCTTTCACTGTACCTTCGGTGAAGGCCTGAAGGCAGCGCTGCCACTAGAAGCGTTACCCTGGGATCTGAGGTCGTAATGGGAGATGGGGCCCTGGGCACCGGTCAGTCTTCAGCGGCGACGCCGAGTAAGTCTGGCAGAACGAGATGAGACTTGTTTTCTGCGGAGGGAAGGGAAGCGTCTCTTCCTGGGAAGGACAGTCAGACTTCCAGTGTCCCCTGCTTCCGCAGGAGGGACAGGGGCTGTGGACTGGGGCAGGTTCGTGCCCAGTGGCCTTCTTTGTTGTACTTGAAACACAGTTCGGGAGGGCCTTCTGTGGTCCCCTTGGTGATGGACCTGGTGCCCTGTTAGGAGCCCCTGATAGCAGCCATCAGCAGCTGGCATTTTCTCTGATCCTGGTGGGCCTTCTCTAGTTTTCTCTGTTTCTCCCAATTGTTAGAGACCTTGAAGACCAGTGCTAGAAGGTTCCATTGTGGGGTTTGAGGGCCCTCCTCAGCCTTTTTGAGTTTTCTCGGGATATCTGGAGCAGATTGTGAGATAAAATGGGTATTGAGGATGATAATGCCCTCTCAAGATGAGGGATCTACCCGTGTATATTTTAGGAGGGCCTCCGTGAGGCAGGACAGAAATTGGGCCGGATTTTCATCTGCTTGTTGGGTGATTTTCCTCATCTTTTTAAAGTTAACCACCGTATGTGTGGCCTTTTGGAGACCCGTAATGAGGCAGGTGACCATATGATTTTTGAGGGCCCTTCCGGGGTCATTGTGTTGGTAATCCCAGTGGGGCTTGTCACAGGGCACAGCCGCTGCACCAACGCGCTTTTGGAGGTCCTGCCGATAGAGTTCATCAGCTGTCCCTGGGCAGCCAGCCAGACTCACTCCTCCTCCTCCGGTGAGAAGGTGGAGGAGATGATGCTATATTCATTAACAGATCTTATTTTATCCTTTAGAGTTCCTGTAACAAGAAGCCAGAAATAGATAAACTCAGACCTATCTAATAATTGATACTTCAGTATTTCGTTATTTTGAAATATCTAGTTAATAACACTTATCATTTTATACAACTTAATAAAACCAAGAAACCAGCCTTAGTATCAAATATTTTTTTAGATCATGCCATAACTTTAGTCTGTAATAAGGAGTGGGCGGGCTTTGAGAGGGCAGGGAGGATTTGGAAGGTGGAACAGAGCTGACTGAGAGAGGGTCGTGAGTGGAGAGCAAAGAAGGCCTGGACATAGGGGATGTCAGACCATTTTCCATTGCGGTGGCAGAAATTACCCAAATCGTGGAGAGTGTTAAAATTGAAAGTGCCATTTTCTGGCCATTGAGAGAAGGGCCAGCGCCCAATGGTGTGGGGAGTCAGGTGACAAAGAGCCTCAGAGATGGTCAAGAAGGGCGAAGGCGTCCCTGTTGCCAACAAGACCTCCAACGAGAAACTAGCGACTGACCCCCAAAGTGGGCGTCCCCAAATTGGAGGAGTCGGGGTCCAAAGGACCGAGGAGGTGCCCCCTGACCTAGCGCTAGGATTTCGAGCCAGAGAGAGAGAGAGAGAGAGAAAGAGAGAGAGAGAGAGAGAGAGAGAGAGAGAGAGAGAGAGAGAGAGAGAGAGAACAGAGGGATCGAGAAACGAGAGGCGGCAGGTTGTCATTCACCCCAAATAGATGTCTCCAGGAGGAATTGGGAGAGCCAGCAATGGAAAATGGGTATCCCTGAGTGTCTCCTCGACAGGCTCGAGAGGGGGAGAGTCCCGGGTGCAGATCGAGCCCGGAAGGGAAAACAGGAGGGGCGATCCAAGTGGTGTCCAGGAGTCGTAACCTCCTCCAGGGTTTCGGCACCAAAATGAAAGGTTCGCCGAGGAGTCAAATGTTTGAGGCATATGTACAAACCAAGCAGCTTTGTTTTTGCCTGTCGGGGCTGAGCCTAAAACTGGCATCAGCTGCCTGCTGGTGTCTGCGCGGGGGTTTTATAGGGTGAGAGATAGGGGAAGTTTTTGCAAGCACACATGAGCAGTTATAGTTGCAGAAGACGTGCTGCTGCAGAAATTTTCTGTTGACCTTCACAGTTCTGCTAAACCCTGCTTTTGTCAGGAAACCTGTGGTTAGATGTTTATGTCTACCCAAGAAGATGTCTGGCAACCTTGTTCAGCACGGTGAGAGGTTGCCTTATTTTTGGTGCCCTTGGGACCCCTAACACCTGGGATGCTGTTTAGGTTTGGGCTGTGAACAGGTGCTTCATACCTTCATACCTGGGACTCTTCTGTTGACCTCAGAGCTGATTGTTTGCATTTCCTTCACCCGTTAGTGGTCCCCAGATTGAATTTTTTTTCTCCAACTTTGGGAATTTTCTAGTGCTTCTCGAAAAATGGGCCATTCATTTCCTAGGTGGGCCTCTCTGTTGCTGTACTATGTGTGAGCAGTTTGCTGTGAACTTTTCCTCAATCTGTTTCCCAATAGCTTAATATGATCCTGAAATTCTCAAAATTCTGGCATGCCAATGACACTATTTTCATTTCTCAGCCCTTCTACTTAATGAACATTTTTTTTAACATTTCATTTAGTGGCCACAGAATACATGATGCAGAAGCTATACTTGAGATCAGTACTGTCCAATTTGGTAGCGATTAGCTACATGTGGCTATTGATTACTTGATTGGCTAGTTAAAATTGAAATGTGTTGTATGTGTAAAATACACACTGGACTTCGAAGGAGATGGATGTATGACATATTAATTTTTAAAATATTGATTGTATATTGAAATGAGGTATCATGGATATATTGGCTCTCTAAAATGTTATTAAGATTAATTTTACCTGTTTCCTTTTGCCTTTTTAAGTATGTTTATTGAAAATTTAAAATTAAATATGTGACTTACATTAGTGGCTTGCATTTTATTGCTAGTGGACAGCAATGCCTTAGATTAATCAATATGCTACATATTGCCCTCATAGTTTTGATAGTTTAAACTTTTTTACCACTATGTGTTGTTGACTCTTTTTTTTTTAATTAAAATTTGTTGGGGTGACAATGCTTAGTAAAATTACCCAGATTTCAAGTGTACATCATCTATATTTCACACTGCGTGTTTACCACCCAGAGTTAGTTTTTCCATCATCATATATTTGACCCCATTTACCCTTAATAAGATAGCTCTTTTTATTATGTATTTTCAGAAATTCTCAGAAAGATGCCCTAAGTGGGGCCTGAGACACCATACATAATGATTGCATTTCCTTCTTCAGTAAATTATGTAGCTTTTTAGGTTCTGGAATGCTTATGTAGAGCCTGGGAATTATTTGTTTCTTAAAAGTTTGAAAGATCTAGAAAGCTTCCTGGCCAATGAGTTTTTTAAAAACCGCAAGATAATTTACATATAGCACACAAATTTAAGTGCACAGCTCACTGAGTTTTACATCCATGTAAGAACTGCACAGATCAATATAGAGATTTACATTACCACAGAAATTTCCTTCGTGCCGTCTCCTTGTCAATATTCATAAACATCTAGAGGTAACCACTATCCTGGTTTCTGTTACCATAGATTAGATTTGCCAGCTCGTGAGCTGGACTGTTTTACTCAACATACATGTTTTTGAGATTTTATCCACGTTGTTGTTTGAATCACTATAGTTCATTATTTTTCATTGCTATATAGTATGTCATTGAAATCAATATACCACAACTTGCCCATCAATTCTCCTGCTGCTGGATGTTTAGGTTGTTTGGTTTTAGCTGTTATGACTGAAGCTACTGTGGAAAATCCTATTACACACCTTGTTGGGGACATTTGTTTTTATTTATTTTGGGTATTTCAGGAGTGAAATTTCTGAATCATAGTGTAAGTGAATGTTAAACTTTAAGAAACTACAGTTTGTGGAGTGATTTTACTGTTTAAATTCTTACCAGTGATGTATGAGAGTGTTAATTGCTCTACATCCTGGCTGACATTTGATATTGTCAATCTGTTTCATTTTAGCCATTCTAGTAAGTATATATTAATAGTAGCATCTTAAGAAGCTTAATTTGCATTTCCCTGATGAATAATAATATTGAGTGTCTTTTCATATGCTTATTGTTGACCTAAAGACTTTTATTGAACATAGTTTTTATATTTTCTCTTTATTTCATGTTGTTGCTCATCTTTAATATTTATTTTAATATTATTATTAAATAAGTATTATTGAGCCAATTTTTGCAATTTATCTTTGCTTAGATAATGTCTCATTCAGTTTTTTACATTTATTTGGAAATTTTATTAAGATTTGAAAATTTGCCTTTCTGGCAATACCCTTTTTTTTATTCCTTATATCTTATAGTTATTTTTATCTTTTTAAAAATTAGATTGGCCAAGTTTGTCAATTTTGTTGACCTTTGGAAAACAAAAGCTCTGAAATTATTTTATAAATTTTACCGCTTTTATGTTTTCCAATTTGTTAACACATATATGCTTTTAGCTTTATCAATTGTATAATTCTATTTATTTGAATTTTTGCCACTATTTTCCTATCCTATTTAGCATAACACTGTCTTCATTTGTTTTCATTTTTTCTAGTTTATTAGTAAAAGCTAGGCACATATTTTCTTCTTCTCTGACACATCTCTAAGCCAGAGGGATACCGAAGTGTTAGACTACCTCTTACCTCCTTTCAGATCATGCTCATTGACCCCGCTCATGAAGCAATTATGGAGCATTCTTATAGAATTCTGGAAGACGGTTGAGTTGGATGCATAACTTCACACCCTATCAGAGTTTTGCTTTATGTAAAGATTTATTTTTATATGGGAGAGGATAAATAAAATACTGAAGTTATGGATATTTGATTAAAAAATATCTTTTTCAGGGCTAGCCAAGTGGCACGGTGGTTAAGCACTGGCTTGGGAAGCCAGCGGCCCCGGTTCGGGTCCCATGTATGAGGGCCAGTGACACTGTCCTCAAAAAAAAAATGTTTTTCAAAGTTCTGCAATCTGTGTATGTGTGTATGCATACATGTGGGTTCATACTTTAATGCAGTTATTCTTTTTAAAATTTTCAAAATTAAATAATTAATTTTTATTATTAGTTTCAGGTGTACAAAACAACATCACTATGTTGTTTTAGACATTTTAACATCACTATGTTGATTAGACATTTACACACCTCACAAAATGATAGCCCTAAGTCTACTACACATCAGATACTGTACATTGTTGATACAATACCATTAATAATATTACCTATATTGTACTTTACATTCATAACTGTGTATGTTTTTAATTATAGTTGACATTCAATAATATTTCATATTAGTTTCAGGTGTACAGAGCAGTGGTTAGGCATTTATATAATTTATTAAGTGATCCTCTGAAAAGTCTAGTCCCATCTGATACTACACATAGTTTTTATAATATTATTGACTATATTTTCCATAGTATATTTCACATCTCATAGCTATTTTGTGACTACCAATTTAATACAAATTATTTTTAATTTTAAAAAGGTAAAGCAGAAGCAACATGAAAGTGGGAAACCAAAGTATCATCTCCGAATTCCTCCTCCTGGGCCTGCCCATTGAGCCAGATCAACGAGACCTGTTCTATGCCCTGCTCCTGGCCATGTATCTTACCACCGTCCTGGGGAACCTCCTCATCATCGTGCTCATTCACTTGGACTCGCACCTCCACACGCCCATGTATTTTTTCCTCAGCAATTTGTCCTTCTGTGACGTCTGCTTCTCCTCTGTGACCATTCCCAAATTGTTACACAACATGCAGAGCCAAGTCCTGTCCATCCCCTACGCAGGTTGCCTTGCCCAGATGTACTTCTTCCTGCTTTTTGCAGACCTGGAGAGCTTCCTCCTTGTGGCCATGGCCTATGACCGCTATGTGGCCATCTGCTTCCCCCTGCACTACACCATCATCATGAGCTCCAAGCTCTGCCTCGCCCTGGTGGCGCTGTCCTGGGTGCTGACCATTTTTATCTCTTTGTTGCACACCCTGCTCATGGCTCGGCTGTCGTTCTGTGCTGATAATGTGATTCCTCACTTTTTCTGCGACATGTCAGCTCTGCTAAAGTTGGCCTGCTCTGACATCCAGATAAATGAAATGATGATATTTATGTTAGGAGGACTTGTCATTATTGTTCCATTCCTACTGATCTTTTCATCCTATGTACGAATTGTGTCCTCCATCCTCAAGGTCCCTTCTGCTAGGGGCATCCGCAAGGCCTTTTCCACCTGTGGCTCCCACCTCTCCGTGGTGTCATTATTTTATGGGACAATCATTGGCCTCTACCTGTGCCCTTCAGCTAACAATTCTACTATTAAGGAGACAGTTATGGCTGTGATGTACACTGTGGTGACGCCCATGCTGAACCCCTTCATCTACAGCCTGAGGAATCAGGACATAAAGGGAGCCTTGCAAAAAATCTTTTTAAAGTGGACAATTCAGTGTTCTCTGGGACAGTGACTCTAAAGATTAAAGTATGTTTTCAAACGGTAGGTGTAATATTGACGATGAGTAGTATTCTGAAAAATCTAGGAGCACCCAAGCTTGGCACTACTAATGCCGCCCCCATTGCACTTCCAGGGGACTTTTCCCACATGTCACTAGGGGCAGGTCATTGTGTCTCTTGGGTTTATTACTGTATCCTGGATGTGATGTAGCACAAGGCGTGACGTGTAGTGGATGCTCAATGATTATTATTCAATGTTGAGTAAATACCACTCAACCTTGGTATTTATTGTACTTAAAGAATGTACAGTAGTTACTAATTCTCTAATAAATGTAAATGACTCAGCCACTTCAGTACTTTGTTTCTGTCAAACATATTTATTCTATGAAGAATATATTCCAATTTATTATGTACATGCTCTTGTAACTTTTACTCTCCCAGATCATCATTTCTCCTCTTGCTAATCTATTCAGTTCTTAATATTATTGTCAGGTGTTGATTGATTTACCTATTTATAATCACATTCTAAAATTATCTCCCTTTTCTTTAACTGTAGCAATCATTTGTTGGCTAATGACAAGTTGTTTCTTTTGATAATATCTATATTTTGGATGAGAATTCCTCTTTAGAATTAAAATAATATGGTGTAGAATGGACCATAGAGTTTTGTCATGAACTGTTTAATTTATAGACAGTAAATGGTAGCCCATATATAGGCTATGTTAACACAAATAATGACAGAAGGATTAAAATGTATTTATGACTCCCACTTAGATGTTTTCCTCTGTAATATGATGCCGAAATTATTTGACACTTTCTTTGTTTTACTTTTCTTACCAAGTGTCTTGAAGACAGATGTTTTCTAATCTCTACAGTGCCTAGTTCAGTGTCTCATATCTTCTGTGTGTAGAATAAATGTTTATGGATTTCATTTGAATGCATTTTTATATTTCTTGAAATGAATTTATACCTTAAAGAAACACTTTATTCTGTATAACATTCTGTTGTATTAATATACGAAAGTATATTTTTTCTGTTCTACTGATGATGGACAATGGGTTTTCAGTTGGCTGTTATGAACCATGCTTCTGTAAATATTCTTGTGTATGTGCCCTTGGTGCACATATCTTGGGCATAAACCAAGGAATGACACTGCTGAACCATACAGTATGTACATTTTCATCATTACTAGATACTGACAAACTGTTTTCCAAAAATGTTGTACCAGTTTACAGTCCCACCATCTCTTCCCCACCAGTGAAAGAGATCCTAGCTGCTTCACATCCTCGCCACTATTCAGTATTGTCAGCCTTTAAACTTTAGCCATGCTGGCGGATGTGTACTCCTCTCTCTCTCTCTCTTTCTCGCCCTCCCCCCCACCCTTGTTTTCGTTAGTCTATCTGTAGTTGGAAATATTCATTGGCACAGGAAAAAAATTGGACACCTGGAGAAAGCGAGAAACTGGGTAGAACTTTGGTTGCTACAGAGTTCTGGAAGATGCCAAGTTATAGTGAGAAGGAAAAATGCTGCTTAGATGTGCTACCCAGAGTGTGGTCCACAGACCAGCAGTATTGGCCTCACCTGGAGTTTCTTAGAAATGCAGAATCTCAGGCCCCATACAGGAATCTGATTTAAAGTTTAAATAAGAACCCCAAGCTCTTTGTAGGCACATTGTGTGCACAAAGTTACACTGCTCTCATATAGGACACCTCTCGTCCCAGGGAAGTCAAGTTTAACCAACAGATGGCAGGACTACATGTCTATATTTTAACAGTAAATGTGAATTCAAAGTACACAGGCTCTTGCAGGAACTATACAGCACAGCTCCAAATGATCTCAGTTCCTAAAGTTGAACTGGGGGGACCCTGGACTCCTTAGCCTCTCAGCCTCTGTGCGGCCCATCTGAAATCAGTGAGGGGCTCCATGGAAAAGCCTGATGGGCCCATCTTGGTGGGCTTCCCTCTTCCTCTGGGTCCTGTCCAGGCAGTTCTTCACTTGTTTTTTATTAGCTCTGTGATGCCTTCAAGAACATATTTTCAAACATTCTGCCCAGCTTTTATAACTGTCCTCAGAGGGAGCCTTAGTCCAAATTACCCAGCCTGACATTATAAAAAGCTGAAGTCCATTTGAATCTTTATTCTTTGCATGTGAATGGACACTTTCATTCTCCCCCATCCCCACTTTGAAAGTATAGACTATTCTCTTTGATCCCAGTGACTTGAAATTTCACAATAATTGCCTTGGGCTGGATCTATTTTTATCCATTGTGCTTGAATTTGGGCATTTTTTTTCAGTTATGGAAAAATTTTAAACTATTACCTTGATTTCTACTACCCTCTCCCCAATTTTCTTCATTTTTACCCTATGGAACTTTTATTACTTAGATTTTGAAACTTCTGGTTCTCTTTTAGAATTTCTTTCTCTTTTCTTATCCATAAATTTTTATTTTTCTTCTATGTACTTTCTGGGAGAATTCTTCACCTTTACCTTTCAACCTTTCTATTGATTTGAATAAATTGTTGTGATCATATTTTACATTCTCAAGAGCTCTTTTCTGGTATCTAACTGGTCCTTTTTATAGTCTCTTGTACTTATTTCATAGATTCAAAATCTCCTTTGTTTTCTAAGGATGCTTATTATAATTTTCTCTTTCTTCTCCCCCTTATGTTACTTCTTTTTGTTTGTTTTACACCACCCCACACACACACCCACACACACACATACCTTTGCTCTCACTTTCTGTCTTGTTATGGCTCTCTGACATGATTTTGGCTATCTTCATTATTTAAGGGAGAGGCCCCCAAAAAGATGATTGGAAGTTTTGTGATGGGGTGAGGTTTGTGGGACGATAGATGTGACTGGATGAACTGGTTGATCTCTATCAGCATATGAAGGTATTATCTTGTACTTGCCTGTGTTAGTTTCCTGAGAAAGAAATCCTCTAATGTTTTGCCTGTACTTACAGCTTTCTATTGGATTTATCATCCTATTGAGAAAGGAAATGGTGTTTCAGCTTCTCTGACTTAATCAGTGACCAAGAGAGAACAATGAGTGTTCCTAAATTTTCTTCCTAAGACACAAATCATGAGGGCAGTCAAATATGTCTGCTACAGCTTCAACATTAAAGATTAATGATTACAGACAACAGTGCCCGTGTGACTGATCCAAAGTCTGTGCGTCTGACACTTCAAAAGGACAAAACGCAAAACATTAGAGTTTGGCATAAGGAAAGGTTTACTGATTGAGAAAACACCTACTGAGAAGATGTGAGACCTAGTCATTCCTCAAATCCATCTTAAGAATTACAGAATTCAGGCATCTTTTATGGAAAGGGAAGGGAAACGGGAGGGGCAAGAGGTGACTGACCACTGCAGACATCTGGACCCCAATAGGGATCCGAGGAAGATTGTGCTAGTTGACTGTGAGTCCAGGTCACAAGGTTCCTACAAATCCTTGTTAAACAATACACACTTTTCTTATCTCCTCAAGCCTAAAACAGAATTCCTCTAATGATTAGCATATCTATATGATTAGCCTGAAGGCCATCAGAACAAAGCAGGTTTGAACAAGATGGAGTCAGAGAATCAGAGCATTTCACTCTGTTAAACCTGTCCTTCCTACATCCTGATAAAAGTCACCTCAAAGTGTTTTGAACTAATTTAATTATTTCTAGACTCTAATTAAAATTTCCTGATGCCAGGGAGCATGGCAACTCAACCTTATCTTTTCTATACATTCTTTCCATGTGATGTTAAATTGTTAATCATTGAACTATATGTACCCTAATTGAAATCTCTAACACACCACCAGATGTACTTTTTCCTTACTCCTCTGCCTATATAAGCACCCCCCTCCCTTTCTGAAAAGTTACAGCACTGTCTGAAGACTTCCTGAAGCTCTGCTCATGCTAATAGTCCTCAGCAAGGCCCATAAATAAAAATCTTTCTAATATTTTCAAAGTTTCAGATCCTTTTCATTGACACTATCAACATAAGCACCATGGCACCCTCCCTCCCCTCCTTCTTTGTTCCCTCCCTCCCTTTTTCCCTCCCTCCTGTTCTTCCTTCCTTCCTTCCTTCCTTCCTTCCTTCCTTCCTTCCTTCCTTCCTTCCTTCCTTCCTTCCTTCCTTCCTTCCTTGGATCCACCTCTCCACCTGTCTTCTGGGTTCCATCATCCCTTGCCTGCCTTTTGGGGATATTTCACCCTCCTTGTTTAGGGCGGCTGGATGGCTCAGTTGGTTAGAGTGTGTGCTCTTAACAACAAGGTTGCTGGTTCGACTCCCGCATGGGATGGTGGACTGTGCCCACACCCCTTCCCTGCAAATAGATTGAAAGCAGAGACTGGGCTTGGCTGAGCTTGTGCCCTCCACAACTAATATTGAAGGACAACAACTTGACTTGGTGCTGATGGGTCTTGGAAAAACAATATTCCCCTTCCCTAATTCCCCAATGCTGTTTCCTCCCCCAATTCCCCCAATAAAATCTGTTTTTAAAAAATCTTTAAAAAACAAAAATAAAACAGAATGAGGAGACCTTTTTTCTTTTTTCTTCAGTCCAATTGAGGATGAGGCTAAAATACAGAAAAGCAGTTTTAAGAGACAGAGAGAAACTGAGTTCTAGAGACTTTGATTGTCTAGACCTCTGAGAGGTTTTCTGCTCATGATGGCAAAATGGCTGCTGCAGCAACTCTTTCCATGTAGTCTCTTGGGAGACAAGGGCCTTTCCCTCTACATGGCTCAACATGAGGTCTGGGATTCATTCTGGTTGGATCAACTTGGGTCACATGCCCTTACCTAAACCTATAACTTGGAGGATAAGGACATTGCCTGGCCATATCTGGAGCTGGGATGCACTCCCACCCAGACTCATGGGCTAGAAATCCAAGGGAAACTCAAGGGAAATCAGAGTGTGGTGATGTGTAAGATTTGACGGATTTGGGGACTGATCAAGGAAAAAGATACAATGATGAGGTGGCAGTAACACACACAAACTTTATTGAACAAAGCTAACAGGTTGGCATGCAGGGCCATCCCTCACAACAGGAGACTGGACAGAAGCTACAGCACCAGCCTCAGAACTCAGAAGGGTAAAAGGGCAAGGGAACTCTCAAGGGAGGGAATAACCTTTATTTTAAAAATAATTAAGTATGTAAAAATTTGAGTTTGATGTCAATGGGCTTTTGAGCTAACAGGTCTCAGCCTGCAGTGAAGAAATAAACAACCCAGGGTACAGTACAGAGAGGTCACATTTATCTCATTTGTATGACATTTGTCTCATTTTGTATACAAAAGAAACAATGTCAAGCAGCCCCAAATCAAGCTGTATATGTACTGATATCGCATTATCTCCTGAATATTGTTGAGTAGGAATAAAAAAAAAGAACAAGGAGAAGAACACGAAGGTGATTTCAAATCATGGGTTAGAATGAGAAAGCGTCCTTAGACAAAGTAGAATCATGAACCTCTCATGTCCCTTTGATTATGTAGGTTGCCAGTGGCAATGGGAGAGAGTTTCAAGTGTTGACTGGTTACCTGGACCAATCATGAAGCAAGGGCCTGGGTGGGGATAGACTCATCTTCTGCCAAACTATCAGGGCGGGTGAGGCATGATGAACATTAGACTACTATTAAGAAAGGAAAATGGGCCATATGGACACTGAGCAAGCTTTGACCAAGTGAACACTATCATGTCCAATATACTGCAGACAACTCGTGGAATATTCTCTCCAAACTCTTAATCCCATTTCCCTCACCTAGAACTTGAATTACTGAGTTTGATTCTTAGTTTCCCTCATGACATGCACTAGGAAGGCAGAGAGGAGCCATGGTTTCTATTTCTTTTTTTATCTGTAATGTATGACAGTACATGAAAGCAAGAAGAAGCACATTAAAAGTTCAGCATTCTCCAGAGTGAATCATGGGGTAGGGTATACTGAGCCTATTTTAGTCCATACACCAAATTCTTATTGACTGCAAATCTGTTAATCAAAGGTAGCTCAGCACTGGCAAGGGGAGTTTTAAAAGTTTCTACTGGGGGGCTGGCCAGGTGGCTCAGTTGGTTAAGAGTTGGCTTAGAACGCGTGCTTTGAGCAATGGGGCTGCCGGTTCGATTCCCACATGGGCCAGTGAACGCTGCGCCCTAGCTGAGCTGTCAATGAGCTGCCAACAGGTGGCAGGATGGTTCAGCTAGTGTAACAACAAGATTGCCTGCTCCATGGAGGGCTACACCCAACCGCAACTAAAGATTGAACTTGGCACCTTGAGCTGAGCTGCCTCCTGGATGGGTCAGTGGATAGGGCATGTGCTCTTAACAACAACGCTGCCAGGTTCAACTCCCGCATGGGATGGTGGTTACGACCACCCATAACTAAGACTGAACACAGCATTTTGAGCTTAGAGGCCATGAGCTGCCGATGGGAAGCCAGATGGCGACTGGCGCCCTCCACAACGAAGACTGAAGAACAACAACTTGGCTTGTCCACTCTCCCAATTCCCCAACACTGTTCCCCTCCCCCAATTCCCCAATAAAATCTTAGAAAAAAAAAAAAGAAATAGACAATTGATGGAATGGAGGACACAGACCATAAACACATTTTCGGATTTAAAAAATTAAATATGTCAGTAATCAAGACAGTATGGTACTGGCATAAAAACAGGCACATAGACCAGTGGAACAGAACAGAGACCCCGGAAATAAATTCATGTATATACGGACAGTTAATCTATGACAATGGAAGCAAGAATTTACACTGGGGTAAAGATAGTCTATTTAATAAATGGTGCTGGGAAAATTGGACTGACACGTGCAAAAAACATGAAACTGGACCACCTCCTTATGCCATATACAAGAACAAATTCAAAATGGATTAAAGACTTAAATGTAAGACCTGAAACCATAAAACTCCTAGAAGAAAATATAGGGAGTAAATTTGCAAACATTACTCTGAGCAATATTTTTACTGATACATCCCCAAGGGCAAGGGAAGTAAAAGAAAAAATGAACATATGGATTATATCAAACTTAAAAGTTTTTTCACAACAAAGGAAACATCAATAAAACAAAAAGGAAGCCTACTGAATGGGAGAATATATTTGTCAATGATATATCTGATAAGGGGTTAATATCCAAAATTTATAAAACACTCATGAAACTCAACGCCAAAAAAAACAAACAACCCAATTAAAAAATGGGCAGAGGAAATGAAGAGACATTTCTCTAACAAGGACATACAGATGGGCAACAGGCATATGAAAAAATGTTCAACCTCACTGATCATTAGGGAAATGCAAATAAAAACCACCATGAGATACCACCTCACTCCGGTCAGAATGGCTACCATCAATAAATCAAAAACAACAAGTGCTGGCGGGGCTGTGGGGAAAAGGGGACCCTGCTGCACTGTTGGTGGGATTGCAGATTGGTGCCGCCACTATGGAAGTCAGTATGGAGGTATCTCAAAAAACTGGAAATGGAACTACCTTTTGACCCAGCAATTCCACTCCTAGGTATTTATCCTGAAAAACCCAAGACACTAATTTGAAAAAAATATATGCACCCCTATGTTCATTGCAGCACTATTTACAATAGCCAAGACTTGGAAACAATCGAAATGCCCATCAGTAGATGACTGGATTAAGGAACTGTGGTACATTTACACAATGGAATATTATGCAGCTATAAAGAAGAAAGAAATCGTACCATTTGCAACTATATGAATGCACCTAGAGAACATTATGTTAAGTGAAATGAGTCAGTCAGAGAAAGACAAATACCATATGATCTCACTTATTTGTGGAATCTAAAGAACTGAATAAATGAGCAATGTAAACAGAAATAGTCTTAGAGACACAAAGAAAAAAACTGATGAGGGCTAGATGGGATGAGGATGTGAGAAGGGGAAGGGACGAGGCAGCATAAACTGATAACTACAATACTACTGCAGAGACAGAAGAAACAGTTTAGGGAATATAATCAATAAGGTTGTAAATATTTTTTTTTTAGGGGAACAGATGGATGCATGTCCTTTTAGGGAGATCACTTCATGGACGGTGTAGTGGCCTTACCACTGCACTGTACATCTGAAGCTGCCGCTGAACAATATTATATGTCAACTATAATTTAACACTTATATAGTCATGGGATGTGGAATATAATGTGGGGATGGAGTCAATGGAATTGTAATAGATATGTATGATATCGGGTGTGGGGAGCAGGGAAGGGGGGAGGGGAGCCACTTTGTAAGGGGTGAAAAAAATAACTATTGCATTGTTTTGTACATCTGTAACTAATAATAATAATAATAAAATAAAATTTTAAAAAATAAAAATAAAAAATACATCATGAGTTTTCTGACAAAAAATTAAATATGTGCATAAATTAAGCATTACAAATCAGTGGGGCAGGGAATGGAATGTTCAACAAATAGTTTTAAGGCACTTGGTTTTTTATTTGACACCATATGTCAAAATGAATGCAGGATGGATTTAAGAGTTATATGCAAAACTCAGAATTGAAGAAGACCAAGGGAACATTATATGTGAATATTTATCATAACTGTCAATGATGGCAGAAATTCTAGAAACACAAACAATGGAAGAAGGCACAAAGGAAAAGTTCAGTAGATTTGATTACATAAATGTTTTTTAAAAACTTATGTACAAAGTTACCTGTGGGAAGCTGATAGCAACCCAGTGTCTGACAAGGCCACATTGCCCTGCTCAGCACTGGATATTAGGGGTGCTGCCTTATGGTTGGTCATGTAATATCTCCTGCCTCTATGAACCCATGTGCCTTTTCTTCTATAGGAGACAATATATTTACTACACTTGTGATATGTTCCTGTGGTGCCCCAATGAGCTAACTATGCAGCCAAGGACGGGTAAGATCTCCCAAAAGTGGGGAGACAACCCAAGCCAGGCGGTAGTTCCATGGGACCCCTGAACTGAGATACTGGGGACTCAAGCCCCTTGGAAACTGAGGCACAGGCCTCTGACAAACTCAGGCCAGAAAACTCAGGCCTGTGAGAAGCTGATGCATTTGCCTAAGGGCCCTACTGTGAATAGTCTCCTGGAAGATTAAAAGACTTCAGGCCATGAGAGTTCCGGGTAAGAGGCAGCTCTAAGACATCCGCTGACCATGGATTTGTTAATCAGCCTTGTGTGAATTCCTTTGCCCAGTGCCTTGTTGCAGCAACAGATACTGAAGCTTTGACTGAGAAACGGATGCAGCCCTCTATAGGATAGAGAGGTGTGAGATCCTTTTGGTTGCTAGGTATTGTTATTTACAATCGAATAGATTTTAGATGCTTTTACCTTAAACACAGCCACTCCTAGTCTTTTGGTATAGCTCAAGTATACTGTGAGTTTGATGATTGTGTTTAACTGCTAGGATTTAGGATGATTTCTAGATAGTCAAGATAGCTTTAGTAAACATTCTTTAGGTGACATACAGAAACTGAGTCTGGGTTTCATAGCAATTATAATAAAGACAAGGTAATCCTTTAACGGAAGAGTAAGTCACAGTGCACCCTGGAGAGAGCACTTACAGGGGAGTAGAGGACTGTGTAAATCCTGAAAACTACAAACCACTGTTAATGATTTGTTACAGTTTGCTTCCTTGAAAATTCTCAATAAAAGCTATGCGCTGACCCAATTCAGGGCTCAGTTTTCTTTGGCTGAGTCCCTTGGGCTCAGTCGCCTTTGGCTGAGTCCCTTGGGCTCAGTCGCCTTTGGCTGAGTCCCTTGGTCTCGCTCTTATCTTTCTTCTGTCTCTTGTTTTTCTTTAATCAGCGTCGCCCCTCTCGTGTCCCACTTGCCTTGCCACACAGGACGTGACAGTTACCCAAGTTAAAAGACAAACAATAAACTTGGAGACAATTTTGCAGAAAACATAAAAGGGTTTATATATTTACCCTGTATCTATTATCCATTAGAAATATATACAAAACAGGGCAGGCCGAGTGGCTCAGTTAGTTAAGAGTTGGCTTAGAGTGCAAGCTCTGGGTAACAGGGCCGCCGGTTCGATTCCCACATGGGCCAGTGATGCTGCTACAGAGCTGAGCTGTCGCTGAGCTGCCAAAAAGTGGCAGGATGGCTCAGCTGGTGTAACAATAAGATTGCCTGTTTGATGGTGGGCTACGCCACCCGCAACTAAGACTGAACTGGGCACCTTGATCTGAGCTGCTGCCCAGATGGCTCAGTGGATAGAGCATGAGCTCTTAACAACAAGGCTGCTGGTTCAACTCCCACATGGGATGGTAGCTACACCCACCCACAACTAAGATTGTAACACAGCACCTTGAGCTTAGAGGCCACGAGCTGCTGATCAGAAGCCAGATGTTGACTGGTGCCCTCCACAATGAAGACTGAAGAACAGCAACTTGGTTGGTCCCCGCCCCCAATTCCTCAATAAAATCTTTAAAAAGAAAAAAAGAAATATATACAAAACAAACTGGAAAAAAATGATGTGAAAACACTCAGATCTTGTTGGTAAATAAGCCAAGAATATTACAGGTAATTTACAAAAGAGAAAAATGTAAACATAGGTAACAGACAGGACAAAATATGTACTCAGCTTCACTAGCAAGTAGAAAAAGCAAAATAAAATTATTATGTTTGTCTCTCAAATTAGAAATGATAAAACATAATTAATATGTGTGATGATATGGTGAAATGGACATGGGTCATTTCTAAATGGAGACTAAGCTGCCACTTTCTTATTGGTATGAGAACTTACAAGAACTTTAATGTCATAACTTGTGGCCCAACGTTTGGATTTTTATAGCTTGAGCTCTGAAGCTGCTTACAAGGCATGACTTTGCCCTTTTGGGGCTCCAACACACCTTGCAGAGCAAGCAGTCTCCCTGTGCTGATTGTACTGTTTGATAAATTGTACTCCTTGCATCCTCCATTGTATAGAGCATTAATTATGAACACAAAGTGGACTCTGATAATTCTGATAACTATGTCAGTCTCAAAGTGACACTCATGCCAGAGCATCATGTGAAAGGCATACCCAGTGAATGCCCTAACTGGATAACTCAGGACAGAGGGTGGAGTGTGACCATCTGGACAGCTTTATTGGACTGCAGATGAGCTTTATTGGAACTCAGATGGGTGCATCACACCCAGTCTTGAGCATAAGATCAGCGCTGTCTGATGGCTCATCACTGACAGCCTCGTCTGCACCAGTCTCAGATGGAGCACTTGAAGCCTTGCCTGCTGACTGTCTCACCAGCCCTGCCTGATGCCTGATGCTAAGCACCCCAATGCAGAAAGGACTCTTGCTGAACACCAGACTCTTCCATCTTTCTTTTGTAGGACTCTGTTTGCCTTGCCTAACACTATTGCTTGCAAACCTGTGTGACCCTCTTGTGTGAAACCGTTCTACCTCCACTACAAGACTCTCCTCTGGCTGGAGCCTAGGTGAATGCCCTTGATAAACCGAGTCAGAAACACTAGCACCATGGCTTTATTCTAATAAAGTCTGACATTGTGGAAAGACACAAACGTGTGTGAGACTGCTACTTTGATAATCACATCCCACTCACGACATCCATAAATAATACTCCCTGTATTGTAGTTGTGTGATCAAAAAAACCTTTATTGTTCCATAGGCCTGGACTGGAACTAGAATGTTGGTAAATATTTAATCATATATCACCCATTGTTCTTACCTCACAACACGACTGGCTTGACCATTAAGTCAGCGGACATTGAAAGTCCAGTTGCTCCCACCAATGATGTAAATTTATGGTCTTGTTTCCCCTAGCAACCTATCTCTTTTGTCATTAGCTCTTTGAAACATTTGCCTTTAAAAACCTTGCCCTATCCCCCACTTCAGAACATGTCTGTGGTTCACACAGAGGGCTATGAACTTGATTTGCAAATCATGTATGAATAAAACTCTCTTTACATTTCTTCTGGAATTTTGTGAACAGTAGATAATTCAGCAATATATATTGTTAATGAATAAAGATTCAACCCAGGAAATTGAAAGATCTGATTGTTTTATTGAATGATTTATGATCTGGCAAACAGACCACCTAGGAAATAGAGAAATTGTACAGAATAGAAGGCTTTTACAGGCAGAAATTGTACGTGATTTTTTTTTTTTGAGGGCAGTGTCATTGGCCCTCATATGTGGGACCCGAACCCTGGCCGCTGGCTTCCCAAACCAGCGCTTAACCACGGCGCCACTCGGCCGGCCCTACAGGCAGAAACTGGACAGGCCAAGAAAGTTATTAGCAAAAGAAAAGAAAGGATTGTTTCAGGCAAGGTCACCTTTCTTTGGGGGAAGGGTGTTCTGTGGTCTTACCAAGCAGATTACTTTACTAGTGTCCAGACTGACTGGTTGAAAGTCACATTCCTAGGAGGGGCTGAAGCTGCAATTAAATTTTAGTTTGCTGTCCTGGGCACAAGTGACTTCATGTTGGGGAGTTGTTTCTTTTTTAGGACAGTATTAAAAGTCCTAAAATATTCATATCTCATATTAAAATGTCTACTTTGTAATAGTAAAAATAAGAACCCTGGGCCGGCCGAGTAGTGCAGTGGTTGAGAGCTAGTTTGGGGATGCCAGCGGCCCCGGTTCGGATCCCACATATGAGGGTCAGTGACACTGCCCTCTACAGCTCACAACAGCTCCACCTGGAGCTGGGCTGTGTGAGCCCCGGCGATGGTGTGGGCTGCAGCCCCTGCTGCAGTGGGCTGCCATAGGCTACAGTGAGTGGCTGGCAGCCAGCATGAGTGGCCGGCAGCCAGCATGAGCTGCCAATAGCCGTAGTGAGCGACATCCAGAGGCCGGCGACGGATCTGCCTCACCTGGGAAGAGCGCAATGACGATACCAACATGGGCCAGTGAAACAATATCCTCTGCAACTAGACTGAAGAACTAAAGGCCAGCAACTTGTCTGTTCCCCTTCGCCGATTCCCCAACGCTGTTCTCCTCCCTCAATTCCCCAATAAAAAAAATAAAAAAAATTAGAACCCTATTGCAGTAAAACCTTGGATTGCGAGTGACTTGGTTTGCGAGTGTTCTGCAAGATAAGCAAATATTTCTTATACATTTTAACTTGGTAAATGAGTGATGTCTTGCAATATGACTAGTTTGTTTCTGGAATGCATTATGCTTGCAAACCAAGGTATTACTGTATATACTTAGACATAAACTAATAAAAAGGTGGAAACTCTCATTTTTAAAAGCCTTCAAACTCTTCATTAGAATTAACACTTGAATAAATGAACAAACCATGGTACAAACCATGTCCCTATCTGGAAAGATCCAATATTGTAAAGCTGTCAATTATCCCCAAATTATCTATAAATTTAACACATTCTCATTAAAATCCCAATGGTAGAAGATTTCAATCAAAAAAATGATTCAATAGCTAAAATGGAAGAGAAAATGTGAGACTAACTAAGTACATTTGGGAGGAAAGAGAGTAATGAGAATGTGAAAATGTGATGTGAATGTAAGATTTCCATAATGAGATGTGAATATGTATTCTAAATCTGCAGTGTTTGAAACATTGTGGTACTGACACAGAATGGCATAATAGAATATAAAATTCAGAACAAACATGAGAGGATAAAAACATTTCTTATTTGACAAAAAGGGATACTTCAAATTACTTGGAATGGTCTTGGGACACAAGCTATATAGGGTTATAAAAATAAACTTGTATCCCTATATCACATCATGTACTAAAATGAATTCCGGATGTAAAAAAAATGTAAAACATAAACTAAGAAATGAAATCATAAAGTAAGTAGTAGAAAATATAGATGAATATTTCTATACTCGAGATGAAGAAAATCATTTCAACTGTGACAGCAAAGACAATTCATCAAGTAAAATATTTACGTATTGGACTACATAAAAGTCTATATGTCAAAAATACCATTGCTATTAATGAGAGACAAATATAAACATGGAAACATTTGTAGTATATATGAAAAAGAGTTAATACTTGTATTAATAAAAGAAGAAAAGCTCAGTCTCCCTGACAACCAAAGAAATGCAAACTAAAACAGCATGGATTCACTTACCACATTTAAAGATTTTTAAAATGATATTTTCTAGTCTTGGTTAGGGTTAGGAATAGCTCTCTCATATTGAATTGGTAGAGAAGTCAAATGGTTCAATCTGTCTAGTTGATCATTTGTTAATATTCATAAAAGTGTTGAAAATATATACATGCATATGGTCCGTTCAAGGAAATAGCTATGCACAGACATATCAAAGCTTTGCTGTTAAGAGTAAAAATCTGGAAACAGTGTCCAGATTGGGGAGGGGGGCTAATTAAGAAAATTCTGATGCAGTTATAAAATGATACAGTCATTATGAACTATGGAGCAGGTTTGTTTGTTTGTTTATTTGTTTATTTATTTATTTATTTATTTATTTATTTATTTATTTATTTATTTATTTTTGAGGGCAGTGTCACTGGAACTCATATGTGGGCCCGAACCGGGGCTGCTGGTAGGTACATTTATTTAATGTAGAAGTGGAAAAAAAAAACAAAACAGGCTGTGATGGGATGAGGAATGGGAGAACAGGAGACTTCTGGGGTGGGAAGAAGGGTGGAAGAATGCAATGCCAAAAATCAGACAAAAAGTGAAGAAATGGGAAGCTAGTCTTTGCAGGGAGGCCAAGCCATGCACAGGCATTCTCGTTTTGAACACCTCTTCCCTCTACTCACAAGTTTGCCAATGAGTCTTGCTAAGGCCACTGTTGAAAGCACCCCTCACTAATTGGCATCCTCCACTCTCCTCTCTAAGGTCTAGTTCCTTTCTGACTAAAGAACCCAAAAGGAAGCAAATCTTTTCTGGGAATCCCTTCCCTCTGGCCTTATTAGCAGAGATGCAGAAGACAATCAGCTAGTCCCCAGTCTCCCTTCAACCCCACAAGGACCAAATTAACCTGAACTCTCATTTGGGAGCTAATTAGAGGATTCTGTTTGTGGAACTTGCAAGGCCTTCATTCTCTAGTCTTGGCCCTGGCTGTCCCTGTGGTAATTTTCATTAGAACAGTTCCTGGAATTGTGTGCCTCCTGAGGCCCTGTGAGGGTGGGGAAGTTAGTGAAGTTTATCACTTAGCAGCCTCTTGTCTAAGATACCAAAAGATACTGATGCATTTGGGGGCACAAGAGATTAATCATGCTCCCTCCCAGTGTCCATGGTGGGGCAAGTCCTTCATTAGTTTATTCAAGGGAAGTGAGGGCAACTGAGGAACAAAGAGCATAGCATTGGCTGGCAAGGCTGGAGGGTTTTTTCTTTGGGGGGGGGATTTTTTTTTTGGGGGGGGGTGGGAATCCCTGCTCTGGTCCTTATTAGAGAGGGTGCATAAACTCTAGAATATGGCAACTCCTACTTGAAACTCAAGGGAATGTTAGCATCTTCTACATTATACTTGTCAACCTAATAGCTCTGTATTTCAATTTATTTCTCAGAATAATCTAATTTAAAGTGCATATTATGTCCCATTTCATAGGTGAGAAAACTGGGGTCCACAGAGAGGACCTGACCTGCTCAGTGTCACAGGGAGCTAATAGCAGTGTTGGCTCGTAAGCCAGATCTACCCACTTCTCAGGCCAGTGCTCTCTTCACTTGACCACAGCTGATTAAATGCATGGGCTTCTCAGCTTGCTGCCTGGCTCCTAGAAGGTACTTGATTCATATTTGCCTTTCTTTGTATCCTGGCCTAGACCACTACCTGTAAACACCAAATGAATGTCTCTTTCAGGGCCCCGATATCATTATCTCTTCAGATCCTACAAACATGAAAACAAGGTTAGATATTTTCAGGCTGATGTTCCAAGATTCCTTCCCAAGCTCACTTCTTTCAGTTTCGATTATTGCTGACACTCAGGCCTTCACATCCGTGCCTGGCTCACGGCTACCACCTCTAATCTAGGAATCTTTCCAGGTGCTGAAGCCCAGGAACCAACTTTTGCCCATCAGACATCCACTGTGTGTGAATTGTTCCTGGGTTTCTAATCCTTATTGCCTCCCATTTAATTGCCCCTTATTTCCCTCCAGCCTTTGGCATCCTGCATGGGTCTGAATATTTATCAGTGAATGAAAAACCCCAAGCTACATGGAAGGGACTAATTTTACAGAAAAAGGAATTCATGCTTAGGATTCAGCCTTTCGGAGGAGAGACTAGATTAGAGCTCGGGTCTCCAGATGTCCTGTCTAAGGCTCTCTTCACTCCACTGTACTGCATTCCTACTTTCAGAGACTCATTGCCCCTAGAGGCAGTATCATTGTTGGTTTAGGATTCTTTGGTGAGTTACTAGAGGCAGGCAGGCAGGGAGGCAAAGGTACTGGGCTAGGTAGGAGTCTGCCCTTGGAGGCTGCTCTACCTGCTAATTCTATGGCCTTTGGCAAAATCACTTAGCCTGTCTGTATCTCTGTTTTTCTGAACAGCAAAGTGAGGATAATAAAAGCTGGCCTTCAGACTCTCTAATCCTGGCCCTGGCTGTGGGTGACACTCAACTGCACCCCTGCAATATTCACATGAGAACATAGATTTCAAAGTGCTTTGTAAATACTGTTATGTACTAATGGATAAGAAGAGAAACCATATTTCTGTCATAATTCTCTTGAGTTCTAAGAGTGCCTTTCTCTGTGCTGGACACATGGTAAACCTCTAGATGGTAAGATGGATGTGGGGGGAGGAGGCATTGTTGAGATGTGAATGAGATATGAACATCTCCAAGTTGACATATGTAGATGCCCATGGTGTATAAACTGACATCTGCTGAGCTTGACAGATGGATCCTGGATGTCCTGAGGTTCACAGCTGTGTTTGTCTATCTATCTATCTATCTATCTATCTATCTATCTATCTATCTATCTATCATCTATCATCTAGCTAGTTAGCTAGCTATCATTTACATCTATCCATTTTCCCTTCTGTAATATGAAGTCTGTACTGCATTATCTCTGGGTTTACTTAGGGGTATAAGATACTGTAAATATTGATTCCTCTGCCCAAATCAATTTAAATAGCCTCCTTGGCTTTTCCCAGACTCTCTTCATTTGCCCTACTCTTTACCCCAATCAGTTCCCTTCTGACTTCCCTCTATTTGCCAGCTCTGTCCTTCATTCTTCCAGTCACTTAGAGTGAAAAACCTCACATTATATTTCACTACCACTCCCTCAATCTAGGTATCACTCAGTCCTTTATTCTCCTATCAACAAGGAAGAAGCCACATGAATGAAGATGATGAGTGATCTTCCTGGAGCAGTGGGCAGGCTCACGGGGGGAACTTACCTTTTGTGAGCACTCTGGGTAGAGTTCTTGGGTGGGGTTTCTTGTAGAGAGAAGAGTGAATATTATATTGACTCAAGGTGGTCTGTCTCCAAAAGGCTTATAAAGGGAACGATGCTGGAACAAGAGAGTGTTTTGGTGCTCTCTCCATTTGGGAGCTAACAAGCACCCAGAGGCCCTAAAAATTACCCCCTTTCCCCAGGGATTGTACAAGAAGCCCAAGGCAGACAAACAACCACACCCCTTCACGGTTTTTCTCATCCGCCTAGTATTTTGGACGCTATTCAAAAAACATTAGATTTATGACAACACTCCAGGCCTCTAATGTCTCTGAGAAAGGAGGAAAGTTATAGTCACCATATTACAGATGGGAAAAATGAGATCCAGGAGGCTTAGATGACTTGCCAAGGCCAGAGAGTGGGTCCATGGTGGGGCTCAGGCTGGGCCCCATCTGAGCTAATTCTGGTTCTTTTTCTCATTAACTTTTTTTATTTTATTGTTAGCTTCAGGTGTACAAAACATTGCGATAGTTATACATTTCACGCCTCATGAAGTGATAACTCCCCTCCTCCAATCTATTGCCCTTCTGACATCATATTCATTAACTTTTCATATTGGATTGTTTAAGGTATATAGATCTTTAGAAAGTTAGGTGACTAACAAATAACTTTGTCACGTCTCCTCGATTACTTCCTCCAATACTTCATCTAACTCAAAATCACAAATATGTTTTTCCTATTTTTTAAAAGAAGCTTTATTGTTTTAACTCTTACACTTAGATCTATGACTGATTTTGAGTTATTTTTTTAATATGGAGCAAGATAAGAGTTGAGGATCTTTGTGTTTTTCTTTTTCCATGTAGAGGTACAGTTGTTTAAGCATCATGTGTTAAAAAGACTATCCTTTTTCTATTGAATTAACTTGGCAGCTTTGACAAAAGTCAACTGATCATATAACTGTGGGTCTACTTCTGGACTCTATTCCATCGATCTACATGTTTATTCTTATACTAATGCCACACTGTCTTGACTATTGTAGCTTAATAGTAAGTCTTGAAATCAGGTAGCTTAAGTTGCCCAAATTAATTATTATTTTTCAATTTTTGTTATTTAGTTATATTAAAATGATATATTTTATATTAAAATACGATTGATTTTTCTATACTCTGTATCAGGTACTCTGTATTGACTTCATATACTCTGACCTTACTAAATTCACTTAATAGTTCTATAGCTTCTTGTAGATTGTTTGAGATATTCAACAAAGAAGATCATGTCATAATGAATAAGACAGTTTTATGTCCTCCTCTTTTGAATCTGTGTGAGTTTTATTTTTCTTGCCTTACTCTGCTGGCTAGAACCTCCAACGCAACGTTAAATAGAAGATGTGAACACCAACATCCTTGCTTTGCTCCTGATCTCAGTGGGAATTCAGTCTTTCTCCATTAACAATGATGTTATCTCTAAGTTCTTCGTGTGTGTGTGTGTGTGTGTGTGTGTGTGTGTGTGTGTATGATTTTTATTGGGAAATCGGGGGAGGGGAACAGTGTTGTGGAATTGGGGAGGGAGACCAGCCAAGTGGTTGTCCTTCAATCTCAGTTGTGGTGGGCTCAGCTAGCTCAGCTCCAAGTCCAGTCACACTGCTCAGCTCAAGGTGCTGTGTTCAATTAGTTGCGGGTGGGTGTAGCCACCATCCCATGTGGGAGTTGAACCAGCAGCCTCGTTGTTAAGAGCACGTGCTCTATCCACTGAACCATCCTGGAGGCAGCTCAGATCAAGATGCTGAGTTCAGTCTTTAGTTGTGGGAGGGTGTAGCCCACTATCTCCAATAGGCAATCTTGTTAGGAGCATGTGCTCTCACCAGCTGAGCCATTCTGCCACCTGTTGGCAGCTCAATGGCAGCTCAGCTAGAGTGCAGCTCAGTGGCCCATGTGGGAATCAAACTGGTGACCCTGTTGCTCAAAGCTTGCACTCTTTTTTTTTTTTTTTGAGGGCAGTGTCACTGGCCCTCACATGTGGGACCCAAACCGGGGCTGCTGGCTTCCCAAGCCAGCACTTAACCACCATGCCACTCGGCCGCCCCTAGAGCTTGCACTCTTGAGCAAGCTCTTAACCAACTGAGCCACTCGGCCGGCCCCTAGATATTCTTTATCAAGCTGTTAAAGTTACCTTCTATTCTTAGTTTCATGTGAGGTTTCATTACAAATGAATGTTGAATTTTGTCAAATGCTGTTTTTCTGAATCTATTGAGATGATCAAATGTTTTTTTCATGTTTAGTCAGCTGACGTGGTGAATTAAATTGGTTGATTTTAGAATGATGGACTGATTTATGTACTGTAAATCTGTTCCTTAAAGACAATGATTTATCCCATTAGTATTACATGAGTACCTTTTATGTGTTAGTAGAAATTTCATGTATTGTGAGTTTAGAGTTCACATAGAACTAGAAAATTATAGGATACAAGCATACATTAGATGTAAAATCTTTCTCAATAGTGTCAAATGTCCCAAAAACTAGAACATCAAATGTCTAGATCAGGAATGAGAAATTCAAATGACGAAAAGGGACAGGCAGATGATGTGGTCAGATGGAATACTTTGGCATCCAACAATTCCTTCAACATCTGCCAGCTGCTCTGGAACAAACTGTAAATTTGTTAAAGGAACAAAAACTGCTTGGTTCATATTTTCATTCTATTTAGTTATTTTTCTATCACACTGACCTTCTTTTCCTTTTTTTCCTCTTCATTGCCTATTCCCCCACTCCACCTTACACACATCTTTCCTCCCTGAAATCATTTAACTTTTGAGAGACAGTAGTTAAAGATGTAGGCTGCCCAGTTCAAATTCCAACTCTGATGTTCATCAGCTGTGTGACTTTGGGCACGTTACTTAGCCTCTCTGAGATTCCATTTTCTAATCTGTAATTCATAAATTTGTAGGTTCTTCATGGGGTTGTTATGAGGATTACATTAGTTAATAGATGTCAGTCACTTAGCACACATGTAACATTTGAAATTTAAGGGGAAAGATTGTTTTCCTGAGACCAAAGTTTCAAGAAAAAAACTCCAAGCCTGCAGATGGTGGTATGACCACAAATTTTATTTTCCACTTTTAAAAACTATCTTTATATTTGGAGCTTCATGTAATGTATTATTCTTCAAAATTTTAAAATAATTTTCTAATCGTCTATGGGCTACATGTGCCAACATTTACTTAACCACTGGGTATTTAGCTTCTGATTTTTCACTATTATAAATAATAATGCAACCAAGTTTCTGAATCTCTGATTTTTGTCGTATGTCCTGAGTAATTTCCACCCCCAATTGGTGTAAAGATCTCATCCATTGATACGCTATATTCTCAAGACTGGATTCCTGTTATATCATGACAGAAGTACAAATAATTACTTATATTTTTGAGGGACAGGGGAAACATGTATTCTTTGTATCCCCCACCTATATTCTCCATATCTTTTGCCTATATTCTTATTTTGAGGGGGAGTTTTAAATGGTTTCAAGGCCTGGTGACTTGTTTGTTAACAGAGGTATTTTAACTCAGTTAGCTATGAAGGAAAAGAAAAAAGGTTCATTATGTAAACATGTGGCAATTCAAAGCTCTCATGTCATAGAGATCAGCTAGTGGGAAGGAAGCAAATTTTCTTCAGTTGTTATACCATTTAGTTTATGTTGGAACTTATGAGGAGGAGGATGTTGACAATGGTGAAGATGGTTACATCATATTTACTTACAGATGATCGTGATGCAGATTTTACTCAGCAGGATGACCTTTCAATGCTCAGACTTCAGCTCCCAACAGAGCTGAAAAAAAATCTACAGTGTATCTTTTTTAGATTAGTTTTTATTTGATTAATAATACTTTGCCCGTTAGTTTTATTTTTAATGCATGTAACACATAAAACATTAATATAGCAATATTGTATATGCGGTGGTGTTCTCAGCTTAAGAATGAAAGTTACTTCACCTTAGAATTGAGACAGTAATGGCAGCGATGGGAGAGTGCTGCTGGGGTCAGTTTGCATGAGGGATGGTAGGGCCTCCTGGGAGAGGGTGGAGAGAGCTGACATGCCCAAGTCCAAGGACAACGGGTAGAATACCAGAGGGAAGCTCATTTTCTGGTACCATTCCCCTCTAGTCCCACTTCCAGACTCACACTGGGTTCAAGGAAGAGTGTTTCAATAAAGAGGAGGTGAATATAAACTTTTCTTGATTATTCCCTTACTGATAAGTTACTTAAAATTTCTCCTTATGCATACCACCCTTCTATATTTAGAATAGATTCCTAGAATTGGTTTCAAAGATTATGAAGACTGTTATATGTGGTAGCAAAGTATTAGGCCAGGTCCTCTATCTCATGATAGGAAACATTTTATTGAAAATTTTTCAAACATACAGTAAAGTTCAGATAGTTACACAGTGAACATGCACGTGCCCATCATCTGGATTTCACCATTATAATTTACTGTACTTGTTTTTATCATATATTTATCCACCTATCCATCCACCTATCACTCCATCTTACTCTTTGATGGATTTCAAATAAAATTGTAGATATCAGTACACCTCCCCCTAAATACTTCAGCATGCATATCATTAACATGAGTTCAGTATTTGCTTATGGCTCTTTTTATGCAAAACCCACCTACAAAGAATCTATGATTACCTTTATAGTGGTTACCAGAGGGTAAGGGGGTGGGGTGGGGTGGTAGACAAGGGAAAACAGGATCAAATATATGGTGATGGAAAGAGAACTGGCTCTGGGTGGTGAACACACAACGTGATATATAGATGATGTATTACAGAATTTTATGCCTGAAATCTATGTAACTTTACTAGCCATTGTCATCCCAATAAACTTTAATTAAAAACAAAACATCCTCAAAAAGACAAAATTATGTTAATAGAGAACACATCAGTGGTTTCTAGAGGAATGGGGTGGGTGAATAGGACTGACTGCAAAGGGACACGAGGGAACTTTTGAGAATGATGGAAATATTCTATATCTGGATGGTGGTAGTGTATACAACGGTATACATTGCTCAAAACTCCTAGAACCATACACCTACAAAGGGTGAACTTTACTGTTTGTAAATTATACCTCAACAAACATGGCTTAAAAAAAGAATAATACAAAAAAATCCTACCTATTACTCAGCTTATGAAATAAAACATTCCATTGCCTTTGAAGACCCCTGTGTGTCCCTCCTCAATCTTATTCCTCTATCTTCTCACTCAGGTAATATGTTCTGGAAAAGAAAATCCTTTTAAAATCCTTTTATTCCAGCTATATGATTTTCTACACAATATATTGTTTTGTATGCATTTGGCCTTTATATAAATGGGATCATGCAATAGTTATTGTTCTTTGACTTGTTTATTTTACTCAACACTATGTTTGTGTGATTCTCCTGTATTAATGCCTATGATTATTATTTATTTTTCATGGCTGTATAACATTGCGTGGTGTGAATATACCACAACTTGTCATTTATTTTCTGTTTGAAGGTATTTTGCTTCTGTGAACACTCTTGTACACATCTCCTGGTGCACGCCTGCAAGAATTTCTCTGTGGTCTCTGATTAGGAATGGAACTTGTGCATCTTCATATTTAAAGGATAAAAGCAAATTGTTTTCTAAAGTGCTTGGACCGTTTTATGGTCCTACGCACAGTGTCTAAGAATTTTTGTTGCTCTATAGTTTCATCAAAACTTGCTATTATCTCATTTCTTCTGTTAGACCAATATAGTGAGTATGAAATGGTATCTTCAGTGTGATCATAATTTGCGTTTATTAGACTACGGAACAGGATTGCACTTCCTTTCCTGAATTCGCTGGCCTTTCCTCTTCTGTGAAATCTCTGTTCACATCTTTTGCCTTGTGTTTTTCTTACAGTTGTGGAAGTTTTGGATATATTTTGTTTACCCCAGATTAGCTATACGTGCTGCAAATCTCTTCTCATTTGTAGCTGTGTTTTCACTTAAAAATCGTTGTCCTATGATGAGCAGAGGTTTTAAATTTTAATGTAGGCAAATTTCTCAGTCTTCTTTTTTTTTTTTTTTATGGTTAATGCTTCTTGGACTTCTTTAAGAATGACCGAACTCCTAGAAGATCATAAAGATATTCCATAGACTATTTTTAAGGTTTTATATTTTTACTCTTCAATATAAGTATCTCATCCACCCGAAACTTATTTGTATGCATTAAGTGAGAAAGACAGTTAGCATCATTTGTTTTTCTCTGTGGACACCCGATGCCCTAGCATTGTTTCTTGAAAGGCCTATCCTTTTCGTACTGCTTTGTTAACTACCCATGTCACATATCAAATTTCTACATTATTTCCTCTAATTTGTCCTTTGGTTCATTTCTCTAATTTTGCTCAAATATAACATGGCCTTAATTACTAAACCTTTAAACTATGTTATGATGCCTTATAAGGTAGGTAGGAACAGCTTAGTGAGACAATAAGTCATACAGTAGATGGTAGCAGATTTTAGCTAGAATTAGAGTGCAGAGCTAAGAGCTGGGCCTACCAGAATAAGCATGACTTGAATGTGGATTCCTGGTCTCCTCCACTGCATGACAGATACCAGGCACATTGTAAGATGGATGTGAAGCCACTGAAGGTAAAAATATGCCCACTAACTCTTTCCCAATTTAGCTAATATCCTATAGGTGGAGGCATTTATGGTTGACCATGAAAAGGAGCTGAAAAGGCACATTCGACTATGTCTTGATGGCAGAGACAGTCACAGGGATGTATGAGGTGACAGCAATTGCTTTTTGAAGCAGTTGAAAGAAAAGAGGATGGAATGTTTTACAGGAAATTGTTAAAACCATATGATGGGGTTTGAGTTCCAGTTCTTCTATATCCTAGATGCACAACATCATGAAAGTTACTAGACCTCTCAGAGCCTCGGCTTTCTCCTCTGGAAAATATGGCAAATAATGAAGCCATGTCAAAGTTAATGGGAGGATTAAGTAAGATCATGCACTAAAACACAGTAAATATAAATGATGGCTATTTTTTTTTATTATTTGTTGATCCCCTACCAAGTACTATAAGCATGTTATTTTACTTAATTCTCAGGCCAACCCTGTGTGGTCAGCTATATTGCTCTCATTTCACAGATGAGGAAACTGAAGCCCAGAGGAGTTTAGATTCTGGTCCTAAGTCACACATTAATAATTGGGAAAGTGAGTCTGACCATATACCACATCCTTGCTTTTCATATCGCACCTGGCTGGCCTGGCAAAGTATGAGGAGTTGGGAACCCTACAGTTAAGGAAATGCAAGATCCCCATGATGGTGGGCAGTCACTGTTCAAACAAGGAGTAGGACACTAAGGGAGGGCTAGACCACCTCTCCACATTCTCTGTTCATTAATCTCATCACTAGGACCCTCAACGTCTAAGTTTCTGGCCTAGAAAATCAGAGTAGGGGATGACATTCTTGGGGAACTTGTGGTTCCTCCTAACACAACCCACTTCTTCTACTGCCACTTCCAGAAGCATTATGGGCTCCCAACAAACAAAAGTCCTGGACCAGATTGGCTTCACAGGTAAATTTTACCAAACATTCAAAAATGAATTGTCACCTATTCTCCTCAAATGATTCCAAAAAATCCAGAAGGAGGGAAGGCTCCCAAGCTCATTTTACGAGTCCACTATTACCCTAATTCCAAAAGCAGACAAAGACATTACAACAAAAGAAAACCATAGGTAGAATCATTATGGAACCCCCAACTTGCAATCCCAGTGGCCCCCACTAACAACGTCTTAAAGGGGAAGGCACTGCATTCTTGAGGACTCATTAGGAAACTGAGTTTGAAGAGAGGGCTTTCTTCCTTTGCCTCCTTTCCTCTCATCCCCTGGTCAAGGCAAGCCTAGCCGCTCTCTGCTCAGAGCCCTCTTTGGGCCAGGAATTTGGGAGAGCAAAGCACTTAGTCTGGACTCTGGACGAGTCCCAGCTCCACCATTAGCTCTATGGGTGACTTTGGGAAGATGGATAAACTCTCTTGGCCGCACTGTCCTTGTGAGATGAATGGGATTAATAACACCCCCTAGTCACCCCCATGGAACCATATGAGAAGTGGAGTAGTGTTTTGGATGTGAGGGCTTTCTGAGAAAATCAAAAGCAACACATGCTAGTTGGGAGGGGGGTGGGCATAAGGGGGAAGGAGAAGGGATTAGACAGCATAAATAGACAACTACAATATTGCCACAGGGATATGAAACACAGTTCAGGGAATATAATAATGTTGTAAATATTTTGTGTCAGATGGTCACATGTCTTGTTAGGGAGACCATTTCATGGATGGAGTAGAGGCTTGATCACTGCACTGTACACCTGAAGCTGATGTTGTATAATATTGTATGCCAACTTTAATTGAATATATAGATAATCACGGGATGTGGAGTATACTGTGGAAGGGAGTCAGAGGAGGTGTAATAGATATGTATGATATGGGGGGAGTGCGAACTGGGGGAAGGGGGTTGTCACTTTGAGGGGTAAAAAGTATAACTATTGCACTGTGTTGTACACCTAAAACTAATTTTAAAACAATGTTTGTTTCACAATAAAAGAATTTTTTAAAAAGCTTAAAAAGCTATTATAAATAAAATAATTTATATTTTCAAAAAAAAAATCAAAAGCAACACAAAGTTGTGAAGCATCATTATTAGTTCACTAAAGGCTTGGGTTGTTTATTGGTCTGTGGCTCCCCAAACCCCAACCCTTCCTAGAAGGGCTAATTTTTGAGGTCCCCAGGTGACGGCACTGCAGTGCCTCACAACAGA
Organism: Aselliscus stoliczkanus; assembly: GCA_033961575.1. Taxonomy (NCBI): domain Eukaryota; kingdom Metazoa; phylum Chordata; class Mammalia; order Chiroptera; family Hipposideridae; genus Aselliscus; species Aselliscus stoliczkanus. The sequence continues at coordinate 12,371,968 of CM066739.1, forward strand.
TGCTCTCATCTCTTTCACTTATTTGCTTATATATATATGTGTCCCTTCCTTGCCTTTCTGGGGCTGGGGTGCACTCTCTTCCTGTCCCTTCACCAGAAACCTTTCTGGCTTCTGTACCTGTACCAAGGTGAGTAATTTCCAGGGTCCCCCTTCTCTCCCTAATAATAGAGAAGGAACTTGAATTGTTATCAAGTGAATCAAACTTCCTATTTCACACTGGATTCAGTGGGAAAAGAGAGTCTAGCTCAGGGTAACATATCAAGTGAGGGAAAGAGCTGGGACCCTCCTATGTCAGGCTATTTTGCCAATGTCTCTCTTTCTTGGATGATGCCTGCTTCCTGTTTTTATTAGAGTGAGGGCATTCATCAAATTCAACCTTCCTGCTGGACCCATTCCTCAGAAAGCAACCTTGGCCCAGACCCCTACATCAGAAGGCCTGATTGAGCCGTCATCATCAGACACATAAAGGGTTTAATTGGAATGTCAGAGCAAGCAGCCATGAACACTCAGCAAAGGCATCCTGGGGCTCCCTCTGGACACCCAAGTGGTAATCTAGAAGAACTTTTTCGGCTAATGTCACCAAGGTGATCTTGTTTAAGATGGGTTTCTTAGATGATAGACTGGTGATCATCCTAGAATCTTGGTAATGATAAGTATGCTTTCACCTCTGTAGAATTTGGGTTACATGGCATCTCTGTGGGGTGTACTCTTCTTGCCTAGACTTAGTTATTCATAGGGGTTACCCTTTCTAGCTGCCAAATTCCTTCGAGCTGTTCTCAAGAAAAGACGTGTCAGTGGGTGGATTAGTTTAACTACTCTCTTAAGGGTCCCCAATGCCCCATGTGGACAAGGGAGCAGAGATTCCTACAGCAGTCCTTCTGGGCCTTTTATTCAGACTTACACCTCCCTCAAATCATATCACTCTTTCATTGTCTTGCATTAATTCCAGCTCATTCAGAAAATGTTTCCCAACTCCTATAAGCCCAATCTGATACCCCCTTTCAGTGAAAACTGGTTGATCTTATATCTTAGTTGCTAAGTTCATCCATTTACTGACGTCAGAAATATTGAGCACCTACTGTATGCAAAGGGTGAAGACAGACATTGAGAGTGCAAAGCTGAGCCAGCCACACATTTGTTCTAAAGCCACTATAGAGAGATTAGAGGAGCAGTGGGGGACAGGGGGTTCTTTAAAGAAATGACCATGCAAGAGGTTAGCAGAGATAGTGCTGTGAAGTACAAAATTTAAGTGCTGCAGGAGTTAGTGGAGAGGAGTTTGAGAAGGAAAGGCATCAGGAAAACTTTTACCAAAGAGAAACATTTTAGTTGGGTCATAAAGGATTTGGGCACTTGGAGTTAGCGAGAGGACATTCCAGATAAAATAAACAGTTTGAGCAAAGATAGGGAGGCATGAAATCAGAGTGTGAAACCTTATAACCCAAGTTAAAGTGGATTTGGGAGGAAGTTTAATTATTCTTTAATTATGTAATATGTGTGGGGAGCTGTTTTGCTCTCATTGATATCTCAATTCACAGTATTTGTGAAATGAGTCTAATGGGTGACACAAAGGGAATCATGGATTTCAGAGGTTTTAGGAGACGTTAGGAGACACAGCATGAAATTTCTCACTCATATGGAATCCTCTAAGCAGCATCCCCTAAATCTGACTGTAACACAACATGGGGACCTAATTGGGATTCTGGCATTGAGGCTTCCATGAACTATCTCCGCATGTCTGCAGCTGCTGCTCTGCCTTAATCACATATATAAAATGAAGCTTTATAGAAAAGAGATTGCTACAGGGTCTAAAGGAGTCAGTTGCTGGTGGAGAGAGTAGGGGATAGAAAAAGAAAGACAGAGGCCATTGAGGTGGTTTCCAGGGACTGTTCATACAGGGCAAGAGGACATTCATGAAAGGACTTTTCAAGATGCCCTCAACTTGTATAATTTTTCTATATTTGTCATTGTTTTATGCACTCTCTATAATTATCAGAAAAACTCTTAACATGAGAAGGACTCAAGTTCTTATTTTGAGAGAACAGCAAGAAGGAGTGATGATTATGATGGTGACAGGGAAGTTGTGGATGGGGGTGTGGACTGTAACCTGCCATCAATCAGTGGAAGACCACAAGACACAGCATTGAAGAGGCATGGAAAGCAGGCTGGTTTCTTTTGGGCAAAATGGGAAACCTTTGAGAAAAATGGAAAGCAGAAGCCTGGCAGGCAGACTGTTGGTGCCTAAGAAGTACACTCAGAAAAGACCAGTGGTTCTGTGACATTTGGTAACCGATAGAAAACCTGAATCAGACACACATATCCGAGGAAAGGCTGTCACAAGGTGGGTGAGGGAGGAGAGTCCCAAAGTGAACTGAGAAGCAGAACGAAGGGAGGCAGTTACTGTTTGTAACCATGATCTACCTTATCCAAGGTTGCCTGTTTGTACACAAGCTACCTAAGACAGGTCTGTGAGCAAGAGAGTGTGAAGTTTGCAAGGTGTAGACACAAAGGGTAGGGAATAGGTTTCTCAGTCAGAAGAGTCATTCAAAGCAGCTCCAGAGAGAACTGCAGAAAGGCATGGATTTTTTTCATCTCTTGGTGAGCACCAGGAAATACCCTTTGGGGACTTGGTGACAAGCAGCCATCTTGGGCTGGTCAGACCAGTGACAAATTTCTAGTGTCCTCATACAAATCCTTTCTCCAATGGCCTTGTAGTTACTTGGGGATTAGCAAGCATACAATGGGATGGTCCAGCAATGGGTACTTTTTTAAAAATAGAAAACCAGACCTTTTATAAATATATTTAATATTTACTCTAATCCCAACAATTCCATCCCCCAAATGCTCCACCATAGTTTACTCACCAGAAAGTGAGTGAGTAGGTACTCTCCAAAATGCCAACTAACTAGGTCCTTCTTTGACTGAATGACAGTATATACAGGGTATACTGAATGCAGCTATGTGCACATAAGGCCACGGGGTAGGGGTTATAGTCAAAATATTTAACAAGCACCAGGCTGGTACTTTGTACCAATGGATTCTGGCTGAATATTACCTACTGTGGATGTAGGCTTCTCACTGTGACTCAGAGTCTATATCAACGAAAGGAAACTGACATTATGTCTTGAATTTAAATTATGTCTCCATATTTAGGAATTTCTCTTTATTATTCCCAGATCATGATAAATACAGTTGCAGAAATCACTGCTTTTCATTATTATTATCTATGACGCTTTTTAATTATACTTAAAAAAAAACCCTAAATATTTCTAGGCACCAATAATGTTACCAGGTTACTATATTTAAAAGACAGAAGAAAAAAAAGTCAAATGAATTAGTGTAATAAGTAGAAGGTAAACATAATCTTAAAACATCCATGTTCTGCTAAAACATACACACAAAGAATAAAACAGGCCAAAAGCTTCCATTGATTGATACCACATAAATTAATTTGGGCAGAAACCGGTAGGCAAGTTGGCTATTTTGTTATAAGTAGATTTTATTCTTTAAAGGAAGCACAATGAAGCAAATGCTATTTCTTTATAGAGCAGTGAGGCAAATTGGATCCGTGTAGCACTCTAAACTTTCATTTAACTGCTGGGTAGCAGCACCTTGAATCTGCTGGAAACATGACAGGGAAGAGGTTATTATTGTTGGCCCTTAAAAGTCTCTGTAATCTGGAAGAAACAGAACATTAAAAAAAAATTATTTATTATAGATTTATTTATATATATATATTTATTATTATAAAATTAATCTGATTCATTGTAGATCATTTGAAAGGAAAAGAAAAGTGAGGGGAAAAAAAGATTTAAAAATCTCTCATATTTTGTTTTTTAAAGATTTTATTGGGGAATTGGGAGAGGGGAACAGACAAGTTGTTCTTCAGTCTAGTTGTGGAGGACATTGCTTTACTGGCCCATGTTGGTATCGTCATTGCGCCCTTCCCGGATGAGGCAGATCAGTTGCCAGCCTCTGGATTGTCTCACCGTGGCTATTGGCAGCTCACACCTGCTGCCAGCTGCTCACGCTGGCTGCTGGCCACTCAGTGTAGCTTATGGCAGCCCACTGCAGCAGGGGCTGCAGCCTATACCATTGCCAGGGCTCGTGCAGCCCAGCTCCAGGTGGAGCTGTTGTTCACCATCTTAGCTGTAGAGGGCAGAGTCACTGGCCCTCATATGTGGGATCCCAACCAGGGCCGCTGGCGTCCCAAGCCAGCTATTAACCAATGTGCCACTTGGCCGGCCCGAAATCTCTCATATTTTTACCAATCAGTGGAACTGAGTGAGTTTTATTTAGGGTCATTTTTCTAGGAACTTGTATACATAATTCAGGTATAAATTTACTTCCTCCTTTACTTTTAATCTTATATTATAAAATTTCACCTTACAATTGGGATTTTTTGGGTTTTGTAGCTAATTATTTTTGGCACATAAGGAATCTATTGGTTTGTATATAACTTGCTAATATCTTAATAATTCTGAGTTCCCCTGTTTTTATTTTTTCTCTCTTGCATTTTCTGCTTAGGCAGTTTTATTGTTCCCAAATTACATTTTCTTTACTTTATTTCTCTGTCTCAAATTTTTAGAATAATGAGAAATACTTGAAGTAATAAGGGCTATTGCTTTCTTGCCCCTGATTTTAATAGAAATATCACTACTACTTCACCATTATGAATAATACAGATGTGCAGTGGATGGCTTTGCCACATAAAATGGTGTACCTCCATTTCAAGTAACTACAAGAGTTTTTTTTCTTTTTTTCTTTTTTCTCTACATTGAGGATATATATAAATGTTTATGAATTGCCTTTTAGAAAAATTTCCCTTTTTTGAGCCAGTTAATATGCTATAACATAAAAGTAAATTTACTAATATTAAATCATCGTCTTCCCATAAAATCTATTATATAATGTTGGTTTTCATTTATTGTTGTACTTAAGATTTTTGCATACATATTATCAATGAGGGTAGTGTAGAATAATTCCTTTTTTTGTTATTGTTACATTGTAGTATCAAGATTTTTTTTTTTTTTTTTTTTTTTTTGAGGGCAATGTCACTGGCCCTCATATGTGGGACCTGAACCGGGGCTGCTGGCTTCCCAGGCCAGCGCTTAACCACTGCGCCACTCGGCCGGCCCAAGATTTTTTTAATTTAAAGTTTATTGGGGTGACAACTGTTAGTAAAGTTACGTAGGTTTCAAGTGTACAATTCTGTAATACATCATCTATATATCATGTTGTGTGTTCACTACCCAGAGTCAGTTCTCCTTCCATCACCATAGATTTGATCCCTTAATGAATTGAAAGTCTTTTGGTTTTTTTCTAAGCTAAGGGAAATTTACGTTACCTGATAATTATGTTTACATTGATAATTTGAAATAATTTGTATAAGCACTATTTGAGCCTGGAGCCTACACATGGAAGTACATTATTGACAATATTTTTTTTTTCAGTTGCAGCTAGTTTATTTGGTATGGACACTGTTCTTGAATTGATTGTTCAAATTTATGAGCAGATAGTATTCCATGATTATTTGATTTATTTTTGGTCTGTGATTATACCACATTTTCATTTCCTAATTTTGTATATTTTTGCATTTTGAGTGCTTAGATATTTTCCAGGTATTTATTTCTTTGTAAAGGCTTATGATCAATTCTTTAGTTCCTTTCTATTTACTATCTGTTCACTTTTACTTTTAGCATTTTTTTCCTCCAAAAGTTCTCATACAGGTAGTTGGTAAGGAGACCTAGTTCCTTGATTCTAGGGAACACAGGAAGAAAGAATTTATACATCTTTCAAGAGCAGGTGGGGAAGTCCAAGGTAGTTGTGGCATCTACCTGGAAGCTGGGTAAGGATTGAGGGTGAAGACGGAGTTGATGAGTGAGGTGGTGGCCTGAGGAGTGAAAATAACCTCTAGGACACGGGAATTTGCCCTGGGGCTTGGCATATAAAAGTGAGTCCATTTATTTTTATTGAATAATTAAATTGGGAAGAACAGTCCCTTCCATTACGGGGTGTCTTCTTACAGGGACCCATGGAGCCAGAATCTGGTGCCAACGGAACAGCTGTTACTAAGTTCATCCTGCTGGGCTTGGTGGAGACACCAGGTCTACGACCACTTGTCTTTGTACTCTTCCTCTTTGCCTATCTAGTCACTGTCGGGGGCAACCTCAGCATCCTGGCAGCCATCTTGGTGGAGCCCAAACTCCACACCCCCATGTACTTCTTCCTGGGAAACCTATCAGTGCTCGACATTGGGTGCATCACCGTCACTATTCCTTCAATGTTGGGTCGTCTCCTGTCCCACAAACGTACAGTTCCCTATGGAGCCTGCCTCACACAGCTTTTCTTCTTCCATCAGTTGGTTGGTGTGGACTGCTTCCTGTTGACAGCCATGGCTTATGACCGATTCCTGGCCATCTGCCAGCCCCTCACTTACAGCACCCGCATGAGCCAGACGGTCCAGAGGATATTGGTGGCTGTGTCCTGGGCTTGTGCCTTCGCCAATGCACTGACCCACACTGTAGCCATATCCACGCTCAACTTCTGTGGTCCCAGTGTGATCAATCACTTCTACTGTGACCTCCCACAGCTCTTCCAGCTCTCCTGCTCCAGCACCCAACTCAATGAACTTTTGCTCTTTGGTCTGGGTATCCTCATGGCAGGTGCACCTGTGATTCTTATTGTCACCTCCTATATCCATGTGGCAGCTGCAGTCTTGCGAATACGCTCTGCCGAGGGCAGGAAGAAAGCCTTCTCCACCTGTGGCTCCCACCTCACTATGGTCGGCATCTTCTATGGGACAGGTGTCTTCAGCTACATGCGTCTGGGTTCAGTGGAGGCTTCGGACAAGGACAAGGGGATTGGCATCCTCAACTCTGTGATCAGCCCCATGTCGAACCCAGTCATCTACAGCCTCCGAAACCCCGATGTGCAGGGCGCCCTCTGGCGGGTGCTCACTGGGAAGCGAACCCTTGCATGAGGGGTGTCTCAGGAGGGCACAACCACAGCAAGTGAGCCAGACAACTTTTGTTAGGGAATGAGACTTTTTGTTGTCCAAGAGGGCTCTCCCCAATAATAGGTTTGCAGGTTCTGTAGACCAGACCTCTTGGTTTGTTGCCTTTTTGTCCTAGCTACCCTCTTCACTCTAGATAAAAGTAGAACCCAGTAAACTCTGTATCTCGGGAGACTCATAGTCCCACAGGAAGGACCTTTTGTTTATTTTCTTCCTGGATCCCCAAAAATACACAAGCAAAGAATCTCGTCAAACTAGAATATGGAACATCACAGCCTGGTGCCAAGTATTAGCACACCATCCTGCCAGGCTTCCTCTAAAGCAGCTTCCACAACTTGTTTTCAAGCAGAATCCCATACAAGGATTCAGACCTAGTACAGTAAAATTTGAGACACTGATTTTCAGTACCTTGTCTACATTGCAAGATTCTAGAGTATTTAACAGTGGAAAGGAAAAACAAATTTCCTTTGAGGTTTCTTCTTATTTTTCTAAAATGGAAACATCCATTGATTTTTAAATTCTCATTAGAAATTATGTTTATAAAAATGAAAACAAAACAAAATTTAACAGTGGAAAATTAAAGTGAAAGCCTTCACCCTCTCTGTTCCCATATAATAATTTGACTTTCTAGAAGAAACCACTGTTAAGAATTTTATGTTTCTTCTAGTTTTTTATACATATATAAACATGTTTATAAATTTTATATCAATATAAACATTCCTATGTATATTTCATATCAATAGGGGCATGTTATATCATGTTTTTGGTTTACACAGTAGACTTTTTTTTACCTGTCGAATACTTAAAAACTTGCCTTATCCATTTTAATGACTGCCTAGTGTTAATTTATTCATTAACCATAATTTACTTAACCATATTCCTTTTGATGGAGTTTAGATTGTTTTAGATTTCCTGTAATTATGATCAATAATGTAAATAATGTTCTTTAGAGATGTTTCTATTATCTTTCCATAAGATAAGTTCTAATTAGTAAGATTCCTAAGTTGAATAAAATAAATATTTAGATTTTTGATGTATATATTTCCCTCTTATTCTACAAAAACAATTTTACACTAGTTTCTTATTCCAATGGCAACTGATACTGCTTATTCCCCACACCTTGTCAAAAGTGGTTATTATAAATAAATTCTTCTAATTTTTGACAATTTAATGGTTGAAAATTACCAATTATTATTTTAATATGCATTTCTTTGATGTTCACATAAGGTTGAATATTTTCAACTGTTTATTATCCATGATGTGGACTGAATTGTGTCCCACCAAAATTCGTATGTTGAAGCCTTAACTCCCAATGTGGAGATAGGGTCTTTAGGAAGAGATTAATTAGGAAGTACTAATGAGGTACTTTAGGAAGTAAAGTTAAATTAGGGTAGGGCTCGAATGCAATAGAAGAGTGGCATTATAAAAGAGGAAGAGACTGAGAGAGAACTCTTTTCTCTTCATCATGTGAGGACACAGTGGGAAGGATGCCGTCTGCAAACCAGGAAAAGAGCCCTCACCAGAACCTGACCACGCTGGCACTCTGATCTCTGACTTCTAGCTTCCAAAAGTGTAGGCAAATAAATTTCTGTTGTTTAAACCACTCAGTCTATAGTATTTTGTTATAGAGGCCTGAGATGACTAATATAATCCATTAGTATTATATGTTTTTATATCAAGGATTTTTCCCCAAGTTTATTGAGAAATAATTGACAAAGATAATTGTATGTATTTAATGTGTTCAAAGTGATTATTGTGGAATGATTACCAAGATCAAGATAATTAATACTTCCATTATTATTAATAATAATTATCTCACAAAATCAGCTCTTTTGTGTGTGTGTGTGTGTGTGTGGTAAGAACACTTAAGATTTACTCTCAGCAAATTTCAAGTACACAATACCATATTATTAACTATAGTCACTATGCTATAAATCAGATCTTCAGAACTTACTCATCTTATAACTGAAAGTTTGTACCCTTTGACCTACATCTCTATTTCCCCTTTTCCTCAGTCTCTGGCAACCACCGTTCTACTCTTGTTTCTATGAAATTGACTCTTTTTTAAAAAAAAGATTCACATGCAGGTGATACCATTCAGAATATGTTTTTGTCTGGCTTGAAACACTCAGCATAATGCCATCAAATTTCATTTATGTTGTCATAGTGGCAGGAATTCATTCTTTTTTATGACTGAATAATAGTCTTTTGTAGATACATACCACATTTTGTTTATGCAATCGTCAGAGGACTTTTAGATTATTTCTATATCTTACCTATTGTGAATAATGCTGAAGTGAACATCAGGGTACAGATATCTCTTCGAGACAGTGACTTAATTTTCTTCAGATATTTAACCAGAAGTGTGATCATTGAATCATATGGTAGCTCTACTTGTAATTTTTTGAGGAAGCTCCATGCTTTTCTCTATCGTGGTCCTACCAATTTACAATCCCACCAACAGTATATGAGGGTTCCCTTTTCCCCACATCCTCACTAATACCTGTTATCGCTCGTCTTTTTGTTTGTTTGTTTGTTTTGAGGGCAGTGTCACTGGCCCTCATATGTGGGACCAAACCGGGGCCGCTGGCTTCCCAAGCCAGCGCTTAACCACTGCGCCACTCAGCCGGCCCTCACTCGTCTTTTTGATAACAGCCATCCTAACAGGTGTGAGGTGCTATCTCACTGAGGTTTTGATTTGCATTTCCCTGATGGTTAGTGATGTTGAACACCTTTTTCATGGACCTATTGGCCATCTGTGTCTTCTTTGGAAAAATATCTGTATGGGTCCTTTGCCCATTTTAAAAATTGGATTATTTGCCCCTTTTTGGCCTTGTGTTGTATGAGTTATTTATATATTTTGGGTATTAACTTTCTATCAGATATATTGTTGCAAGCATTTTCTCCCATTCAGTAGGTTGCTTCCATTGATTGCTTCCTTTGCTGTACAGAAGCTTTTTCATTTGATGCAGCTCTGTTGGCTGAGGTCAACATTGGCAGAGACTGCAGGAGGTCTTCGGTGGGCCAAACTGTGGAGGCCCTGCAGGTGGCAGTGGTGCCTAGAGCTATTGGGATTCAAAGTGGCAAAAGCGGCTGGTGTCCTCCTGTTCTTCTCATTTGCCTATGGGGAGAACATATGGCTATGTTCTAGCCATAGGGATGCCTCTTTTACTAGGTTTGCTGTGCTGGTACTCAGAGTGGCAGCAGAGTTGGGGACCTGGGATAAGGTGCACATGGAACTACCATAGTTCCTGGGTCCTGGGGCTCAGGTGCACTTACTGTGGTGGTAGCTCTGAAGTTACTTTTACAAGGGCACTTATCCTATTCATCAGGTCTCCACCCTTCTGACCTAATCACCCACCAAAGACCCAATCTTGTAATACAATTACGTTGGAGGCTAAGGTTTCAACATTTGAATTTGAGTGTGTGTAGCGGGGAGCACACAAACATTCAGCCCATAACAGTGGCATTACCTGGCCAACACAGCTTTCAACAGGGTTCAAGGCTTAAAGGTCTCTGACCACCAAGATAACATGTACCAAGGCTGAAAATCCATGTGAAGGCTGGTTTGCATTCATCTTTCTATTCTTACATTAATATAATATTGGAATAGTCTTTTTTGCTCTTTTATCCAAGGATTAAGAAAGTGTATTTAATTTATTTGTGAATTTTTGTTGATGTTTAATCTTTTGTTATCATTTGTAATTTTTATGTATAGTTTTATATTTTTAAAAATGTTACTGAATGATGAAAAGCCTTAACATTTATATATTACATTCTTAAGCTAAGAGTGCAAGCCTAACAGGGGAGGGTCAACTCCCCATAAGACGAAGTCAAGGTCATAATTCTTTGCAGTGAGAGTAAGTAACAGATATGATGGGAGAACAAGCAAGTTACACTGCAGGTAGCAGCTGGAAGTTGATGTCAGCGCTGTGGACTGGACTATTGGGATGGAGCAGAAGCCATTATTACTAAGAGTTGAATGCCTTAGGGTCATCCCTAGAGCATAGTCCATGGTATTTTGAAACACTATTTATCACAAGCAACAGAAACTAAAAGTATATTGTTTGGGGGAGAGGGGTTCATTGGAAGGGTGTGGAGGAGGAAGTCACATAGCATTATTGTTGAGATCATATACCTTTGGAATCAGACAAATGGAATTCTGAACCCCAACTCCTCAAAATTGTAACTCTGTGACCTTAGTCAAATTATTGAATCACTCTGAACCTTAATTTATTTATCTGTAAAATAGGAATAATAAAGGTATCTAACTCTTGGAACTGTTGCAAGAGTCGATTGGGATTTAGTGTATATATAGCTTATGGTATAGTGTCACATACATAATAAGCACATGATAAATGTTATCAATTATTATGTTAATAACATTGTTGGTGGCTTCCTACTAGGAACTTTGTGTTTTACTTCATTTAATCCTCTCAGCAACCTGAAGAGGGGATATTACTCTAATCCTACAGATAAGGAAACTGGGGTCCAAAAGGGTTCAGTAGTTGCTGATAACTGGAAGGGCAGGTCAATTCATCTACAAAGTCCATCAAGCTTCCCAAACAGAATAGGCTATTACATGGGGTTGGAGAGTAATTAATTGGGCAGGACACAAGAGCCCAAGGGCTGCACTATACAGTCTCTCCATTTTCCTATCTTTCTTCATCTCTATCACTAGACTCATTTTCTAAAGGCCTGGCCTAGAAACTGATGATAGGGGGCAGCTCCCAAAGGGGCCCCACCGGTCCCTCCTAGCACAGCACAGTTCTTCTGCCACCTCTCAGAATCATTATGGTATTTTCAAGGCACAGTCTCTGTTGGGCCTCACTAACAAGTCCCCAGGTAGAAATGTACATGGGTACATGGTTCCTGAGGATTCATTAAGAATTTGAAGTTGAAAATGGCTTCTCCAGCTTTTGCCTCCTGCTTTGGGTTTCTTCCTCATTCCCAGGTTTAGGGGTAAGCTTGTCTCTGCCCCCAGGTCCTGTTTGGACTGGGCATCTGGGAGAGCAAAACCTCAGTCTGGGGACCCAGATTCAGTCCTGGCTCCACCTCTAGCTCCCTGGGTGACTTTGTTTAGTGGAGTTATTATGATCACTGCTATAACTATCCCGGCAGATTTTATAGAGGATAGAGATGATGTTTGGAGAAATTCTAAATCATCACAGAGGTATAAGGTGCCACTGCTTTACCACTGTAGTATTTATTAGGGCTTGTATTATCTACCTGTCCTTAGCTCTCCCCACATTCTCCTCCCACTTCTTAGGCTAATTTGAGGTCCCATGAGGATAACACTGTGATGGAGAAGTCCCATGTCAGACGTCGTCTCAGCCTGTCTGTATCTCAATTCCATACATATAGTCCCTTAATTACCCCAGGAGTAGCTGACTGAGCTCGTGAAGATTCTCACCCCCTTTACATCCCTTTCCATGAAACCTCACTGGCCTCTGCGACAACACACGGTGAGTTCTTTCATGATCGTCCCTCTGCTCCTATGTAGCAGGGAAGCGACTTTAGTTGTTATTGAGTAAGTCAAACCTCCTGGGTTTACAGATGCAGCAACCAAGGTCTCAAAGGCAAAAATAAGAGACTTGCTCAGGATGACATATCAGGTGAGTGGAAGAGCTGGGGTCTAGAACCCAGAGATTGGGGTTCCTCTTCCAGACATCTTTACCAATTCCCTCTTCTTTAGACAAAAGCTTGTTTTTCTATTCTGTTAGGGGTGAGTGGGGTGAGATTCAGTGTTTGACTTACCCAGCTCAGAACCCAATCCCTACTGGGAAGGCTGTGTGGATCCCTAAGACCAAACTTAGTGCATGAAGGACCCATTGGAACTTCAGATTGGAGAGTGGTCACTGCATAATTAGGGAAGCCTGGGACTCTTATGGACCCCAAGAGTAGTGATCTAGAAGGGCCTCCTCATCAATGATCACTCTTGTGATTTCACCAGCGCAGACGTCCTGGATGGATAGCGCAGGGGACAACTCCGAATTAGGAGATCTTATGAAAGCTTCATCCCTTGTTGATTGAAGACTAGACAGCAGCTATTAGGTGGAATTAGTATTCTGGCTAATGACTTACTTATTTTTAAGAAATATTTCTTCTGATGATAGAAAATATGTGTGAAGTTTATATAAAAAGCTGTGTGTCAGTGTGTGGATTGCTACAATTGTATGCGTTATCTAGACAAATGAAGGGGTCCCCTCTATTAGCACTAACCTCATGCCTTTCATGCAACTCTTTACCTCCCCCAAGTCTTATCAATTTTTCAAAGACTAGCACAAATTTCCACTTTTCCAGAAACCCTTTTCTCACTGTCGTCCACAATGATACCTTTTTGTCCGAAAACCTAGTTGTCAACCAATGCATTTATTCATTTATTAATGAAATGGTGCATAACTAAATAGAGTGTATGCATATAGTTCCTAAAGTTGAATCAGACGTGAATTTTATTCATAAATCGGACTGGAAGAACTACACTAAATCATTAAGTGATTGTGCCAGAAAGTGCAATGGTAAGTGCCACATAGAATACAATTAAAGTGCAGTGGGAATGTTGAAGATGCAAATATCACTTTTAAATGAGAGCAGATCAGGGAGGTATTTCTGGAGAAACTAGCATTTGAGTTGAGTCTTGAAGACTTTGGTCACATGATGGCAGAAGAAAAAAATTCTATGTAGAGGAAATAGCATAAGCAAAGGCAGGGGTATAGAAAGTCACAGATTTTGTGCAATCTGATGATATGGGTTAAAATAAAAAGGGAAAATGGGAGGCAGCTGCTGACTGTGACCATGATCCACCCAAGGCACTCATTTGAACTCCAGCTTCTGCAGCGTGCAAGGCAAGACTTTGAGATCTACAAGGGCACAGCTATAGGGAGCGTGGGGGTGGGTCTTCGAGTCTTAAGAATGGGTCAGAACAGATTGAGAGAGAATTACAGGAGAAAGACTTTATGGTTTTATGATCTTTGAGATGCCTTGGGTTTCCTAGCATGGGGTATGTGTAAAAGTTATGAACCAGGGCTCTGGAGTCAGGCTACCTGGGTTAAAATCCTACCTCTGCACCTTGCTTTATGTGACCCATGTTCTCTCTGTAAAACAGGAATTAAAGATGGTATCCATGCCATAGAGAGGTTTTGAGGAATAGATGAGTTAATACACATAAAGCACTTAGAACTGTACACAGTGCATAGCCCTGAGTAAGTCTCCTCATGACTGCTAGCTGTGATTGTTATCAGGAAATGTCCCCAGGAAACTATCAGTACCAAAGATATTGGGGCAGCCTGAATAGTAGATACCACAGGGGAAGGGATTCCTGGTTTCTTTTTTGTTCAGTTAGTTTATTGTGATGTTGGATTTAGTAGGTATGACATGAACATGCCCAGGAGGTGGCACTTTATAAAACATTATAAAAATAATCTGTATTCATTGTAGACAGGTGAAAAAGCAGAGAAGAGTAGAAGGAAAATAATAAAAACCACCCAGATTATTACTCAAACCACTGATAAAGTTTGGTATTTCCTTCTAGCCTTGTTTCTGTATGTTAGTGTGTGTGTGTGTATGTGTGTATGTGTTAATATTGAAATAATATTTTGTTGTATAGTTTGCATCCTGCTTTAGTTGCTTTATGTCATAAAAATTTCCATTTGAATTTGAATTTGAATGTATTTTGTATTATGTTTTCCACTAATATACGCTGACGGTATATGAGTATAGAGAATATATGGATATTTGTATATTTGTTTTTTATCTTGCCACTTTAAAAAATAGTTCTCCATTTATTTTTTCTTATAGACAATCAAAAAACTTTTTCTTCTACCTATCCAAAATATAACTTGATTTTTCTATTTCTCGACATTAATTTTGCTAATGATTCTAGGAAAATGATAAAAAAAATAGATGTAATGGTGGGGATTCTTTTCTTGTTCCTATTTTCATGGAATAATTTTTGTTCTCTATGAGGAAGGATCCTGCAGTATCCTCCCATTCCTAGATAACTACAAGGGAGTGTTTTTTCTTTTAAATCAAGACTGGATCTTGACCTGTAAGAAGTACATTTTGGGGAATTGATCTGATATAGTATATACATATTTACTTATATTAAATCACCCTCAATTTCTTATTGAGGTCTCCTCAATAATGTTAGATCATTCTTTCAAATATTCTGATTTTTTAAATTTCCTGTAGTTGTATTTAGCATTTTGTTTCTAATTCATAACTAAAGTGGCTCACTAGTAATATTTGATATATTTCTTCCAAAACTTTTTAGATTTCAGTGTCAAATGTATGCTAACTTGTAAAAAGTATTGGGGTGCTTAAATATTTTTCTCTGCTCCAGGAAAGTTTATATGAATACATTTTTTTTTTTTTTTTTTTTTTTAGCTGAGCCATCCTGCCACCTGTTGGCAGCTCAACTCGGGCTGGCCTTGAACAGCTGTTGCTCAGAACTCAGCTTGCACTCTTGAGCGAGCTCTTAACCAACTGAGCCACTCGGCCAGCCCCTATCCAGGAAAGTTTATATAGTATGAGAATATTCTGTTCATTAAAGTTTAAACAACATTTCTTTCAACAGCTTTATGAGTTTAGAGACTGCTACTAGGATAATTATTTCTTTGGAAATTTTTTTCACTTTCTTCCTTGTTTCTGTTTTATTTGGGTTTTTAGAATGTTCTTAAATATATTTTAATTTACATTTTTCTTTAATTGTGCCCATTTTATTGAAATTTTCCATTTAAGTAATGTAGTTACAGGGAATATTCTCATGATTTTTTTTCTCGGTGTATCTCTGGCTGTAACCTTTTGTAATTTGTAATTGTTTTTACCCATTTTTTTCTTGTTTATACTTTCTCAGATGTCAATCTATTTGGTTATTTAAATGGATTTATTTTTCTTTTGGTTTTCTAATTTATCATTCATTCATTCATTCATTCATTCTATCATAGTGTCTCCCACCCATGTAATCCTCTTCCCAGAAAAGACTAATACATCCAGATTCTTGATTAACCTCCTGGCTATATACTTACAAACAAACAAAAATTACATATTATATTATATTATATTATATTATATTATATTATATTATATTATATTGTATTATGTTAGTGTATGTGCATGTATGTGTGTATATTCTTTTCCTCTTTTTCAGTGCAAACCAAATCATACTATATTCATTCTACAAGTTGTATTTTACATTTAACAATATGGCTTTGATATCTTTCAAATCAGCATGGATTGGGCTGTTTCCTACAGCTGCATAGTATTCCTTTGTAAGGATACACCGTAATGAAGTTAGCCCTCTATAATGAACAGTTAGATGTTTTTCAATTATTTGCTATTACAAACAATGCTGTAACTTATACATATGTCACTTTTTACATGTGACCATATACCTGTGAATGAGTTCTCAGAAGTGGAAAATTACATTTGTAATTTTGAAAAATATTGCCAGATTTCCTTTTTTCCTTTTCACTTCTACCTTACAACTACCATGCAAATTCCCCTTGTGGCCAACCCTAATCTGGAACCACACACAAAATGGAATTTGGGAAATGTAGCTCCAGCTTAGGCAATTTGCTAGAACTTTTGGATTTTAATAGATTAATCAATTTTGGTTATTTTTGTTTTCTTTTCTATATTTTAAGTCATCCTTATACTATTAAAATTCTCCAATTTTTCCCAATAATTTTATACTTTAATTTTTGCATTTAAATATTTGATCCATTTATAATGTATTTTTGCAAAATATATGAAGTATGTATACAACTCACATATTTTTCCTACATAGCTATGTCATTGCCCCTGTTAACAGCATTTATTGAATAATACATTTTTCCCTTCTTTTAAGACGTCACTTATATCATGCACTACACTCCTGTATTACTTTAGGCTTTTCCTTTTTTTAATCTTATCAAATGTTATTTTATTTTTTCAGCATTTTGAGGTATAACTGACAAGTAAGATTGTAATGTGTTCAAAGTGTAAGAAAAGGTGATTTGACATGCATTTACATTGTAAAAGGATTCCCACAATTGTGTTAACACATTGATTACCTCACATACTTACTTAAAAAAAAATTAGTTTCAGGTGTACAAAACAGTGTAGTTAGACATTTATAGTTACTTTTTTTTGTTTGAGAATTCTTAGCAAATTTCAATGATGCAATACAGTATTATCAACTATAGTCATCATGCTATGCATTAGATCGTCAAATGTTATTCTTCTTATAACTGAAAGTTTGTACCCTTTTGTCAACTTCTGTCTCCTTATTTTTTATATTTAATGTTTTAATATTTATATTTTAATTTCTTTAAACCATTTTATTTTATTTTGGTGGGAGTACCTTTTACTTTTATTGTATTTTTATTATTTTTCAATTATAGTTGACATTCAATATTATTTTATTTCAGGTGTACAGCATAGTGGTTAGAGATTTATATAATTTATGAAGTGATCCTCCCAATAAGTCTAGTACCTACCTGGCACTACACATAGTTATTACAATATTAATGACTATATTCCCTATGCTGTATTTTTATATCCCCATGATTTTGTAACTACCAATTTGTACTTCCTATCCCTTCTTCTTTTTCACCCACTCCCTTCTCCTTTTTCACCCACTCCCCAAACCCCTCCCACATGGTAACCATCAGTTCTCTGTACCTATGAGTCTGTTTCTGTTTTGTTTATTCTGTAACCATATTTTCCTTCTAAAAGTTCAAAAAAACTAAGTCCACCAAAAGATGAAAAACAGAAAAAAATTGAGTACTAGAAAGATTGTGAAACAGTGGGCACTCATAAGGAAGTGATCACTGTGATAAGTCCAGCAACAAGTTCACACCATACCATGCTATCGCATTATTATTGACTATATTCTCTATGCTGTTCGTTATATCCCCATGACTTATTTGTTTTAAAACTGGAAATCTGAACCCTTTATTCCCCTTCACCACTCCCCCCTTTCTTAATATTTCAATTACAGTTGACACTCAATATTATTGGTGTCAATAGAATGCTAAAAGCTTTGATTGTATTACTGTTGATCTCTCCCTTTATGCCAGTCAATACTTTTTTTTATATACTTTTAGGCTTCTATGTTGGGTGCATAGATATTTACTAGGATTATATTCTCTTGTTGGATTGATCCCTTTATCATTGTATAATGTCTTTCTTTGTCCCTTATTGTAGTCTTTGTTTTAAAGTCTATTTTGTCTGATATAAGTATTGCTGCCCTAGTTGTTTTTGTTTTTTCATTTACATGAAATATCTTTTTCTATCCCTTTACTTTCGGGGTGGGTTCTCAGGAAGTCACCAGGGTAGAGTATGTGGAGCTCACCAGGCTAATTCTGTCTCAGATTTGGCTGTGTGGGGCTCAACATAGGAAAGATGATGCCTGCCTATAGGCTATACATGAGGCATTTAGCCCTCCTCTACTTCTTGAATCCAGGATCATAGAAGGTAATGATGCCATACTATGCACCCTACTCTCATTACTGCAAAGAAAAGCTTTTGATTTTGTTCCTTAGTGAGTGTCCCTTTTCTATGAAGAATTGTACTTGTCTAGCTTTTTCTATCGTTATGGATTTTCTCTCTTTGCCACTCTCCTATTTGACCTCCACTATTCTTGAAGGCTTCTCATCTAGTTTGTGGATTAGAGTTTTGGATACTTACTAGTTTCTTTGGAGATAGAATCTGCATTTTTATTCTTGCTCTGCTTGTCTTGGGGAGGAATGGGTTTTGAGAAGAGAAAGTTCCAGATTTACTCTGCCATGTTCAAAACAGAAATACACATTCTACTTTTTCCCCAAGAGTTTTGTCCTTCATAATCATTACAAATAGATTCTTTCAGCTAAGACAGAGAGGGAGGTCCAGAGTGGTGATGTCACATGCCCATGCACCTGAGAATGATGTAAAGCTATTGAGGTAAATGTTGTGAGAGTTAATGAGTGTGGTATGTTCCCAGGGGTTGGAATGTCCTTATTTGGAGAGGGGAAACTTAGCAAATGTCTCAGCACATAGAAAGAAGTCTATTTCTTCTTTTTGAATAAATATAGTAATAAAAATGATTCTTTATCTCCTTGGATGTTTTGTTGCAGGGAGTAATGCAGCCAAAATTTGCGGCCAATGAAACAACCATTTCGGAATTCATCTTGCTGGGCTTGGTGGAGACACCAGGTCTACGACCACTTGTCTTTGTACTCTTCCTCTTTGCCTATCTAGTCACTGTCGGGGGCAACCTCAGCATCCTGGCAGCCATCTTGGTGGAGCCCAAACTCCACACCCCCATGTACTTCTTCCTGGGAAACCTATCAGTGCTCGACATTGGGTGCATCACCGTCACTATTCCTTCAATGTTGGGTCGTCTCCTGTCCCACAAGCGTACAGTTCCCTATGGAGCCTGCCTCACGCAGCTTTTCTTCTTCCATCAGTTGGTTGGTGTGGACTGCTTCCTGTTGACAGCCATGGCTTATGACCGATTCCTGGCCATCTGCCGGCCCCTCACTTACAGCACCCGCATGAGCCAGACGGTCCAGAGGATATTGGTGGCTGTGTCTTGGGATTGTGCCTTCGCCAATGCACTGACCCACACTGTAGCCATATCCACGCTCAACTTCTGTGGTCCCAATGTGATCAATCACTTCTACTGTGACCTCCCACAGCTCTTCCAGCTCTCCTGCTCCAGCACCCAATTCAATGAGCTGCTGCTCTTTGCTTTTGCTTTCATAATGGCAGGTACCCCTATGGCTCTCATTATCACCTCATATATCCATGTAGCAGCTGCAGTTCTACGAATCCGCTCGGTGAAGGGCAGGAAGAAAGCTTTCTCCACATGTGGCTCCCATCTCACTGTGGTTGCCATATTCTATGGTTCAGGTATCTTTAACTACATGCGACTTGGTTCAGCCAAGCTTTCAGATAAGGATAAAGCTGTTGGAATTTTTAACACTGTCATTAACCCCATGCTAAATCCAATCGTCTATAGCCTCAGAAACCCTGATGTGCAGGGAGCCCTTTGGCGTGTGCTCACCGGGAAGCAGTCACTGGCTTGATAAGGTCTTGAGTGTCACTTCCTCATTTTTTTTTTTTAGACTAAGAGAAAATCCTAATGGTCCAGAACTGCTTCTATCTCCCTGAGCAAGAAGAATTTTTGTAGGTGATAATATTTATTGTTTCCTAAAGAAGCCCTGACCATTATAGTCAATGGGTGTATAAGTTAATGCTTGGTCAGTCCCCTTGACAAATTACCACTTCAGTCATTGTGTGCTCCCTCTTCTGGGTAGATGTGAAACCTAGGAAGCCCTGAATGCTTACAGGTTCATGTCCCACAGGGAATGACTCTTTGGTTGGATATAACCTGAATTCCCCAAAATATCTCAGCAAACCACCTACACCCACCCCGCACCCCAGGGGTTCATCTGATTCCTTCAAGTTCAGATATGGTTGAGCTGTTTATAAAACGTAGGCCTAGAGATCAGAGTTATTTTATTTCTCCCATCAGGCTTCTACAAATCTAAAAAAGCAGCTCATCTGTTCCTTATCACACAAAAATGCCAGAGGATATAGCGGGGAAAAATGGGGAGCTGTATGGTCATGTATTCTCTAGTAACTCTGAAAAGCATGATCCCTGTGTGAAAAATTCTAAAACTCCATTAACACATATGATAAATCTTATAATACAAAAATAAAATTTCCTCATCTATCCCTCCTCATGTTTCAAATTTTTTGAAAAGATAAGCATTTACAATTGAAATGTTTCAACATTAAAAAATTCAGAATACTCAATGTAAAAATTCCCCTCTAAATTCTCACACTCGGTCCCCAAACCTCCTGGTTAAGACAATCCATATCTGCAAATACAAGTCTGTTGTATTTGGTGATGCCTCATCCTAAATTTCTCTTATCAGTAGGAAAATATGCCTCTAACCTAGAAGAAAATCGCATCTTGTTTACTACGTACCAACCTTTAGTACAGTATCATGTAGATTAATTTTCCTTCTAGTGTCTTTTTAGGGCTATTGCCCATTCCTGGCATCTCTACTATGCCACTGACTTTTCCCAATTAATTTCCCTAACACTTCCTGATGAGACAAGTAAAGAGTTAACAGGTGCAGGCTTGTGAGCTGGCAGGATGGGACAGGCAAAGAGTTAACAGGAGCAAGCTTGTGGGTTAACAGGAATAAGCTTAAACATTAACTGCTTGGCTCTGACTCCCCTGGCCAGCACTGCACCTGCAGGCTGACAAGCACCTTATATTCATCATAGATGGGAACAGAACAGTTCCCAATCACAAAAGCAACCCCCTGCAAGCTGACATCCATCATAGATGGGAAGAGGACAGTTCCCAAGAGATGATAATTGTAACAGCAGCCCCCTTGCAAACTGACAAGCACCCTACATCCTGCTTTGAAAAATATAAAACCCCAGCACTCCTTCTCATTGGTGCAGCTGTCCCCCATTGGACTCTGCCCTGGCTAAACTTTTCTCTCTCTCTCTCTCTCTCTCTCTCTCTCTCTCTCTCTCTCTCTCTCTCTCTCTCTATATATATATATATATATATATATATATATATATATATATATATATATCTTTTCTCTGGATACTCTTGTAGAGTATCGTAGATTCTTTTCACATTCCACAAACAACCAAGGGTTAATTCTACGCCAAGATGCTTCCCTTGGGCCTGCACCTGTGGCTTAGCTTCTCCATGATACTTTATGGGGCTGAAGGGATTGGGAGGATGGCATAAGATGGAGGGCCAGGGAGAGGGCATGATAGAGGAAAGCAAAACAAGAGGAAGTTTGTAGAAAAAATGAAGATGAGATCTAGGGAGAGATAGGATAGAATTCCAAACAAAAGGGGTTGAGTAGAAAGGATAGAGGTATTAGAGAAGACTGAATGGAATAGAGATAGTGGGTAAAGTGAGAAAGAATGGAGAGATTAGATAAGATGCTTTGAAACTGGTAAAAGACCAGAGGAAGGAAGTAGGGTAATAAAATTAGGGGGTCAGGGATGAGAGATATAGGTTTCCTATTCTGTACTGCCCAGCAATAACCACTTCTGGCAGCTCTAATATCATCACTTTAGTCCATCTTCTCTATCAAGAATAAAGCAATATTTTAAGTTTTTATAAAAGTGCTAAAAAGGACCGGCTGAGTGGCGCGGTGGTTAAGTGCTGGCTTGGAAAGCCAGCGGCCCCAGTTCGATCCCACATGTGAGGGCCAGAGACACTGCCCTCAAAAAAAAAAAAAGTGCTAAAATGTGTACAGGGGACTAATTTTCTGCTTCTATAAATAGAAGGTGCTCCTAGAATATGGAGAAAGTTTGTAATACTCAATATATACCGATAACAAAAAATGAACACAAATCACCTTTGACTTCTGCAGTTACAAGAGGTGCTCCAAGTGGTTACTGTCAGCATAATTTTAATACAGGTTTTTTTTCTTTCTTAAAATGTGTACACATTTTTGTGGCACCCTCTGTATTTATTTGTATTCATATTTATTCTTTCGAAATTGCCAGTTCATGTTTTTGCCATTTTGGGGGTAGTTTATCTTTATCTTGATTGATGGAAACATTTCATATTTAGGACATCTCTTTGACATATTTATTGCAAATATATTCCTCAATTTCCCATCTGTCTTTAACTTTGTCTAGGGTGTCTCTTGCCCAAATGAAGTTGGACACTGTTATGAAATTTATCTTGTTTTATGTCATGCTTAGAAAAAAAATGACTTTTCCATTTAAATGCTGCATAAATATTTGTTAGTGATATTTTCTACTACTTTTACATTTCTTTTTTATTTTTTATTTTTTGAGGGCAGCGTCTCCGGCCCTCATATGTGGGACCCGAACCAGGGCCACTGGCTTTCCAAGCCTTCCAAGCCAGCGCTTAACCATCACGCCACTCAGCCGGCCCTTTACATTTCTTTTTAAGTGAAATATTTACTACATAAGTAATTTATCTTTGACTGCATTTTGAGTTTTATTAAATCTATTTTAACTATCATCAAATGTTATTCTCATTCCTATTCTTAATAAATGATCCAGTTTTAGTTTTAAGGTTAAATTACCTCATCAGCTACAAAAACATAATCAATAGCAGTATTTATTACAATGTCATAGAAGAACTTCAATTTTTTTAAAAATTTATTTTAAAAAGTAGTCAAGGGGACTTCTGGTCAAGATGGTGGAGTAGGTAAATACTGTGCTTGAATCCTCTCACAAACCCATCAAAATTACAACTAAACTACAGACAACCATCACTGAGAATCCCCTGAAGTCTTAACTGAAGAGAAGCCCCATAACTAAAGATATATAGAAAAAGCCACATCGAAACTGGTAAGAGGGGCAGAAATGAAGAATGGGCTGGTCCTTATACCCACGTGTGGTGGTTAAAAATCAGTAGGGATATTATGGTTCCAGTGGTCCCCCTTAAGGAGCAAGGGGTCCCAGCCCCACACCATGCTTTCCAGCCCAGAGTTTCAGTGCTGGGAAGAGAAGTCCCCACAACTTCAGGCTGTGAAAACCAGCGGAGATTGTGGCTGAGTGAGATGGAGGGTGACTGGAGTCCCATGTGTTCCTCCTAAAGGGCCCATGTGTAGATTCACTGCTGACAGACTCACTTGCTGACAGATTCACTCGCTCTCATCTCCAAAGCTGGGGCAGCAGCTCAAAAAGTGCCAGGGACATATGGGGGAAACTGAATTGTCTGGCTTTAAGGCTAGGACTGGAGGGACAGCTCTCTTCCAGACAGAAGTGCTGGTGGAAGCCATTGTCCTTTGTTTAGCCCTCTCCCCTGCCCCCCACCCTCCCAGTATACATACCCAGATGGTCACCATATCTGAGTTTCCGTCAACCTGGCTAACACTGTTTTTTCCACCCTGGTGATTCCCTGAGACCCCACCCCACAACTTGCAGACTCTCCCAAGGTGCTTCCAGTGGCTTTTCCGTACAAATGGCCTGTCTTTGCTCATGCGTCAGGCTTTTCTAAAATCTTTCAAAGGTTCACAAACCTCAAACTAGCAGCATCTGGCCTCGGCATGCCCCATACCTCTTGCTGAGTAGCCTCAAGACCAGCACTAGTGGCAGCTGGCCTTGTTTCAAGACTTGGCCTCTCCCAGCCACTTCCAAGCCCAGCGCAGGTGGTGGCCACCTGCAGATTGCTTTGTGGCTCATTCCAGGTAGCCATGGACCAGCACAGGCTGCAGGTGAACTTGGCATGCAGTGAGTCCCCTCCCAGGAGGCCCTGGGGCTGGCACACCCTTGACAATTATAGTTGGCAGCCAAACTTGGATGAAAGTGCTTTTGTGGGAGCTTTGGGGTCTAGATAGAAGATTGTGAGACTCTGCTGGAGCCCAAGACTGAGGAGGGCTGTTTTGAGAATGCAGGCCTATGCCCAGGTGGCAGATTTGCTGACTGTAGTCCTGGTCACAGACCTGGTAACAGATCTGCCACCCCGGTGGGCTCAACTACGGCCCCATTTGGCCTTGGTCCTGTCACCAGCAATATCTGCCAACCTAGCAAGAGTCATGCCCACCTGTGCCCTGGTTAATAGGCCTATGAACCTCAGCCCTGGCTGTGAATGCTGAGGTGGCCTATGACTCACTTCCAGCCCCTCTTCGCTGCTAGTCCTGCCTGCCCAGGGACAAGGCAGGAGAGACACCCATCCATGCCCTTGAGACAGGCCCTCCAACCTTGGTCCAGCTGCACTGAAACAGCCCTGTAACTTGGCTCCAGCACCTTGTAGTTATGGGCCAGGAACAATCCTCCTTGTCTAGAGACCCGCCAGAAGACACATTCTTCTTGTGCCCTCAGAGGTAGGCCCACTGACCTCAGTTCACCTGTGGCCCCAGCTCCTACCCCTTGAAGCCGTGAGCTAGGAACACTCCTGCTCACCCAGGGACCTGGAGGAAGACCTGCTCCTGCCAAACTTGGCCTGGCTGTGGATCTTTAAGAGACTCTATAACCAATATCCAGCTTCAAAGGGACATCTCTGCAGATCATTAGGACCAGCTCTAGGCATCCTTCCTAGGATGTTAAATCCTGATTCATGAAAAGTGCTCTCATGTCCATTAATTCTATGTAAACAGTTTTATAGTCTACCCTACTCCTTCGGTCCCTATAATCTACCCTCATTTTACTCCTCTATAAACTGGAGGAACTTTCAGTTTCTGCCAGAATATACAAGGTTTCACAATTAAGTTTGTGAACTTGTTGCAACAATGTTGCTAACACTTTTTTATATCAGAGAGGTTATTCATTATGAATTTGCACCAACTGGACAAACAGTTAACCAAGTTTACTATTTGGAGGTGCTGAAAAAGCTGCATGAAAAAGTGAGATGAAAACGACCTGAACTTTTCGCCAACGATTCATGGCTTTTGCATCACCACAATGCACCAGCTCACGCGGCACTGTCTGTGAGGGAGTTTTTAGGTAGTAAACAAATAACTGTATTGGAACACCCTCCCTACTCACTTGATCTGGCCCCCAATGACTTCTTTCGTTACCTGAAGATAAAGGAAATATTGAAAGAAAGACATTTTGATGATATTCAGGACATCAAGGGTAATCTGATGACAGCTCTGATGGCCATTCCAGAAAAAGAGTTCCAAAATTGCTTTGGAACTAGGCACTGGTGTTGGTGCATAGCTTCCCAAGGGGAGTACTTCAAACATGACCGTAGTGATATTCAGCAATGAGGTATGCAGTACTTTTTCTAGGATGAGTTCACAAGTTTAATTGTCAGATGCATATCCCCACTGTCTTTGACAACTACTCTGCCAATGTATTGGTAGATGGGAAACCAGTGAATCTAGGCTTATGGGATACTGCTGGACAAGAAGATTATGACAGATTATGTCCCCTGTCCTCTCCGCAGACAGATGTATTCTTAATTTATTTTTCCCTAGTGAAACAAATTTGAACATGCTGGTGCAAAGTGGTATCCTGAAATGCGATACCATTGTCCCAACACTCTCACCACCCTGATGGGGACTAGGCTTGATCTTAGGGATGATAAAGACACGATTGAGAAACTGAAGGAGAAGAAGCTGACACCCATCAACTACCCACAGGATTTAGCCATGGCTAAGGAGATCGATGCTGTAAAATACTTGGACTCACATAGTGAGGCCTCAAGGCTGTTTGATGAAATTATTCCAGCCGTTCTCTGCCCTCCTCCTGTCAAGAAGAGGAAAACACCTGCTGTTGTAAATGTCTGGGCCCCTCTCCCCTGCTGCCCTGTCCACTTGGAACCTCTGTACACTTTGTTCAAAATCAACGGAAACTTCACACTGAATGCCAAGCTTTTGTTGTAGATTAGTTTTTCCATAAAACTGTTTTGAACCAATCAGTAATCTTTAAGTTTTGTTTGTTTAAAATGTAAGAGTTCAAACCTGCACAGTCTATTAAAATTTAGCTCTAAAATGACAAGCTTTCTTAAGGCCTTAGTTTTCAAAAGTCCCTATTCTTGCTCAGATTAAGAGGTGCCAGAATACCTTGTGAACTAAATTGCATTGTTGTGCTGAGAACAACTAAGCACTAAACTGCTTAAAGACCTTTGTCGTTTTAGAAGGCGGTAGCTTCTGAAGTTGGGAAAGACAGACACTTTCTAACTCTCCACATACAAGCAGTACTGCCTCCTTCATGAAATGTTGCCATTGATTGCAATGATAATTTATCAACCCATGTTCATCACCTAACATTGTACGTATTTTATATGTTTTATGTACATGCTGTACATTATATATAAAATCTCACTTCTATGTGAGATCTTAAAAAGTCGAACTCACAATCAGAGAGCAGAACAGTGGTTGTCAGGGGCTAGGGGATGAGGGAAATGGAGGATGCTGATCAAAGGTACAAATTTCCAGTTAAAAGATGAATAAGGCCTGGAGACCTAATGAACAGCATGGTGACTATAGTTAATAATACTATAGTGTATACTTGAAAAAAATGCTCTGGAGACAAAAAGTAGGGACAGAGAAAGAGACAGACATGCATGGTTCACACACACATACACGGCGGGGGGGGTGGAGAGAGAGAGAGAGAGAGAGAGAGAGAGAGAGAGAGAGAGAGAGAGAGGAAGAAGAAAAAAAAGAAGACGTTGTTGAAGTTATCATGGACTTTTAATATCTAATCTCAGAAGTGATATCCCACCTCTCTTCTATGTTCTGTTTGTTAGAAGCAAGTCCCCAAATTGAGCTCACACATGGGGTAGGGGTTGTACAAGGACATGAACTCCAGGAGAAGGTATCATCCAGATCCATTTTAGAAGCCCAAAGCCCCACAACCCACATGCCCATCAGGTGAATGGGTACAAATAGAATATCAAATCAGCAACAGAAATGATCAAACTACTGATATTCACAACAACATGGATAAATTTTTAAAATATTGTGCCGTTTGAAAGAAACCAGGCAAAAATGATTCTATTTGTCTGAAATTCTAGAAAATGCAAAACAGTGAAAGAAACAGATCTGTGGCTGCCTGGGTCTGTCTGGGGGTGGAGGGAGGGTTCTGCGACAAAGGTGCACCGGGAAACTCTTGGAGATGAGGAAAATATTCTGCATTTTTATTGTTCTGGAGGGTACACTAGTATATACATTTGCTAAATCTCATCAAATTGTATGTAAATTATATTGTATATAAATTATACCTTAATAAAACTGATTAAAAACAATATGTACAATATGCCATTTACATTAAATTCCAAAAATTTGCAAATATAAAAATATACATATTTGAGGATATGTATATGTAATAAAACTATGAAGGAAATGAGAAAATGATAAACACAAAATTCAGGACTGTGGTTATTCCTTAAGGAGAGAAATATATGACAGGCTCCGTGGCACTGGTTACATTCTATGTGTTACACTGCCTGGTACATATATGGTGTTTATTAAGCCATTCTTTAGGTATATAGACATATAGTCTTTTGGGAATATAAAATACTTCATATTTTTAATTAGAAAAATGAAAATGATGATTAAAATATAACAGTAACAATGGACCAAGGAGATATATATGTAAATACATATATTTGTAAATATATATGTGTATATATATCAGAGAAATATCAACATTCAGGTAGAAATTTAGAAATTGAACAATATACAATTAACAAAAACCGCACAAGACCAATTAACAAAAGAAGTGAAAATTACTAACAAATCGTACTAGGAAAAAGCTCAACCTTACTACATCAGAGTGATTCAAATTTAAACAATAATATGATACAAGGTGCACCCACAGGATAAACACATACATATTAAAATAGTAACATCTAGTATTAGCTGATACATGGGGAGATGGTTGCTGCTCCAGACAGACTTCAGTTAGCTAAAAAAGTAAGAGTGGGGCCCCTGACTGAAAACTTGCAACTCAAAACCAGAGGCAGATGTTCAACACCTTGTTAAAGGAAAACTGTAGTCAAACACAGGAGATCCCAAAGCCCTTCCTTGTCTCCACCGGCCTTCTCCCTGTCAGTTTCAGATGGGGATGCTGTTTTATATATCGCTGCTCCAGTCCAGGTGGGAGGTGAATTGACGAGTCCACTTGGCCATTTGCTTGCAATTGAGCTCAAGTCCTTTGGCCTTCTTCTCCCCAGGACATACAATCAGAGCTTAGGTCTCAGAGCTTTTCACTAGCCCGTGAGTAAAATACCTAAATGCCTTGTAGTAGCAACAGTTCCTCACCATCTACCACAGCTCAAAAGGCTAAATTCAGCGCTATTAACATTCCAGATTTTAAATAAATGATGGATTTATTGCGGTGAAGAAGACAAAGAAGCAAGCAGAGGTGTACCAGTTGCCACTCCCTCTCTTTCCACCTCCTTGTCCAAATTTGTGGACATGGTCTGGATGTCCTCCTTTCTGGATGGCTGTGGAGGAAGTGACTTGTTGTGGACCACACCTTGGCTCCTGAGGGACCCCGGCCTACCAGGCAGGGAGTAATACACCCATTGCAGTAACCCAGGCTATAGCCAGTGTCTGCCTTCCAGTGCCTTCCTCTTACTGGCGATAAAGAGGGAGGCTTGTTTCTCATGGACATAGCTCATCCGAGGTTGACAGGTCAAAGGCGGGCCTTAGCAGAAACTTAGTCCCGCCCCTTTTAGTACATTGTTAACTAACCCAATGCCGCTAAATAAGCACAATGGTGCTTTTGCTTTTGCCTGTTGTACTTAAAATTTCCAGAAGCTTTCTCTCCTTTCTGAAACGCACAAGGCAAGTAATCACAAACAAAACAAAAATTAGAGCTTG
Source organism: Aselliscus stoliczkanus (assembly GCA_033961575.1). Classification (NCBI taxonomy): domain Eukaryota; kingdom Metazoa; phylum Chordata; class Mammalia; order Chiroptera; family Hipposideridae; genus Aselliscus; species Aselliscus stoliczkanus. Next base: position 12,401,245 of record CM066739.1, read on the forward strand.
TGTCCCCTGTTAGTGAAAATGTAGGTGCGATTTGTGGAGGTTGAGTTGGAAATAATGGATAATAAAAACGTTTGGCCTAGTGATTCCAATTTCGGGGAATCAGGTAAGTGAACAAAACAAGACATTTATTGCCGTGTTGCAAATAACAGGGAAAATTGCAAGCAACTAAATATTGAATAATGGGAAGTGTCCTAAATAAATTCTGATATATTCATTAAATTGCCCACTGAGGGCCAGCCGAGTGGTGCGTTGGTTAAGAGCTGGCTTGGGACACCAATGGCCCCAGTTCGGATCCCACATATGAGGGCCAGTGACACTGCCCTCTACAGCTAAGATGGTGAACAACAGCTCCACCTGGAGCTGAGCTGTCGTGAGTCCCAGCGATGGCATAGCTGCAGCCCCTGCTGCAGTGGGCTGCCATAGGCTACAGTGAGTGGCTGGCAGCCAGTCTGAGCGGCTGGCAGCCGGTGTGAGCTGCCAGAGCCGCGGTGAGCAGCCATCCAGAGGCCAGCGACCGATCTGCCTCACCCGGGAAGAGCGCAATGACGATACCAACATGGACCAGTGAAACAACGTCCTCCACAACTAGACTGAGGAACAAAAGGACAGCAACTTGTCTGTTCCCTTTCCCCAGTTCCCCAACGCTGTTCCCCTCCCCCAATTCTCCAATAAAAAGTCTTTTAAAAAAAAATTGCCCACTGAAATACTGCATAGACGTTAAGTAGTAATATAGCTGAATCTTTACTAACATAGATATTATTATTACCTGAAAAAGCAAGTTGCAAAACAATTTGAGTTCATTCTGAAAAATATATACTCGTATATTTAGCAAAGATCGAGGTTTAGAATGTACATCAAATGCCAGTAGTAGTTGTCTTTGGGTGGTAGAAATACAGGTAATTATTTTGGGCTTATTTTTACTTGAACATTTCTACAATAAATACATATTATTGGTTTAATAAAAACAATAAAAGTTAAAACTAATAAACGTTCAATGGTATCTCATTATCTACAGAATATATTCCAAGCTCCTCACCAAGGCACTGGTGGCCTTTTGAAAGCCCACCACTCACACTTCCTCTTGAGCTTCCTGGCATGTTTGCTGTTCCTCAGTTACACTCAGCTAGGGCAGTCCCCGCACTCCTCAGGCTGTTTCCTGCCTCACTGCCTTTGCCCATCTGTTCCTGCTTAATAACAGCTGCACTGACTGTGGGCCAGATGTTAGCTATATTTAATAAAAATCTTTAAAAATAAAATATATTAACAATTTTTATTAAAGGATATTGATTACATTTGTGTTTTGAAGCATATATTAATAAACTTACTCCTTGAAATTTAAAAAATAGGGCCAACATCAGAGTGGCTGAATTGGTTAAGAGTTGGCTTGGGAGCTCGATCTCTGAGCACCAGGGCCATGGGTTCAGTTCCCACATGGGCCAGTGACACTGCGCCCTCTACAGCTAAGATTGCAAACAACAGCTTAATCTGGGGCTGGGCTGCCATGAGTGTCCAGCAACAGCGTAGGTTGCAGCTCCTGCTGGAGTGGGCTGCCGTGAGCTGCCGTGAATGGCCATCCAATGGCTGGCGACTGACTGCCTCAGCTGGGAAGAGCACAATGATCACAATACCAACATGAGCCAGTGAAGCTTTGTCCTCCACAACTAGACTGAAGAACAAAAAGACAGCAACTTGTCTATTCCCCTTCCCCAATTCCCCAATAAAATCTTTTAAAAAAATTTAAATAAATAAAATTAAATAAATTTATGCTCACAGATTTCTTAAACATATCTACACTTGTTTGTCTTGTTCATTTGTTGCTTTCAGTTTTACATCCAACATGAGTGAATCATATGGTTCTCAATTTTTTTCTGTCTGACTTATTTTGCTTAGCATAATAACCTCAAGATCCATCCATGTTGTTGCAAATGACAATATTTCATCTTTTCTTAGGCACAGAAAACAGGTTAATGGTTACCAGAGGGTAAATGGGGAGAGGTAGAAGACGGTAAGGGGGGTCAAATATATGGTGACAGGAGATTTGACTTTGTGTGTTGAACACATAATGCAGTGTATAAGTGATGTATTATAGAATTGTACACATGAAACTTACATGATTTTATTAACCAATGTCACCCCAATAAAGTTAATGTTAAAAATCTGTATTTCTCCTAGCAAAACAAGTTTTGTTTTTGTTTTTTTAAAGATTTTATTGGGGAATTGGGGAGGGGGAACAGTGTTGGGGAATTGCGGGGAGGGAACCGGCCAAATTGTTGTTCTTCAATCTTCGTTGTGGAGGGTGACAGTCACCATCTGGCTTCCCATTGGCAGCTCGTGGCTTCTAAGCTCAAGGTGCTGTGTTACAATCTTAGTTGCAGGTGGGCGTAGCCACCATCCCATGCAGGACCTGAACCAGCAGCCTTGTTGTTAAGAGCGCATGCTCTATCCACTGAGCCATCCGGGCCACAGCTCAGCTCAAGGTGCTGAGTTCAATCTTTAGTTGCAGGTGAGCGTAGCCCACCATTGAACAGGTAATCTTGTTGTTACACCAGCTAAGCCATCCTGCCACCTGTTGGCAGCTTAGCGACAGCTCAGCTCAGGCGCAGCATTCACTGGCCCATGTGGGAATCGAACTGGCAATCGTGTTGCTCAGAGTGCGCGCTCTAAGCCTCTCCTTTTTTCTTTTTGAGGGCAGTGTCACTGGCCCTCATATGTGGGACCCGAACCGGGGCCACTGGCTTCCCAAGCCAGCGCTTAACCACCGCGCTACTCAGCCGGCCCAGTATGTTAGAATTTTATTTCAGACTTTTTCTGTATTCTTTTAGTCAAGAATAAACTTTCTATGTTATTTCCCATAACTCTTGCATCATCTTCCAGGATATGTTTTCCTTTTTATTTGAGTACTTTATTCAAGGGTATTTTCAAGATAAATCTTTGTCTGGAGAACTTTTTAGGCCTTGTATAATTGAGAATTTCATTATGCCTTCAAATTTAAGTAACTATTTGGCTAGAGATTAATTTTTATGTTTAAAGTTATTTTCTTGGGCCGGAGGGGGACAGGATGATTCCCAGGGAAAAATGCCTCAGACATCACACAATTATATCAGCCACTCCCATTAGTTGCCAGTCCACAGGACACCCTCTGTGATCATTAGGAAAAAGAAATCACCTTCGCTCTTATTCCGACAAACTTGAATGTCTGAAGCATGACTGAGTAAATGCCCACGAGCAACTGGTCAGCTCATCCGTTTTCATCAGCTCTTCACATTAGTAGGGCTTTTAATTGACATCATGGCAGCTCAATGTAGTAGAAATGGCTGGTTTTCCCCTAATATGAGGCATTTGCTTCTTCCATGCTAATATAATAATAGCTGGGGACATTGGCACCAAGTATAATGAATACATTTTCCAAGCTCAGTTGCAGCCAGGTGAAGGCCCAATGACCAAAATCAGGCCAACAGGATAAAAATGAGATAGTTGTGTGCAACTTCTCCCATTTCTTTTTCCTCAACGGGAAAAGCTGTGTCCTCAGTTGACACTTTCCCCCTTCTTAATGGTTAAAATGAAGACTTGGTGATAAAAGTTTAACTCAGATGGAGAAAGACAAACATCATATGATCTCACATATATGTGGAATCTAAAGAACGGAATAAATGAGCAAACTAATCAGAAATAGTCTCAGAGATTACTAGATGGGAGGGGGTGGGGATGGGGGAAAAAAAGAGGGGATTAGAAGCACACATTGGTATTCACAATATTGCTACAGGGATACGAAAGGCAGTTTGGGGAATATAATTAATAATGTTGTAAAGATTTTGTAGGGTGTCAGATGGGCACTTGTCTTATTAGAGAGACCACTTCTTGGACTGTGTAGATACCTGACCACTGCGCTGTACACCTGAAGCTGAAGCTGAATAATATTCTATGTCAACTATAGTTTAGTATATACACATAGAGTCACAGGATATGGAGTACAGCATAGGGAATAGAGTCAACGGAATTGTAACAGCTATATACGATGTCAGAGGGGTAATAGGTTGGGGGGTATTATCACTTTGTGAGGGGTGTAAATGTCTAACTATTACATTGTTTTGTGTGCCTGAAACTAATAAAAAAATAAAATACAAAAAAAAAGTAAACTGGACCCAAAAAAAAAAAAAAAGTTTCACAACTACCTTGGGCCATGATATGGAACCATTCTCTGAGGTTGGCAGAAAACCAAAAAAGAACTAGCTCAGATCCTTGATGATTATGTAGCCAACGTATCAGACCTGGACTACTGACTTGTACATAAGAGAGAAATAAATATCCAGCCTTTTAAAGCTACAGTTTTCCGGAGTTTCTCTATTATAATAGCCAAACCAGAGACATTTTCTCTAAAACTCTCAGTTATCAATAATTTCATTTCACAGAAGACTAGGCTCATACAAAATAAGTGGAGGCCCTTAGGTTAGGATTGGGACTTCTGGACACCAACCCACAGCTCTTTCTTCATGAAGCTCTTCAATGAGTTTGTTCCAAGTCCTCCACTTTAGACAATGATTTTGTATTTACTCTCAATCTTGGCATGGGAATGTGAAATTTACACTGTAGAAATGAAAATCATAAGCCCCAATTATCTTTGTACAGTCTTGGTTGAGGCTAGAGGCCACAAGTTTCAACAGAAAGAACCTTGAGTAAGGGCCTGCCAAGTGGCACGGTGGTTAAGCGCTGGCTTGGGAAGCCAGCGGCCCCGGTTTGGGTCCCACATATGAGGGCCAGTGTCACTGCCCTCAAAAAAATAAATAAATAAATAAATAAATAAATAAATAAATAAATAAATAGAAAGAACCTTGAGTAGACACAAGATAACTTTATTGCAAATCAGCATTTGCAAACAGCCATGACTTAAGCAGCTAAGGACAGTTAGAGAATATTACATTTATATATTTTATCGTCTCATGATAAATTATTCATAAACCTGTTCACTGAAAATAACGTGGACCATTCCTGTATTGTTGAGAGGTTTATTTTAATAGTTGCAAAGAGTTTTTGTTTTCGTTACAGGAAGACAAATTTTGAGAAAGGCTAGGCCTGCCCTTGGTTCCTGATGAAGACATATCATATGTCAAACCTCAAATAAAATGACAAACTAAGCATGGGTAACTGTTTCCTTCACTACAAAAACCTAAGTAAATTTTGCTGATTGTCAAATGTCCAGTTTAGAAAGTCATTATCCCATGAGCATCTTCGAGATAGTAATTTTTTTCAATGTTAAGCTTGTTGCAGAAATTCCATTTAGAAGTTACCTTATTAAAAGTGGCTTGGGCCCGGCCAAGTGGCTTGGTGGTTAAGCGCTGGCTTAGGAAGCCAGCGGCCCCGGTTCGGGTCCCATATATCAGGGCCAGTGACACTGCCCTCAAAAAAAAAAAAAAAAAAAGTGGCTTGACCTAGTTGTCATGATACATTCTGGGTGAATAAATCAGTCTTTATTTCACTCAAAGATGCTGGTCTGGTTCCCTCCTGCCATGAGCCTGGAAGTCAGAGAAAGAGACCTTGAGTGAGACCTCTTAAAACTCTCTACACATATTTCACTCTACATGGTTGATGAATGTGACATTCTCTGAACTCTAGAGAAGAAGAGGAAAGAATGACTTGAATGGATTTATATTGATCATATACGTACTATGTGCAATGTATACTTTTATTGAAAACTACTAAATAGAATATACTAGAAAGTATGAGAGACACAATTTAAGAGCATTACACTAGACTTCATGTTTTATTCATCTACACTTTTTTCTGTCCCAGATTTCTTTAGTTATAGTATATTTTTCTTCAGCTGTACTCAGAGGAATCAAGACGTTTTCATTCATTCATTTATGACACAGATATTAAATAGCACTCAACCCTGGTAGAGTGCTAGATAAGTAAGACAATAATGATCCTTAATCTCAGAGAATTTTCAGCCTAATGGGATAAACATACCTGCCTATATTAAAATCCTATAAAATGTTTATTCAGGCTTCTCCACCCATTCAGTAATCTTTAGTCTCAAAAATCTCAAAACCTGGTTGGATCTACACACCACACACACACACACACACACACACACACACACACACACACACACTTCTGATACAATGCTGACTGAGGCAGAAAAGGAAGGCTTTCTGGGCCGTAAATGGAGTTCAGAATCTTACCAGATGGATATGGACAATAGAGCGAGGTAAACTCTTAGACAAAGTCCAGGCCGTCGGAAGCCCTGGACAGGTTCAGAGATGGGAGCAGGAGCTTTGAGCATGAGGTGAAGGAGGGATTGTAGACTGAGACAAAGCTGGAAAGGAAACTGTGGGTCAAATTTGGAAGGGTTTGTAATGGAAAGTAAAGGGTCTGGAACTTCATTCTCTGTGTTATAAGGAGTTACTAAAGCTACTTGAGCAGAAGTGATGTTAGTGCTTGAGTAGGCCCAATACATAAAAATCCTGGTCTTTTCCCATCTGTGGAACCAACTGAGGCTTAGACACAGAGCCAGTCAGTTAGGTTAGAAAAAAAAAATCACCTTTGTTACTGAAAAGATGAGGCTGTTCACCTAGTGAGCTTTTTTGTACATTTCTGATATTAAATCTATTTTCTTTCACAGGTTCAGCTGGACAATCATGGGTCTCTCCCATAGGAGAAGAACCTGCCCCTACAAAACATACAGACATACAACTATTTCCTGAAAGTAATCATATCTGAGAAGGGAGTAACTGAGGTCCAAAATTCAGGATTAAGTTGGTCACTCCGGGTAGGGCTGAACAAAGCAGTGCAGAGGGCCATGGCTATTAGTCTGATGGAAGAAGTTTTCATAGAGAAAGAAACCTCAGGAGTAGGGAGTACGTGTTCCCCTCAATGAGTGAGGCAATTGTATATGGATGAGTTTTCTTCCCATCTCTGATTGGTAAACTCTACACCTTTCCACACAAAAATTTCACTTGTCTAAGGTTGTCCCTGCACCAAACCTGCACAATAGTTTGCCTACAGAATTTTTGTTACTTTTTCTGTCAGCACTTGAATAGAACATTTTTTCTGTCCCTGTATTACAGCTATTATGGAGAAGACAAACTAGATCTAAAGATATATAGTACCTGCCATAGTGTCTTGAATACAGAAACATTTAAAGAAATATCATCAGAAATAAAATCCTGAAAATTCAAGCTTTTCATCAGAAGAGAACTCACTAGGAAAGTGCCTGTAGAGAAAATTCCAGTACAACGTATCTTTAAGAATTTTCAAAGAGGTCAAATATATGGTGACAGAAGATCTGACTGGGTGGTGAACACACAATGCAATATATAGATGATGTATTATTGAATTGTACTTTTGACACCCATATAATTTTATTAGCCAATGTCACCCCAATAGATTTAATAAAAAGGAAAAAAAGAATTGTCAAAATTTAATAAAAAATTAAGATTTATGAAAGAATATTAGAAAAGATAAATAAAAACACTCAGAGAAGAAATATCACACAATAGGAAAATGTGAACTAGGAACTGAGAAAACTCTAGAAAGAAATGGAAGAAAAAGTAATTGCTTCAATGAAAACCTATTATAATGACTTCAAAGGAAAATGTACAATATAGAAATTATTATAGAATACATAAAAGATAGAAATAAGAAAACTAACAGATGCAAAAATTAAAAATAAAACAAAAGAGTTAGAGAGAAAGAAATGGGTATAGAAAACTAACAGAGATTCAGTATGTTATAGGCAGTCTACAAAGAAGAAAACTAAACATTGGAATAGAAGAGATTTAGGATTACAATTTAAATAAACTTCCTGAAATAAAAGAAGACCTTACAATACATATTGAAAAAACACATTTTATACCTGAGAAATTGATGCTAAATAGTCAATTTCAAAGCATTTCTTAGTAAAATTATTAAACTTTTCAAATAACCAAAGAATGCTTTAGGCAACCAACTCCCCATCCTCCACCTAAAATGCCAAGAGAAAAATCAAGCAGAAAAAAATCAGGTTGATATCATTTTGGACAGCAACATTCAGTGTCATATAATAATAAAAGAATATCTCAAGAAATTCAAAAATATAAGATGAGTCAAGGATTGTATACCAGTCTATCTGTACTTCGGGTATAAGAGTTACAAGCGAAGACTTTTGAACATAAAGGAACTCCAGGAATATTGTTCCCATGAGGCCTTCCTGAGAAAACTACTAAGCATGAGCTTCAGATAATCAAGAAAGTGTTGAAGTAACCTCAGCAGAAAGGCCAGTGAAAAGCATTGAATAGATATTTACTATAGAACTAAGACCAGAATGTGGGGCTAAAAGTGACAAAAGTATATAAAAATAATATGCTCAAATAATGTAGACATAACTACTAATAATAATGGAAGAAGGAAGAGGAAAGTAAAAAGTATAAGTTCTTGATTATCTCTGAGGAACAGTTAGAAGAAAGAAATGTAATACTAAGCAGATAGTCAATTAGTATTATCGATGCTTAAGCCTATTTAAGACGATAAGCTAAACTAAGAAAGATAATACTATTGACAAAATAGTATTATGGGATGGTGGGACAGAGGGAGGAGAATAAATGTTATAAATTAATTTTATTGTTTTTAGGAACAAAAGATATTGTCTAAAGAAAGAGGGGATTAAGAGTCTATATTATATTAAAGTATTAACATAACGAAAAATGGCAAGACCCTTACCCCAAGTAAAGAGCATTTCCTGTAAAGTCAAGCCGAGCAGAGCAAGTTCCTGCCAGAGCCTCCCAGCTGAGGAGGGCTGTGATGTTGGAGGGAACTTACATTCAGTGAGTCCTTCCGGGGACCTTGACCCAGGAACTTTCTAATCCCCTCCAAAGCCACTGGACGCAGACACAGCTATTATCCTCTGCTGATGAGGAAACTGAAGCTCAAAGAGGCTGAGTGAGGAGCCCAAGGTCCCCCACTGATAAGTAGTAGGATCTGGATCGGCTCTTTCCTCTTGTGACTCCTAAAGGCAGGCGCGGGTTTCCTGGCAGAGCTGACATTGCATCTCAGATACCTTCCCACTGGACAACTGGTGTCCATTCTGATTGGGGTTCTCCTGCTGATGGCCCAACAGATTCCACCTGTTCCCTCCATCAGTGCCTGCCTCACCCTGACTGCCTTCCTGTGACCTGTCCATTCAACACCACCATCAATCTGGCACTGTCTCTGCTCTGTTAGCACCAAATATGATATTTACCAGCTTCTTGAACACATAATCTCCCCTCATCTCACCCTCTAGTCCTCATCTCTGGACATTCTCAATTGCCCTTACTTCTGCCCGGAACACTCTCTCCACCATCACCTCCCACCTACTGTTCTTTGTACTAGATCTGCAAGTGGTAGTATTGACAGCTATAAACTTACCTGGATGTAGAGAAAGAGACTAGCAGATATTCTCCATTACCACCCAAACTTGGGGTCACCTAATACAGGATCAGTCCCATAGGAAGGAATTTCTCAGTCAAAACACAGACTTCCTTTAGTAGAGTGTTCAATTTTCTGAGTCTCCCCATCATGGCTAGCCATCCTAAAAGATTCGCCCTAGGGTTTTCTGTGTGTGAAGGAAAACACTGCTCTCACCAGTCCCTCCACACTACCCAGGAGAGCTGGTTCTAAATCCCTCTTGATTGCCTTCTCTGGGAAGCTTTCCTGGACACACCAGTCCCCCGGGATCCCCCTTTGTCTGCTCACCTCCATCCCCTATTTTCTGTGTGCCTCATTTTCTGGCTCCCAATCTCTTGTCTTCTGGAGGAAAGGACTTTTACACTTACCTCATCCTTCTTCCCAAACAGTGCAGTATCAAGGTTTCATTATACTTTCATTGTCGAATATTTACATCTTTTCTTCCCTACTTGACTCTGACACTTCAGAGATGGATGGCATGCCGTATTGACCTTCATGTCCTCACTGCACTGGGGACATGCTGGTCCATGTTTGCTTTTGCACAGGGAGCTGTGTTGGAGCTTGTGTCCCACCCCAGCTGTCAGGTTTACCTTCCTGCCTGTGTCCGTCTCTGCCACCATCACCAATGACCAATTGTCTCTTCCTCAATCCTCTTTATCATTGGAGATTGACATGAAAATTCTGCCTGAAGACCCAGAGGCTGTCCCTGAGTGCAGACACAGGGACACGTATGAACATAACAACAGGTGCGTGTCCAGGTTGTCTGCCTCTGTTGTAGCAGGCCTGCCTTACGCCCCAAGTGCAGCAAGGCTACAGACAAAGGGTTCTGTTCATGACATCAGAACCCCTGGAATAGCCCTAGGGTCTTAGCCTTGGGCTATAAGGGGACACGTACTATTTGTTTCCCAGGGAGCCTCACTGTGAGTTCTCTCAGGGGAGTTTGAAGCTTAGTAATGGTCCCAGGCCCTTGACATCCCCTCAGGAGCAGATGCTGGAAGGATGTAGTCCAGCAAAATTGTGATTCCCTTTAAGAAAAGTTATTAACTGCCTGTCTCTCTTGAGTTGAGCTAGAGAGCCACCTGATCCATCCAAAAACATATCCTTTGGTTGCTGATACATGAAACAACACTCTTTAATTAAGTCATAAAAGTTCTCTGCTAAAAGTAGGATATCTCGTGTGGAGGAAATCTCCCCGTGAGATAGTGGAAAATGTATGAAGCCATGGTCATGCTCACTCAATGTTGGGGTTTTTTTTTTCTCAGAGTTTTTATGAGAAGGTCACTATAAACTTGGTGGAGGGATGGGGAGAGGGACAAATATTGGGGTAAAATAGTTTGTGAGCTTCCAGGCAGAAGATATTGAGGACTCAGGGACACCAGGGGCAGTGGGTGCTAGAAAACTCCAGACTCTAGACATATCTGTGGCTCCACTGCAGACCCCAGTGTGTCGGGTCTGGGATCATAGTGCTTGTCCCTGCACCCCCGAGTGGGTATCCAGCATTGGTCCTCTAAGCGTAGTTGCTGCACATGTGAGCAGAGCTTAGACCCAGCACAGCCTCAGCCACCAGCATTCCTGTGGCCACTTCCTTCCTTGCTCTTCCCTCAGGAAAACACTGGAAAAGAAGAGCTCAGCCTTAGAATATCCTAAAGTTCTCTTAGAACTGCTAGCCCATACCACTGAGAAAACAAATAAATAACTAGAACTTTCTATGTGTTTACACTTCCTTTTTGAACTTAGTATAAGGACATAGAGTCAAAATACTACGTTCAATAATTAATTAGGTGGGCCAGCAGAGTGGCACGTTGGTTAGGAGCTGGCTTGGGACGCCAGCTCTGAGCATCTGGTTCAGATCCCACATATGAGGGCCAGTGACACTGCCCTCTATAGCTAAGGTGGTGAACAACAGCTCCACCTGGTTGCCTCTATAGCTAAGATGGCAGCGATGGTGTGGGCTGCAGCCCCTGCTGCAGTCGGCTGCCATAGGCTATGGTGAGTAGCCAGCAGACAGCATGAGCGGCCATCCAGAGGCCGGCGACCGATCTGCCTCACCCGGGAAGAGAGCAATGATGATACCAACATGGGCCAGTGAAGCAATGTCCCTCACAACTAGACTGAAAAACAAAAAAGGACCGCAACTTGTCTGTTCCCCTTTCCCGATTCCCCAATGCTGTTCCCCTCCTCCAATTCGCCAATAAAAAAAAATCTTAAAAAAAAAAAAGAATTAATCAGGTTACTTCCTTCTGCCCCCTTTCAGTGCGGTTATGTTATTTGTGTGAAATACCATGGGAGTGGGGTGGAAATAATTTTACCAGATTATAAGACACACCGTATAAGCATATATTTAAAGATTCAGATATGGTATAGTTACCAGGTATAGATATAAAATCAAGGATAGAAGGAATCCAACCCAAACAGAATGCAAACAGAAATAAATCTCACTGGGTTTCAAATGAATAATAGAAACACATTAAAAAGGGAGAGAAAAAGCTAACAAATAGCTTTTGAACATAGTATTTTTACTATCTTCAGACTAATGACACATTTAACTATAAAAACACAGTCTATTCTTGTTGTTGATTTGTTTTCCACAGCGGAATGAGTTAGTGATTCTGAAACTATGTGTGTCCTACAGTTGAGCAAATAAGTAACATAATGTGGATAATAACAGCCAGGTTTCTTACTATTGCAGAAGGAAATTTCAAATACAGGAAGTAAAAATGCTAGAATGAATCCTGTGTGTTGGGCTGAGACTAGAGATATGCATGTAAACTCATGGTCTTAAAGATGATAAATACATAGGCAGATAGATAGATAGATAGATAGATAGATAGATAGATAGATAGATAGATAGATAACTGATACATAGACAGACAGCTAGACAGGTACAGAGGTGTGTGTATGTGTATGTGTATATATACACACATGTATTTCTTAGCTCTGTCCACTGAGCAGGCCTAGAAGCAATGACATCTCCATAGCAACAAGCACACTTATCGTTCAGAAATCAGTTTTGAAATATCAGGAAGGACTTTATACCCCAAATCTGAAGGCAGGAAAGTAGGAAACATCAAAGCACAGAGAAAGAGAGAGAGAGAGACAGAGAGAGAGTTGTGCATAGATAGCTGCCTAGCAGGAGCTGTGACTTTTACACAAGGATGCAGGAGCCACAGATTACTATTTTTAGGAATAAATTCTCCAACCTCCCTCTCTTCCCTCCCTCCAGTCTCTGCTGCAGATCTGCATTGGCTAAGCCAAACCAGATGCCAGAGGATAAGGCAGCCCTTTGTTGAGTTCATACTGATCAGCTTCCCAGAGGCAGAGCCAGGTGGAGAAAAGAGAATGAATTTGGATTGCGAGTCAAGATGGCAGAGTAGGTAAATGCTGTACTCACCTCCTCTCAGGGCCACATCAATTACAATTAAACCACAGAAAAACCGTTATTGAGAATCGCCTGAAGTCTAGCTGGACCAAAGCCCTGCAATTAGGCACACACAGAAGAAGCCACCTAGAGACTGGGAAGAGGGGCAGAGAAATGGAATAGGCATACCATAGCTGCGTGTGACCATTGAAAGTAGGGAGGGATATCTCGACTGCAGCGGTTTCCCCCATCACGAGGTGCGAGGGGCCCCAGCCCCACACCAGGCTCCCCAGCCTGAACTTCATTTTCTCTCAATACTCAAAGCTTCTTTATTATTTAAAATATTTTGCCTTTTTAATTTTCCTTAAGGAAGGATTTCTCATATAGTCTGAATGTTTTTGTTCCCCTCCCACCCACCCCCTCACCCCACTCCCACACACACACACACTCTTCACACACTGAAATCCTAATGCTTAATGTGATCTTTTTAGCCGGCGGGGATTTTGGGAAGGGTTTGGGAAGTTCACGCAGGTGGAGCCTCACAAATAGGATTAGTGCTCTTGGAAAGAGACCCTACAGAGCTCTATTCCTCTTTCTGTCATGTGATGACACAACCAAAAGGGCCTTCCATCATCCAGGAAACCTGTACCAAACATCAAATTTGCCAGACACAGGCAAATATATTTCATAGATCATTCTTTGTTAAACTGCCTTTAAACTGTAAGGGATTTAAGAAAGGCTGAAATTTTGTAACAGGAAATTAAATTTAGCCCATCTTACCATCCACAGGATTTTGTTTTTAGGGCAGGGAGAGTCAGAGATTCCTTTTATCAGCTAATGAAAGATGTACTCACTATACACAGAAATATTTGCAATGTTTGAGGTTAAAGCATCATTAGCTTCATAGTTCTCCTTGATGGTGTTGCATAATTCCTTGCTCCTAATGGTACTCAGAAAATAAAACATGGAAGTAGTAAGAGATTCCAAGAACGTAAAGAGAAAAATATGATGACGAGGAAGAAAATACTCATGATGAGATGTCATCTGTGTCTGAAGAGCCCATGTCCTGGATACTGGAGCACGATCTAAACACAGACCAGGTAATGACAGAGCCAATGGTGGGGGGGGTGACTCAAAATACTCATATGCCTAAAGGAAAATGGAATTCAACAAATATTTGGATACCTCCCCTATGCAAAATCTGAGAAGATTTTGGAGAGTTGTCTAACAATTACATGACTAGTAGTAAAATCAGTAGTTAATAGGAGGTATTATAGGTAGTAAAGATAGTAAGATAGAGGTAGTAAAGTACTGAGTTAGTAAAATAACAATGCTAATTACGTGTCAGGCTCTAGATATTAATTCATTTGATCCTCAGAACAACTTTATGAGGATGTTGCTATTGCTGTTGCTATTCCAGTTACAGAGATGAGTAAGTACATTAAACAACTGTCTGAGTCAGTTGCAGCCAGTAAGTAGCAGAAGCTGGCCTGAAGCCCAGCCAGTCCTCACCATGGTCCTCTACAGAGAGTAGTGGCCACTCTGCCACAGGAGGTGCTAAGGTTAGTAACATACTGACAATTAATCGGGGCTGTTATAAAAGTGACACATACATGAAGTGGACTAGATAACATCTAGGCCCTTTCCATATCTAAGAATCTAAAAAGTTCAGACCCTTACTATTAAAAAGCTAGAAAAAAGAAAGTTGAACTACCACCATCACCCTCCTCAAGAGAAATCATAGACAAAGGTGAGACATAATTCTTCATTTTTGCACATTTAATACCAAAAAGCCTTCAATGTAGCCTGAAATAAAGACCAGGAGCTCAGTTGTATCCCAGTCCTTGTATCCCAGGGGATGGTTCCAAGTTTGTACTGAGCAGCAGAGAGGGGCCCACATTCCAAGAAAAAGATTAGAATTGGTCAGCCAAGTGCTTGGACTCTGGAGACACACTATCTTGAAAACTCCCTTGCTCGTCCTTTCTTCTAGAACTCGGGGAAAGATTACTCTTGAGAACCGCAGTCCCCCAGGGCACAGCTGTAGAAGTGTGTAATGAGTCTTAACAAGTACTCTAAGGCCAGAATGAACATGGGCACGTCATGTTTCGAGAGATTGTAACCTGGTGAATCATTATAATTTTCTCTGTCCTGTGACCCACCCTACCTCCCAGAGGAAGAAACTAAAGCGCTCATCTTCAGGCTCCATCCAGGACTAGCTCCTTCCATCCCTTCTGCTCCACAGCTGGGACATGTGGGGCTCTTCTTTCCAAGCCATCCAAGTCCTGTCTCCTCAGCCTCAGAAACAGAGGACGTGCTCTCCAACATGCCTGCCCCCCAAAAGAAGTGCTAATGGGTGCTGACACGGCTGGCTGTAAACTTCCCATTTGTGGAAGAGGAGTGAAGACCACAGGACCTTTATGACCACATCTGAGCTGACTCCCCAAGTAGGGGCTGTGGACAGTGGAGAACAGTCTCTATGACAGTGACATCAAGGGACAGATAGTCAGCAACTGTGCCACATGCATCATCCCTTCTGACTCTCCCAACACCCACAAGAGGTAAGTAGAGTTATTTTGTCATTTTATTAAATGAAAAAAAAAATGGTGAACTGAATGACCTAAAATCACACAGAGAAGGACTGGCAAAGGATTGGCTCCTCATTCTTCTGCATGCTTAATTCCATGTTTAAAAGAAACGTGTGCTATTTTGATTGGGATTGCATCAAAATCATAGATTAATTGGAAGAGAACTGACATTTTCACCACAGTAAGTCTTATCATTAATATTTTTTATCTTCATTGTCTTAGGTGTTCTTTTCTTGTCCTTCCTTCAGTAAAGTTTTATCATTTTTGAAACCAGTTGGACCTTTTTTGATAGAATTATTTCCAGATTCCTTAATATTTTTTTTTACTGCTAGTGTGAATGAGTCTTTTTTAAAACTTTATTTTCTAACGTATTGTTGAAGTACAAGAACAGTATTGATTGTTATTAATATTGGTCTATATCAAATGAACTTGCTGATATTTCCAGAGATTTCCTTGGGAATCCTTGATAGACCTAGAGATTCCCTTGGGTTTTCTTTATAGACAATCTGATTTTCTGTGATTTTTATTCTTTTGTTCTTTCCTTTTCAATTCTAACATAACAAAAATAAATTCTAGTGTTATTTCACAAATAGGGCAATACTTCACGTGTTTTACAGAGGACTCAAATTAGCTCTGTACTTCAGACAGACCTGTGGCCTCATCTCCTGGACCAAAGGGGAATTACATCCCAGGCCCCAGCCTTTCTGGCCTTGTTTGCAGTTGGAAAACCCAAGGAGCCATAACAGCATCAGCTGCCTTACAATTCTTGCTCTGAGCATTCTCTTTGTTTCTCTAGGTATTCCCATTTCTTTCTTTTAGGTGTGGCTATATGTATATTTATTAGTTTTAAAACTTACCTAGCATTTTTATGTTTTAATTGGAATCAGACCTGCTGACATTGGCTTAGTGTGCCACATTGCCAAGAACTACACCCCTAAAATATTACACTTCCACATCATATGAACTAACTATAGTCTCTGAGCCCTTTAGCTTTATTAGCCCTCTCAACCTTAAGATATTATGATTCTGTGCAAAGATAGGGAAAAGTATTTCAAGAAGGAATACCAATTTCCTTTAGGTTCAGAAATGGAAAAGCATATCATATTTGGGGAAAATATACTTAGATCTGCATCCGCTATGCCTAGCATATTATTCCCACATGTACACACAAGAGATATTGAGAATTAGTGGGTGAATTAATTATAGATTAAATTAATTGTTGACTAGAGTTCTCTTTACAACAATTAGTGAATTCTTTAGGATATCCTGGACTACAGTAATAAATACATCTCAAAATGTGTAATAGTTTAAGCAGAATAGAAGTTCATCTCTTTCCTAAGTACCAGTCCCAGTGGATATCCCAGTGGGATTAAAAAGGAGGGAATCTATAGTCAAGCAGTTAAGGGAGCATTACAACATTTCAGATAGAAAAAGACGATGATCTCAGCTAAAGCTCTGAGATAATAAGTAGAAAAGTCGAATTAGTTCAGAGTTATTTTAAATGAAGAATCAACAAGATCAGATGTAGATGTGAAGGATTAACTGGGTGAGTGCGCCTCTAAGCATCCCAGGTGTCGGGAACCCAAGAAATAAACCTTGATTTAACTCAAGAAATATTGAGTGCAAACTTACAGGTTCATATAATGAACAATATGTCACAATGATCTTTCTGGGGATGATTACAATAAATATGGTTTTCCTCTTCAAAAAATCTTGCAAACTACTTAGGTTGGATGTGCAAAGTAGGGAGTTTGGGCAGAGATGTTGGCAGCATGCCTGCACATAGAAATATGGGAAAGAGACATCAAGCCTACAGATATA
Source organism: Aselliscus stoliczkanus (assembly GCA_033961575.1). Lineage (NCBI taxonomy): Eukaryota > Metazoa > Chordata > Mammalia > Chiroptera > Hipposideridae > Aselliscus > Aselliscus stoliczkanus. Next base: position 12,418,429 of record CM066739.1, read on the forward strand.
GACCTGTGAGTATACTATGCAGTAGTTGAAGTGCCTATGGATGTGGATGAGTCGCCAAAATAAATAATAAAGGAAAGAGAAGACCAAAGAGAAAAGCTTTGCAATTATGTATATTAGACACTTTTCCAAAGAGATTAAAGTCTTCCTTGGGAATGGGACCCTTGGGTAGAAAATTCACTAGGCTTGTTTTCACTAGGATGACAGTTCAGTGGTCCTTGTGATTTATAATCTTTCAATGTCAGTGTAGATACCTGTTACTTCCTGGGCTTTGGATCATTATGAGTTTGGTCATTGGAACAATTCCTCACTCCAGGCTAGTCCTTGCATTAACACAACCTTGGCACTGGAGTATTTTGTCAAAGACTCCAAAATGCTGTCCTTTCCAGGTCATGTGTAACGAAATTAACATGTGATTCTGGCTTCTCCATTAAGTTGTAAGGTCCCTCAGAGCAGAATCAGATTATGCCTTACGTGTTGAATAAATAGATTCATAAATTTCATTTTTCACATATTTTTATTTTTCAATAAGCCTAACAAAGCACATGCAGTATGAAAGTTAAGTATCTGTTAATTGATTAAATGCTAGGTGTTTGGATGGTGGTGTTGGGATGGGGGAGTATGGGCACTTTGGACTCATAGATTGGTCGCTTCTTAGACATGAGTGTCAGGGCTGTCGCTCAGTCCCACCGATCAACAGGGTATTTTCTCCCAAAATGCTGGCTTTCTCAGGATTTAGTAAACTCTGTTGTAGAGGTGGCTGATCACTTGAGAAAAACTGCTTGATAAGGGAAATCATGATACACAGTAACTTCACCAATAATTCTGGATTCTTCTCCCCTTTCTTAATAAAGGAACCATGAGGAGAGAAAACCAATCCTCTACCTCGGATTTCATCCTCCTGGGAGTTAGCGGTCAACGGGAACAGGAAGGTTTCTTCTTCATCCTCTTCCTGCTCATTTACCCCATCACACTGACTGGAAACCTGCTCATCATCTTGGCCATTTGCTCTGACATTCACCTTCACAACCCCATGTATTTTTTTCTTGCTAACCTCTCCTTTGTTGACATCTTCTTCTCCTCTGTAACCATCCCGAAGATGCTGACCAACTATATCTTGAGCACAAAAGCCATCTCCTTTGGGGGATGCCTCACGCAGATGCATTTCATGATTGCTTTGGGTAACACAGATAGCTACATTCTGGCTGCAATGGCATATGATCGTGCGGTGGCCATTAGTTGGCCACTTCATTACACAACAATCATGAGCCCAAGGACTTGTGTCCTGCTAGTTGTTGGGTCTTGGGTGGTTGGAAATGCTAATGCCCTCTCCCACACTCTGCTTACAGCTAGTCTGTCCTTCTGTGGCAACCAGGAAGTGGCCAATTTCTACTGTGACATTATCCCTTTGCTCAAGTTGTCTTGTTCTGACATCCACTTTAATGTGAAGATGATGTATCTAGGTGTTGGTGTTTTTTCTGTGCCCTTACTATGCATCATCATCTCCTATGTTTGGGCCTTTTCCGTGGTCTTACATGTTCCATCCACCAAGGGTGTGCTCAAAGCCTTCTCCACCTGTGGTGCCCACCTCACAGTTGTTTCTTTGTATTATGGGACTGTCATGGGCACGTATTTCCGCTCTCTGACTAGTTACAGTCTAAAGGATGCTGTGATAACTGTGATGTACATGGCAGTGACTCCAATGTTAAATCCTTTCATCTATAGTCTGAGAAATAGAGACATGAAGGCTGCCCTGGGGAAACTGTTCAGCATGAGAGTCTCCTCATAAAAAAAAAAATAGGAGGCCATATTGGAGACTGCAGTCACTAATTAGGAGGCACTTGAAAATCCATCCCAATGCCTTCCCCCTCCAAGAAGCCTTCTTTGATATTTCCAGTTAGGAAGTCTTCTCTAGAATCATGTAACCATTTATGAGACATCTTATTGAAATTATCACTCTGTACACGTTATTGTCCTTTGGCAGAGTGGCAGCACTGGACTGTTGGCTTCATGTCCCAGCTATCGTACTATCAGAGTAAAGTTGGGAAGGCCTGGGGCTCAGCTGCTACATCTACATTTAGGGAAAATAACATCTGCCTGCCACTGTCACAGGAGATGAACTTAATGATAATTCTTTTTTTTTTTTTTTTTGAGAGCAATGTCACTGGCCCTCATATGTGGGACCCGAACCGGGGCCCTGGCTTCCCAAGCCAGCGCTTAACCACCACACCACTCGGCCGGCCCATAATTCTTTATTTGAAGGCTATAACTCACTAATCAAATATCAATTTTTATTGAACTCTATTATGTTTAATTACCTCTACACTGCCAAATCTTCTGAAGACAAGCCTTAACACATCACTGTACCTTTCATAGTCTTGGTTTTGTTAAATGTATCCAATCATTCTTGGTGGAAAGCTAGATGGACAAATGAAAATATCAGAATATATCTGAAATGCAATCCGATAATTATCAGACATAATCACACTGGACATTAGTTAGCCTTCCATTAAAATCTTGAAAGGAACTAACGGGAGATACTGTTGTTCTTGCTGTATTGTGGATTAAGCTGGACTGTTTCTAAAGAGCATATGGCACTCCCTAAAATCTTACTAAAATGATACTCATCGATAGAATTGTTACATTTCAAAGTAATAAATATTCTGATTTAATTAATATAAAAGTGCTGATTTAATTAATTACAACATGAAATAAAGCTACAGTGACCAAAAATTTCGAACCCAAATAATAAGTGAAGAAAAAAGAGAAGTATTGAAAATGATGTAACCATGTTTCCCCAGCATGGCCTGGGAAGAAGAGGCTTTTATTCTGGATGACCAACCCTGATATGTAGGTGATATTTACCAAAACAGAGACAGTGAATCCAGCAGGTCACTAAATATCGATTAAGGGACTCCACTACCCATAATTTGATTCTGTTCATGAGAACATGTAAAACTTTTTCAAAATACAATAAAATATAAATGATTGTCCTTAAGTATCATATTTCCAAACAGGATAACATTTTGAAGAGGTTGCTTGAATGTATCTTAAACCAGAGTGCAAGTTGTTTTATTATCTACTATTTTTAACTGCCAGTAAAAATATAAAATTATTATCTTGTACAGATAATTCATATGCCAAGAATTTGTTCATGGTTCTTGGAGGATTCACCTTTGATGCTTTTTGGGTCTCTAAAATACCAAGGATGAGAACTCTCCCAATTATCTTCTTTTTTACCAAAATGGATTTGATGACAAATGCACATAAATCTGTGTGAATGAATGACCAGAGCATGGAAGAAATGAAGGTATCTCATTTAGGGAATTTTCAAAGTTGGCCAGTTTAAATGTTCACATAAATTTCCTCACGAGCATGTAAAGATTGAGGATCTGTTTTGTTCAGTGCTTTATCTTCAGCACTTAGACAGTGCAGACATACAGTAAGTACTTAATAAATTTTTATTAAGTTAATAAATGAATCCTGCAATATTATGTTTAAATAACAAATGCAACAAGGTTAATTTTCCTGTTATGGGTAAACTCAAGAAGGCCAAATGGTATGAGATGTCTCAAATATTTCCCATTGTGAAATATTAAGTGCCAAATGACAGTATAAAAGAGCTGAGGATGTAAACTCTTAGAAGAATTCTACACCACTTAACAGTTCTATCAACCTGATATTATCCTTCCATTTACATTTAGACAAGGGAGGTTGACTTCCCCTACTGTATTTCCTACAATAGTCATAAGAATTGATATGTTTAAATGCAAATAAAAATCATTGCACCTAAAGTCATGGACTAGGCCATCTCTCTTTGATTCTGTCAAACATGCTGTCCCAGAGTAATTTTGACACTATAATTTAAATGACTTCATGTGCCAGTGTCCAGCTATTAACTAAGTATAGAAAAGGGGATATAGCTGGTAGGTCATTTCAGGTCAGTTAGGGTCCATTCAGGAAACAGAAATCACATCTGGTATTTTTAAACCAAGATGATATAATACAGGAAAGTAGATACATAGGTGTGCCCTAAAAGAGACTACAGGAGAAAAAAGACAATACCAAGGTACCCCAGAGATTATAAACTGCAAGAAGAAGTTACTTTCCCTATCACAAAAGGGAAATGCGGGATTACCAGAACCTAGGAGCTCAGAAGAGGAATGGCCACATATCTAACACTCGGGTCTCTAAGAGGAGCTGCTGCCACTTGGTCTTCACCTGCTGAGGTGACCCCAAATTTCATTCCTGGGGGGTCTGAGTCCTCAATAGTACTCCCCTTTTTTGGGGGGAAGGAGACCTTGTTGTAGTTGCTATTAATCTCTGCTATTGGACATGGAAATACAAAAGGCATTCCAAACATAGTTCTAGATATGGTTCTCCTTATCCCATCCCACTGTGTAGCAGCAACACAATGTCCTTGGTAATTGGCCAGTCACTCCAGCCAATAGAGAAATCTCTCTTGTTCTGAATGGCCCACAGAGATATGCTACAATGTGACTGAATCTTAGCATCGTTATAGTAATGTTCTAAATTGTAAATCCCAAAAGATTATTATTGATATCCTTTTATAAGGTTATAAACAGCTAAAGAAACCAAAAAATATGGGCTTGCCGAGTGGCTTGTTGGTTAATAGCTGGATAGGGATGCCACCTCTGAGCAGCAGGGCCCCGGTTCGGATCCCACATATGAGAGCTAGTGACACTGCCCTCTACAGCTAAGATGGTGAACAACAGGTCAACCTGGAGCAGGGCTGCCATGAGTTGCCAGCGATGGCATAGGCTGCAGCCCCTGCTGCAGTGGGCTGCCATAAGTTACATTGAGTGGCCAGCAGCCAGCGTGAGCAGCCAGCAGCAGGTGTGAGCTGCCAAGAGCCGCTGTGAGTGGCCATCCAGGGGCCGGCGACCAATCTGCCTCACCCAGGAAGAGCTCAATGACAATACCAACATGGGACAATGAAGCAACGTCCTGCACAACTAGACTGAAGAACAAAAGGACAGCAACTTGTCTGTTCCCCTCCCCGAATTCTTTCTGGGAACAGATATATATATGCAATAAAAGTGCATTAAAAACAAAAGCAAGATGAAGATAAGCACAGGATTCAGGATGAGAGGAAATTCATAGATGGCGAGTCAGGAGAATCTACCTGGGGTTACCATGTAATTAGATGTAAGTTATTACTAAAGACCTAACCTTCAGGTTGCATGGTAGGTCTAGGGGTATTTGCAATATCTAGATAGATAATAGAAGATTAAATGATTGATAGTTGATAGATAGATAGATGATAGATAGATAGATAGATAGATAGATAGATAGATAGATAGATAGATAACAGTTCTGTGTGAAACAGTTATGAGTTTGTCTTAAACTAAGTTTCAATAGAAAGAGAGAAGTAAGGGAGAAGCAGTGAGACCCGGAGTTTCAGGTATGCAGTTCAACTATAATATATAAATTATACAATATAAAACATGTATGCTAAAATATATGTATATACAATATAACAATATAAATAAGAAAGGAGTTTCATTGTATCTTTCTTTTTTTTTCTTTTTTGAGGGCAGTGTCACTGGCCCTCATATGTGGGACCCAAACCAGGGCCGCTGGCTTCCAAAGCCAGCGCTTACCCACCGCGCCACTCAGTCGGCCCTCACTGTATCTTTCTAATTTTATACTCAAATGTTTAGAATATTGTATAATAATAAGTTTAAATAAATATTATAAATAGTGGGGAAAAAATGATGGTCTTCCAGGGTGACCAATAAAATTACTCCTAAAAACTATATGTGCTTACCACATAACCCAACAAGTCCACTTTGAGCATTTATCTTAGAGAAATGAAAAGCTATGTACATGAATGTTCATACCAGCTCTTCATTCATAATAGCCCCAAACTGGGAATGACCTAAACGTCTTTCAACAAGTGAATAATTAAACAAACTGCTACATCCATACCACGGAATATTACCCAGCAGCAAGCCCATGAAAAGATGTTCACCATAAAAAGTAATGGATTACTGAGATACACAACTTGGATGGGTCTCAGGGAATTGTGTTGAGTGAAAGATATACTGTCCAATTCCATTTCTATAATTTTCTTAAGATGACAAAACTATAAAAATGGAGAATAGATGAGTGGTTGCCGAGGGTTGGAGTGGGGATTAGTAAGGTGTAGTAGGGAGTGTGGTTATTAACAGGTAGTTCAAAAGATCCTTGTAGTAATGGAAAGCTTGACTCTGGTGGTGGTTACAAATATACATGTGATAAAACTGCATAGAACTATATAGCCATTTACATACCAGGCAGAGGTGAGTGCATGTGAAACTGGTAAATCTGAATAATGTCGGTGGACCATACCAATGTCAATTTTCTAGTTGTGCTATTACAGTAAACTTTTGTAAGGTGTTATTAAAGTGAAAAACTGGGTGATGGATATATGGAACATCTCTGTATTATTTCTTGCAACTGCGTGTGAATGTACAATTATTCCAAAATAAAAGGTTAAATGAAAAAAAAATTACGCCTAGATTTTGACACTTCTTGCTCTCCCTCACCCATCCCCTTCCAATAACTCACTGCCTTTGTCTTTCTGTATCTTTCCTTCTTCTCCTTCCCATAGCTGCAGTCTTCATTCAGCCCTCAATACAGTTTATCAGCCATGTGGTCACAGAGCTATCTTTCCAAAATGCAAACGTGATCTTGCTTAAAATCCCTCTCTCCTGCTTAAAATCCCTTAAGACCTCCACAGCCTTCAGAATTATGAGTAAATTCTGCCCCTCTGCTCCAGCTCTACAGAATGAATTGCAGTTCCCTGATCAGTCAACGCTCCAACTGATAGTGGGAACTTTGACATATTGCCCCCTACTGTTCATCATTCCCTTTTTCTCTCTCCCACCTGCACCCAAATCATTGGCCTCCATAAATCCGTTTGGGCACCGTTTTCTCTAGAAAGTCACTCTGACTGGTACAGTGTTGGGGGTTTCATTTTCATTCTATTGCTCATGCTCTGTAGCAGCAGCCTTGCAAGTGTGGTCCCCGGGGATCCTTCAGGGTCCAGAGACACTTTCCAGGGTCCTGTGAAGTCTATTGTCCTAATAACACCAAGACATTATTTGCATTTTTTCACTACGTTATATTTGCACTGATGGTGCAAAAGCAGTGGTGGGTAAAGCGACTGGTGCCTTTGCATGAAGCGAGGGAGTGTCCCCAAACCACACTGGTAGTCATCGTATTCTTTCTTCATCATCACACACTTTTAGTGAATTTCTTTTTTAATTTTCAAAGGCCAGTTTCATTTAAAAAGGTCCTTGATGGGGGCCGGCCGAGTGGCTCCGTTGGTTAAGAGCTCACTCAAGAGTGCGAGCTGAGTTCTGAGCAACAGCAGTTTGATGCCCAGCCTGAGCTGAGCTGCCGCTGAGCTGCCAACAGGTAGCAGAATGGCTCAGCTAAAAAAAAAAAAAAAAAAAAAAAAAAGTCCTTGATGAAGCAGTGAGCATTATTATTTTTATTAACTTAAGTACACATCTTTTTAAATGTACAGTTAATGTGAAATTCACTTAAAGCACTTGTGCTGCATGTTGAAGTACATGGTTGTCTCAAGGAAAAGCACTTGTGAGACTGAGTTGAGAGCTAAACTAGCCACTATTCCCCTGGACTATAACATTTAGTTAAAGGAACAACTGACACACTATGGTTATTTAGATGTGGGTATTTGGCAGCTACTTACTAAAAATGAATAAGGGAGCTTGTTACTTCAAGGAAAATAACTGACGGTATTTGTTGCCAATAATAAAATTCAGACTTTCAAAACAATAAGATTTTTGAAAATTTATATTGACACTGTAAGCTTGACAGCTCCCCAATAATTAAAGGCTGTTGTGATGAGATTGGTGGTGATTTCAACAAATATAATATTTATAGTATATACTGAAATAGGTATCCAAGCTGTGTTACATGTTCTTTTTATAAGACTAGTTTACTCTTTTCCTTTTGCTCATAGTAGAAAAAAAAATTAAACTAGATTTTTTTTAGTGTGAAATTTTGTGGTTGTTATTTTGTTCAATAAAATAAAACAATATATTTAAACCCTTAGGTTACTGATTTAAGGATATATCATGCCAGGACTTCTAGATCACACAAGAAATTGGCCACCAGTCCCAAAGAGACCCCAAAAATAAGCCATATTCCCAGATCTCCCATACTCTATGAATCTTTATTCTCTGTGTCTTTAATTAGATAAACTTGGGGAAAAGTTGCTATTATGAGACCACTTCTATAGGAGAAAGAAGAGAGTCCACTTGCTGGATGTCATTTCAGCTTTTACCTGCCCCATAGATCTGCTCATGCAACATCTGCAAGGGTAGGGTTCAGGTGGCTGGCACCAGCCATGATAAGTAATGCCCGGCTTCTTACGCCTGGTCTCCCCAGCTCAAAGAAGGTATATGTAGTACAAGTGGGGCTGCACCAACATGAACTAGGATTATCACGTCTAGAAGACAAGATGGTAAAGCACTCTCTGAGCCCAAAGTGGTTCACTTCATCTGGCCTTTTTCATGGTGCTGAAGACCACTATCTACAATCCTTCAAAAGTCCCAGGGGGGAAATCACAAGACTAAATGAAGCACCTAACACTTACTTCACTGCTTTGCGAGTGAATGCATTGCTAGGATCTTGCTAGGGCCACAGAGAGGTCATAGACAGGTCCCTAATGCCTTAGCCTCTCTTGGACGAGCTCACAGCAGGAACACAGCACTGGATTCTCAATCCTCTTGGGTTTTGGGTACTTCATAGAATTAATTATCTTCAATTTAACAGATCTTGCGATTGGTCCAACTGACAGCTAAGAATAGAACCTTCATTCCAAGGGTGCTGATGAAATTACAAGAATGTATTTCTCATGGGTTCTATGAAGAAGTAAAAGGGGCAGACATTAGCAGCAAGTTCTGAAATAAATAGAAAAGGGACACTGTGTGTTTGTTATTAGGCTCTATGTGTTCTGCGAATGCAGCTTCCCAGGATGACATATACTGGCATGACCATAATCTTAACCTGGTGTTCTTGGCCCTTTTTCTCAGAATGGACAAAAATAAGTTATCTAATATTGTAAGGCAAAAGGAGAAAATTGAGCAGATACAGTGATGGCAAAAATCATTATTCAATATATCCAGAGTATGAAGTAAATTTCCTTTTGGTGCCTTTAAAAGAAGCTCCTGTCACCTTCATCTGGCCATCAAGTGGGAGGGATGCATGTGAAGCAGACAGAAGCCTGCCAGTAGCACCCTCGGCAACTGGCAAGAACAACAGGTAAGTAGTAGGATAGGGGATACATGACTCCATTTTGCTTTGTTTTTCTCCCTCTTTCTCCTCTGCCCATCTCACCCTGTGGTCAGTTGTGAGCCTATCTTTCACAGATAGATAGTCCTATAACAACATTGATGACACTGTGCTTCTTTATTGGCCAAAAGAGGCAGAGATCCAGGTCCTGAAAATCTTACAGACAATGAGAGTCATACGTTATAAGGAGAACAGAGCACAGGAATCAACAATGACTTCTCAAATAAGTCTGTGATGATCCCTGTCACTTAACCTCCAGCCTCTGCAGGACACACATATGCACTTACACACCCACACACGCACAAACACATGAATGTGTATGTATACTCATGACCCCACACCACATTAAGACATTAAAGGGATGTAGTCCCACCCGAACAAATTTCTCTACTATTTATGGAATCTCCAGAAAAGAGAGACTGCATTATTCAGCATTATCTTTCATTTTATACATTTTGTGAGCCCATGGTTTGGGAAATGTTTTCCTTAATTTATTTTTCAATAACTAGTACATTCACTTGTCTTAAACGTCTCACTTTATTGTACACCTGAAACTAATATAATCATTATAAGATTGTCTACCAATTATACTTTTTTAAAAAAAAACCAATGAGATTTAAAAAAACGTACTAAAAGGTAAACATAAAAATGTCCTTCCCTCTCCTGTGCTTCATCATCCACTCACTTCCCATACCTCTAACAAGTAATCACTGTTATTGGTTTCCTGTTTATTCTTCCAGAGATTTTCAACAAACATGCTAGTCAATAAAATACATATTATCTGGGGAGGTGGGATTGAAATGTTTATATTTGGAGTAATATAGGAATAGGAGTTTGAGACATGTCCTGATTAGTCAGCCCCACTCCCAACCACCACCACTACCTTATTCCCTCTGTTTTTAACCTTATAAGTTTTACTTCTTCCATCTACATGTTTTTTACCTCATCAGTAAAAAACATGGATTCTCTAAATTTCATTTCCATTTTCAACTTGAACTTGAGTCCAGAAAGCATCCAAGTTAAGTTCACTGAAAATTATAATCAACCACAGAAAATGTGTTAAAACAGCACCCAGCTAATATAAAATACAAGAAGAAATTTATTTTGGCCTGTAGGAGTTACAGTTTAGAACAAGTCTGAAAAAAACGTCCACTGACTTCATATGAAAAGGACAACACATTGAGTGAGTTTTATGTTTCAATGAAGTGCTAGGTATTCATATGGCAAGAGACCGCCTAAACGTTGGGACTAAACAGTAGCAAACGGGGAAAGAAAGGAGGAAGTAAGGCTCTGGTCTGTAATTCAGGGGGCTAAAGATGAAAGTAGCGGGGAATTAGGTAGGGCTGAGGTTTCTGTGTCTGCTGAGCCAGCAATGGTCAAGAGACAAGTCTGAAGAGAGTGGAGATTCTGGGGCCTGTTTGATCTGCCTTAAGTCAATGAGAGACCTTCTGTTCTGAGTGAGGGAGAGGAGAGGGTCAGCTCTGGGCAGTGGAAAAAGCAACAGCTGTTGAGGCCAGGGAACCACAGACATGACAGTGCTCAGATGGAACATTAGACGTCTACTAATACAGCCATGTACAAATACGCACTGGGCCCCACTAATCCACCCACTACACCTGGAGCTAGGTCTTTGGGGTATGGGAATACAAAGTCTAATAAACACAGCCCTGAGTAGTGTGGAGACTCTTAGTAGAAAATGGAGAAGTCACCATCTATTATGATCACATTTTGGCTAACTGCCCACAAGCAGGCAACCTTGGCGATTTCAGCTGCTAGTAGACAAAGTATGGTAATTTATGGACGAACATGTGGAGGATGGAGAGCACCAGTCTTGGAATTAAGTGATTGAGACTAGATCCAGCTCTACTCATGATGGATGTGACTTAAGGGTTAGTGATTATCTCCTCATTTTTCTATTGGGATATGTCTTTTATTATTAATGAAAATGATTAATTACTCTTTTAAGAATGTTAATTCTTTCTATAATGTATGCTGAAAAAGCTTCCCACTTTTTTGCTTGCCTTTGTACTTTGTGTGTGACCTTTTCCTTTAAAAGGAGAAAATTTTAATTTAATTTGATTAAACCAATTTTCTTTTCCTTTATCATGGCACCCATTCTTTTTAGTTAGAAAGGCCATCCATGTCCTGAGATCCAGCAGTTATTGTGCTATATTTTCTTCCGGGTGCTTTATAGTTCTATCTGTAGATATAATGTCTTAGCTACCTGAAATGTATTCAGTAAACACTGTGAGGTGTGAATCTAAATGAATTTTCCCCAGAGTTAACTAGCTTGTCTCAGCACCATTGGTTCCATCCCTTGTCCCTCTCCTACCAACAGGCAATGTCACCTTTAGCAGACCGAAATCTGATATATACTATGCTCTGTTTTCCTATTTTTTTTTCCTTTGTTGAGTTTTTTAATGAGAGGATAGCAGCATGCAGCATGAGCTGGGATATCTACACCCACGAGGAAGATAGTTTGGTGAGAGATATTCATGGTCAGTGAGAGAATAAGTCACAGATGCTACTATTGTCTGGTGAGTAGTAATTTCAGTGGTGCAGTTAGGGCTGACAGATTTGTCAGACACGTTTAACTTTGGAGGGAAAAACATAGCACAGGGGAAAACTGATTCTTTGGGTTAATTCCTCAGCTGAAACACTGATCCATTCCCAGAATTTCACTTAGGAAGAGTGCATCTGCTTTGTTTGACATCTTTATGCCTCTGTAACCATAATGTTAACCACGTATTCCTATGGCAAGGACTCCATTAACTCAAAGCTATGTATGAAACTGCTAGCAAAAAGGTTCAGGCTGTTCCCTCTGCCTGATAGTACTGCTATCCAATTTTGCTTTCCATTCTTTCTATGCTTTGGGATTTATTTATTCACATGATGTATACTTACTGAGCACCTCTGTTTGTACCAGGCTCGAGGCTAATGCTAGATTTCGAAGATGAACAAGAGAGGCACTTTCTCTGCCTTTTTTTTCAGTGGTGCTCAAAGTAAAATGGAGGACACAGACTAGTAAATAGATGGTCACAATCCTGAGTGGCACGTGCTGTGATGGGGAGACACAGGGGTAGGAGGGGCATGAACCGGAGTTTGTTGAAAGAAAGTCAGGAAAGACTTCCCAGAAGTGACATCTAAGCTGAGATCTTAAGTTTAGTTAGATGGATGAATGAGAGAGGGAAGGCTACCCCCAAGGAAATAAAATGGGCAAAATCTTAGGATGGATTAATGTCATAATGTCCACATGAAGACCATAAGAGTTATACCTACAAAAACCTCCAGTCTAGCCCCATCATATATGTATTAGATTGATGCTTATATAATAATGTGAAAAAACCTCTCAGTTTTTCCATATATATATTTAATTAATATATAATTAAAATATAATTAATATATAATTAATATATAATTAATATATAATTAATATATAATATATAAATTAATACAAATATAATTATAATACAAGTATAATTATAAATATAGTTATAGTTGGCATTCCATATTATTCAGCTTCAGCTTCAGGTGTACAGTACAGTGGTCAGACATCTACACTGTCCATGAAGTGGTCTCCCTAATAAGACAAGTGCCCATCAGACCCGCTACAAAATCTTTACAACATTATTATTTATTTTTTTTTGAGGGCAGTGTCACTGGTCCTCACATGTGGGACCTGAACCGGGGCCGCTGGCCTCCCAAGCCAGCACTTAACCACCGCGCCACTAGGCCGGCCCTCTTTACAACATTATTGATTATATTCCCCAAACTGTATTTCATGTCCCAGTGACTATATTGTGATTACTAATTTTGTTTGTTTGTTTGTTTGTTTTTGTTTCTTAACTGTGTTTTAATCACATTAGAGAGACAGATGGTGGCATTCCAGTGGTATTGTGTTATGGATCTTGGCCCCAGCATAAAGCTGCAACTCTCTTTACCAAGTCTGCTCTCTCTTTTGAGCCAGCATTAGATGTTCTTCTGGTTTTTCCATCAGTAAATAATCCTCTAATTTATTTGATAGAACACATGTGATTACTAATTTGTACTTTCTAATCCTTTACCTTCTCCCCCATCTGCACCCCCCCCACACACACACACTGCACTGTACACCTGAAGCAGAATAATATGAAATGTTAACTATAATTTAATATATGTATGTGTGTGTGTGTATATATACACACACACACATACATACACACACACGGTGTCAAAAAAAATGTATACATATTTTAAGAAAGGAAAAAACTGTATTACAATTATGCTAATGGTAACCACTTTGGTGAGCACCTCTTGTAATTGCAGAAGTCAAATGTGACTTGTATTCATCTTTTGTTATCAATACATATTGAGTATTACAATTTTAATACAGTTTTTTCCTTTCTTAAAATGTGTATACATTTTTTGGTACACTTGCATATATATATATGGTTCTGGGATGTGGAGTGCAGAATAGGGAATAGAGTCAATGGAATTGTAACAGCTAGATACAATATCACAGGCATAGTAGATTGGGGGAGGTGGGGTTATCCCTTTGTGAGGGGTGTAAATGTCTATTACATTGTTTTGTTTGCCTGAAACTAAAAACAAACAAACAACAACAACAACAAAACACCTCTCTCCCATTCCAAACAAACCTTTGGTTCCCCATGGTACCAAGCACAGTTATTTGCAAATGTTCAGTTGAAGTATAATATATGAAACTGCCATTTGTATAGATCCCAAGCAGTTAAATATTGGAGATTTCCTATGATTCTACTTCATACTAGAAGATCAACATTGGAATACTGTATAATTTTCAGAGTTCACAATCCAGGGCTTATCAGCTCCATTCAATTGACCCAATTTTCTGCTCACAGATAAATGGGATGGAAAACCTGACCAGCACCTCAGAATTTTTCCTCCTGGGGCTCTCCGAGCAGCCAGAGCAGCAGGAGGCCCTCTTTGGGCTGTTCCTGTCCATGTACCTGATCACAGTGGCGGGCAACCTCCTCATCATTCTGGCTATCATTGCCGATGCTCAACTCCACACTCCGATGTACTTCTTCCTGGCCAACCTCTCCCTTGCTGATGCCTGTTTCGTGTCTACCACAGTCCCCAAGATGCTGGCAAACATATGGATACAGAGTCAGGTCATCTCACATACAGGGTGTCTATCACAGCTCTATTTTTTCATGCTGTTTGTGATGCTGGAGGCGTTCCTCTTAGCTGCCATGGCCTATGACCGCTATGTGGCCATATGCCGTCCACTGCATTACGTCATGGTCATGAGCCCTGGGTGCTGTGTCCTCCTAGTGTCTGCATCTTGGATGGTGAATGCCCTCCATTCCCTCCTGCACACACTCTTGATGAACAGCCTGTCTTTCTGTGCAGACCATGAGATCCCACACTTCTTCTGTGACATCAACCCCCTCCTGAGTCTGTCCTGCACAGACCCCTTTATTAATGAGCTGGTAATCTTCACCATCGGGGGTCTCGCAGGCCTGGTTTGTGTGCTTTCCCTGATGATCTCTTACGTGTACATTTTCTCAACAATCCTGAAGATCCCCTCAGCTCAGGGCAAGCGGAAAGCCTTCTCTACCTGCAGCTCTCATCTCTCTGTGGTCTCTCTGTTCTTTGGGACGTCCTTTTGTGTTTATTTCAGTCCCCCCTCAACCCGCTCGGCACGGAAAGGCACAGTTGCCTCAGTGATGTATACAGTGGTAACTCCAATGCTGAACCCCTTTATCTACAGTTTGAGGAACAAAGACATCAAGTCTTCCCTGAGAAAACTAATCTGGATTAGGAAAATTCATGCCACGCAGTGGTAGTGACTTCACATCCAATATAGGGGTCTTCACCCAATTGCATTCTCCACAATGAAGCAGTGAAGAGTGAGAGAGAGAGAGAGACAGTGCAGACCTCACTTCCAGGACCTGTGATCGGAACTTGAAATATTCATGCCTAAGGGGGTCTCCCCATGTCTGTGAAGGTCCCATTGCTGAAAGAATAGGTACTGGGACTGGGAAGAATTTGATGGAGTCATTAGGTACTAAAGGCTTTTAGATTTACTGCAATATTTTACCAGTATCTAAGACCCCATTCTTCCTAACATCTTAAATTTCACATGAAAACTTCATTTTTATCTTTGGGGAAACTCCTCCCAAGTTAGTTTCATCTTTGCAGCCCCAATGCTTACCACTTGGCACAATGCCTGGCATTGTTAATATGTGCTATACCAAACTGGCATAATTGCAATCATAAAATTATGGGCCAGGAAAGAATGGTTTTTATGGACACTTCACAATCTCTTACCTGATTGATTGACACTCCCTCCTAGAAGTTCTCTGGTCCCCAGTCTCTCCCCATTCAATGTATTCTTCACACCACAATCAAATTAATCTTCATGGAATATGATTATATCACTCTGACCACCACCCTATAAAAAAATCTCCAGTAGCTTTATACTGCCTGCAGAATAAAATTCAAATTATTCATCCTAGCATTCAGGTCCACCATCACCTGTTCATAACTTACGTGGTCCACAGTTAGCCCACACTGTTCTGTATTTCTCCCAAGATCAACTCAGGCCAACAACTTCATAATACATTGATTATTGTTGATGGCTACCAAAAAGCTGAGTCAGTAAAAGTTGTTGGAAAGATAATTCAGTAAAAGTTGGGGCAAATATAAGAAGAGTATGTACAATAAGGTACACCATAATCAATTAAATTCTATAAGAAAATAAAAACTATTACTGGGTGCCATTTTTCATTCGAACTATTACTGGGTACTATTTTTCATTCTTGTCTATGTCCCTTTAAGTATCTGGTTGCATGCTGCAGTGACAAAGGTTGTGATTACTGAAAATAATATCTCTTCAATGGAAGTCAATTGTTGATAGCCAGGTCACCTGCTCCCTATTTACCTTACAATAAAAGGTAGTGTAGCAAAGTGGTAGATAGCATTGGCTCTACAGACTGTCACAAGTTCAAATCCTGACTTTGCCACACGTAAGCTGTGTGACCCTGAAAAATTACTTAATCTTTCAAAGTAAGTATAACCTACCTCATTGTATTGTCAGGGAGTTTGAATATGGTAATGTATGTAAAACGTTGTTTGTGATAAATTACACATGCATGTAAACATGCAAAGGGTTAATTCCTAGCATACAGTACATTTTCAATAAATGTTAGCTATTGTGGTGGTAGTCCTTATTAAAATTATAGCTGAGAAGCCGCATATAACGTGAATTCATTCTCAAGAAGGAATCGCCTATAGCCTGCATTGTGAAGCTAGAAGGAACCTTGTGCTTAAATCATTCTTTGGAGGACATTGTGGGGTTTAATATAGGATCATCCACTTCTCAGGATTCATATGCTGGGAAGATTTCAGTTTATCTTTGAAACCGTGCTTACTAGGTACTTAAATTTAAAGTAAAAATGTACTTAAACTTATAATACACAGGTCGGTATCATCCCATATTCCCTGTTAATTAACAGGCATGCAATTTTCATTGTTTAAATTAATATTCACCAATATTTTTAGTTCTACCTTTCAATTTAAATTGTTACTCTTTAATATTTATATTTTGTATATGAATGTCCCTGTAACAACACAGTTTACACATTTTTATAATTATACTTTTTGAGGTGTGCCAATACACCTTCATACCATGGTTTTGTCAAAGATTGCCCTGCTGTACTGTTTAAGCATTAATTCAAATTTTTGAATATTAAAAAATAACATAGGGCCGGCCGAGTGACACATTGATTAAGAGCTGGTTTTGGGATGTCAGAGGCCCCAGTTCGGATCCCACATATAAGGGCCAGTGACACTGCCCTCTACAGCTAACAACAGCTCCACCTGGAGCTGGGCTGTGCAAGCCTCGGCAACGGTGTAGGTTGCAGCCCCTGCTGCAGTGGGCTGCCATAGGCTACAGTGAGTGGCCGGCAGCCAGCATGAGTGGCTGGCAGCCAGCATGAGCTGTCAATAGCCACAGTGAGCAACCATCCAGAGGCCGGCGACCCATGTGCCTCATTTGGGAAGAACGCAATCACGATAGCAACATGGGCCAGTGAAGCAACGTTCTCCGCAACTAGACTGAAGAACAAAAAGACAGCCACTTGTCTGTTCCCTTTCCCCAATTCCCCAACTTTGTTCCCCTCCCCCAATTCCCCAATAAAATCTTTTTAAAAAATAAATAAATAACATTATGATAAGCACTACTTTTTCATGTGATTTATTCTACTAGCCTACATTCTTAAAAATAATTATATCACCTGTACTTATGGATAGTTTTAAAGCTCATGTTCTATACTGCCAAATAGTTATTAAATGCAACTGTTTCCCCAAGGTCACACCAACACTATTTCATTATTGTTTTTCATTTTACTAGCATTTCATTTTACTAGCATTTTATTATATTTACTTAATAAATATACTTTATTATATTTACTTAATAAATATACAATAACCCAATGTAATTATTGATAAGGGTGATAATTTTTCCATAATCATTGAAAACTAAAAATTATTCCTATCGTCTAGGGTTATAACAAATTTTCTATATTATTACTACTTACTCATAAGAGCATTTAAAAGGGCACATCTGTCTGATTTAAGTTTGTGAACTCATCCTAGAAAAAGTGCTACATACCTCATTGCTGAATATCACTATGGTCACCTTCAAAGTACTCCCCTTGGGAAGCTATGCACCTACACCAGTGCCTAGTCCACACTTCAAAGCAATCTTGAAACTCTTTTTCTGAAATGGCCATCAAAGTTGTCATCATATTATACTTGATGTCCTGAATATCATCAAAATGTCTTCCTTTCAACATTTCCTTTACCTTCTATATATAAAAGATTTCCATATATATTTGGCCTAGGTATATAGAAGGCTTTACTATTTAAGCTTGTGTAAGTGCACTCTATGATGTTCAAACAAATAAAATTGCCTAATGACTAATTTCTTAGAACATACCCCCATCATTAACTGATACATGCCTGTACTTAAATAAATAAGAATTTGGGCTGAAAACTTCCCAAATCTAGGAAGGGAAATGGACTTCCAGATTTATGAAACCCAAATACCCCAATAGGTTGAACCTAAAGAGGTCTACAGGAAGACACATTGTAATAATATTGCCAAAAGTCAAAGACAATGAGATAATTTTGAAAGTTTCAAGAAAAAAGTAATCCATCACATATAAAGAATCCCCATAATACTATCAGTTGATTTCTCAGAAGACACCATGCAGACCAAGAAAGACTAATATTATACATTTAAAGTGCTGAAAGGAAAAAAATGTCAACCAAGAACACTATTCCCAGCAAAACTTTCCTTCAAAATTGAAGAACAATAAAGTCTTTCCCAGGCAAATGAAAACAGAGGAAGTTCATTACCACTAATCCTGCCTTTCAAGAAGTGCTAAAGGAAGTTCTTCAGGCTAAAAATAAGGATGTTAACATCACTGCAACAATATATAAAGTATAAGTCTCACAGTTAAAATTAAATATATAAACAAACACCAAACAATGTCATATTGTAATGGTGATACAAAAATCACATTTAACCATAGTATAAAAAAATTAAAGAACAAAAATATTAAGAATAACTATAACTACAAAATTTATTAATGTTACATCATTTTAAAAGAAATAAATTCTGACATCAATAGCAAAGTGTGGCAAGGGAGTAAAAATGTAGTGTTTGCATATTGTCGAAATTACATTTTTGTCAGCTTAAAAGAGATGCTATATCTATAAGGAGTTTTATGCAAGCCTCATGGTAACCACAAAGAAAAAACCTACAGTAGATACAAAAAGATAAAGAGAAGAATGGGAGAGAATATTTTCAAATCATATAGCTGATAAGGCATTAATATCCAGAATATATAGAGAACCCCTAAAACACCACAACACAAAAACACACAACCTGATTCAAAAATGGGCAAAAAACATTTCTACAAAGAAGATATACAAATAGCCAACAAGCACATGAAAAGATACTCAACATCACTAATCATTATAGAAATGCAAATCAAAACTGCAGTGAGACACCACTTCACACCCAGTAGGATGGTTACTATAAAACACACACACACACACACACACACACACACACACACACAAAAAAAAAAAAAAAACAGAAAAAAAGTGTTGGTGATGATATGGAGAAATTGGAACCCTGTGCACTGTTGGTGGGAATTTAAATGGTAGAGCCACTGTGAAAACAGTACAAAGATTCCTCAAAAAATTAAAAGTAGAATTACCATATGACACAGCAATTCCACGTTTGGGTGTATACCAAAAAGAAATGAAAGCAGGGTCTCAAAGCAATATTTGTATTGTTCATAGCATTATGCACAATAGCTAAAACACAGAAGAAACCCATGTCAAATCAACCAATGAATAGATTATTAAAATGTGGTATATTCATACAATGGAATATTATACAGCCTTTAAAAAGAAGTACATTCTGCAATATGCTGCAACATGGATGAACCTTGTTGGAGGACATTACGCTAAGTGAAATAAGCCAGTCACAAAAAGAAAAATGCTCCATGATTCCATTTGTATCATATAAGGTACTTAGAGTACAAAAAATCATAAAGACAAAAAGTCTAATGATAGTTGCCAGGGGTTTGGGGGAGGGGAAAATGGGAAATTATTGCTTAATAGGTATAGAGTTTCAGATTTATAAGAGGAAAAGAGTTATGGTAATGAATGGTAGTGATGGCTGCACAACAATGTGAATGGATTTATACCACTGAACTGTACACTTAAAAATTGTTACAACAGTAAATGTTGTTACATGTTTATTAACACAATAAAAAAAGAAAAAAGATCACATGCAAATAAATAATTATATAATTCTGTCATTGTAACATAAAAGCAATCATAGACAATATGTAAATGAGTAGACCAGGCTGTGTTCCAATAAAATTTATTTACAAAAACAAGTGGTAGGTAGATTTTACTAATAAAGTGTAGTCTGTTGAGCCCTGATTCAAAGCAAACATACACAATGGTAAAATATTTGCAGCTTTGCTCAAGATCAGTGATGAAGCAAGGGCTATTTATCACCACATTTATTCAACATTGTACTGAAGGCCTAGTTAGTGCTTTATGGCAAGAAAAAGAAATAAAAGACATAAAGATTGCCAAGGAAGAAAAAAATCAGCATTCACCAACCTGAGTGTAAACAAAAAAAAACAAAAAAAATACAAAAGTTTACAAACCAATGGAATTACTGGTGTCGTTAGCAAGATCACCAGATACAATATCAATATGCAAAAATCAATTGTATTACCACACACTAGTAAACAAGTATAAAACAAAATCTTTAAAATGTCACCAATTTCATTGCATTCTAAAAGCATCAAATACATAATAATAAATCAAACAAAAGATAGGAAAGAACTCTACTGAAGACTACACAATGCTACTGAAACAAATTAAAGAGAAAATGTAGAAATACACCAAAATCATGATTTGGAAGACTCAATGTTGCAAAGATGCCCATTCTCCCCAAAATTTATCTAGTTTCAATACAGTACAAATCAAAATCCCAGCAGGTCTTTTTGAGAAAATTGGAAAGCTTACTCTAAAATCTATGTGGAAATTCAGAGCCAAGTCTAGTCAAAGAAATACTGAAGAAGAGAACAAAGGGTTTAAACTATATATCAATCCCATCAGAAGATACAGTAATTAATGAGTGGAGTATTGAGGCAAGGATAGGCAAACTGGCACATGGAATAGAGTCCAGAAACAGATTGACATATATACAGTCACCCAACGATAAAGATTTACACGGTAATGCAGTGACGAGAGGATGGTATTTTCAATAGGTGGGACTGGATCAGTTGGATATGCACACCTGTAGAGAAAAATGTATCTTGATCTCTCCCTCACCTGATACAAAGATGAATTCTAGATTGATAGAAGATATAAATGTGAATGGCAAACCAATATATGCTTTGGAGGAAAATATAGGAGAACATTGTCAAAGATTTAGCAAAGATTATTATACAAGATTTTAAAAGCAATAACTATAAAATGAAAATAAATTGGATTGTATTAAAATTAAAACCTTCTGTTTCTCCATACATGCTATTAATTGAATGAAAATCAACCCACAAAGTTGGAGAAGATGTTTCTATATACATCTGACATAGGAATCAACCAGAATTTCTATATACATCTTACATAGGACTCAACTCAACACAAAGAACTCCTATAAGTCAACATGAAAAAGACAGACAACCCAATAGAAAAGTAGACAAAAGACTTAATGATGTATTACACCAGAGGATATACCTATGGAGGTGGTTATTTCATTAGTCATCATGGAAATAATGGTTAGTTCATTAGTCATCATGGAAATGAAAATTAAAACTGCAAGATATTACTACATACCCAATAAAAAGCTCAAATGAAAAGGATGGCAAAATACCAAATCATAGTAAGAATGTGGAGCAACTGGAATTCTTTTATAATGCTAGAGGTTGGATAAATAGGCAAGAATTATAATTATGTATGTATATAATTATGTAATTATATACATAATTATGTATGTATATACATAAAAAAGTATTGTGGAAAGTTGTTCAGCACTATTTACTAAAACTAGAGATAGACCTGTCCTATCATCTAAAACTTCCGCTCCTGAGCCGGCCGAGTGGCACGGTGGTTAAGCGCTGGCCTGGGAAGCCAGCGGCCCCGGTTCGGTTCCCACATATGGAAAATAAATAAATAAATAAATAAAACTTCCGCTCCTACATATAGCTGCCCAAGAGAAATGTGTAGTCACACAATTCATAACATTCAAAAACTGGAAACTAGACATGTCCATGAATGGTAGAATGGATTTTTAATGGTACATTCACACAACAGAACACTATTCAGCAATAAAAATGAACACCCTACTACCACGTACGACAATATAGATGAACCTCCCATATATAACAGTGAGGGAAGAAAGCAGACAAAAAAGAGTGAAAAAGGTAAATTTCCATTTAAATAGGAACAAAAATGAGTAAAATTAATTGCTGCTGTTGGGAATCAGGAGAGTGATTGTCCTTGTAGGAACAGTATCTAAAAGAGAACATGAGAGGATTTCTGCAGCACTGGTAATATGTTTTTTTGTTTGTTTGTTTGTTTTTTGACTGCTGGTTACTCAAGTTTGTTCAGTTTGTAAAAATTTCTGCCAAAATTCCCAGGCTGGGCCCTATAACCAAAAACATTGTAAGTATCATTGCTTCTCAGACTACATCTGACTATTACGTTTTCTGGATTCCTTTCACACTTTCACCTGTTAGTTCTCGCTTTCAGCATTTATGAATCTGCTTCTTTTTGCGTTTGTGCCAGACATTGTGTTTTTAAAAATTAAGGGAAATAATTGGAGGTCTAAGTTGACATTATTTTCCCCCAAATATGATGTTTTTTTCAATTTCTTTCACTTAGTACTCAGGTTCACTAGCAATCCGGGATCATCCTAACACAAATTCAGTGCTTGAGATTTTCCCTGTCCTCTGATGACAAAGCCAAGCTGCAGCATGTGTGTGACATCTTCTTTAATTATAGTTAGTAACAGTGACTCCTAGGGTACCTTTTAGGATTGCTGCCCAATGTGGAATTGGTTTACTCTGTGTAAGCAAGACTCATTTGCCAAGACTTCTACTTATAGATACTCACATTGGACCAATTATCCAGATTTATGTCAACAAGCTCTCTTGGGATTGCCTCCCCAATGAGCTCTGTTGGAATTGCCTCCCCAAAACCTCTCCAAAACTGATAAATAGGCCTGATGTGGCTCCAGTTCAGCCTCTTTCTTCATGACCTTGGTATCAAGGGGTTCCCCGGGACTATCAGGGTATCCGCAGCCTTACGTTCTTCTCCTTTTATGCAGGTACTGAAGATCCAAATCCTATTCAGAAGCAATGACTTACAGTCCTTTATGTCCTGACAAATTTTCGTCTTGTATGGAAGGAAAGTGGAAGCAACAGAACTAGGCAACTTTGAGACCAGCACAGAACGGCAGCTAAGGTCTGGACACCTCAGACATTCTCTCTCTCTCCCCGGCTCTCTCTCTCTTTCTCCCCTATCCCTTTCTTATCTTCTTTCTTCTCCATTCGCTCTCTCTCTCACAAACATACTCACATGTTTTGAAAATCTTCATATACTCTAACTCTTTAGTATTTAAAAGAAATCAACAATCTCTCCAACCTTTTTAGCATTCTATAGTTTTCAAAGTGCTCATGTCACACACCCTGTTACATGTGAATCTCAAACTTCAAGAAAGGCTTCATGGGTGAGATAAGGAGGCTCAAGGAAGTTGCGTGCCACCAAGGTCATACAGCTAGAGAGCAACACAGGAGGCATGAAAAGGAAGTTTTCTAAGGCTGAGAGTGAAGCTTTTTCCCTATCACCCCCATAGTCTCTCCCCTCTCCACCCAGCCACACTGTAGAAAGCTTGGTGTCTCTAAGGCCAACTGACCACACAAGTGTTCAGAACCCACTGACTCTTACTCAGAGCCAAGTTTCCCAAAGTGTACAGTCAGAATCACCAGGTGAATTTGAAAAGAACTTGATTATTTTAAAAGGACTGGTATTTCAAGTAGGAGGGCCGGAAAAATGGGCTTTTTGTTTTAAAGCATCACAAGTGATTGTGATGACAGTGGCATGTGGGAAACGCCTGGCTCGAGGACTAGAAAACAGAGGTATCGATTCCTCTGACTTTTCCCAGCCTCTTTCCTGCCTCCTTCCTCCATCCTGTCAGGCAGGCATCCCAGGGGACCGTAAGTCCAGGCTACAGGCTATGGAAGGAAGTCATTTCTGATGTGGCCTAAGGAAGTGGATGACCTTTGTCTCCATGGCAGAAAGAGAGGTGGTGGCAGAGTGTGCTCAGGGTTGAGGTCACTCAGAGAGTCAGCATGGTGCTCTTTTTCATCCTTAGGTCAATCTGAGGGTCTTGAAGTGGTCTCTGGAATGAGCCCATCAGTTCCCCTTTCTCGCTGAAACTCTTTGCTTTTCTAAGGTGCCTCTTTATCTCAAAGCCTCACTTAAGTGCTGTGTGAAATAAATGAGCTCATTCATGGTGTAGAACCATGAGACAACTCTATGAGTAACAAACCCAGATGTGGGAAGCTGTACATACAAAAAGCCTCTAGAGCGTGTCCTAAACATTACTCTCATTTTAACTCAAACATCAAATGATCATCACATGTTTACTCTTTAATTTGGAATCTTAATGTTCCAAGAGAAATTAAACAACACCGATCTCTGCTAAATGCTTGAACCAGCTCTGAAATGATCACTCAGCCTGCTATTTCTCACATCCTGTTTGAATGCCTTCTGTGATAGGGATTTCACTCCCTACCCCCACTCCCTACAGTGCTTGTCTTCTAACAGATAGCTTGGCTCATCTTTCTATCTCTCTTTTATATTCTAACTCCTGACTTGGACTACCCACAGCGCCTTTGCATGTGAAGACCATAATAATACATTCTTTCACTCTTCTCATCTCCATGTAGGTAGTACGAAGGGACTAGCCACAAATGAGTCTCTACCTGGACATCCTGGGTCATTCCCTGCAGACACAAGTGGGCTGAGGCTGCTTCTGTCTGAGTGGGACATTGAGCCATATCTAGGATAAAGGTGAGACTGAGGCCATTGGTCCCTCTTGATCCTGAGACCAGGGTTTCCTACTTGAGCTGGTTGGAAGATAAAAACTTAGGGAAATGGTAAGTAGTAGGACTCCTTTGCAATTCCCATCACAGCACCTCTCATTACATAGAGCTTCCACATCCAGCATTTCAGCTCTTCTCTAAACCCACAATGCGGTAGGCACTATCACCCTTGTTTAACGTGTAGCAGTGCAGTTAAGGCGTGGACTTTAGAGGCACAAAACGGGGTCATATCTCAACCCCATCAGTTACCAGTTGAGGGAATTTGGGATAATAGAAACAAATACTGTTATTGTCAGATCTATATATGCCACTTAACACATTGGCCAAGCACTTATTAAAGGGTAGTATTTTGTTCCAAAAACAGCTGTGTGTTTGAAACCTGGGTTTGGACCTAAACTTTTAACTCAAAATCTCATTCCACTAGACTATGGACATTTAATGTCTGAGAATTCAACTCTGTTCATTGAGATATGAATCTACTCATTTGTTAACTGCTGAGCCTCCCTAGGCCTCCCTTGATCCCCACCTGAAGCTCCAAATTAATTTCTTAGGTTACCCACAGTGCCCACCTCAACATTTGCTACTGCTGCTGCTTCAAATTTATCATGTTCCAGATTGAATTGGCAGAACAGACTCTACACTTTCAGGGCACACTGTGTGATTATCCAAACAACTGCATTTTTATCTGAACTGTTTCCTATTCTTTGTGCAGCTTATGATTCTTCCCTATTCATTCAGCTCAAATGCATGGAATGCCTAATATTCTACACAGTTCAGTTCAACCCTCATTGCTTGATCCCTATGCTGTGCCTGGCTCTGTGAGAGATCCTGGGATACAGAAATGAAAATGGCATTGTCTCTGCTCTCGAGGCTCTCACAGCCTCCCAGAACAGATTTACCCTTTTATTATGTCTCCCCTTTATCTCTAGTAATATTTTTACATTTTTAAATTAAAACCTATTTTTAATCTCTAAACTCGTTTTTTATATTTAAAGACAAATGTACAGCCACTCTAGTTTTTAAGAAGCTGCTGATACATTTAAGAAGTGCATGATACATTTACCCATCCTCTTAATTTCAACATTTTTTACTGAATTTTCAAAGATGTTTTTTAATCAGTGTTTCTTCACTTGTTGTTTGCTTTAGGACATTCTCAACAGGTGTTGGATCCTTGCTTTTTATATTTTCACTGGGGAGTGGGTCAATGCCAAAAGTCAACTGCCTACTCCATTA
Source organism: Aselliscus stoliczkanus (assembly GCA_033961575.1). Lineage (NCBI taxonomy): Eukaryota > Metazoa > Chordata > Mammalia > Chiroptera > Hipposideridae > Aselliscus > Aselliscus stoliczkanus. The sequence goes on from CM066739.1 coordinate 12,444,663, forward strand.
TATTTTTAAATTTCATGACCTTATTTTTCAACCAAAAGCAAAATTTCTTGATAGTGGAGCACTATCTTTTGACAAATGCAATATCCTCTTGCCATTGATATCATGGATAAATTTTTTCATTTTCTCTTTTTCCATAAAGAGAGTCTTTCCCATAAATGAATTATTCACCTAAATGTTAGAAATGATACCCTCCTTTTAGACCACTGAGTATGTTCAAAACACTATTTTAATCTATCTATTCATTTTCAAAGAGGCAGGCTGGATTTCCTACAGGTGTTTTTAGGGGAGATACCATAGAGTCTCCAAAATTAAATGCTAATTTATATCCAATGTAGTTACAGTATAAATTCCAAGAGATGTAACAGAAATAAAGAATGAAAGAAGATTCTCCTAAAAGGAGAGGAGGTATAATTTTTAGATTGGAAAAGACATTCTAAGTTGGATAAATCAATGAAGGAGAAACACTACCGAATAGAATTTGGCAAATTTTAATTTTAAGATTAAAGCAAAAAATCATGCAAAGAGAAATATAAGGTTATTCAAGAAGGGAAAAAAAGTAAGTAATAAATGACACTATGACTTAAAGAAGATTCCCCATCACATTGTTGTATGAATAAAGATTACTAAAAGAAAAACATCTGAAAGTATGGTCGCCAAAATGTTGACAATGGTTGCATGGCAGAATTTGGGATGATGTTTACTTTCTTCCAATTTAAATTTTGTGTATTGTATTGCTTGAATTATTCACATTGGAATTTTTGTTTATAAACAATAGATTGCAATGTACTAAAAGCTATTTTGGGAAAATTAATTCTATGGGATTTCTATAAAAATTTACATCTTAAATTATTAAGGGAATTTCAACAAATTCCAAGTAGTAGAAATTGACAATAAGTGAATACAAGTTTGAGATGGACTTTAATGCAAACAAACCTTATCAGAAAGGTAATGAGGATGGCACATAAAAAAAGGAAATTATAGATAAGCCTCATTTATAAATATGATTATAAATAAATACATAAATAAATAAATAAATAAATAAAACAATTGCAAATCAATTTCAGTACTTTATACTGGAATTGCAAGTGTGGTTCAATATTACCAAAACTATTAATGTAACAGGCACTGAAAACGCATTTGATTAAAAATAAAAAGCCAGAGCTAATTATTAAAATGCTATTGTAAAATACAAATAGAAGGATAGTTGCTATATGGTTGTCAGAAGTCATGATGCATTTTTGCAGCGAAAACTTAGAAAAAATGCATCATGACTTTTCCAACAACCCAATATATACACACCATCTTCTGCTTAAAGTTTTTCTTTTTTTTAAAAATTTTATTGGGGAACAGCTTGGTCATTGGTTACACATTGCTTTTCATGCTACAAAGGCATAGTTGACTCTTTTAGGGAGGGCGCAGCTCACAGTGGCCCAGGCGGGGATCGAACTGGCAAACTTGGTGTTATCAGCACCACACTCTAACCAACTGAGCTAACCGGTCACCCCTCTGCTTAAACTTTTTAAGGCTCTTTATTGTACTTAGGATATTAAATTTAAAAATCTTAACAAAACTCTGCATGTCCTGAGACTTGCCTATCTGCACAATCCCGTATCTCACCACACTCCCCTTCATTCCAGCTATACTTTAAATACAACAAAGTTGTATTTAATTCTTTAAATACAACGAAGGCCTAGCTCATGCACACATGCACCTCTTTTTCTGCAGTGCTCTTTGATCAAGACTTCATAGACTGGCTTTTTTCATCCTTCACATTGCAAATAATAAAAACATCAAATGTGAGCAGTTGTTATCTATTTCCACATAGTGGAATTCAATGTATTTTCTTTATATGTGCTTCTGTTTATTTTTTATTGAGGGAATTAAAAAAATTTTAGTCCTTATATATTAGATTTTCAAAAGGAAAAGGTACATTAAGTTATTGTAATCTTTGGTAAGCTTGAAATGTGTTGGGTAAGAAATAAAATACTGAACTCACATTTCCCCCAAAATAATTAGACAGTTGTCTCAATGCCATTTATTGAATAATACAAAATTTATCTCCTGATAAAAGTGTTACCATAATAATCATCTAAATCCTGCAGGTTATTTGGTCTGTATCTGAAGCTTCTACCCAATTCTATTGACCTGCTCATGCCAGCACCACTTCCACACTGTTTTAAAGTTCTTTATATTTCACAGAGGAAGTGTTCCCCTGTTCTCCTAGCTTATTTTCACGTGTGTTTTTAGATTAAATTTAGATGAGCTAGTTTTCCTTCTTAAAAACCTTGTTAGAATTTTTACTTCAAATAGGTTAAATTTTAGATTAATTTGGTAGAATATACACTTTTGCAATAGTTCACCTTTCTATCTGTATATTGGTATGTCTATTCATTTATTAAGATTTTGTGCCGTCTGGAGAATTTGAAGCCCCTGCCTGATTCTTGTTAACATCTTACTGCATAGATTTGCTTGTTGCTAATGTGGATGGGATTGTTTTACATTATGTTTTAATCATATCACTTCTGATTATTGTTTACTACTACTACTAATAATAATAAACACTTTTTAAATAGTCACTGAAGGCAAGTTCTTTCTGTTAAGCACTTTATTAGTTCATTTTATTCTCACCCTGACCCATTTTTCATATGAAGAATTGGAGTATTAAAGAGCTCAAGTAACTTGACTGAGGTTTCACAGCTAGAAATCGTCCGAGCTCAGGCTTGATTTCAACTGTTCTGAAATTCCTCTTTATTCCTCCTTTCTAATGGCATTTCAGCTGATCGTGTTTAGTTTCCCAAATATATCATCGTATCAGCAAATAATGGTAATTTTTCCATTTCCAATAATGGTAATATTTCACCTTCCCCCTTTGTCCAATTGTATAACATCAACTTCTTATACTGCATACACCTGTTTTAAATATCACATAAGTGTATATACTCTCACAATACAACATACTAATCTTTAAGAATTTCCAAGAGAATTGTATGATGATGTCATTTAAAATAAGACATTAATGTTATTCCTATAATATTGAGTATACCAGATTAGATGTGGCTGGAATGACTAAACTGCATAAAGATTTTCCATGTTCTGTTCTGTTTTTGTGTCTGTTATTACATGGTTTCATATATATATCTCATGTATATAATTTATATACATATAATTTATATATATACATATATATATAACTTGGCCTAAGATATTTTTAATGCTAAGAAAGCAGTTTATTTTGATTATTGGAATGTCCTTATTCAATTGTCTGTTGGTGCCAATGTTGCAGACATTTGAGAAAATGGATGGAGGCAACCAGAGTGGGGTCTCCGAGTTCCTGCTCCTGGGCATCTCAGAGAGCCCTGAAGACCAGCGGGTCCTGTTCTGGATGTTCCTGTCCATGTACCTGGTCACGGTGGTGGGAAATGTGCTCATCATCCTGGCCATCAGCTTTGACTCTCGCCTGCACACGCCCATGTATTTCTTCCTGGCCAACCTCTCCTTCACCGACCTCTTCTTTGTCACCAACACAATCCCCAAGATGCTAGTGAACCTTCGGTCCCAGAACAAAGCCATCTCCTATGTGGGGTGTCTGACACAGCTCTACTTCCTGGTCTCCTTGGTGGCCTTGGACAACCTTATCCTGGCCACCATGGCATATGACCGCTATGTGGCCATCTGCCGTCCCCTCCACTACACCACGGCCATGAGCCCTAGGCTCTGTGTTTTGTTCCTCACCTTGTGTTGGGTGCTCTCTGTTCTCTATGGCCTCACCCACACCCTCCTCATGACCCGGGTGACCTTCTGTGGGTCCCGGAAGATCCGCTACATCTTTTGTGAGATGTACGTCCTGCTGAGGCTGGCTTGTTCCAACACCCAGATCAATCACACAGCACTGATTGCCACAGGATCTTTCATCTTCCTCGTCCCCTTTGGGTTCATGATCATATCTTATGGATGGATTGTCAGAGCCATTCTCCGAGTACCCTCAGCCTCTAGCAAGTACAAAGCCTTCTCCACCTGTGCCTCCCACGTGGCTGTGGTCTCCCTCTTCTATGGAACACTGTGCATGGTATACCTGCAGCCCCTCCACACCTACTCCTTGAGGGACTCAGTAGCCACAGTGATGTATGCTGTAGTGACGCCTATGATGAACCCTTTCATCTACAGCCTTAGGAACAAGGACATGCATGGGGCTCTGGGAAAACTCTTCCTAAGGAAAATTTTCCAGAGGGTGACATAGGGTAATTTTGAAAAAGGCATAAAAGTGAAGACTGGGAATTTCTTTCACCATGTGCAGGGCATTATCCTGTATAGTATACAGAGGGAATAGGACATAGATCCAGCTCAGAATGAGCCCATATATCTGTGTTAAAGAAAAGACATATATGTGTAACCCAATGGCCCCAGACCTCAGCAGCCATGGCAATAAATAAGTCACACTAACACTAATGCTAGAAGTTTGCAGGATCATATTCTTCAACTTGTCTGACACAGGATTGCAGTCCTAGCCTTATCCAAATATACCCAAGTATAGCCTAGTGAGTTCTCTCATGTTCTTTAGTACATACCCACTCACATTCATCTGATCTCTGAACTTTTTCTGAGGGGCCTGCTGCCTGCAAGCCATTCACAGAACACACCTTGCACTAACCCCCACTGCAGATGCCCTGGGGGAAGCTGCCCCTTTCCTTATGCTCTGCTGGACACAGCTCCCCCTACTGCAGTTCTAACCCACAGTCCTTCTGGACACAGCCCCTGATGTTCAGGCAGAACTGGCAAGGGATTCTTCTCTTCTGCTATGGGAAGATTTTTTTTGGGGGGGGTTACACATTGCTTTCATTCTTCAGTGGCATACTTGACTCTTTTAAGGAGCTCACAGTTCACAGTGGCCCATGTGGGAATTGAACTAGCAACCTTGGTATCATCAGCACAATGCTGTAACCAACTGAGCTAACCGGTCACCCCCCAGCTCTGGGAAGATTTTTGTCCTTTGGTCCTCAAAGCAATATTACCTCTCTTGCCTTTGCTCTAAGAGAAGTCAGACCTTATCTCTGGGAAGTCCTTCCCGTCCTTTACTTCTGAGGCTCCTTGTGTCCCATCTCTTCCTCATCCCTTCTAAACAAATTCTCAAGCAGATCAACACACGCTTATGAACAGGAGCGGTGATACAGGCAGTAGAAGGGGAGGAAATAATTGTGAAACCCAATCTCTACTTAAGTTCTATGATTCTGACACCAATTCTGATGTACGAGTTATTTCCCACACCACCAAGCAATTCTCTGACCTGGGTGTCCCTACAGTTCAAATCAATTCTGACACTGTCTACCTGGAGATAGCATCAGATCCCACAGATTGAGGGCTCGATCCTACAAGACTTCTCCTGCCTCACCCTCACCCCTACTTAGACACCAATTACAAATCCAGGTTGTCATCTGTGCTTCTGACTGACTAGCTATAGATCAGGAGTTCCAACAATCTCCCCCATGGGTTTGATTAATTTGCTAGAGCAGTTCACAGAACACAAAGAAACATTTCACTTACTAGATTATCAGTTTATTATGAAAAGATGTAACTCAGAAATAGCCAGATGGAAAAGATGCATAGAGAAAGGTATATGAGAAAGGGCATGGGCCTTCCTTGCTCTCTATGGATATGCCACTCTCTCCAAATCTCCATGTGTCATCAACCTGGAAGCTTTCTCACCCCATCCTTTTGAGTTTTTAATGCAGGTTTCATTACAGAGTCATGATTGATTAAATCATTGACCATTGATGATAGATTCAACCTCTAGCTCACCTCTCCAGAAGTTGGGGGATGGAAGGGATCTGAAAGTTCCAACCTTTCAATCACATAATTATATAATCACTAACCTTAGGTGCTTACCAAAGATCCCTTCATTAACATAAAATCAGGTGTGGTTGAAAGGAGTTTGCAATGAATATCAAGACACAATTACACTCTTATTACTTAGAAAATTTCAAAGGTCTTAGGAGCTCTGTGCCAGAAATGGGAGGAAAACCAAATATATGTTGATTATAAAGCATAGCATCACAGCTATGTTAATAGAGAGAAAGGCTCAATATTGTCAAGATGTCAGTTCTTCCCAACTTGATTTACAAATTCAATGCAATCCCATCAAAATCCCAACAAGCTATTTTATGGATATCAAGAAACAGATTCTAATATTTACAGAGAGAGGCAAAAGACTCAGAAGTGCACTATTGTTGACACTTTCTACTAAAGTAGAAAAAAAATTGCTGACACTATGCAACTTCAAGACTTACTATAAAGCTATAGTAATCAAACTGTGGTATTGGAGAAAGAATAGACAAAAATATTAATGGTATAGAACACAGAGCCAAGAAATAGACCCACATAGATATAGCTAACTGCTTTTAACAAAGGAGCAAAGGCAATACAATAAAGCAAAAATAGTCTTTCCAACAAATGATTCTTGAACAACTGAATATCAGCACGCAAAAAAAAAAATAAAAGGACTCTAGACACAGACCTTACATCTTTCACAAAAATTAATTCAAAATGTATTACAGACCTAAATATAAAATGCAAAACTATAAAACAACACCTAGAAGATAACATTGGATATGGCAATAAATTTTTAGATACAACATCAAAGGCCTGATCCATGAAAAAAATAATTGACCAGCTGGACTTCATTAAAATTAAAACTTTTGCTCAGTGAAAGGCAATCTCAAAAGAATAAAAAGACAAGTCACAAGGTGGGAGAAAATATTTGCAAAAGACACATCTGATAAAAGGACTATTATCCAAAATATACAAATAGAACTTAAAACTCAACAATAAAACAAACAAGCCAATTAAAATTGGGCCAAAGACCATAACAGACACCTGACCAAAGAAGAGATACAGAAGACAAAAAATCATATGGAAAGTGCTCACATAATATGTTATCATTGAAATGCAAGTTAAAACAACTACGAGACACCACTATACACCTTTTAGATTGGCCAAAATCTAGAACACCGAAAACCCAAAATGCGGATGAAAATTTGGAGTAACAGGATCTCCCATTCATTGCTGCTAAGAATGCAAAATGGTACAGCCACTTTGGAAGACAGCTTGGTGGTTTTGTACAAAACTAACATATTCTTACCATGTGATCTAGAAATCATGTTCCGTATTTACTCAAAGGAGCTGAACACTTGTGTCCACACAACAACCTGCAAACAGATATTTATAGCAGCTAGTTCACAATTACCAAACATTGGAAGCAACCAGAGTGTCCTTAGGTGAATGGATAAATAAGCGGTGGTCTATCCAGACAATGGAATGTTAACCCAGTACTAAAAAGAAATGAGCTATCAATCATGAAAAGACATGGAAGAACCTTAAAGGCATATTACTAACTGAAAGAAACCAACCTGAAAAGGCTACATACTGTGTGATTCCAGCTATATTACATTCTGGAAAACTATGGAGACAGGAACAAGATCAGCAAGGAGTTGAGAAGTGGTTTAGGGTGAATAGGTGGAACACCGAGGATTTTTAGAGCAGTGGAAAATACTCTGTATGATACCATAATAATGGATACAAGTCATTATACTTTGTTCAAACCCATATGTTGTACAACATCAAGTGAACTGTAATATAAATTAAGGACTTTGGGAGATAATGACGTGGCATTATAGGTTCATCAGTTGTAAGAAATGCACCATTCTCGTTAGGGATGTTGATAATGGGAGATGCTATGCATGCATGTGTAGAACTCAGGGGTATATGGAACTATATCTCTACCTTCCCCTAATTTTGCTCTGAGTCTAACTGCTCAAAAAATAAAATCTTGGGGACTTCCGGTAAAATGGTGCAATAGACAGATGCTGTGCTAACTGCCTCCCAGGATCACACCAAAATTACAAGCAAATTATACAGCATTAAACCCTGGAGATCCCCGGAACACTGGAGGAACAGAACCACTAAACGAAGAACTTAAAGAGGAAGCCGCATCGGGTCTGGTAGGACGGGCGGAGATGAGAGAGGGCGAGCCCCATGAGGGAAGCCCCAGCCATGGGAAGCTTGTCTGGTTAGGGGAGAGACCCTCCGGCCGCACCCCACGCTCACCAGCCCAGAGCTCCTTTGCCGGGAAGAGAAATTCTAATATAGCCGGCAGTAAATTAGTAAGCACTCTCTTCGCTCAGTTCGGTGAGGCTAAGAGCAGCTGGAGAATCAGTGGGGCCGGCGCCCGGGCGTGCTTGCCGGTGAGCACTTACCTGGTTCCTGGTGGAGGGAGTAGCTGTGTGAGCCGGACCCAGGAGCCTGCGGGGACGGACTGAACTGAGCACCTTTGGTGCAAAGGCTGGAGGTTTTTGGACTATTGTTCCCGTGGTGCAGAGCTTGCACGTGAGTGGTGTAGGGAGGATGCCATTTTGTCGGGCTTGGGCCCTCCCACGAAGGCTCAGGTCCGAGACCTAATTGGTCTGGTGGAATTGGCGCAGAAGTGCGTGTGTGCGTGCACGTGCACCTGCGGCCTTGGATCCCCACCCTCCGCCCGGCTTATACTGCGTTGCCAGGGAAACGCAGGGCGGGTGCCCTCCGGCTCCAACGGCTGCTCACTGAGACCCGGGAGTGCGTGAGCTGCCTCGGATCCTCACCCTCCGATTGGCTTGTGCTGTGTTGCCAGGTGAAACGCCTAGTGGGAGTGATCCAGCTCCAACAGGCTGCTCACTGAGTGAGACGCGGGAGCGCGCAAGCCGCCTCGGGTTTCTGCTCTCCGCACTCCGCTTGCAGAGTTGCCAGGCTGGTGATTGGTTGTCGGGCTGCTTGGCCTGATCTGCAAACGGCTGATTGGGACAGGCTGAGACTGGGAGTTTTCCTGGGAGTGTTGGGCCATGAGCTGTGTGCCTGCGTGATCCAGCCAGGGCTCTCCTGGTGATCTATCTAATACATCAAAGCAATCCCAGAGCGACAGCCAGAATGGGGAAACAAAGAAACATGTCACAAGTAAAAGATCAGAAGAAACCTCCAGAAATGGAACCAAAAGAAACAGAGGGATCCAACCTTTCAGAGACAGAGTTTAGAACACTGATGATAAGAATGTTTAAGGAACTTAGCGAGGACATAAAGAAGGATAGGGAAACCATAAAAAACAACCTGTTAGAACTAAAGAATACAATAACTGAAATGAAGAACACACTCGAAGGTATCACCAGTAGAGTAGATGAAGCAGAGGAGCGGATCAGCGATTTGGAAGATAAAATAGCAGAACTCACCAAGTTGGCACAGCAAAAAGACCAAAGAATAAAAAACAATGAAAATAGTTTAAGAGCCCTATGGGACAAGGTGAAGCGCAACCACCTCGAATCATAGGGATACCAGAAGGAGAAGAGAAGAAGCAAGGGGTCGAGAATGTATTTGAAAAAATAATGACTGAAAACTTCCCTACCCTGGTGAAGGAAATCAACATACATGCCCAGGAAGTGCAGAGGGTTCCAAACAAGCTGAAACCAAACAGGTCCACACCAAGACACATCATAGTTAAAATGGCAAAGGTTCAAGACAGAGACAGAATCCTAGAGGCTGCAAGAGAAAGACAGCAGGTTACATACAAAGGAACTCCTGTTAGACTAACAGCTGACTTGTCTACAGAAACTCTGCAGGCCAGAAGGGAGTGGCAGGAGATACTCAAAGTGACACAAAATAAAGGCCTACAACCAAGAGTGCTCTACTCAGCACGGCTATCACCTAAAATTGAAGGAGAAATAAAGAGCTTCTCAGAAAAGAATAAGCTTAAGGAATTCATTACCACCAAGCCAGCATTGCAAGAAATGTTAAAAGGGCTGTTTTAAACAAAAGAAAGGGGTAAACAAGCCAACCCAGAGAGACAATTTAAGAAGATTGAAGTCATATCAAGCAGATATAAAGGAAAAACTGATTGTTTCTGGCTGGGAGGGAGTGGGGAAGAGGGAGAGGGGGAAGGTTTTGGACAGTGTATGTGGGACTACAATGTTGCCGCAGGGATATGGGGGGCAGTTCTGGGAATGTAATTGATAATGTTGTGAAGAGGCTATTATGTTGCGAGAAATAAGTCAGTCGGAGAAGGACAGGTACCATGTGATCTCACTTGTGTGTGGAGTCTGAAGAGCTGAGTGAACGATCAAAGTAAACAGACTCGTAGATGTAGAGGAAAAACTGAGGGTGCTAGTTGGGAAGGGGATGGGGATGAGGGGGAAGGGGAAGGGATTAGACAGCATAAATAGACAACTACAATATTGCCACAGGGATATGAAACACAGTTCGGGGAATATAATAATGTTGTAAAAATTTTGTGGCGTGTCAGATAGTCACATGTCTTGTTAGGGAGACCACTTCATGGATGGAGTAGAGGCTTGATCACTGTACTGTACACCTGAAGCTGATGTTGTATAGTATTGTATGCCAACTGCAACTGAATATGTGGATGGTCACGGGATGTGGAGTATACTGTGGAGGGGAGTTGTGATGGATATGTATGGTATGGGGGGGGAGTGGGGTGGCGAACTGGGGGAGGGGGGTTTTCACTTTGGGGGGTAAAGAGTATAACTATTGAATTGTGTTGTACACCTGAAACTAATAAAATGAAATTTAATAAATAAATAAATAAATAAAATAAAGTCTTCATTAAAAAAAATTCCAATAGGCTTTTTTACAAAGATAGAAATAGAAAAAACAATTCTAAAATGCATATAAAAACCACAAAAGACCCTGAACAGCTCAAGCAATGTTGAGCAAGAAGAACAAAACTGGAGGCATCACAATTCCTGGTTTCAAATTATATTACAAAGCTATAGTAATCAAAACAATATGGTACTGGCATAAAAACAGACACTTAAACCAATGGAACAGAATAGACACCCCAGAAATAAACCTATTCGTAAATGCTCAACTAGTCTTCAACAAAAGCACCAAGAATACAAAATGGGGAAAAGATAATCTCTTCAATTTTTTATGTTAGGACAAACTGGATATCCACACAGAGAAAACAAAAATTGAAATTGGACCCATATCTTACACTATACACAAAAATCAACTCAAAATGAATAAGGACTTAAATATAAGTCTTGAAACTATAAAATCCCAAGAAAACATAGGAAAAAAGCTCCTTGACATTCGTCTTGGCAATGATTTCTTGGCTATGACATAAAAAGCACAAGAAAACATATGTAAGTGGAATCACGTCAAACTAAAAAGCTTCTGGGGCCGGCCGAGTGGCATGGTGGTTAAGCGCTGGCTTGGGATGCCAGTGGCCCAGGTTCAGTCCCACATATGAGGGCCACTGACACTGCCGTCTAAAAAAAATTAAAAATAAAAATAAATAAATAGACAAAAAGCTTCTGTACAGCAAAATAAACCATTGACAAAATAAAAATCAACCTAGGGAATAGGAGAAAATATTTTCAAACCATATATCTGATAATAGGTTAATATCCAAAATATAAAAGGAACTCCTACAACTCAATAGCAAAAAAATAAAAATTAAAAATAATCCAATTTTAAAATGAGGAGAGGACCTGACTAGGCATTTCTCCAAAGAATATATAAAAATGGCAAACAAGTGTATAAAAAGATGCTCAGCATTACTAATCACCACAAAAATGCAAATAAAAACCAAAATGAGCTATCACCTCACACCTGTTAAGATGGCTATAATCAAATGTAAAAGACAACAGCAAGAATGTGGAGAAAAGGTAAATCTTTTATACTGTTGGTGGGAATATAAATTGGTAAGGCCATTATAGAAAACAGTATGAAGTTTCCTAAAATATTAAAAGTAGAACTACCTTATGATTCAGCAATCTCACTTCTGAGTATACACCCAAAGGAATTAAAATCAGGATCATGAAATGATTCCTCCACTCAGATGTTTATGGCAACATTGTTCACAATGCAGAAAACATAGAAACAACCTAGATGTCTATCCACAGATGAATACATAAAAAAATAGGATATACACATATAGTGGAATATTATTTGAGCTTAAAAAAAGAAGAAAATCCTGCCATTTGCAACAACATGGATGGACCTGGAGAACATTATGCTCAGTGAAAAAAGCCAAACATAGGAAGACCAACACAGTATGATCTCACTTATATATGGAATCTAAAATAATCAAACTCATAGAAGCAGAGAGTAGAATAGTGGGTTCCAGGAGATAGGAGGTAGGGGAAGTGGGAAAGTGATGTTCGAAGGCTGCAAAGTTTCAGTTGTGCAACATAATTGAGTTCTGGAGATCTACTAAACAGCATAGTGCCTATAGCTAACAATATTGTATTTCATACTTAAAATTTTCAGAATGGGAGGTCTTATATTAAGCATTCTATATATAATAATAATAGGGCAAGAGGAAACTGTGATGTGATGGTTATGTTTATGGTCTTGTATGTCTTGGTCTATGGATATGTCTACGGTGTTGATGGTTCCATGGGGTATATACTTAGCCCCAAACTCATCAAATTGTATACATTAAATATGTACAGCTTTTTACATGTCAAACATATCTCAATAAAGTGGTTTTTAAAAATAAAATAAAATGTAATTGTGTTCAAGTATGAAATTTCATTAAAAATGTAAATTAAAGGGCCAGCCGAATGGTGCGGTGGTTAAGCACTGGCTTGGGATGCCAGCGGCCCCAGTCCACATATGAGGACCAGTGACACTGCCCTCCAAAAAAAAAAAAAGATGTCAGTTGTGCTACAGTAGAGCATGTGGCCCAGGAGAAGGGCCCTTCTTGCCCAGGATTATGGCCAGCTCTGTCAAAGGCTGCAGCCAGTATGCAGACATGTTTTATTTGACTTGAAGAGTATTAACTTTTATATTAATTATAGTTTAATAATTATAATTTAATCCAAATGTATAATTTAGCCAAATGTGTTCCCAAGAAATGGACCAGTCATCCAATGTTTTGATTGCTAAACACAAGATGGTTGCCATCTGTACTAATGGAAGTCAGACATGCGACCAAATATCTGGGAGATGTTGTGATCTGGTCCTATATTCATTCCCACATAGGAGCAACCCTCTGTGGCTTAGTAGCAACTTATCCCTTTAAATAGGGCACAGACTCTCCGGTTCACCACAGTCTCCTGCATTTATCATTGCCCTTTCGGTATTATTTTTCTCAGAAGTTAATATTTAATGGATTCATGTAGATATCAAAAATGGAGGGGCTGGCCGAGTGGCGCATTGGTTAAGCGCTGGTTTTGGGATGCCAGCGGCCCCGGTTCGGATCCCACATAAGGGCCAGTGACACTGCCCTCTACAGCTAACAACAGCTCCACCTGGAGCTGGGCTGTGCGAGCCCCGGTGATGGTGTGGGCTGCAGCCCCTGCTGCATTGGGCTGCCATAGGCTACAGTAAGTGGCCCGCAGCCAGCGTGAGCGGCTGGCAGCCAAGCATGAGCTGCCAATAGCTGTGGTGAGCGACATCCAGAGGCCGGCGACCGATCTGCCTCATCCGGGAAGAGCGCAATGACGATACCAACAGTGAAGCAACATCCTCCGCAACTAGACTGAAGAACAAAAAGACAGCAACTTGTCTGTTCCCCTTCCCCGATTCCCCAACGCTGTTCCCCTCTGCCAATTCCCCAATAAAATCTTTAAAAAAAAAAAAAGGAAAAATAAAGGGGCTGGCCAAGTGGCTCAGTTAGTTAAGAGCTCGCTCAAGAGTGCAAGCTGAGCTATGAGCAACAGCAGTTTGATGCCCAGCCCAAGCTGAGCTGCTGCTGAGCTGCCAACAGGATGGCTCAGCTAAATAAAGGAAAAATAAATAAAACAATTATGTTTTTCAGGAAAAGGTGGGAAAGTATGTTTCTTTTTTGACATATTCAGTATTTCAACATGTTTAATAAGCAAGCAAAGTGTACCAGTGTCAAAACTATTTTATATTAAATAAACCTTACAATGATCAGTGTACAGAAAAGTTATAAGATAAAAATTTTAACAAACAGAAAATAGGACTGAAAGTTTTACAGTTTATTTTTCAATACGATTATAAAATAAACAATGATCTTGTGAAATGTCATTGTATTAAGTGAAATAATTGACTGGGCATCAAACTTTTTAGAGATTTTGAGTATATAAATGAAGGTCTTGGGCCGGCCGAGTGGCGCATTGGTTAAGCGCTGGTTTTGGGAAGCCAGCGGCCCCGGTTCGGATCCCACATGAGGGCCAGTGACACTGCCCTCTACAGCTAACAATAGCTCCACCTGGAGCTGGGCTGTGCGAGCCCCGGTGATGGTGTGGGCTGCAGCCCCTGCTGCAGTGGGCTGCCATAGGCTACAGTAAGTGGCCCGCAGCCAGCATGAGCGGCTGGCAGCCAAGCGTGAGCTGCCAATAGCCGCGATGAGCGACATCCAGAGGCCAGCGACCGATCTGCCTCATCCGGGAAGAGTGCAATGACGATACCAACAGTGAAGCAACATCCTCCGCAACTAAACTGAAGAACAAGAAGACAGCAACTTGTCTGTTCCCCTTCCCCGATTCCCCAACGCTGTTCCCCTCCACCAATTCCCCAATAAAATCTTTAAAAAAAAAAAAAAAATGAAGGTCTTTGGGGGTTAGCAGAAATTATATGCTTCAATCAGAAACCAGCACTCATATGTCTGATGCCACATGAGAATATCCACAAAAAGAAAACCACTCAATTCACCTTATTTATTTGCAGTGTTGATGAAAATTTTAACCCTCCCAAAGAAATTTTGAGTAAGATTCTCTTAACAGACACAATTGTAAATATTAATTATATTTCTGCTGGGGAAAACAATTGAACATATTAATGTCAGCTGGTCAAAATGAGTAAGTCTGACTACAAACTGCACTCCAGTAGTCTTGGTCATATCGAGCTAGTTTTAAAAAATTAAATCTGGGGCCGGCCGAGTGGCGCATTGGTTAAGAGCTGGTTTTGGGATGCCAGCGGCCCTGGTTCGGATCCCACATATGAGGGCCAGTGACACTGCCCTCTACAGCTAACAACAGCTCCACCTGGAGCTGGGCTGTGCGAGCCCCGGTGACGGTGTAGGCTGCAGCCCCTGCTGCAGTGGGCTGCCATAGGCTGCAGTGAGTGGCGGCAGCCAGCGTGAGCGGCTGGCAGGCATCGTGAGCTGCCAATAGCCGCGGTGAGCGACATCCAGAGGCCTGCAACAGATCTGCCGGGAAGAGGGCAATGATAATACCAATATGGGCCAGTGGAACAACATCCTCCTCAACTAGACTGAAGAACAAAAAGACAACAACTTGTCTGTTCCCCTTCCCCGATTCTCCAGCGCTGTTCGCCTCCCCCAATTCCCCAAAAAATCTTTATTAAAAAAAAAAATTAAATCTGAAGTGGCAATATTTTGCATGAACACTGAATATAATTTCACTTATTGTAATATTTTTTCAATGCTAAAAAACTAAAAATATAATTCTTCATAAAGTAGTGATTAATATTATAAACCAAATGTGCTTCAAAGAATTGAACCAATCACCCAGTGCTCTGCTTAATCACTTGGGCGCACAAAATAGTGGCTTTTAGTACAACATGGAGGTCAGGCATGGGACCAAAAAGGCTTTGGAAATGTTTAAGAAAATGAGTTACTCATGTCATGCAATAAGTTTTTTTAAAAAATTATAAATCATGTTAACACTCTGCATATGTCTCTGCAAAGGCATTCACAAAGAATTTCACAAATATATCATTTAATTAACTGATTCCTTTAAGAGAAACTGTACCTTTGCAAACTTAATTTACCAAAGAATAATGCAAAGCACTCACCATAGTCAAAATACATTTACAGAAAAGAAAGTAATGGCCTGTCCACATATATAAACTTATGAAATTGAAGTATAAATTCTTTAAAAACGTTCATTTATTTCCAATTATATGCCAATAAAATGATATTATATGTTATAGAAATACATTAGTTCACCTTTCTCAATTAATGTTGATAGTATAAATTAAGTGCAAAAAATTGAAGTTAATGAAATACAGCACAATATAATGCTGAAAAATATTATGACAACTTTGGAACAGCAGAATTCTACATATATCTCTAGAAAAGTGACTCTAAACATAAAAACATTTGTGCAGATATTTAATCTATATTCAAAGTGTGTGCATTTGTGAACAGTTCTTGTCTATTAATAAACAGAAAAAAAAAACCCTAAACATCACTCCTAGTTACCAGACTCAAGCCTGAATTCTCTACTCAACAATTCAAGAAAAAAACAAAGGACTTCACATTGACATTTTGTCGAAATGAAAAGTACCAGACTTCCAGTCTCAAATCAAAGGAGTAACAGAATATAAAAATCTATTTTATATTAAGTATTTCTATTTTCAATTATAATTTATTCAACATCAAAGTTAAAATATCACCTCCAGAAGCATATTTTTTGAGTTACAATAGAGGCATAGTCCATATATTAATCAAATATCTTTGATCAAATTTCCAGTTGATTTTTCATAAATCTGGCACACTTTACACTCATTTACATTATCTGCTGGGCCCCCCGAAAATACAGGTGCACAACTCTGTTCTATGCTTTCTAATTGGATATAAAGAAAAACATAATTCAAGACCACAATGAGAAACATAGAGAAAATATGAAAGGAACTAATTGACACTTGCTGGAAATGGAATAGAATACAACATTATAAAGAATGGAAGTAAGATTCTACAGTCTCAAGTATAGTATGGTTGTGAGGATCTTGGGCTGTGACACCTAACTATCTGGGTTCAAATCTGAAATACAAACTTACTTCTTATGTGATGTTAGACAGCAAATTAACCTTTATATCACTTCATCGATAAAATGGGGATAATAGTAGGACCAACATCATAGATATGTAGATTAATAGATTGGAAAAGTGTCTGACACACGTGAGTACAAAAGTATCCAAGAAGTGTTTGCTATTTATTATCTCTTTTAAAGAAAATTGTTTGGATCTGGGCCCCAAAAAAAGTCAAATAAATACTAAAGGAGAGAATAATGTGAGCATATGGCTTGCAGAGAGGGTAGTAAGAGATGCTTCTATTCACAGTGAAGAGTAAGGCGTATTGGAAATAGAGAACTCCAGGAGTCTCTGTGCTCTGAGAACCCATCCTTTGTATAAAACGTCTGATTAGGGAGCTGAAATCAGTCAGATATCACTCATTACATCTGCTGCCATTGAGGAGACATATGAACCTATCTACTCCTTTCTTTTCTCTATGTGCTACTTTCTTCAGTGTTAAAATGAAAATACTGACATCCCTACCTACCTCACAAAGCTACTATAAACTTGAAATCTCTTTTGAGTATACCTTGCAAAATATACAGGACTCCATTATGAAATACATAAGAATACTATTTTAAATAAAGAGAATGGGTCTTGTAAACACTAATCAAGATATCCCTAGAACGTTGAGCAGTTACTTGGATGTCACACTGCTTGAAGAATAACTCCACAGAGTCACATCATAGAATCTCAGTAACCTGAATACTAAGCTTGGAAGAACCCTAAGGCTTGTACGTTCCAGCCTAACTTACTGAGTGTGTCTGAAGATGACTTCAGGACTTTGGCCCAGGATCCTTCACTTTCTTATTCACTATAGGCACATGGCAATACAGCCTCTGTAGTCATCACCTGAGTCTTTACGCCATCCCTTCTCATTTCTCTCATTTTGTCTTCCTAGGCCTAAGGGACATTGGGTCCCAGCAGAACCTAGGTCTTTGGGGAAAGAAAAAACAAGTAAATTCCAAGGCCTCCCTGAAACAAATCCCCTCAGAGTTCTAGGGCAGGGATTTCTTAATGACTAGCCATCCTTTGGGCAGGGAAACAGGCAACACAGGAAGCAACCCCATGCCCTTGTCCCACCAGGAATACTGCCTTGGCTCCCACAGCCCATATCTCTCCCTTCTCTGACTTCTTCATTATTTTCGCTCCTGAAGTATTTGCCTTCTGAAGTGCATAAGACTGATAACTTATTGTACTGTGTAGACCAATTATTTCTTCAGAAATATAATTATAAAAACAGAGAAAGAAATGTTCCTTATTGATCAACTTATTCAATCATTTAGTCCCATAATTTATCCCCATTATATTTAAGAAAATTAGTTGAAGGTTATTTTGACACATTCCTCGTCACTTAATGTTGAAATAATCCCTGTCCTCAAACACAGCACAATTGCTACTCCTTCACAATGACTTTCCTAATCTCTCCTAGTCAGATTTGACAACTGCATCTTGACTCTCTATAAGGTAACTGGGTGAAAAGGATAAATGGAAATAAAATGGTGTTGTGCACCATTTAACAACATATGCAAACATTTAAGAGTTAAATAAGACATGGCATACTCAAGAAACTAAAGGAAATTCAGCATGGCTGTAGCATATTGTGTGACAGAAGAGAATGCAGGGGATGGGGTGAGAGTCAGGGCTGGTTTTGTGAGAGTCATGCAAGACCTTGTAGGATGTAATGAAGTATGCCACCTTCATCCTAAGCATAAATTCCCCAAATTGTTTTAAGGAGGCAATTCTATGCTCAGATTTAATTTTTAGAAATGTAGTTCATCTTAGATTGAGGATAATGCACTAGCATTAACAATCAAAAAGTCAGAGAAATCATTTAGAAGGCATTTCAGCATCCCAAGGTGAGAGATGGTAATGACTTGAATTAAAGTAGTGGTGGTATGATTTCAAAGTGGATATATTAGAGAAATGTAGTCACCAACAAATACCCACTGAATGGTTTAACCAGACTAAGATTGCTTCACACCAGTCTCTTTAGAAATAAAATAGACAAACATCTCCTTGCTTATGGAGTATAGTGGGTTGCAGCAAGCAGTATTCCTGCTGCAACAATTACTTTTAAAAATTTAAATCGTATTTTAAAGGCATCAAAGAGTTGCAGAAGTAACAAAATCTACATAAAGTTTTAAAGAGAAGAACTGTTCTGAGATGAGATGAGTACAAATGGTTAAATTTGTATAGGAAGCTATTTGCTGAATCTGGGCACAGACTGAGACAGAGGATCTCTCTGGGGAAAGAGAAAGAATCAAAACTTGTAGCAGTCATATAGTAAGAGATTGGAAACTTGAAGAACAGAAATCCATTGAAACATTGGAACATTTGCTGAGTGTGGTGGAATTCTAGGGAGCTAGGTTGAGTCTTCTAAAAGGCAGAGCAAAATGTCCTACTGTCGTTCAGGACTGAGAATCAGACTCTTCAAGGGAGGAGGCATTCCTCAAACACAAGTCTGAAATTTCCCTTAAGATTATTTGCCAAATTTTGAAGTTTCATGGAGTTAATAGCTAGTTAAAATGTTACACAAAACCTCTAAAGAGAATTCCCCATTATTTTACAGGGCTGAGGAACTTATTAGCTTCTCAACAAAAGCCTAGAAGGAACACACATTAGGACATATTAAATTTAGTCTTCCTAAGACAGCAACCCAACGCTAAACCCAATCAACCGCTGATTGGATTGATCGACCATTTACACACACATATCTGCATAACAGAAAAGGAAGAACCATTGCTATTACAAGAAAACATTATCTGGAGCCACAATACCAGTATTAATAATATCCAGTGTACAATATAAAATTACTAGACATGGGGAAAAGGCAAAATCATATGAAGAGAAAAACAAAACAATGAAGGAGGAGGAGGAGCAAAGGTAAGCCTGATGTTAGAGGGTGCAGATAAGGAATTTAAAATACAATGATTAATAGCCGAAAATAATTAAAAGGATGCATAATTTTCACCAGCAAATCACATAAATAAAAATAAAGCAATGGATATTCTAGAAGTAAAAAATAAGAGTACCTGCATTTGGAATTATGAACTCAGTGGATGTGTTTAATAGCAAACTAGACATCGCAGGATACAGGATTAATAAACTAGAAGACATGACAATATAAAAATACTCAAACCGAATCCAAAAATTAAAGGAAAAAAAATGAGATTATAAGAGAGATGTGGGACATACACAGAAGGTTTAACATAACCAAGTATTTTCAAAACAAATCAAAGACATGAAACTACAAATTTAGGTTGTTCATCAAACACCAAGTTGTATAAATTCAAACAAAACCAAATCTAAGCATATAAGAGTAAACTTCTTAAAACCAAATACAAAGAAGGAAGACCCAAGATGGCAGAGTAGATAAACACTACCTGCTTCCTTCCATGAACAAATTAAAATTACAACTAAATTATAGAATAATCAACTTGGGGAGCCATCTGAAGTCTTGCTGAACAGAAGTTTTATAACTAAGGATATAAAGAAGCCATGTCAAGACTGGTAGGAGGGGCAGAGACGCGGAACTGGCTAGCCCCAAACCTCTGTGTAGTGGTTGAAAACCTGGGAGGAATATCTCAACCACAGAGGTTCCCCCCAGAGGAATGAGGGACCCCAGCCCCACACTGGCCTCCCCAACCCAGAGTACTGGTGCTAGGGAGAGGAGCCCCCACAACATCTGATTGTGAAAAACAGTGGGGATTCCAACCATCTGGGTGGGATGGAAGGCAGGAGGAAACCCAGGCATCCTATTAAAGGGCCCATGCACAAACTTCCTCATTCCCAGGTGCTCACCTTGGGTTCCAGTGGAAAGACAGTAACTCGGGGGGTGTAGGAGACATCCAGGGAGCAGACTGAGTTCTGTGGCCTCAGAAAGAGGGCTAGAGGGCAGTCAGCATTTTCCCTGTGAGAGCCCTTTCCCTGTGCAGCCGGCAGGCTAACGCCATCTTTCCTGTGTTGAGCCCACGCCCTACACTTCCAGCCAAATCTAAATCTGATCAGTCTTGTGAGCTCCACAGCTCCATCCTGCTGACTCACTGGAACCCTACCCCACCCAACTCCTCAAACGACGGAGGCACTTTCTCCAAGGGCATCCAGCCCTGCCCACATTGCACTCTTGGAAAACTATCAGAGCCCAACAGACCCCAGGCAGGCAGCGACTGGCCTTGGTGTGATCTGAGACTTTGGCTGAGTAGCTTTAGATTCAGCATTGGCACCAAATCAGAATTTACATTAACATGGTGACCACAACTCTTTCCATTCTAGTGACTCCCTGAGACCCTGCTTCACTCAACTTGTATACCACACAAGACTCTATCAGTGGCTGAACCTTAAGAGAGCTGACAGGTAGCAGCAGGCCTTGGGGTGTGCTAGCGTTTTGCTGAGATACCCCATACCTAGTCCTGGTGTCAGATGTCCTAAGTTTACCATACCATGTGACCTCTCTCACATGCTTTCAGGGTTAGCACAGGCAGGAAACAATTGCAGATCACTTTATAGCTCTTACCAGGTAGTCCCTGGCTGGTCACAGGCAGAAGGTGACCTGGGCCTGTACCAAAGCCCCTTGCAAGAGGCCCAAGAACCAACATACTTGCAGGTTGACTTCAAACCACAGCACAGCACCTCTCAATTAGCTCCATAAGTGGCACACCCAAAGAGTGGTCTCAAGAGGTACTACAGCCCACTGGGGTAAATCCCAGTCAGTGGGGCAAGCCCTTCACACAGCAGCCTGTAAGCTGTGGATGTGGCCAAACCCCACAGCCAATCAGCCTGAGATCAATCCCACCCACTGATGTGCCAATAGCAACAAAGGCTCAACTATAACAGGAGAACATACACATGCCACACAAGGGACACTATTGGAGTACCCGGTGCAGATGACCAGGGAGACCATACCACTGGGCCCCAAATTGGTTGTTACAGTAATTATGGGGATGTAGAGTATAGCATAAGAAATATAGTCAATAATATTGTAATAACTATGTATGGTGTCAGATGGGTACTATATTTGTTGGGGTGACAGGTTAGAGGGGGTTGGGGCAAGGTGTAAAGGGTGAAGGAAGTAAGAAATGCAAACTGATAGTTACAAAATAGTCATGGGGGTGTAAAGCAAAGTCTAGGGGATATAGTCAATAATATGGTAATAACTATGTATAGTGCCAGGTGGGTACTAGACTAGTCAGGGGGATCACTTTAATATATATATATATATATATATATATATATATATATATATATATATATATATATATATAAAACTATGCTGTACACCTGAAATTAATATAAGATAATATTGACTGTCAACTGTAATTGAAAAATTTAAAAAGGAAGGGAAAGATAAAGCAGAATAAGAAGGTAAAATCTCCTGGTATGAAACAAATAAGTCATAGGGATGTAATGTACAGCATGGGGAATATAGTCAATAATATTGTGATAGTGTGTTATGGTGTCAGATGGTTGCTGATCACTTCTTTAGGTATATAATATAAATATTGAATAACTATGGTGTACATCTGAAACTAATATAATGTTGTATGTTAGCTATATTTTAATTTTTAAAAATCTTTAAAATAAAATAAATTGAAAAAAATCTTAAAAGCAGCCAGAGGTGAGGGTGGGGGCACATTATCTTCATAAAATAACAATTAGAATGGCAGCTAACTTCATAACAGACATTATAGAAACCAAAAGGCAATGCAATACAATCTTTCAAAAATATTTTTATTGGACCAGCCAAGTGGCTCGTTGGTTAGGAGTTGGCTTGGGAAGCCAGCTCTGAGCAGCGGGGCCCCAGTTTGGATCCCACATGAGAGCCAGTGATGCTGTGCCCTGTACAGCTAAGATGGTGAACAACAGCTCGACCTGGAGCTGGGCTGCCGTAAGTCGCTGGCAATGGCCTACGCTGCAGTGGGGCTGGCCAGCAGCCAGTGTGAGCTGCCATTAGCTGCCTTGAGCAGCCGTCCAATGGCCAGCAAGCAACTGCCTTACCGGGAAGAGCACAATGATAATACCAACATGGGCCAGTGAAGCAACGTCCTCCACAACTAGACTGAAGAACAAAAAGACAGCAACCTGTCTGTTTCCCTCCCCAAATTCCCCAATAAAATCTTTAAAATATATATTTTTTTATTAAAGCATAGTTGGCATACACTCTTATATTAGTCTCAGGTATACAACATAGTAATTTGACATTAATATACCTTCTGATGTGATCATCATGATAAATCTAGTAATTAACAGTCTCCATGCAAAGTTATTACAATATTACTGACTATATCCCCTGTGCACTACACCATATCCCCCCTACCATGGTTTATTTATTTTATAACTGGAATTTTGTACCTCTTATTCTCTTTCACCATTTTCACCCATCCTTCACCCTTCCTCCCCTCTGGCAACCATCAGTTTGTTCTCTGCATCTTTTAATTGTTGAATTAATATAGACTATATAGAGCTAAAACATTCTTCAAAAATGAATGGAGGGCCGGTCGAGTGGCGTGGTGGTTAAGCGCTGGCTTGGGAAGCCAGCGGCCCGGTTCAGTTCCCACCTATGAGGGCCAGTGACACTGCCCTCAAAAAAAAAAATGAATGGAATTTCCTGGCAAACAAAACTGTGGAATTTGTCACTTCAGGCCACCCTAAAAAAAGAAAGTTAATACTAAATGGGGTTTTACAGGAAGGCAAAAATAAGCACAGAGTGGAGCAGAATAATGATGCAAGATGGAAAATTTGATATATAGAATAAAGAGTTCAGAAACAGATTCAAGTATATACATTACCTAACTAATGATAAAGATTTACACAGTGATTCAATGAGGAAAGGATTGTCTTTTCAGTAAGTGAGACCGGACCAATTGGATATCCATACTTGTGGGAGAAAAATGTATCTTGATTTTTCCCTCAGCTGATGCAAAAATCATTTCTAGATTTATAGCAGATATAAATGTGAAAGGTTAAACAATATAACCTTTAAAGGAAATTATAGAAGAATATTGGCAAAGATTTAGCAAAGATTATTAAACAAGATTTAAAAAGCAGTAATTATAAAATGAAAATTGATAAACCAGACTATTTTAAAATTCAAACCTCTGTTTCTCAATACCCATCATTAATTGAATAAAAGTTGGCCCACAAAGTTGGGGAAGATATTTTTACTATATACATCTGACAAAGGGATCATAACAAAAATACATAAAGAACTCCAACAAATCAACATGAAGAAGATAATCCAGTAGCATATTGGGCAAAAGACTTGAATAGATAATGTACACAAGAGGATATACTTATGAAGAATAACCATACGAAAAGGTGCTTAACTTCATTAGTCATCATGGAAATGAAAAATTAAAACCACAACAAGATGCCACTACATACCCACCTAAAAGCTCAAATGAAAAGGTCAGAAAAATATAAAATCATATTAAGAATATGGAGATACTGGAACTCTGATACACTGCTAAATGGAGGGTAAACTCCCTAAGTACTATGAGAAACTGTTTATCACTATCTTCTAAACTAACCATACACCTGCCCTATCATCCAGAAATTCCACTCCTACATATAGATGTCCAAGAAGATTGTGTAGCTGCACTATCCATAACAATTAAAAAATGAAAATTAAACATGCCCATCAATGGTATGAGTTTTTAATGCTATATTCACACAACATAACTATGCAGCAATAAAAAATGAACACTCTACAACCACATGCAACAATGTAGATGAACCTCATATATACAACAGTGAGTGAAAGAAGCAAACAAAAAGAGTATAAAAAGTATACTCCCAATTAAATAAAGTTTAAAAAAATGGGTAAAACTAATTTATGCTGTTAGGGGTCTGGAGGGCTTGCCCTTTCAGGAACAGCAACTAAACGGGAACGTGAAAGGATTTTTGCAAGGCTAGTAATGTGTCTTTTATCTGACTGTTGGTTACTCATGTTTGTTCAGTTTGTAAAAAGTCCTGCCAAATTTCTCACACTTGGTTTTATATCCTAAAATATCATCAACATCATTGTTTTTCTATTTCATTCTGTGCTTGATTATCATATTATCTAAAGTCCCTGTATGCCTACAGCTATTGGTTCTTGCTTTTGGAATCTTATTTCCTTGTGTGTCTATTTACCTTTGAGTTTGTGCTGGACATTGTATTTGAAAATATGATGAAGAGAAATAACCTGACATCTATGTTGGTAATATTTCTTCCTAATATGATTTTTAAAAATCTCTTTTACTTAATACTTACAGCCACTAGCAATCTAGAATCATCTAAATCCAAGTATAGTGCTTAATTTCCCAGACCTCTGATGACTCAAAGTCAGGCTGCACTATATGAGAAGTCTTCTTTATTTCTGTCTTATTCTAACTTCTATTGCTGCCCAATTTGTAGTTGGTTTACTCCTTGTTAACAAGACTCATTTCTCAAGAATCTTGCTTATAGATATTAACATTGAAGTAATTATCCAGGTTTATCTCAACAAGCTATCTTGGGATTTTCCCCCAAAGGCCTCTCCAAAACTGATGTGGTCCCAGTGCACCATCTTTGTTTATGAGCTTGGGATCCAACCAGCAGTTCTCAGATTTCCCCATTGCCATCAGGGCATAAACAGCATTATCTTCTGCCTCTTTTTCTTCAAGGACTGACTATCCAGGCACCAATTTCCCTGCTTCCTATTGTTAGCCAAAAGGACAAGTTATCAAGTCATTCTATGCAGAAAGCAATGTCTAGTGCTCCTATCCTGACTGACATTTCATCCTGTATAGGATGGAATTGGAACTTTCATCCAGGGAACTCTGAGACCACCACAGAATAGTGGGTAAGGTCCGGACATTTCTGGCTAATGTTTTCTGCCTTTTTCCTTTCTTATCTTCTCTATTTACTCTCTCACATAGACAAACACAGTCACATACTTTGAAAATCTTCATATAATCTAATTCCTTACTATTTAAATATAACAATCACTCCAATCTTTTTAGCATTCTGTAGTTTCCTAAGTACCCCATTCATCGTATGCACTTACCAAACATGCAAGAAAGTCTTCGTGGGTGAGATGGGGAGGCCCAGGGAGATTGCATGCCCTCCTCAAAGTCATGCAGCTAGGGAGCAACAGACAAGGTACAAAAGGTCAGTTTTCCAATGCTGAGTTGCAAACACTTTCCATTCTGCTCCCATACTCTCTCCCTTCTCCACCCAGCCACACTGCACAAGGTTTCTGAAATATCAAGCCATCTGACACTCATGTGCAGAGCCCACTGACTCTTACAGACTTAGAGCAGTGTTTCCCAAAGTGTACCCTCAGAATCACTGAGTGTTTGCTGAAAACAACTTGGTTCTCAGAACAGAACCACTATTTCAAGGAAAAGGGCCCAAAGAACCAAATTTTTGTTTTAAAGCATCACAGGTGATTCTGATGACACTGGCATGTGGGAAAAGCCTGGCTTGAGGACTAGAAAGCAGAGGTATCGATTCCTCTGACTTTTCCCAGCCTCTTTCCTGCCTCCTTCCCTCCATTCTGTCAGGCAGGCATCCCAGGGGACTGTAAGTCCACGCAACAGGCTATAGAAGGAAGTCATTTCTGACGTGGCCTAAGGAGGTGTATGACCTTTGTCTCCATGACAGAAACAGGTGGTGGCAGAGTGTGCTTGGGGTTGGGGTCACTCAGGGTGCACTTTTTCATCCTCAAGTGAATTTGGAGGTCTTGGAGTGGTCTCTGGAATGAGCCCATTAGTTCTCATGGAAACTCTGCTTTTCTAAGAGGCAAGCAGCCTCCCTTTTACTGGCCTAAGATTTCCAGTTTTCTATGCACTCCCAGTGCTAGGATAACATAAAACAAATACTTCACTTGGAACTCCTGGTCAAAGCCTTGTCTCTGCCACCAAATCACTTGGTAACCTTGGGCAGATTTCTTCAGTTAAAACTCTCCCGAATACTGGGAGAATAAATGAGCTCATTCATGGTGTAGAACCATAGAATTATATGTGTAACAAATAACAGATGCGGGAAGCTGTACATACAAAAATCTCTAGTGTCTGCTAAGAGTCACTCCCATTTTCACTCACATATCAAAGGACCACCATATGGTTCCTGTTTAATTTGGAATTTGGGGGTGAAAGGGGACCTTAAGCACCACCTACTTCCACTAAAAGCTTGAATCAATTCTGCAATGATTATTCAGCCCCCTACCTCATACAGCCTGTTCTAATGCCTTCTGTGATGGGAATCCACTTCCCCCTCCAGCTGTGATCCCCATTTGCACAGGCTTTGAAAGTGCTTCCACATGGAGCATTTCAGCTCTTCTGTAAACCCACAGTGAGGTAGGCATCATCACTCTTGTTCAGTGTGTGGTAGAGTGGTTAGGGTAGACCGCAGAAAACAGCGGTCAAATCCCAGCTCTATGCATTGCTGGTTGAGCAACAGTGAGAAACTCATTAACCGTCTAGGCCTCAGTTGCTTCACCTATAAAATGGAAAAATAGAAACAAATAGTTCTGCCGTGTGGAATAAATATAAGATCTTAGCATATATAAGAGCTCTTAACACACTGTCTAACGAAGTACTCACTATAGGGTAGTTATTTGCCT
The DNA here is from genome assembly GCA_033961575.1 of Aselliscus stoliczkanus. Lineage (NCBI taxonomy): Eukaryota > Metazoa > Chordata > Mammalia > Chiroptera > Hipposideridae > Aselliscus > Aselliscus stoliczkanus. The sequence continues at coordinate 12,472,015 of CM066739.1, forward strand.
GAAAAATGGTCGTGTGTGTTAAGCTGGGACATGGACCCAAACTTCTGACATACAATTTCCTTTCACTGGACCACCAAAACTGAGTATCTGGGAATTCAACTCTGTTCACTAAGATAACGAATCCACTCATTTGCGAAACAGTAGGCTGGCCTCTTCCCTAAAACCTAGAACTCCAATTTGCTTTGATCTCCTAGGTTAGTCACAGTTCCCACATCTACCTTTGGTAATCCTGCTGCAATTTCAAATAAATCATGTTCCTGATTGAATTTTCAGTACAGGCTCCACATTTTCATGGCACGCTGGCTGATTTTCCAAACAACTGCATTTTAATCTATACTGTCACCTATTCATTTAGGTTCTTGGACTAATAACTCTTCTCTATCCCTTCATCTCAAATGCATGGAATGCATACTATTCTATATCCAGTTCAGCTCAACCCTCATTGCTTGATCCCTATCCTGTGCCTGGCTCTGTGAGAGGTCCTGGGATACAGAAATGAAAATGGCATTGTCCCTGCTCTCAAGACTCTCACAGTCTTGGTGGAGGGGTAACCTGACTTTTAAGGGTCAATCGTTAAAGAACATACAGACCAAGAATAAGGCAAAGGCTAGAGTGGTACCTCTGGGGCAAGAGGAGACATCACCAGAGGAAGTGCTTGTATGGGAGCTTAAGGGATCTTGCCAGACCAGTCATGGAAGAGCAGAGTAGAGAAAGCACATTTGGAGAAAAGGAATAGCTGCGAGAAGGTTGGAGGCAAAGCCTTTGGTGGCCTTCTGGGAAAATACAAGCCACAAGGCATTGCTGGACTGGAAAGTGCATGATCAGGGCAGCAGGAGATCTACGGGAATGAGGCATTCTGAGGTTTTAAGGCCTGGCTGCAGACGTGGGCTGTCCTGGAGGAAATAGGGAGCTCAGCTACTGTAGGGAAGATATGTGATCAGATCTGTAATCTAGAAAGCACCCCTTGTGCAGCAAGGAGGAAATGAATTTCCTCCTTCTCTTCTCACAATGACACCAAAAAGGAGTAGATCCTACTAGTATCACGAAAGCGTAATTGGTAGTTTTTCTATTTTACCAGGAGTGAATAAATTATATTCTTAAGTTAACAACTACCATGAACACACATATATATGGAATACGTATTTATAATGGCCTTATTGCGCCTTTCATTGTATGAACTGTGCACTTTATTTAACCATATCTGTAACGGTGGGAGTTCAAGCTGTTTCCTTCTTACTTTCACTATTTTAACAAGACCCTGATAAACATCTTATACATACATATATCTGTGTTTCTGCCTGATTACATTTTAAGATAAATCCCTAAAACTGGGATCGCTCAGAGATACCCTTCTTAAGAACTTATGACACTGAATATCAACTTGCCCTGTCAGAGGTTGTACCCGTTTACTTCCTTTCATGGGATATAAAACTACCTGTTTATCCCTCCCACTGAGAAGTAATGAAGCTATGTTTGTGCATGTGTTTATTAACTCTGTGTTTCTTCTTTTGTGAATTGTATGTTTGTTGTTGCTATTTTCCAATGTGTGGGGGGGGGGCGGGGGAGGGAGTTGGTAATTTTATTATTGGCTTACAATAGGTCCTTCTCTATTAAGCATATTAGCCTTTGTCTATCACATACATGCTAAGGGTCTTTCTTTTTTTGCCTTTTTTGTTTGTTTGTGTTTTTGTTCTATTATGGTGTTTTGATGAGAGAAGTATTTTCTTTTTATGAAGTAAAATATAGCATAATTGTTCAGTGTGTTTTCTGCCTTCAATATCATTAGTGTGAGAACACTATCTCACATCAACTGTTTTGTTCTGAAACATTGTAATAGGAGAAAATATAAGTGGCATTTACTTCCCTCCTTTGCAAAACAAAAATAAAAAGTTCCAAAATGATCAAAGAAATGTAAAAAGTAATTTCAAAATATGAAAACAATTAATTTTCCTAAGTTATTTTCATGTTTAATTTTAGACAAAATTTAGATTAGCTTTTCTTTCTTAAAATACCTGTTACAACTTTGACTTTGAATAGGTTAATAGTAGAATATGCACCTTTGCAAAATTTCATCTTTCTATTTGGAATCTTGGTATGTCTATGCATTTATTAAATTTTTACTTTCCTCTATGGAAAATTTGAAGATCCTGCCTGATTCTTGTTAACATATTAATGCATAGGTTTGATAATAATGTAGATGGGATTGTTTCAAGTTATATTTTAACCCTATTATTCCTGATTATTGTTTACATATGATAATAATAGCCAATATTTGTTGAGTGCTCGCTGCATGCAAGCTCTTTGCGATAAGCACTTTATTACTTAATTTTATCTACCTCTGACCCATTTTTCAAATGAAGAAATAGAGTCTTAAAGAGTTCGGGTAAATGGCATGCGGTTTCACAACTAGTAAGTAGCAGCACTTGCACTTGAATTCCAGCTTTCTGACAGCACAGTCTTAATCACTGCACTGTGACCTTCTGGGCACACCATTAGTTTTGGGTCTATTCATTGTGTGAATGGCCACTTTAGTGAAATCCCGTTTTATTTCTAATGGCATTTCAGTCGATCGTCTTAGGTTAGATCATTTGATCAGCAGATCATGATCATGTTTTTCTTTTTCCTTGCAGTATTTCTACTTTCCTCCTTTATCGAGCTGCACAATATTCATTCCCTATTAATACACCTGTTTTAAGTATTTAAAAATGTATGCAATACCATAATATCTTTAAGCACTTCAAGACTATTGTAAGATGATAGGATTTAAAATAAGACAGGCGTTATTTGTATAATATTGAGTATGCCAGATTAGAAGTTGTTGGAATGACCCACCCTGTTCTCCTCTATCAGGAGAATTAACTGAAATCAATGAAGCTCTTGCAGAAAATCGAGGACTTGTCAACAAATCTTGTTATGAAGATGGTTGGCTGATCAACATGACACTGAATAACCCTTCAGAATCAGGTGAGCTAATGAGTGAAGGAGCATATGAGAAATACATAAAATCTATTGAGGGGTAAATATGGAACACTCCTCCCCTCCCCCAAATAAAGTAGTATGAAACAACTTAATCTAGCATAGTTGTCTTAAAATTAGTGGTGGATAGAAAATTTAAAAATAGCTACTTTTAGTAATACAAGTGGAAAAAGAAATGACAACAATGGTAGTGGGAAAAAAATATCCCTTAACTTTCTAATGATTGCAGATAAATACCAGATGCATCTTTTTCAAAATAGCTTATGGTTTTTAGGCTAGACCAGTTATAATATTCAGAATTCCTGAAGTTATTTGTCATAAAATTGAGTTATAAAAATTAAGTAACTCAAGGATAAGATTGCTATCTTAAGCCATATATAATATTGTAACTTGCTTACAATCCATCTCTAGATCTGAGTCAAAATACTTAATGATCTTTCCATTGGAAATAACTGGCAATGGAGAAAAGCTTTTGTTAGTTGTTACAGTGTCAGATGAGGAACAATACTGTCTTAATTTTGTAATATACTGTGTTTGCTGGTGCCATTTTTATACAGTAAAGCAGCAACCTTGCAGGAAAACAAGGAAGTATAGTAATAAAACATTCTACTTCATTTTTTAAAAAGTCTGCAATGAGGGGCCGGCCGAATGGCTCAGTTGGTTAAGAGCTCGCTCAAGAGTGCAAGCTGAGCTCTGAGCAACAGCGGTTCGAGGCCAGCCCGAGCTGAGTTGCCGTTGAGCTGCCAACAGGTGGCAGGATGGCTCAGCTAGAAAAAAAAAAAAAAGAAAGAAAAAGTCTGCAATGATTAAGTTGCAGAAAGATTTTCCATGTTATGCTTTTAGGTCAGTTATTACTTTGTTTCTTATGTACAAATTATAAAATTTAAGATATTTTCAATGCTAAGAAAACAGCATTGATTTTTATTATTGGAATGTCCTTATTCAATTGAGGAGATTTAGTAAATGTCTGTTGGTGCCAATGTTGCAGACATTTGAGAAAATGGATGGAGGCAACCAGAGTGGGGTCTCCGAGTTCCTGCTCCTGGGCATCTCAGAGAGCCCTGAAGACCAGCAGGTCCTGTTCTGGATGTTCCTGTCCATGTACCTGGTCACGGTGGTGGGAAATGTGCTCATCATCCTGGCCATCAGCTTTGACTCCCGCCTGCACACACCATGTACCTCTTCCTGGACAACCTCTCCTTCAGTGACCTCTTCTTTGTCACCAACACAATCCCCAAGATGCTAGTGAACCTTCGGTCCCAGAACAAAGCCATCTCCTATGTGGGGTGTCTGACACAGCTCTACTTCCTGGTCTCCTTGGTGGCCTTGGACAACCTTATCCTGGCCACCATGGCATATGACCGCTATGTGGCCATCTGCCGTCCCCTCCACTACACCACGGCCATGAGCCCTGGGCTCTGTATTACGCTCCTCTCCTTCTGTTGGGTGACCTGTCTTCTCTATGGCCTCTTCCTCATCCTCCTCATGACCAGGGTGACCTTCTGTGGGTCCCGGAAGATCCACTACATCTTCTGTGAGATGTACATCCTGCTGAGGCTGGCCTGTTCCAACACCCAGATCAATCACACAGCACTGATTGCCACAGGATCTTTCATCTTCCTCGTCCCCTTTGGGTTCATGATCATATCTTATGGCTGGATTGTCAGAGCCATTCTCCGAGTACCCTCAGCCTCTAGCAAGTACAAAGCCTTCTCCACCTGTGCCTCCCACGTGGCTGTGGTCTCCCTCTTCTATGGAACACTGTGCATGGTATACCTGCAGCCCCTCCACACGTACTCCTGAGGGACTCAGTAGCCACAGTGATGTATGCTGTGGTGACGCTCATGATGAACTCTTTCATCTACAGCGTGAGGAACAAGGACATGCATGGGGCTCTGGGAAAACTCTTCCCAGGGAAAGTCTTTCAGAGGGTGACATGAAGTTAATTTTGGAAAAGGCATTAAAGTGAAGACTGAGAATTTCCTTCACCATGTGCAGGGGGGATACAGGAGTGACTAGGACATAGCTCCAGCTCAGAATGAGCTCAGATATCTGTGAGATAGAAAAGACATATATGTGCAACCCAATGGCCTCCAGACCTCAGCAGCCATGGCAATAAATAGGTCACACTAACACTAATACTAGAAGTTTGCAGGATCATATTATTCAACTTGCCTGACACAGGACCACAGCCTTATCCAAATATATCCAGTTATAGCCTAGGGAGGTCACTTGTGTCCCCTAACACACATCCACCCATGTTCCTGAACTCTGGCCTTCTCTAAGGAGCCTACTGCCTATAAGCCATTTACAGAAGACACCTTGTGCTATTCCCACTGCAGGTGTCCTGGGTGAGGCCAGCCCTTACCTGATACACTGCCAGGTGGAGACTCTCTGCTTCATTACTGACCCGCAGTGCCTCTGAATACTGCCCCTGTGGTTTAGGCAAAAACCGCAAAAAGATTCGTCTCCTTTGCTCTGAGTTGACTTTTATCTCCTGGGCTCCAGAGCAATTTAACTCCTTTAACTTTTTCCTGCATTCCCTTTCTCTGAAAGATATCAGACCTCTTCCTTGGGAATTCCATCCTGTCTTTTATTTCTGTGGCTCCTCACCTTTCATCTCTTCTTCATGCAACAGCTCCATCTTTTCCCTAAACAAAACACTCAAGCATATAAACAAAACACTCAATCATATCAACACAAATTGATGAACCAAGAGTGGTGGTGGAGGCAGTAGAAGAAGAGGAGGTAATTGTGAGGCCCAATCTCTACTTAGGTTTAATCTGCCTTGTGAAAATATTATGAATAAAAAGTGAATAGTAGCTGATGAGATGGGTAATCACTGGGTTGTGGCAGTTTATAAGAGAGAGCAATTCTTTACACATCAATCAGCAGAACCAGCACTTGACCTAGACTTTGACAGGTAGAATTGAATTGATTTGATGTTCATTCAGTCATTCATTAATTGACTCAATTGATTGAATGACTGAATACCCATTAAGGGCCTCAAACTGTAATACAAACATGAATAAGGAGCTCGCACACTACTGAGCTAAAATTTACTATAAAATTATAGTAACTGTAAATGGACCTAACTCATCAGTTAAAAGGCAATGTTTAAAAGATTGATTTAACAGTTAAAAACGGATATATGTATTTAAGAGAGACACACTGAAAATGTAAGAATACATAAAACTTGAAAGAATATAAACAGACATATTTGGAAAATACTAATCAAAAGAAAGCTGAATATATCTTTTTGAATTAGTGTTTTCTTCAGATAAATATCCAGAAGTAGAATTGCTGGGTTGTGTGATAGCTCTATTTTTAATTTTTGGAGGGACCTCCAGACTGTTTTCCATAGCGGCTGCACCCATTTGCAATCCCGCCAACAGTGCACAAGGGTTCACTCACTCCACATCCTCACCAACATTTGTTGTTTGTTGACTTTTTTTTTTTAAGATTTTTTATTGGGGAATTGGGGGAGTGGAACAGAAAAGTTGTTGTCTTTTGTTCTTCAGTCTAATTGCGGAGGACGTTGCTTCACTGGCCCATGTTGGTATCCTCATTGCACTCTTCCCGGATGAGGCAGATAGGTCGCCGGCCTCTGAATGGTCGCTCACCGCGGCTATTGGCAGCTCACGCTGGCTGCCAGCCACTCACTGTAGCCTATGGCAGCCCACTGCAGCAGGGGCTGCATCCTACACCGTCACCAGGATTCGTGCAGCCCAGCTCCAGGTGGAGTTGTTGTTCACCATCTTAGCTGTAGAGGGCAGTGTCACTGGCCCTCATATGTGGGATCTGAACCACGGCCGCTGGCGTCCCAAGCCAGCTCTCAACCAACACACCACTCGGCCAGCCCTGTTTGTTGACTTTTTGATAATAGCCATTCTGACAGGTGTGAGGTGGTATCTCATTGTGGTTTTTATTTGCATTTCTCTGATAGTTGGTGATGCTGAGCATCTTTTCATATGTCTGTTGGCCATCTGTATGTCTTCTTTGGAGAAATGTCTATTCATGTCCTCTGCCCATTTTTTAATCGAGTTATTTGTTTTTTGGATGTTGAGTTGTATGCGTTCCTCATATATTTTGGATATCAAGCCTTATGGGATATATCATTTGTAAATATGTTCTCTTATTAAGTAGATTTTCTTTTCATTTTGTTGATGGTTTCCTTCACTGGGCAGAAGCTTTTTAGTTTAACTGAGTGCCATTTGTTTACTTTTGCTTTTGTTACCCTTGCCCAAGGGGACATATCCAAAAAGATATTGCTAACACTGATGTCAAAGAGTTTACTGCCTATGTTTTCTTCTAGGCGTTTTATGGATTCAGGTCTTACATTTAAATCTTTAATCCATTTTGAGTTTGTTTTTTTTATATGGTGTAAGAAAGTGGTCCAGATTTTTTTTTTTTTGGCACATATCCAGCCAGTTTACACAACACCATTTATTGAGGGGACTGTCATTTCTCCATTGTATATTCTTGGCTCCTTTGTCATAGATTAACTGGAGTCCTCAATGTTTTTAAAGCTCAATCTTTCCTAACCTGCAAGGTCACCTTCCAGGTCTGAGCCCAGTCCATTTCCCCCTATACAAATGGCTGCTGAAAGCACATCTCGTACTTCTGTTCCTCTTAAGTCTACCCTCCAGCCTCTCAAGCTTTCTTCAGCCTCCTCATCTTCAGAAGCCATGTCTGAGGATCCAAAACAGCAGCCTCATGGCTTCAGTGCCACTCAGCCAGAGTCCCTATATTCTACCCTTCTAGCTTCAGCAACACCCCTGTGACCTGCCCCAGGGGCAGGTTTTATTTGAAAGAACAATTGACTGATAAATGATGGTTATTCAGGCGTTAGTACTTTACAGATATTGTCTCAAAAACAAAGGAAGTGAGCCTATCCCTTTTAGGAAAACAACTGACAGCATCCATTACCAGTAGTAATATTGGAGCTGTCAAGTAAATATTAGAATTTTGGAAAGCTTGTATCCAGCATGGTGAGCTCCACAGCTTCCCAATACTGTTAAGTCTTTTATGATGAGACCAATGAAGATGATATAGTAATAGAGAGAGACAGAGATAGACATGGTATCAACAACATATAATGAAATGTGTCAACAATATATAATAAAATGTTTCAACATTTGGAAGATATTCATAACTCAGATAACTCAGTGAGCCAATATTTTCCAAACAACCAATGCATTATGTAACAAAGTCACGCATGGGTAAAAGATCAATTCAAAATGCAAGATAAGCTAATGGGCTTTAATGTCATAGAGGATAAAAAGCTCACTGATGTGGTATCAGATTCTACATTGCTAATCATCTTTAAGAACCCACCATTTCTCAGGTTTCAATGTAGTATCACAGAAGAATATACACAATTAACTGAAAAGGCTATTAAAATACTCCTTCCCTTTCCAATTGCATATTTGTATAAAGCTAGATTTTTTTCCATATACTTCAACCAAAATAAGAAATCACTACAGAATAAATACAGAAGCAGATATGAGTATCCATCTCTCTTCTATTAATCTGGATAGTTAAAAGATTTGAAAAAAATGTAAAACAATGTCATTCTTCTCACTAAATTTTTGTTTTTAAAAGTATATTATTTTTCATTGAAAACTTTATTTATGGTTACATGTAATAGGCACATATTGTTTTTTAAGTGATTTAATAAATAAATATTTAAATATCCTTCTAATATGGCAATATTAATAGATACAATCCATGTAAACTGAAGCTCTTTGGGTTTGGGGGTCCTCAAAAGAGTGTAAATGTATCCTGAGACCCAAAGTTTGAGAACTGTCTCCTAAAACACAAACATACTTGAAAATGATTCACATCAAATTCAGGAAAATGGTTCCTTTGAGAAAGAGGACAGAATAGGGTCAGGGGTGGGGGGTGGGGGAAGAGGAATTGGGGTAATGCTTTAGTAGTATTTATAATGTTTTAAATATTTTTTGAGAGAGAAGTGACACAATAAGCTAAAAAATTAACATCATTTAGTTTTTGTAGGGAGCACTTGTATGTCTAAAATTACTTTTCATATCTTACTGTATGTTTGAAATTCTTCATATTATTTTTTTTATTTTAAATGATCTGAAAGTTTGATTTGCCCTTGGGTTTGACTTCCAAATGGGAAGGCTGATCAGATGTGGGAAACACACTCCTTGCCCCTCCAAATACATAGATGATCTGGATAATGTACTTTTAATTTTAAAAATAGTCAAGAGCGAAAGCCTAGAAGGAAAAATGACCAGCTGCCAGAAGTGGAAAGTGAATTCTTAGTAGTAAGCAGTTTAAATTAGTGTGGCCTCTGGAACTCTTGGGACTTCAGGAGATGCAATTTTAACTCCCAAAGAGAGAAGAGTTGAAGTCAGAGGACTCAGATCAGTGGGATCTAGAACTGGACTTCCTGTATATAAAAAATAAAAGGAGCTAAGAAGGCTGTGTTCATTCATGAAGAAAGCAGGAAAAGTTCCCACCCTTTGACTTAGGGTCATAGCTGGAAGTGAAACAGCTAGCTGCCCTCAAACCTTTCACATTTCACATCTCTTTATCTCTATGTGTCATGATTTAGGAAAAATCATCAGCTTGATCTTTCGCCTCACCACTTTACTCATCAACTGGGTCCATTCTGCTACATGGACCATTTATTCTTTTTTAACAATTATATTTTTCACTTGCAAGATAGTGCTAATGAATTCTCTTATATAACCAGTGTCTTTGTTTCATGAATGTGCTACCCTACTATATTTATCTGAAGATACCATCATACTTATCTTAAAATCCTATTCTTATGCTTTATTAGGTCTATTTCTTTGGTAAATTCTTCCTTTTTGTTTCATCACACTTTCATGGATTTTGTTCTCTTGAAATGGCTGGTGATCCTTAATGTACATGCTCATTTTTGTAGCTGAGATTCCCTATTTAATTGTCCTTTGTCTCTTTGAATATCACCACTTGGGTGGGGGTGGAAGTTTGCAATGTTTTCAGTTGAGTCTAGGTAAAAGTTGGGTCTAAATAAGAATTTTGGCCAGGATAAGGGACCTCAGCAGCTGGCCTTCTGGGCCTGATTGTTCCCCAGGTCTCACTAGTTATTCAGGGCACTTCTGTCTCCAACCCAACCCTCCATACTCTCTCCCTCTCACCTGTAGACAAATAACCCCATCACTGTATCTGACCCAGTGGATTTATGCGGTTGGTGCTCCCACTGCAGAACCACAATTAATTGCCTTATCTGGTAGTCCTGAGTCAATTCCTGCTCTAGAGTTCATCACTTGAGGGAGCAAAATACACTTCCTACTGCACCCACCAAGTACAGCCGTATTCTGTCAACACGGGAAGGTGGGAGACACAGAAGCAAATAGAGCAAGGGGCAGGGGTCAGGCAGGAGACGTCCCCTGAGTTGGGTCTGGGAGGGCAAGAAAACGGAGTTATGTCAACAAAAAGAAAGTAAGAGCAAAAATTGAGGCTGACAGCCAAAGGGGAGAACAGAAAGGCGAGACGCCCGCAGAATCAGCTAACGAAAAGCCGGGAAAGATCGGCGCTCTAATTACCCTTCCCGGTGGGTCGCTGAACTAGTTCGGCAGGTTGCACGCGCCATCCAGTGGCAGATGGGCATAAGTACAAGGCTGAAAAGTACATTGAGTGCCCAAAACAAGAAAAGCAATCTCTTTAAAACTCACACCAAGACATATCATCAAGAAATTTCAGATCGGCTGTATATGTAGATCACAGATGTGACCAGGAAAGAAATACAGTATAATCAACTATAAAAGCTCAAGAACCAGAATGGTTATTCTGGTTGCTAGAAGACAGTGGGCAGGGCCGGCCGAGTGGCGCATTGGTTAAGTGCTGGTTTGGGGATGCCAGCGGCCCCGGTTCGGATCCCACATGAGGGCCAGTGACACTGCCCTCTACAGCTAACAACAGCTCCACCTGGAGCTGGGCTGTGCGAGCCCCAGTGATGGTGTGGGCTGCAGCCCCTGCTGCAGTGGGCTGCCATAGGCTACAGTGAGTGGCCCGCAGCCAGCGTGAGCGGCTGGCAGCCAGCGCGAGCTGCCAATAGCCGCGGTGAGCGACCAGCCAGAGGCCAGCAACAGATCTGCCTCATCCGGAAAGAGCGCAATGACGATACCAACAGTGAAGCAACATCCTCCGCAACTAAACTGAAGAACAAAAAGACAGCAACTTGTCTGTTCCCCTTCCCAGATTCCCCAACGCTGTTCCCCTCCGCCAACTCCCCAATAAAATCTTTAAAAAAAAAAAAAGAAGACAGTGGGCAATGCCTTCAAAATTCTGGAGAAATAAATATTTTCAACTCAGAAATTCCAGCCGAACTAATCATCAATCGTACAGGCAAAATAGAGACATTTTCAGATAAGAAAGGGCTCAAAAAGTTTGTCTCCCATTCATACTTAAGAAGCTACTGGGGGAGCAGCTCCAGAAAATCAGGGAGGAAATTAAGAATAAGGAGTTTGTGGAATCCAGAAAATCAAAGATTTAACCCAGGGCAGCAGCAAACAGAAATCCCAGGATGATGGCTGCACAGGAGGCTGAGAAGGTAACCAGGCCAGATGAAGCAAAAGACAAAGGGCTCAGTGACAGGATAAAACGAGGCTCCATAGAACTTCAGGAAAGAAATAAGACTACACGCGAGTATACGAGAAAGGAGGACCACGTCTCTCTTGCGCCCTCTACTGACAAAGTTTAGCACTGTGCCAGCTGGCAAAGGAAGCATTTAAAGGACCAGATCCATTTCACAGTCTAGACAGTGAAGGGAAAACTGGGTGCTGAGACCAGCTCAGCTGGTCTTCAGGGAGAGAATAAAACTAAACAAAAAATTATCACAAAGCCGTAATGAAAAGACCAATAACCCAGTAGAAAGAAAAGAAATTCAGAGAAGCACAAAAGAAAGCAGAAAGCAGAAGCGAGAGATAGACAAGAGGCCTGACGACATTTGCTATCCTCCCGGTGCCTCAGCTGTATCCCTGTCTTTGGATTCAAGCAGACACTCCTGTCTCTATTTAATAAATGCCTCCTCTTTTCCAGCTTATCCTAGCTTAAGCTGGCTTCAACTCTGCAACAAAGTCATCCTAATCAATACAGGCCTGCAAGAGTAAGTCACTGAATTAAAATCTTAGATAATTTTACCATTGTTGAGTCCTTGTTTAGTTGTTTGTATGTGCTGGAATTTTAACTTTTCCAGTTTTTGGAAACTCTCTTCCTTAGTGGGAAATTCTATAATTAAAAAAGTTAAAATCCTTTTCCATTTGATTCACTATTGCACTCTTTTTTTTTTGAGGGCAGTGTCACTAGCCCTCATATGTGGGATCCAAACCAGGGCCGCTGGCTTCCCAAACCAGCTCTCAACCACCGCACCACTTGCCTGGCCCTACTATTGCACTCTAAGTGGTATAACTGGGTTTCCTCGGGGCTTTGTTGTCCATTTTCCCTGGAATTTTCCCTCAGGTTCCTCATTAGTGATAAGTTCTCATAAAACCTACCAATTGATATTTTAGAGTAAGGCTATAAATACTTCCATGTTAGTCTTCTATTACAATTTTTTAGTGTACTGTCTTGCAGGAGATTAGTAAAATTCATCTGATCCAATAATTTGAGCAAGTGTTCTACCCTCTGTCTCAGAAATACACCTTTCCAAAATACAGTCTCACTTGTGTCTATCTAATCACTCATTTTTATGTTTTCATGGGGAGCAGTTTATGTCGTAGCTTATTTTTATTAGTTTTTTTATATGGGCTGTTTCGTGTTATTATTCCACTCAATGGAGTCAATTCATCAACCACATTCTTTACCTACTGAACTTACTAGATTATTTTGCCTATAACATCATTAGTGATAGGGAACACTTCACCCCTGGGTGTTCTCTTCAGCTCTTTCCAGCAGCTCTGTTTTGCTCCTAGGTGGCTGATAGGCTTCCGCAGTCTCACGTCACATCTTTCATCTGACAATTTGTTTTGGTTTGGAGAAAGAGGCTCTTGCTGTATTTCAATTTTTAATTTTAATTTAATTTACAATCCTCTCAGTATGTGATTTTTCTTTTCACCAAATTCCTTCTATCTGTGTCATGCGTCATGCTCATTTTTCTCCCAAAGTTTCTTATTACAGGATGCCCTTGTTGTTCACACAGCCATAATCCATTTTCATCCTAAACTACTCCTTGCACGCTTCATGTTTTATGTATATTTCTCTATTCTGTTCTCTCTAGCAATTCCCTTTCATTTTCCTTCAAGAGCTTGTATCTTGCTGGGACATACATTTCCCCTACATTTGTGATAATGGTGATGACAGTCCCCTTAAGTGGAGGACCAACATCTGTCAGCCTCGCTGTACCCTCACTGCTCCCCACCCCTTTCTCACTGGGCCTGAGACTACTGAAATAGAAGAGAGACTTAGATAGAGACTGCAGACTGGACTAGTGGTCCCCAACGTGAAAGACTGCATCGGAAACCCACATGTGCTTGTTAAAAATGCAGATTCCTGGGCCCCACTCAGCCCAGTTGAATTCTAACCTCTGGAATGGTGCCAGAATCCACATTAAATTTCACAATCTCTCCAGGTGGCTTTTATGCACCCTGCAGCTGAACTGCTGGAGAAGAAGGCCTCCTTCCACAGATGGGAGCAGCATCCTGTTCTGAGAGTAGAGGGGACCAGTCTGAAGTTGGGAATGACAATCTACAGAGTTTCTGCAGACCCTGATGCTTCCAGCAGGTATTGCTTCTGCCTGAAGAAATGGAGACCAGAAGTCCCTTTCCAAAGATCACTGCCTTTAGGTGTCACAACTGTGTCTCAGAGTTCCTCCCTGGAACTTAACCTTGGCTCCCATAAACAGTGTCCGCCATGGGAACACAACGTGCACCATTAAACGTTTGAAGGCAGATGCTTTCAAATGGACCATAGCAGTAATCCACAAAATTCAGATTTCAAATTCAGAGAAGCATTGGAGTCATGGGAGCCAGCCATGGAGCCCCACCAGGCTTGCTGAGAGGCACCATTTCATCAGAACCAGCAATAAAACCAACGCCCACCTCATTCCCCAGACAGTTAAAGAGGACTGGCTCTGCAAAGGAAGGAGAGCATTTGACATGTGTCTCTCTATTCCTACAAGACTGAGGGTCCTCCAAACACATTCCCCAATGAGTTGTGGTATGGTGATTGTCTTAACATTGCCAAGACTACCTGTCACTGCTAAGGTCTGGAGGAAGGAGAAGGTAGATGCAGAGTGAAGAGTGCTAGGATATAGCACAGAGCAGCAGACATTGCTCCCCACTGGAGTGATTGGGGTAAAGAAACACCAGGAGAGCGAGTGGACACCAAGGAGGTGGTGGGGCTTGAAGTGCTTACACCAGGAACCAAAGGCTGCAAGGTAGATTTCCTCGAGAAGGAGCTGGGGCAAGGGGAGAAATGGGTCCAGGCTGAGGCCCATCTCTCATGGCAGAGGACTTGTAACAAAACAGCAGCATTTGAATGCCTGCCAAGCAAAATAAACCAATGGAGGGTGGGATCAGACAGAGAGGCAGAGAGAACCAAGAGAAAGGGGACTTCAACCCCCGCTGCACTAATGTGGGCCTGTCTGCAAAGGAGGGGAAACTAACCAACTAAAATCGGGGCAAGTTCATATATGGTGACCATGAGAATGTGCCTCTCACGTCTCCAACTGCAGGATGCATAGTTGACCCATGGCCCCCGTTGCTGTGCTTTGAAATCCATCGCTGTGCCCCATAGCTTGCTACACAGCCAGTTTTCCCAGGGGCTGCTCTCACCCAATGACGGTGTGGCAGGCAGAGTAATTTTAGGCCTCTTCTTGTGATACGCAGGATTCCTCTGGCAGGCGACTTTGACTAGGGGACTCCCCAGCAGCCTTGCCGAATTTTTCTTAGAACTGGACTGACATCAAAGATGCCTCCACTCAACCTTGCTTCCTTCCCTCCCTCCTTCACTTGGGCTCAGACCTGCATCAGAGTCTGACAGCTCCCCAGCCTTTTCCAGTCCCCTCCCCATTTCCTTTCACAGGCCATTCCTCTAATAAAGTCCTTATTCCTGTCTTAGTGTCCACTTCTCAGAGTACCCAGACTAACACTGTGCTTGTTCAGGAGTGGTCTCTTCTGCCTCACTCTTCCCCACCCCAAAACTGGTGTGAAAGTGCAGAGGAGAAGGAGGTACTTGGGCATGAGGGTAGGTCAGCCACCTGCCAAAGAAAAGTTACACCGGAAGGAGTTCAATAGACAAGAAAGACTTTATTCAAGACTACTGCAGTGCCAGCCAAGTGGCTCAATTTGTTAAGAGCACGAGGTCTGAGCAACAGGGTCGCCAGTTCGATTCCCACATGGGCCAGTGAGCTGCGCCCAAGCTGAGCTGCCTTGAGCTGCCAACCGGTGGCAGAATGGCTCAGCTGGTGAGAGCACGTGCTCCTAACAACAAGGTTGCTGGTTTAACTCCCACATGGGATGGTGAGCTATGCCCACCCGCAACTAATATTGAACACAGCGCCTTGAGCTGAGCTGCCCTGAGCTGCCAACGGGCAGCCAGATGGCGACTGGACTTGGAGCTGAGCTAGCTGTGCCTTCCACAACTAAGATTGAAGGACAACAACTTGGCTGTTCCCCTTCCCCAATTCCCCAATAAAATCTTTAAAAAAAAAAAAAAAAGGACTACTGCAATAGGGGAGAAAGATTAAGCTCAACTCCAAATACAACAGGAACAAAGGGGAATTTCTAGCCACCAGGCAAGGTGAGAGATTGGATGGAAAGTTACTAAGAGGAACTGGGTTAGATATCAAGAGTGAGAGAAGAGCAACTTGATTGGATATCAAAGGTGCTGAGTGGGGTCGGGGAGATTCTTGATAAACCAGTTTAACAGGATTCTTTGCTAAAACTGGGCTTCCCAGGCCAAGGACAGGCCAAAGATGACACCTAGTTGAAAAGAGGGCTGAGAGGAGCTTGACAAAAGTTAAGTCAAGGAGGGTGTCTTTGCCACAAACCAGACACTGGACCCACCAGGCTAGCCTGCACCAGAGGGTTGCGGGGGAGGGCTTTGAATTGAATGTGAATTGAAGTTTAAAACAAACAGGACTGACTGAGTCTGAACTGAACTGACACTGTTTTAATAATGGATGGCTACTGCAAAGTTAGAGAATTGGACCGTGATATTGTTACTGGAGCCAGCTACCCAGTGGACAAAGGGTTGGTTAGAGCACAGCTGGTAACACCACTAGACACAGCAGGCACTTGAAAAATGAGATTGAAGGAAAAACTGAACATGGCCTGAGAAGCTGCTCAGGAAAGCCTTTCTCCATGTGGCAGGCAGAACAATGGCCCAGGAGAAGTTCAGTGACTGCTACAAGCTGCTGGGTGCTGAGGTGGGAGGAATAGGTTTCAAGAGTCCAAAGAATGAGCCCCTAATCTGGAGGAGTGCCCCATCTGGTGGAGACACCTGAACACGTGGTACACCCAGCTGAAAGGTGAGCTTGCAGGGCCCTGGGAGTCTGAAGGTTTGGAGGGACAGGAACTGGCCCAGCTGAAGGCTGTCCATGCCTCCTTTGGCGCTTTCCTACAGACACAGAAAATGTTCAGCCTCCACAAAGGCTCCTGGGAATGAGCTACCCCCAAGTTCCTGGGAAGAAGGCTTGAATCCAGGAATTAGCCGAACCATGAGGCGCAGACAGGCCTGGGCTGTTTGTATAAAAGATGCAGCTTCACTCGCAGCCATGGGAACTCAGCAGATGGAATCTAAAACTGAGCAATAGGAAGCCTGAAACCATGGCCTCAGGTGAGGCACCACATAGCATGAGTATGATGACAGCAACCCAGGATGCTGCAGAGACATGGGTTCCAGGACTGCGGCTCCAAGCTGGGCAGAGAAACCAAAGAGGGCTGGAATGTCCTTTACACGGTACATCCCTGTGTATCTGGAACCCCACGGTCCAAAACACACCTTCATATTGAGGTTAGCATCGCCGTGGAAACCTACATCAAATTTGGATTCCAAACTGCAATTCGATTCTGATTCTTTAAATGAAGTAGGGACAACAACTGATGCTTAATGGGTTGTTTGGATGGCCACATGAGATAGTACAGTCAGTTGTGCTGGAATACTTGTTTTGAAAATGGGAATTTGGTCCAATGCAATTGATATATTAGAAGAAAATTTGAGTATAGTATAAATTGCACATTTGATAATGCAACTCTTCCATAAGAAATACTAGGTGAATGCAGAAAACCACACCCAGCTGAACTGAGCTGCACAGGAACACACAAAAGCCAAGTGCACACACCTCAGATACCCACCAGCTACCTCGGCACACCATGAGTTATAAGCAACCCCCATCCATACCTGGTGCTACTGCTGTCCAATTTCAGAAAACCTCTCCTTCCACTTCTTCACAATAACTCACAACGCCTGCTTCTACAAATTTCAGATATGTTTCAAAGCAAAATGCCATATTTATTGTAGTATTTACATATTTCCTAATCATTTAACATGTGTAAAACTGCTACCATTTTCACTTAGTGAATAAATTTTTATTTTTATGTGTCATTGACAAACTTTGTGGTATGTCCCTAGCCAATTTTTTTCCGTTTGCACAATTTTGCAATGTTGTGATTTTTTTAAGAACTAGTCTATCTATCATGTCACAGCAGAACTACACATGTAAAACACTTAAGCGCATGGTAAGTATTCAATAAATGTCAGCTACCGTTGTTGTTAGTATGATAACAATTATTATTGAACCTCTGGTGCTTGAATAACACTTGCCATTTTTTTTTCAAAGTTTTTCCAAATTATAAATTACCTTTTATCCTCATGCTTTTCATGTGGATTATTTTTCCAATTATACATGTTTTAAAAATGCAAATCCAGAAATTAAGTAATTTGCCCAAGATTATCCAACCAAGTCCCAGCAAATAAAGGCCTGATCCTTGCCTCCAAATTTCTTAAGAAAAAAAAAATGCATATACCACTTCTAAACTTACATTAAAACTTATTTCCAAACGTTGTAAAGCAAAGTGTACGTACATATGAGTGTGGCCATTCAGTAATCAAAGGGGATAGGAGGGAAGGGATTTAATCATGAAAGAATCCTTGAAGAAGTCAATTGAGGGCCGGCCGAGTGGCTCAGTTGGTTAAGAGCTCGCTCAAGAGTGCGAGCTGAGCTCTGAGCAACAGCTGTTCGAGGCCAGCCCGAGCTGAGTTGCCGTTGAGCTGCCAACAGGTGGCAGGATGGCTCAGCTAAAAAAAAAAAAAAAAAAGTATAGAAGTCAATTGAGAATTTGGAAAGAAAGTGGGCAGGGTAAAGGGGGTCAAATATATGGGGTAATGGAAGGAGAACTGACTTTGGGTGGTGAACACACAATGTGATATATAGATGATGTGTTACAGAATTGTACACCTGAAACCTATGTAACTTTACTAACCATTGTCACCCCAATAAACTTTAATTTAAAAAAAAGAAAGAGAAAAAAGAAAGTGGGCAGAAAGAAGAAAATCCCAAGCTGCAGACAAATCGGTGAATAGCAGAGGTCTTAAACTCAGATGGCTACAGGGGCCAAGCAAATAACAGGTACAGGTGAAATGTTCCAGATATAAACAACATGGAATGAGGGGGACAATGGTTCACTCAGGTCGCACCACAGGGGTGGCTTCCAGTGCACTCTGACCAATTAGTGCCACTCCTAGCGCGTGGACCCAGCATCTGATTTTAAAGACAGGCAGGCAATTCAGATTTCCTGTGAAATATCTAGGTGTTTTAAAAATAATAATAACAATTGTGGTCCGTTTTTAAACATCAGCAACAAATTGAAAAATTTTAAAACACTTTTCAGGCCAAAGTAACACATCTACAGGCCAGATATGGCCGGCCCACAGGCTGCCAGTATTCAGTCTCTGGTGAACGAACAGACGCTGCTCCTTGGAGCTGGGGTCCCAAGCAAAGAAGTCTGAACACTGATGGACACAAAATATGTTATTTATTGTCAATCTCTGCAAAGACACATTTAAGCAACAAAATATACATTTGTTGACCTTTTAGAATTTGTTTTATACATTAACAAATACAATGTGCTACCATAGCAATAAATTAAATGTACACTATTTACATGACATAGGCAGTCCGAGTCTACAAATCACACCTCAGGAAGAGGGAAAAAAGAAAAGTCATCAGCACATGGATCATTTCCAAGCTACACTTCATAGGTTCTATCACACAGAAGGATCTCTCCACACTGAAACGCCAGCACTCCCGGGGCTGGAGTGTGGAAGAACACCAGGACACAGGGGACTTGGCACACATGCTAAGGAGCGGGAAGGGGGCTGACCCTTCCAAGCGGAAATGTCACAAAACTAAAGATGATGGCATTGAAATTCCAGTCTTCCAGCCGAACAGCCTCTCCCCAGGGCTGGTAAGGCACAGGACAGAGCCACTGCCCCAAGAGCCTCCCACTAGGCAGGGCTCCGCTGTCCTTGGCCCCGGTGGGCGCTGTCTCCTCCCTCCCAAAGAGGCACACGGCCAAACTGAAAGGAGGGACACATGGGGTTGGGGTGGGCAAGGGGCTGGTGGAGAAACAGATACCAGAGCAGGCTGCAGGGATAGCCTTGACAAACCCCACTGACCCACCCTTGCCTTTGGCTAGAGGCTGGGGGAGGAGGCAGACGGCCCCAAGCATGGCTGACTGGCCAGGTCCCTGCTGGCCACCTGCAGCCATAAGATCTACCTGAATCTCAACCCTTCCCCCACAATAACTCAGAATTGAATGAAGAAGGTAGTGTTTGCGTTGGCACCTTAAACAGTCAGGGTAAGAAGCTGAAACAGGCTCACGTCCCTTGAGTCTACCTTTTTACTAACCTAACCACCCTGGGTAAGGATCAAGAAGAATCAAAGAGTTTTCTTTTATACTTTTCTTCTTAACTTGAAAAAGGGAAACTGAGGGTTGGTTAACTGCATCTCTGCCCCGGCCTCACTCCCCCTTACAGACCAGAGTTGAAGAACCTATATCACCGAGGAACAATCCACTGAAATCTCTTTCCCTCCTCATTTTCTTTGCCCAAGCTGCATCCAAACCCCAGGGCTCTCGCTAAGAAATCCAAGAGAATATCCCTCCTGATGAAAAGAAGGGAAACTGAGGGCCCACGGGCACCCTCGACTGCTGACACCTCCCAGTCAGTGCCAAGTCACCAGCTAACTGGCTTCCACAAAACTCAGGCTCCCAAGAAATGCAACCACTAGTTTAACCAACCACGTAGGCAGTGCCAAAGCAAGGGCCCTGGGTTGTGGGTTCTAATCCCAGCTTTGCCACTAGTTGGTTATATGACCTCAAGCAAGTTATTTTCCCCTCACTGGAGCTGAAGTCTCTCATCAGGGAGATGGCATGGCTGGATTCAGTGTTAAAAGGGGTCTGGAAAGCATGGACATCAAGATGATACTGTCAAGGCTGAACCACAGAATACTTTTCAAGAAATAGCATTTTCAGGCGGCCAGTGAGCTCAGATGGTTAGAGCGCAGGCTCATAACACCAAGGTTGCTGATTCGATTCCCACATGGTCCAATGAGCTGCGCCCTCCAAGACTTTACTGAAAACAATGCCTTGACTTGGAGCTGAGCTGTGCCCTCCACAACCAAATTGAAGACAACTGCTTGACTTGGAGCTGATGGGTCCTGGAAAAACACACTGTTCCCCAATAAAATTTCTAAAAAAAAAAAGAAATACCATCTTCCATTGATTAGCATAGACAGAAACTCTAGCTAAGACCTTCTATCTCAAGCTCTTTCTGCATCAACTGAGCAGAGGCATCTGCATCTGGGTGCTCTCCAGAGGCTGACATGGATAGCCGCTTTCTGAGTCAGGCAGTTCCCGGAGCCAGGGCACAGCCAGTAAACACTTCTGTGTCCAGATGACACATAGAATGCCTCCAATACTAGGATGAGCACCATCAGGATGAGTCTAGTCACAAGGACCAATGAGGTGCAAGCAAATCTTTGAGCCCCAAGATTGGGAGCAGCAATAAAAGGAAAGACATTTGGGGGACCAGAGAAGATGCAGGGAGGGTGTGGAGGAGGTAGTGTCCAGGAACCCAAGCTGCCCGCACCCACAGCCCCAAGGAGCGAGGGGAGATTTCTTGGGCCTGTTTTCCTCTTCCCCCTCAGCCCTGGGACCTCAGGAGGGCTGGTCATGTACACTTTGGAAGCCACAGGATGGACTTCCTAGAGATGGTGACGCAGGAACCAGAAGGAGGCACACATCAGATCCTGCCCAGAGCACCCCCGTGAGCAAACAGAGGGTAGACACCGCTTCTCAGTCTGCTTCTTAGGGCACAGGCCTGTACCTTTCCGATTCCCTGGACACCCCCAGCCATCATGGCCCCTGGCTCTTGGCAGGAGCTAAGCCCTCCCAGGAGGTGGCGGCTACATGGAGAGTGGCCAGAGCAGCGGGGGGGGGGGGAGGTGGGTATAAGGTCCCCTAGTAGGGCAGAGTGGGGGCAACCTAGAAACCCCAGGGGAGCCCCAGAGCACAACACAACACAGCACAACCACCAAGCAGCTGTAAATACCAGCTCCCCAGAGAAGCAAGCCAGAGCCCTGGAATTGTTTTTGAAAGAAATACAGTGTGACCTTCCAAGTTCCTTTAGAAACCCAGCCGACAGAACGCTGCCAGGATCCACGGGTCTCATTCCAGCAATGGGTGCTGTTACAGGGATTTTTCATAAAAGCTAAACAGACATTTGTTGACTTTCTAACTAGAATAAATTTTACTGGGCTAGTATTTTAAGTAAACACATTTCCCAAACAGTGTGAGGGGAAAGGTCCACCGGCCTGCAAATAGGATCCCACAAGGTCCACGTGAGTGGGGAGCAAAGGATCGAGGGTTTGCTCTAATGGCACAAGCAATGGGGAAATTGTCACATCAGCCAAAAACAAATATAACGTTTATATGCCTTGGCTTGGGAACAGGCCCAGCTCCCAATGCAAATGCAGCATTTGGTTGGAAATCCTTGTCATCTGCTCATTAAAGCAGGAGCCCAGCCAGCGTCACCTTGGCAGCCCGGTGTCACAGAGGCCCTGTGGGCGCTTGAAGCTGTAGCACCTCTAAGGGTCTGCTCTTCAGACTCTGCATTTGACTTGGAGGGCTCCCTGCCTTGAATCCCACCAGGGCCAGTCAGCAGAAAAGTCCTGCAGACTCGGATGGGTGAAAAGCGAGGAGGGGGCTGGTCCTCAGAGGCGAGCCGGCTCATCCCAGGGAAGGGGGCTTTGGCCGAGTGCAGGCAGCAGTGTCCCAGCTGCACCCAGCTGGGGCCCGGGTTACAGGAATCCCACCAATGTGACAACTGCCCACGGACCCACAGTTGGAGATGGGAAGAGGAGGACTGGGGGACCAAGCCTTGATACAGCCAAAGCACACAGTAGCTAGAAAGAGCCCCCCAGGCAGCACGGGGCCCCCTACAGAAGCCGGGAACATAAAATCCAGGACGCTGCTCCTTCACCACCGCCAAGTTCTCCACCCGCACATGGGCCTGACCAAACCTGACAAGACATTCCCGCCTCACGTTTCCGGCTCCCGACTAAGAGGTGGGCTGAAGGCACTCGCCCACGAACCTCCACAACCAGCAGAGACCTGGATCCCGGCCTAGCCTTCGGTCTGAGGTTTTCCTCAGCCAAGGCCCCAGCGCTCGCTGGCATGCTCTCCAAGAGTTCATTTTCACTCCTGGCTGCCCACCCCTTCATGGGAAAAACATCTGCTCAAAGGGGAGAGACTGACACAGGGCTTCTCCCACAGTGACCACAATTAGGCCGTCAAGGAAGAGAGGGGCGCCCGCTCTCACACACGCCCAGCTCTGTCTCAGCTTTAGCCGGCTGGGCTGCTCGAGACACACTGGCAGCAGGGACGGAGGCTGCCTTGGGCCTGAGGCCAGCAGAAGGGTAAGAAGTTCCTAGCACAGAAGCAAAAGGGTGTTTGGCACCTCCCGAGATGGGAGCAACAGAGCCGATTTCTATCAGGACAACTTGGAAGAGCTACGAATTTTGGCTTCTGGAAAAAGTGCTCCCACCACGACCACTAAATGCATTCGCTGTGCCTGCCATGTCCAGGACACGGCACTGTCCCTCCCTGGGCACAGTCCTGCTGTCAGCCTCTGCTCCCCACCTCGCCTCTCTCTCTCCTCTCCGGTCTCTGAGTCACCAGTACCCAGATTTCCCTTTGCCCAGCTCTTGCCTCTGCAGACAAAACAAGGTGACAAATGACCCAGACACAGCACATCGGGCGGCCAGGGGCAGCAGAGCCTGGAGGAATGAGGCTTTGTCCAGAGATGGGGAGGGGCTGGCAGGGGGTCCTGGAAAGAGGCGGGCAGGGTTGTGGCCAGGTCAGGACACTGGGACAAACAGCTGGTCTGGTGGGCAGGTGGCCAGTGGGGCAGCAGGCCTGTGACAGTCAGAATAGTGGATGATACCCCCAAACTGCTGGAATAGGAGCCTTCTCCAAGACAGAATCAGAGCTTCCCTGGAGGAGACAAAAAGGAAGGAGGTGATCACTAAACACTGGGTGAAGGGAGGAAGGGAGAACACACGTGCCCATGGCCAAGGCCCACTGAAGATGCTAAGGACAGGAAGGTGCCAAGTATAAGGGTGCCAGACTTTCCATAGCCTGAGAGGTTGGGCATAAACATGAATTTGGTGCACCGAGGCATCCGAAGTACAGAATGAGAGTTGGAAGTCAATATCAGCATCGCCATTTTCTCTCCTGTGTTTTTCATAGATCAGGTTTTTATAAAATGGACTTAGCTTTGTTCTTCCCCTTGGTTCCAACTGTGACTCACACCCCTGGAGCCCCATGGCAGGGCAGGAATACAGATGGGTCTCCAGTAACTTCACTAGCAGAAGTTCAGGCCTTGAGGTGAGCTGGACCCATGCTCCCTGCTCTGCTGAAAACCAAAAGCTCCCCTGGCTGAGTAGAGCCAGAGGTTCTGCCTTGGGCCTTCCTGCACAATGTTTAGGGGGCTAAAGCATGTCTGGATGTGCGGGGTGGACACACCTTGGCCCAGAGCACTGGCCAAAGACACAAGGAGGGAAAAGCTGCGGGAGCAGAAAGGCAAGGGAACAAACTGAGGGGGGCTCCCCACTCCAGGGCAGGAAGCGGGGTTCTGGGCCCCTGCCCCTCAGCCAGGCTTCTCTGGGGCAGGGAGGTGGACTCAGTGAGTCTGGCCCAATCCTATAGGACAACCTTTCCCATCCACACCCAAGGCAACCAGCCTTCTTCCCCATCATAGGCTTTGGAAGAAGCGACTGACCCTCCCCACCTGTCAGGATATCTCTGGCCATTCTCAAGTTATCAGGCCATGTGGCCACAGCAGGACAAACACTTGACCCACCTTTGACAGGCGAAGGGCTCCTCTTTCACATTAGTGACCCTGTGTCAAGAAAAATCCATGTAAGCGTTTTATAAAACTGGATGATATAATCCCGGCCCACTGCAACTTCTGTGCACTTAGCTCTCAATGTTTCGGTGAGCTCAGGAAGGGACCAGAGGCCCCAGGAGCCTACCGTCCACAGTTCACATCTGTGTGTGTCCAAGGATGTGCCTCTAACACAGGATGTGTGGCAGAGGTGGCTGGCGACCCCCAGGCTAACGACAGCACCATGTGGGGACCAACAGCATCACCCCCAGATATGACCACAGCTTTTCCTTATCCCCTGGTGGGATGTGCCCCCAGGAAGGAAGTCTAGCTTTTGGGAGAGGTTGGAACGTGAGACGCAGGAGGCTCCCCCTGCCAGCTCCCCACCCCTAGCTCCTTACCGCACTGGAGCTGGCATGACTGAGCTTATCAAAGCGGAACTTCAGGTTTGACCTCGGGGAGTTTCTGCTTTTGGCATCTAGGAAAAAAGAGGGGTGCTCATGAAGGGGGGGGCAACAGAGGGCAGTGCTGCTGCTGAGGAGGAACTGGATAGGGAGGCCAGGAAACGGCGGCCTCCTCCCCTCTGCTGGGCACAAGAGCCAACCCTTAAATTTTTAGAAATGTTGTAAGCTGGTTGATATGCACAATTTTTAAATTAAATTACATAAACTTAAAATTAAATAAATGAGGGCCGGCTGAGTGGTGAGGTGGTTAAGCGCTGGCTTGGGACGCCAACAGCCCCGGTTCGGGTCCCACATATGAGGGCCAGTGACACTGCCCTCAATAAATAAATAAATAAAATAAGACATCAAACTGTTAAAAAAAATTTAAATAAATAATACTCCTCAAGGGTAATAAAAACTCAAAAGTCATCACTCCCTAGTTATTTCACTACATTTTACTATTGTCTATTCTCCTAAGGTTATTTGTGTTTATTGTGTCTGTGTGGTAGTTCTTCCCAACTCCAGTCACAGCGGTGACTTCAAATCGTCAAAGTAGGAGTATTTAGGCCACAGAAATCAGCAAACACTACGAATCAGAGCTTTATTGTTTTGTTGTCTAGACTTAAGAAACGAATGGAGATAATATTAACAGTATAGATTAAACTTGAAAATGTATTGTATCTATACTATTACATTGTGAATAGCACAAAAAACTGAGTAAATATTCTTCCAATATTTGAAAACTATTGTCCTATTCTGGAAAGAAGTTCCTTATGTCACTGACAAAATAATTATCAATCACCATTCATGTCAAAACTACTCTTGTTTGTAATTTGCACCCTTAAATCTTTCACTGCATTAACTGATTTCAAAGTTCATTTTTCAAAATGTGTCAAAAATCCACAAAAACTAAAAAGTTGATATTTTTACTAGTTTATGCATTTCATAACATTTTTTGAGCTGCTTTTTACATAAATGACATTATTTTTATATCAAACCTTTGTGATATGGTAATAAATTCACCATTATATTTAATTTTAGCCAAAAATACTCAAAACATACTAAGTGGTATCAATTCGATTTAAGTATAGAAAAATTAGAATCTAATGGCATTGATGACATAAAAAACGTATTACAAAATGTTACACAGGATGGCATACAAAACATCTTTGCTGCCGATAGTGTAAGCCACAGGAAAACAAATCCAAACATTGCAGCAAAACAGTTAAGTTGTCTACAAGTACAAAGGTTAGGCAAATATCAATAAAAGTGTCTGTGAGCATCAGTTGGCTATATGGGATTTATAGTAAAAAATATTGTATATTTTATCATTACTTAGAAATTGTGTTTCAGGTCCTTTATATCAGTAAAATCTGCAGTAAACATATACGTGCGCGTGCATGCGCACACACACGAGGCAGGAGAGCCTGTTGTTAACACTTTGTAAGCGGGCATTTGAGCTATATGACGAGTTTACTCGTTTCCTGCAAAAAATGTGTTAAATATTTACCAGCACACCACTGGCAGGGCCACTTGGCTTTCTGGCTTTCCTCTGGCCCAGGGAGGGAACCTACAGCTCAGTACAATCCAGCTGGGGGCCCTGACGTACTCCTGGTGCCTCCATCAAGCAGTCCCACCAGTGCAATGAGCACCTCTCCCACCACTCCCCTTTCAGGGCCCAGGGAAGCCCAGGTGTGAAATGACAGTGGGAGGTCGGGGCATCTGAGATTACGGAAGACTGATGTCAGCCCCTTCCAGGCCACCTCCCTCCCCTTAACTCTGTCTCTTCCCAGATGCCACCAAACAGCCTAAAACAGGTCTCCAGGTCTCCGCAGGGTACGGATGGTCCTGTGGGTCCCCAGCACAACTTCATGGGGCTGAAGGTGAGAGGTGGTGGCCCCTCAGGGTTAAATACTATGGGGGGAAGAGGGGGTGCATGTGGTGCAGAACCAGACCCATTCCAGGTCCCCTTCTTCTCCAGGTGACCTTCAGCAAGTCACAGGCACGCTCTAAATCTCCCTTTACTCAAAACCTTATTTATTTTGATATATGTTTAACACCAAGTAGGCGCCTAGCTTGGTTACGGATCCGTTCATTCATTTCTTCAATAGTTGATTCAGCCTTATTTTTTTATTTTTTATTTTTTTTGAGGGCAGAGTCACTGGCCCTCACATGTGGGATCAGAACCTGGGCCGCTGGCCTCCCAAGCCAGTGCTCAACCACCGCACCACTCGGCCGGCCCCAGCCTTATTTTTTTTAATCATGGAATTTGTATGATTACCCACACTTTATAGATGAGGAAGCTGAGGCTCAGAAAGGTGGGCCTATCCATGCAGCCAGGGTTAGGACCCAGCCCCTCAGCTGCCCAGCCAAAGGGAGCTGAGCAAGAGGAAGCACCTGAACTGTCCCTTTCTGTGTTCCCATCATTTCGAGCAGAGTTTCCTAACCTCAGTCTGCTGACATCTTAGGCCAGATAATTTGTTGTGGCAGCTGCTCTGAACATTGTAGGATGTTTAGCAGCATCCTGGACCTCTGCCCTCTAGATGCCAACAGCACCCGCCTCCCACAGTCATGAAAATCAAAAGGACATTTGGTCCAGACATTGCCAAATGTGCCCTGGGGAGCAAGATCACTCCCCGCTGAGAGCTACGGTCCAGTCCTGTTGTTTAACAAACACTTAGGTTAACCATTGTAAGTTTCTTACAAGCCTAAGCTCATTTAATCTTCACACAATCAACCACGAGGTAGAAACGATTCCCTTCTCAACATTTTTTGTTTGGGGAAACTGAGGCACAGAAAGACTCAGTAACCCATCCAATGTCACATCACTACTAAGTAGGGGACTCAGGATTAGAACCCAGGTTCCAGGGTCCTGTGCTTGCTCCCACACGGGCTGCCCTCCCCGAGGGCAAGCCAAGGCTCTGATTTCTAGGCACGCACAGTGTCCAGCAGCACCTACCATGCACATCCACCTGGATGCCAACCCTTCACCCTCTCCCCAGAGCCGTTTCCTCCTACTCTGCCCACCTGCAGGGATCACAGAACCCGACAGGCCCAGACTCCTTGTCCTCCCTGCACCCACACTACTGAGCCCGAAAGATTTTTACCTCCTTAGCATCTCTTGAATCCACATGCTTCTTCCCTTGCTCCCGACACCCCCCACCCCCAGATCCATGGCCTGTCGCTCCTCACTGATCGCACTCCCTGGACCTGCTCCCCACCAATCTTTTCTACTCAGCCAGTTGCAGCCGTCAAAAATGGTCCTTCTCAACTCCAGACGATGCTTCTCTACTTAAGAACCTGCCACGACTTAAGGCCCTCCAGTGGCTTCACCAGTGTCTCTGTGGTGGCCTCAGCCGGGCATCCTAACTGCTGTCTCCTCTCTCACCCGTCTCCTCTGTGAACTCCAGCCACACTGATCCACGTGAGGTTCCAGAACACAGTCTCTGGATTCCCTCCAGGCCTTCCCTCCACATGCTGTCCCCTCCACCTGCCACACTCTCCCCACCTTGTATCCTTGTATATTCAGGACCATCACTATGGCAGAGGGGCCTGGGTCAGTGATGGGGTCAGTGGAAAGAGCCTCAGCTTTCGACTCACACCATCCCAGCTCCTCCAGAAAAATCACTGAACCCTCTGAGCCTCAGTTTCTCCAGGAGTAAGGCGAGGACAAGAACGCAGGTCTCTTCAGGTTGATGAACAGCTGCAGTGAGCTAACAGAGCCCAACGGCCTCTCGCTTTGGGATTGGGGTGGAACCTGGCCAGTTCCGAACACCTGGGGTGTGTGTCCCATGAACAGTGTTCAGGCCACAGCTCCAGCTCCTGCCTGTGGCCACGTGGTGCACGCCGCCAGATGCCACTGACCTGTAGGACTCCGGCTCATGATGATGGGGGTGGCGGCTGCCCCCAGGCTGGGGCTCTCGTTGCTTGGGGACGGGCTGTAGACAAACACCTCCTGCTTGAAGGGTGAGGTTATGGAAGGCTGGCTGCTCTGGAGAGAGAAGCTGGGTGAGTGAGACCAGCCCCACCCTCGGCAGCCCCACAGAGTGGCCGGTGCCTTGGCAGACCCGCAGCAGCCCCTGCCTCCCACTCCCCACTTGGACATACTTTTCCTTCTGCTGCCACCAGCTCTCCCCTCTGACGCGGCCCCACGGAGCACTGACCCCTCTCCTCTCCAGCCAGGGATCCCATGGCAGGGACACCACTCAGCCTGGCCTCTGACTCCCTGCTGCTGCTCCAGGGCAACCCCTCCAAAGCACTGCTCCCAGAGGGTGGAGATAGCTGGGCCCCCTCGTTTCCACACCTCCCCTCTATCTGCAGAGCCTGGATGGGGCTGTGCCCACAGTAGCTATTTTAATGCACAAGGCGGGCTGGCTGGCCCCAGGGTGCCCTCCCCTGTCCCCAGGGCCAGGCAGGGCCACACTTACCCCACTGTCACACTCCTCTATGACCTCGCCCTCCCCCGCCGTGCTGCTGAAGCTGCTGGTGCTGGAGGAAGAGCGAGAGATGTTGGCTCGGCCGTTCTCCTTCAACTTTATGAAGGGCCTGCAGGGAACAGGAAGGCAAGCCCTGGTCACACGCCGGGACCAAGCGCAGGGCAGGCCGCACAGAGGCTGAGTTTGCCCCCCAGCAGCTCCCCATGCGCCTGCCTGATGGTTTTTGTGTTCCAGGGAGTTCCAGAAGCAAAAGACGCCTGGAGCAGAGATATATTCCAGAGGTCCAAGTGGCTAAAGCTATCCCTTCCCCCACCTTCACTCTTACTTCTCCTTGTTGGGGCAGATTTCCGGAGAGCTGGGATTAGACGAAGTCTCAGACTTTATCTCCTGAGAAGAGTGCCCGCCATCCGGGGTCTTGGGGTTGCTGGATGCACTGTCACTGAGGAAATGGGGATGAAGAGGAATGAGGCCAGGGGGCCGGTCTCCAACCCCCACCTCAGCCCCAGGCCTGAGGCCCTATCAGCGCTCAGCACTACAGGGGCCTGTGGGGTCATAGCAGCCCCTGTCAGAGCAGGACCACCAGATCCTCCATTCCCACCCAGGCCCCCCTCAGAGACTGCAGGACGGCAGGTGCAGACAACAGGTTTTCCGCTTTGCAAGGGGCTACTGCTGAGAGTCAAGAGCTACTAGCAGGAGTCCTGGCTTGATGCTCCCACGCCCAAATCCAACCCCCACCCAAGCAGGCCATCCACCTGGCAGAGCTCTAGGTCAAGAGCAGGCCACAGAGGGAATGGAGTGGGGTCTGGGAAATCTACCCTTACAGCCAGAAAACAACACGGTGTACGTGGACTCCTTGGGGTCCAAGAGACCCCCTTCACACAGCCTTCAAAATGAGCTCCCTGGATGCATGTGCCAAGGCATTCTTGAGTGCTGGGAAGGGCATCTGGGTAAACGGGCTACTCCCAGCCCAGGGACCAAGTGTTTCCTTCTCCTACAGATTAACAAAGACCATATACCACTGCCTACTACTTGCCCTGTGTCCACTGTTGGGGACATAATGGCCCTGTCCTCAAGGCACTTCTATTTTTTACAGCTTTATGGAAATATAAGCTACACATCGCACCCACTTAAATGTACAATTCAATCTAATTTTAGAACATTTTTATCCCCAGACCCATTCACAATCACTCCCTAATCCTCCCTCTCCCAGCCCCTGGCAACCCCTAAAATACTTTCTATCTCTATGGATTTGCCTACTTTGGACTTTCACATAAATGGAATCATACAACATGTAGTCTTTTTACGAATGGCTTCTTTCACTTAGCACAGTGTTCTAACGAATCGTCCAAGCTGTAGCATGTACCAGTATGTCACTCCTTTTTATTGCAAGATAATAATATTCCATTTTATAAAGAAACCACATTTTATTATCCACTCATCGAATGATGGGCATTTGAATCATTTCCACCTGGGCTATTATAAATAATGCTGCTAAGAACATCTGTATGCTGGTTTTTATACAGACCTGTGCATTCTTTCACTTGGGGTGGAATTGCTGGGTCACGTGGTAACTCCATGTTTAACCCTCTGAGGAACTGCCAGGCTGTTTTTCAAAGGAGCTGCACTATTTACATTCCCACCAACAGTGCACGAGGGTTCCAGTTTCTCCACATCCTTGCCAACACTTGTTATTATTTGTCCTTTTGATTACAGTTATCCTAGAGGCATGAAGTACCTCCCTGCCCTTCTAATGAGGTTGCTAATGACTTTCTAATGGTCAGCCCAAGCAGGGGTTTGGGTCATTGTGCTGGACTTCTCTGCACGTCTGACCCTCCCACCTGGAATGTCCCCTCTCCGGGCTCTCTTCCTCCTCTCTCCTTCCTTCCCAGGCTCCTTCACTGGCTCTTTTTCCTTTCTCCACTTGCCCTTAAATGCTGGTGTTCCCCAGGCATTCAACACACACCCCTGGGTGGCTATCACACTGACCCTTCTTTACCCACCTCCTCCACCCCTGCGACTCCCACCTCTGCTTCTCCAGTCAAGGCCTCTCTTCTAAGCTCCAGACCTGCAGTTCTGAGCATTCAGAATGGGAGGCTTCTCTACGGGGTGGCCCACAAGGACTCCCTCACATGTACAGGCTCCAAACAGAGCTTCCATCCTCCTCCATAAGCCTGTCCCTCATCCTCCATGCCCAAGCTCAGAGGCTGGCACCACCATCGAGGGCGACAGGCAGACAACATGGAAAGTGGGAAGTCAACCTCAGTGCCACCCTTTCCCTCACACGACTGTAAGCTTCTGGAAGACAGGTTTGTGTCTTCTGTAGCTCTTGTCTGAGCGCTGAGTCCACTACATGGCAGACACTCAAGAAATGCTGCCTGCTGAATTAAATAACAAAAGGGCTCACTGATTCAAGGGTCATAAAGACAGCAAGAACAGGTGATACATGATATGAGCATTGCTGAATAAAAAAAAATAAAGCAGCATTCTAGAAGCCCAAAGGAAGGTTCAATGAACTCTGCCTGGCAGAATCAGGGACAGCATCCATAAGAGGGGGCATACGAGTGGGCTTTGAAAAAGGAAGCAAAGAAAGAAAAGAATCTATGCAATGTTTCTAGCTTGGGTCAAAATGTGACAAGAACAACTTTGAAAGTCCCAGTGCAGAGACTGCCAAAGCTGCCTTGGTAGATAAAGAGCTGAGTGACAGGGGCCTGAGTGCGACCAGGTGAGAAGGAAGCCATCTCCTGAAGCTGCACAAAGCTCCCCCTGAGGTGGCCATCCTACAGCTTTTACGTGGAGGGAACTGACGAACCCCATATTGGACAGTTACCATCGTGCCCGGCTGTCCCCTTGGACTTCAGAGCCCGAGTGAGGACGGGGGAAGAGCCCCGAACGCCGCTTGATGGGGCTCCGTGACTGGTTCTTCGCCGTTGCCACCGCCACTGGAGGCTGCCAATGAAATCACCAAAATGAGCACTCCCACCCCAAACCCAGATCTCCTTCTCTTCATCCCCTTTCTTGTCTACAAATAGCCCCTGCAACCTTCTAAGTGGTCTGGAAGAGGCCAAACTCTATGGCCCAGGGTAACAATCCACCGAAGTCCAGAATTCTTGGAGGAACATGGGTTCAGGACCACCCTAAGGAAAGCCCCACATTTTGAGAAGGCAGGATGATTCAGGGGGTCACAGAAGGAGAACCATGAAGCTGAGAGAGCACTGGGAATGACCTGGTCCAACCTCTGGCTTTACCAATAAGGAAGCTGAGGAGTAGAGGGGATTTGGCCAAGGTCACAGCAAGTCACCAACAGGATGCACACAAGAACCGGGAGCCCCTGACTCTCCATCCATTCCTTGCAAATAAATGGGTCCAAGCTGGGTATCATGATAACAAGACAGAATGAGAGCAGCCGAGCCAGGTCCCTGCACGCCCACAGACAGGGGGAGCCTGCCAAGAATGGGGCTCTGCTTCAGCCATATGCAGGGAACGATGGAGGGATGGGAGACTGAGCAGGGGGAGATAGGGGCCTGCAGCCAATCTTTAAACTCTGCTACATCTCTAACACAGGCCCCAACTGCTGCCAATCACATGCTGTGCAACCCTAGGCTAGTGGCGCAACTCCCCGGGCCTGTCTCCTCATCCAGGGAGGAGATAATTGCCCTGCCCTGCTCACTTCACAGACCTGGGAGCAACAAGATAACAGCTATGAAAATATCTGGTCAATTCAATAAATTACTGAAGACGATTTATAATACTAATCGTCAGTATCATGGTGGATATGTTCTGCTATTTTAAAAAAAAAAAAAAGAAAGAAAACCCTAATCTACACAAATCCAAAGCCACTTTGCTTTATAAAAGGCCCAATTATGTGGTTCTTTCTCCTGGCCAGTCCCTGGAGCAAGCTGACCAAACCCAAACCCACGGACCTGCCAGGCTCTTTCCTTGGAGTCTACACAGTGATTAAGAGTGAAGACTTGAGGTCAGGGCTACCTGTATCCAAATCCCAGCTCTTCAGCTTAGCCAGGTGACCTGCAGCAAGTTACTTAACCCCTCTTGGCCTCCTTTTCCTCAAATATAAAGTGGAGACCGGACCTCAGCCGTTACGGGGATCGGATGAGATAACGTCCGTGCATTACTTAGCTCAGTGCCTAGCACACAGCATTCAGGGGTTGGCTACTGTTATCATTAATAATAACAAAGCAAGGATGCCCTCTCACAGTCATGGGTCCCAAGCCCCTGGGCAGAGAAACACACCCCAGGACCATTTTGCAGGATTGGCCCCAAGGGGGAGGTCCAGTTGTCAAGGAAACCCAGAAAACAGGACAATAGAAGGCTTCTAGCCTAGGCCAGCCCCAGGTGCTGCCGGAACGGAGGCTCCATTTCAGAGGGCAGGGCCTGGGGTCACCCTCATGCCGCTTTAGTTCGGCCTGAGTTTCCCTCTGTCATCTAGCTCGCCCTGTTCTAGCAGTCTGGCCCAAGGCTGGGTGAACAGGCCCCTCCCTCACGGAGGCCTGGGGACCCCAGTGCGTGCGGGCACTCACCGAGAAGGTGGTCTTGGTGACCTCCATGCTGTTGTGGGAGATGCCGCCACTGAGGCTGCCGGGGAGGCCCCCACCGTGAGGCTTCTTCTGGCTGCTCACCATGGTCTCCATGGAGTGGCTGCGCACACGAATGGCCCTCTGTGGGGACAGCGGGTAACAGGGGCTGGAGAGTGGGAGTCAGGCCCATCCAATGACCCACCCTCTTGGTGGGGTGTGCAGACACAGCCCTCAACACGTGTGCACACTCACGCGCTCTCTCTCTTTTGTTTTGTTTTGTTTTGTTTTTGAAGGCAGTGTCACTAGTCCTCATATGTGGGACCGAACAGGGGCCACTGGCTTCCCAAGCCAGCGCTTAACCACTGCACCACTCAGACGGCCCTGCTCTTATTGTTAATAACAAGCATTTGTCATGTGCTTCTCATATGCCCAGCACTGTGTCAGCAACTGGGAGACTTATAGGAGGGGTGTCAAAGAAGTGTGAGACATGGCCCCTGCCTCCAAGAAGTGTACAAGTTAGCAGGGGAAACAAGACACATTCCTAAAACTAGGGCAACGTTAAAAAAGCCAGGACCTGTGGGGTGCTCCCTCTGCATGAATTAGCTGTCCAGGGCCCCCAGCGCCTCAGAGGCACATGAAGACTCGTGGATGTAGAAATTGCTACTTGCTCACATACAAGTGCCACGCAGGCCACATTTATTGCTGGCAGAACCACTGTTTGGTCCAATGTCCACTCTTCTTCCATGGAACAAAGGAGTAAATTCTGACCTGTCTAGGGCACTTTGCCAATGGAACATGAGGGGACATCTGCTAGGGGTTCTGGGGAGAGGTTTTCTTAATAATTCCTAAAAGAGATATGATATGTCTATCCCTGAGTCATGAGGGATCAAGCCTAAGAGACAAAGCTGACAAGCTGGGGATGGCAGAGGGGAAAGGGGAAGGAATCTGGGCACCGATGACCACACTGAGCCATGAGCCACCTCGGGCCTTTTCATTGAGTGAGTAATGGATTTTCCTTATTGCGTGAGGCATCTGAGGTAGGGTGGACACAGGACCTCGGCTTCAGAAAACTGACACAGAAAAACATATGTGTGGGCACTTCTCGCATCCTCACTGGGTTCATACCCACACATGTACAAACACATGTCAACTTACGCACTCTGTGTGCCAACATATAAATGGTCTCATGTAGAAGAATGAACCCCCTTCCCTCCCTTGAAGCATGAAAGGAAGAGCCTGGTCTACAGCAAGGTAGTCCCAAGAAATCTGCAGGAATGCTGCTCCCAACCCAAATAGCAGCCCCACCCCCACCCCCACCCCAGGAGCTGTCTCCAAGGTCAGAAATTCTCCAAGCTCAGGAATGGCCAAGGACAGCATCCTGCCTGCCCTTCTATCCTGACGAGGAAAGCTGAGTCAGGAAAGAAGACCATTTGTAAATATGAGTGCTGTGGAGACCAGCTCCCCATGAATGAGGCCTGGAGCCCACCAGCCTTGCACCCCTGGAGGGATGTCAAATCTCTCTGCCTTTCTAGACCACGGAACAGAGTCGCCTAGCAACAGTTTCCTGTAACATGTGTTAAAACAGCCATCACCTTCTATTCATTCCACCACTCCGAGATCATTAAGTCATGTGCCATTTGGAAAACTGAGGGCACGAAAGGTGTGGTACTACTCTGAGGTGTCCTTGGATCAACAGCCAGTTTCCTTACATGAGTCAAGTGCTCCATCAGCTCAGCATCATGTCATTCTGTTGGTGCCCTCTTGGGTACCACCACCACTACCATCATCAACTATGACATGTCAATGAATCATGTACGTTCCGCTATATTCTTCGCCATCTCTCTCCAGAAGAGGTTCGCTGTGAGTGAGAAGCCCTGGGTGATGGTATCTGGTATGCTGGGCTTCACATATATGATCTTATTGAGTCCTTACCACTCTGAGATGCAGAGACGACAGGCACTGATACAAAAGGTCCTGAAAGGTAAATGATTGCGCAAGGCCACCCTGCAGTAAGAGAGGAGGCAGGACCCAAATCCAGGACCCTGGGCTCCAGATGAAAGGGTCCCAGTATCCCAAAAAGTGGTCCAGAGTGAGTGTATGTAATTCAACAGGTAGATGGACTAAGGGTGATTAGAAACCAAGTGATCGTTTTCCCCTCAAAAAAAAAAATCTGCAAGGCTGATGTCAGGGAAGAATCTTCTCCTCAGATGCCCTTGGTGCTGCTGAGTCAGTGAGATCAGCTTGAGGAGATAATGGGCTGACAGAGAATCCCAGGGGTGGACAGGGTGGGCATCTGTGGCTCAAAGCAAACAGGAGGGGATTCGAGTTTTTGTTCTTCCCAGCATGGTGTGGGAACCTCTCTGAGACACAGTCTCCTCATCTACAACATGGTGACAGTCCCTGTGTGAGGGTGACACGATGTGCGCCAAATACCTGGCATGATACCTGCTCACTCAAGGTTAGCTCTCCTTCCCAGTTCTTAGGGACAGAAAGAGAAAGAGATCGTGGCTACCTCAAAAACCTAAAATAATGCTCCTTTCGGACAAAATCACCCAGTGACATGGTCGGAGGCATGTCACGTTTCGATCTGATGTAGAGCTGGAAGTACCAGCCTTCTCAAGCTGGGCAGAGGCGCCAGGTACAGGGTGAAGAAGAGAATAGAGGGTAGCGGTATGGAAAGAGGGCAGCGAGAGAACAGGACAGGCACATGAAGCCTCTGCATGAGCATCAAGACGTCTCCAGGGACCACCTGGCCCCTCTCCTACTCAGCCCTTTGTACATCGGGCCACCGTTCATCTCCCCTCTTCTCAGGGACCGGTGCTCACTGCTCTCAAGGCCACCTGTTCCAGTGATGGACAGCTGGACCCTTGGAAAGGTCTTCTGTGCATCGAGCTGAAATCTTACCATTCCTAAACCTGGAAGTCTCAGACCAGGCTATTCCACGTTTCACACACACTGTCCCTAGCTATCCTCAGAGTCTACTCTCCTCCCAGCTAATCATTTCTGGTTCTGTCACCCATCCTCAGTCACCACGATTTCCCAACCCTCAGCACACATCACGGCTTACCTTGGAACATTCTCCTTTGGGGGAAGAAAAAAAAGGGATGGGATCACTTTCTCATGATGTCTATGTCACTTCATTTCAGCTGGGGATAGGAACACCACTTAGAGGCATGGAAGGAACACGTCTCCTCCGGGCCAGCCACAAACCTCGCTTCCTTACTCATGGGGTTTGTGAGTTGTTTCAATTTAACAAACTCAACGTAAGGAACCCAATGCACAGGGATGACCACGAAGGGGGACGTGCCAACCTGTACCAGGCAAGCAACCAAGGCAGGGGCCCCTGGAGACAAAGATGTAATTTCTTGCCCACCGCCATGGCCCCTAATCAGGAAGTACTCTGAGGTCCGGAACAAGCTCTTCTGTCCCATCAGCAGCACAAATAAAGGACAGAGGCTGAAGGGAGAAGGAACGATCCCTCCACATCTCCACTCAGGTAATCCAGAGCTCCCATCCCTGAGCTGCCCCAGGCTGCAGTTACTTCACGGAGAATATCTGTAGCCTGGTGCTCCTCTCCTGCCACTAGGGGTCAGATGAGACCAGTGCATTAACTCCCAGGGTCCCTCCAAGGCTGGGAGGAATTCACCTGACAGCTCCCTGCTTTGTGGGGGTGAGGGGGAGCAGTTCTGGGGCCTCTGGGGCCTCCCTGATCCTCCATTCCCTCTTCTGCATGATGAGGTCTGTTGGGCTAGCTTGGGGTTTCTCAAAATGTGGCTTACGTGTGCTTTATGGACATAGCACGTTGCTACGTCAAGTAGCATCACTTTTTCTTTTCATTTCATTGGGGACCAACAAAAACTTCAATAGCTGGCAGTGGCTGAGAATGGCATTGAGAAAAATAAAGATCAATATTTTTCACAGGTGAATAACGTTCCTTTATAAAGAAGAGTATTCTTGCAAGGCTCCAAGAATATGTCCATGGGCCCCCAACACCAGTGGTCCCATGGCTGCATTTGCAGCCTACCTACTTTTTTATTCATGTCCTTCAATTGGGAGTTTCACTGCAAAAGTTTGGTCTCTATAATTGGAAATGTATTCTTTTTATATGACCAGCCAAGTGAAAATGCAAAATTTCAAAGTGTCTGTGGAACTGGTGGATTCCTGAAAATATCTCCAAGCATCTTAGTTTGAGAAGTAGGTCTAGATGTCCATAGACCAACTGTTCTCTCATGGAAGAAACACTTCAATCACAGCCAGTGGAGCTGAAGAGAGATTGTGAAGTAGAGTTATTCTAAGTGGTGTGAGGCGCCAGGACGCTGACAGTTCTGCTTTTCAAGAGAGGGACCAAGGGTCACTGCGCTGTTGGGTGGGGAAGAGCAGTCACGAGAGGCAGGGGATGGATGGCTGAGATCGCCTTTAGCCCTGGGAATTCTCAGTTAGGTTTCTATGTGCCTGTGAGATGAGAACTTTGACAGGAAAGAGATAAAACATGCAACTTCCCTTCCTGGAACCATTCCATGCACCACTTCTTGCAAGAGGGGTCTCACGGAGGTCTGGGTGAGAGACTCCCTGAGGAATGCCAATAATTCTGACACCATAGCACCAGCCGAAGCGTCTACGAAGAATACCCAAACTAGAGACAGGGTCCTGAGCTGGAACAGACGGTGGGCCTGGCCACAGGCTCGGCCCACACATCAGAATCCCCCAGACCTCTGGCTGCATGCTGCTATGCCCGGCCTGTCCCCTGCACCGGCCTCTACAGTTTGGGACAGGTGAGAGCAGTGATGGAAGGGACAGGGCCAAAGAGCTCGTGTTCCCCAGCAGGGAGAAAAGAGGCTTTGTGAGACTGACCGACCATGACAGACCCCTCTCTCACCCCACAGTGCCACCTCAGACACAGGCATGGAAGCACAATGCAGGAAGGAGCGAGTCTGTCTTCAGCCTACAGTTGGAAGGATTTAGGGTGGAAAAAGACAAACTCCTTGGATTATTGGATCAAAGACAAGTAAAGTCTTGAGGCATTCTCCTTCTCTTGGAAACCCCTTTAGTCAGAACTGCTGGAGCCCAACAGAGATCAAGGGGTACTCCTGCCAGAGGCAGGGGACTGGACAAACGGCCTCAGGCCACTCTCCTTTACCCCTGCAACCTGTATGAAGCTGCCGGGCCACTTAATCTGTTGGCCACTAAGGGCAGAGTGTCCACAGCCTACAGCCTTTTCCAGGTTATAGAAATATTTGAAACCTGGAAAAACAATTGCTAACTCCAAAAGACAGAAAGAAAACGGCAAAGCTGAAAGCAACAAATGCCTTATTACATGTCTGCAAAATATAACATTATGTTAGCTAGTCAACTGCAGCTCAAGTCATATACAAATTACGTTTGCTGTGGGATGTGGGAGCATTTGAGATACTTGATCTGCTATGGGGAGGAGCCGATGAGGTCTTCCTATTTACCAGGTCTCACATTCACCCCTCTCGGCCAGGCTACCCTCCCTGGTTCCCTCTTTCCTCCCATTTCTCTTCTCCCCTCGTCTCTCTTTCCTCTCAGTCTCCCAGTTTCTCCTATTTCACGCTGGCTGCCACTGTCCATCAGGACTGAAACAGATGCCCCAGGAATCTCCCACCAGCCTAGACAGGCAGCTCGGCTCCTACCCGCGCCCTTGTGAGGAATCTCAGCAGCTGGCCCCGATTAAGACCAGCAGAGCCCTGCCCTGCTCTCTGAGGTCCAGCCAGGCAGCAGGGGACAAACCCCAGGCTTGCCCGGGCCAGGCTAGCGTGGGTGGAGTCTTAATTAAGTAGGAAACCATTAGGAACACAGGCTGTAGAGTCAGGCAGACCCAGGTGTAACTCCTGTGTTTGCTGGGTGACTTGGGACAAATTATTGTGTCTCTTTGAGTCTTAGTTTCCTCGCATGTAAACTTACACTCATAATTATTAAAATTGGGTATGAGTTATTATACCAAGATTATTGTACCCTTAATAAGAGCCTTCCCCACAGGGCACAGAGGGCAGCTGTGAGGCTTTACATGGGATAATGTGTGGTAAGCTTTCTCTTTCCAAGACAATAATAACGGCTCAGACTTCCACTGAGTATTTACTATATTCCAGGCCACATGAACTTTTCCACTTTACTTCCATGATTTCTCCCAATAAACAATGCTGTCACAGAGGTCCTCTTTGTCATCCCGTGCTGGTGATGAAAACACTGTGGCCCAAGGAATTTAAAGACCATCCATGACCAGGTCCAGCCGAGTGACGCAGTGGTTAAGCGCTGGCTTGGGACGCCAGCGGCCCCGGTTCGGGTCCCACATATGAGGGCCAGTAACACTGTCCGCAAAACAAAAACAAAAACAAAAAGACCATGCCCAGGACCCCACAGCTGGGATTCTAATAAAGGCAGGTCTAACCCCACCTGTGGGAAGCTGATAGCAACCCAGTGTCTGACAAGGCCACATTGCCCTGCTCAGCACTGGATATTAGGGGTGCTGCCTTATGGTTGGTCATGTAATATCTCCTGCCTCTATGAACCCATGTGCCTTTTCTTCTATAGGAGACAATATATTTACTACACTTGTGATATGTTCCTGTGGTGCCCCAATGAGCTAACTACGCAGCCAATGACGGGTAAGATCTCCTAAAATAGGCGAGACAACCCAAGCTAGGCGGTAGTTCCATGGGGGACCCCTGAACTGTGATATTGGGGATCAAGCCCCTTGGAAACTGAGGCACAGGCCTCTGACAAACTCAGGCCAGAAAACTCAGGCCTGTGAGAAGCTGATGCATTTGCCTAAGGGCCCTACTGTGAATAGTCTCCTGAAAGATTAAAAGTCTTCAGGCCATGAGAGTTCCAGGTAAGAGGCAGCTCTAAGACATCCGCTGACCATGGATTTGTTAATCAGCCTTGGGTGAATTCCTTTGCCCAGTGCCTTGTTGCAGCAACAGATACTGAAGCTTTGACTGAGAAACGGATGCAGCCCTCTGTAGGATAAGAGAGGTGTGAAACCCTTTTGGTTGCTAGGTATTGTTATTTACAAACGAATAGATTTTAGATGCTTTTACCTTAAACACAGCCACTCCTAGTCTTTTGGTATAACTCAAGTATACTGTGAGTTTTATGATTGTGTTTAACTGCTAGAATTTAGGATGATTTCTAGATAGTCAAGATAGCTTTAGTAAACATTCTTTAGGTGACTTACAGAAACCGAGTCTGGGTTTCATAGTAATTATCATAATAAAGACAAGGTAATCCTTTAACGGAAGAGTAAGTCACAGTGCACCCTGGAGAGAGCACTTACAGGGGAGTAAAAGACTGTGTAAATCCTGAGAACTACAAACCACCGTTAATGATTTGTTACAGTTTGCTTCCTTGAAAATTCTCAATAAAAGCTATGCACTGACCCGATTCGGGGCTCAGTCTTCCTTGGCTGAGTCCCTTGGGCTCAGTTGTCCTTGGCTGAGTCCCTTGGGCTCAGTTGTCCTTGGCTGAGTCCCTTGGTCTCGCTCTTATCTTTCTTCTGTCTCTTGTTTTTCCTTAATCTGCGTCGCCCCTCTCGTGTCCCACTTGCCCTTGCCACGCAGGACGTGACACCCACCGCCACACACTGTCCCCAACATGGTCACTTTACAATCACTGTACAATGGGCAATTTGGCAGAACACTGACCTCAGAACCAGAAAACCTGAGTATGGAACGAGGCTCTGCCTCTAAGTGGGTGTTAGGTTTTGAGCAGTCCTGCAGCCTTTCATCCTGTCCCCCTGTGTGAGTGGAAATAACAAGACCCGTTCTGCCAACTGCACAGGATCACAGCCAGGCTCAGATCGGATGCTGGATGCCGGTGCTGTGTGGACTAAGAAGCACTTGGCAAGCACGTGATGACGAACCTTCTTGATGCCATGCCGGCTGTCCAAGCTCCACCTGAATACCAGGGACAGGGAGCTCACGCCTTCTTTTAGCAGCTCATTCTGGTTAAAAGTTCTTCCCTTTGCAAAGTCCACAGGGACTTGCCTGTAACCCCCACCCAGTAACTGGCCACGTCCTCCACTCAGTACCCTGCCAACTGGGAAGAATCCTTGCAGTTCCCCGCCCTGGCTGCTGAAGACCCCTAAGACTTGTGTCCTTGCTCCTGCCATCCTGCCCTGGGCGCCAACCGTAGAAGGAGGCAGATGGAAGCAGTAATGCTCTTGGTTTGCACTGGCTCCTTTCCTGCTGCTAACGTGTCCCTGTCCCTACTCGTCAGACTCCCAGCCAGGAGATGATCCAGATCAAGGAAGGGTGTGGGGGACACAGTAGGCCGACAGTGACAGTTGTGTTGGCTGCTCTAACCACTCACATTTCCTGATGCCCTGCCCTCTGCAAACACCTGCGGTGCCCCTGCTGGTCCTGCCACCTCTGGCTGGCATGGGCTCTGGGGTCAGGATCATGCGGACCTTACAGCTCGTCCCTTGTCTGTCCCACACCTCTCTGCCACGGCAATCCTCAGCCACTCTTTTGCCCGTACCTTAAAAGACTCCAGGAATCCCCCGTGGCCCCCATTCTCAAACTTGTCCTCTTCTGGGCCGAGCCCGAGCATGGCCTGCGTGTGGGCGTGGAGCTCATCATGAAGATTGTCCAGAAGGGCGGCCCTCGTCCTGTCCTGGAAGGGAAGCGGCTGGTGTTTGTGGTGCTGGCACTGAGGGCAGAGATGTGCCTTCTCTCTAGGGACACCTAGCCTGAGGGCTGCTATTCTAGCCAACTGCATCCTGGCGATGGTGTGACCTAAGGCCAGGCTGGGTTCCACGCTCATGCTGCAGTTACCACTACAGCTCCATGCCCGACCCTCTGCTCTCTTCCCTCTGCCCCTTCTCCCTGGGCCATCCCACCCTCCTGGCTCCACCCCTGCAGGCTCCCAGATCTCTGCCCCAAGCTCCACATCCACGTACCCATCTATCTGCCCTTTGCTCCACTCCATCCAGATGTTTGTCTAGAGCCACGTGTACAACCTCCAGAGGGCGCCATTGACCCAGGCCAATATAACCTTTTCAGCAACCCAGTCTTTGCAGGCACCTCCATATCAGCAGGTCCTGACCGAGTTCATCTCCCACCGGTTCCCAGGTCAGCAAAGAGCCCAAGCTGAAGCCTAAGAGCCAACCCACCATTCCACTTCCCCCCACAGTTATATGTAGAAACCCATCAAGTCTTCCCCACTGACCCCAAA
Organism: Aselliscus stoliczkanus; assembly: GCA_033961575.1. Lineage (NCBI taxonomy): Eukaryota > Metazoa > Chordata > Mammalia > Chiroptera > Hipposideridae > Aselliscus > Aselliscus stoliczkanus. The sequence goes on from CM066739.1 coordinate 12,514,999, forward strand.
TCATTTCCTTCTGTGCCCAGTGTAAGCAAGCTGTCATTGTTTGTCATAGACTTCTATAACAGCTTCTAACTGGCCACCCTTCCCGCCCTAGTCCCTTTTGATCTATTCCCCCCCACACACCTCTGTCAGAGTAATGGTCTAATATGCAAATCAAACATTACTCTCTTGCCTAAGTACTTTATTAGGGCCCCACCGCTTCTAGCTCAAAGCCCTTCTTGATTGGACCCAACCAACATCTTCCACTGAGTCTTCCACCATTCCATCCCTCATATGAGTCCTTCTCTCAGGCTACATCAAACCCTCTGGAGCTCCTGCACAAAGTCATGCTCTGATTCTTTGCTCATGCTGTTGCCCACGCCTGGAATAACCCTCCGTGCTCTTTCCTCCTGGCAAAAGGGTCATCAGACATCCAGATTCAGCAGCTCAGGGGCCACCTGCTCCAAGAAGCCTTCTCTGAACACATCCCAGTCCGCCACAGGCAGAGACTGTCATATCCTGAGTCACACAGCCCCCATGCTGGCCTCCTTCAAGGCCCAGTGCTGGCACTCTGTATCATACCTGTCTCTTTAGTAATGGCCCCTCCCACCTGCCTGTGAGCTCTGTAAGGCCAGAGACAGAGTCTCATTTATGCCCGTATTCCAGGGAACAGAACAGAGCCTGGCCCACAGTGGGTGCTCAATAAATGATTGGGGAATGGTTGACTAAACCTGAAATTTGGAATTAGTTTCCCCAAGAAGAAAGAGTTCCAACATCAACACAGGGCTGAAGGTTTACAGGAGCAAAGACAGTACTCCCCACCTTGAACAGCCCCTGACAGGGGCTGGCTAACAGGTGGCCAGGAAGGCAGGAGGAAGACTGTCAGAAACAGCACTCTCACCTCTAGCTTCGCAAACTTGTCCGACTTGCAGCAAGCGTTCTCCGCGTTAGTGAGCTTGGTGAGCAGGAACTCCCTGAACTCCGGGCCCTGGAACAGACAAAAAGCTCTAGGACTCTCCCAGCCTCCGTAACGGGTAGGCAGAACAGAGAGTCTGGGAGAGCCCCTGAAAGGTCCCTTCTGGCATTTGATCATTGCTAGCCCAGGCCAAGCCCACCTGCTAAGATGCCAACATGGAAACGGACTTCCCTGGTCCCAGGAAATCAACTCTCCACACCCACAATTTTTGCCCAAGGCGCCTGGGACTGGAACATAGAATTAAAATGCTTCTTTTAGCAGAAAATCAAACACACTGACCAGTGCCCTGTGCCAGGCCAGGCTGGCAGCAGCAGGAGAGGTGGGGAGAGACCCCAACCCTGCCAATCCTCCTCCTAATATGCCCAGCCCAGATCCAGTCCCACTCCAACCACCGCCATCCAGGTATGGAAACCTGGAGTCTCAGATACGAGAGGAGCAGAAAGAAGAGTTTCTTACCTTCTGGAAAACAGGGGGGCTGGGCAGAGGTGGGCCAAAGGCGGGCACATCTTCCCGCGCAGTGACTGAGACCTGAAACAGAGCCTCAGTGTGGGCCAGGAGGGAAGAGAGACCCAAGCTAAGGGTGACGATGACGCATTGCACATGCCATGCCCAGGCCCTGAGGGAGCCCCACTTCCCATGGCAGATCTGCCACTCTTCTCCCCCGACCCACCCTTTGCCAGAATATAAATACAATGCCCAGGTCAGCCATCACCAGCATGGCAGAGTTCCTAGAGGTGGGGCTGGACATCGTGGAGCCACCCGCAGGCTCTCCTCTGCAATGCTGGAGGCCAGAAGCAAGTCTGGTAAGATGACTGGACAGGGCTGAGGAGCAGCCTGGGATCCTAATTCTAATACGGCACCAGCATCCAGGAGGCCTTATCTCATTACCTTGTTGGATTGGGGAGCTCAGCCTACAGAGAAGGCACAGTGAGAACTATTAGCCCTGTTTCACTGATGAGGAAACAGATGCCCAGAGACATGAAGCGATCCCCAAAGACACACAGGTGATTCACCCACAGAGACGAACCGAGAATCTAGACCCAGCTCCGGGGTTCCTCCCCACACCCTGGCCACAGGCAGCCAGGAGGGCCAGACGGATACCTTCAGAAACATCAGATCACTGCAAGTGTTTAATAAACAAATACCAACTGTATGGGCTCCGCCCCAGACCTACTGAATCAGCAGGTCTGGGGTGGCGCCAGGCACCTGCACCTGTTAAACGCTCCTGAGAGCGTCTATGTAGTGGGCAGACTGACACACGGGGTCAGTCAGCCTGGCCTGAACGAACGGAGCGCAGGGCCCAGGCTGGGACTGGGGGTGGGGGACATCAGAGTATGCTGCAGAGGGGCGTACAAGGCTCTGAGAACACCCAGGTGCTCTGGGGGCGGGGGGCTCCCAGGACTGGGATGGCCCCACACCTCCATCTCCCTCTCCATGCAGGTGTCCTGGTTTCACCTGTTCTCAGCCCACGAGGCTGCAGGTCTCTCTGGGGACTCTGCCCTCTCCCTTTTCCAGGAGGGCGGCCGCTGACGCGAGCCTGGCCCTGGCGTGCCGCCAGCCTCCCTGGCCTGTGAAGTAGGGCAGATGCTGAGCGTCTGCCAGACTGGGTGAGCAGGCAGCTCGGAGCCAGGCCAAGGAAAGGCCCTGCCAGGGTCCAAAGGGGAACGGAGCAGGAGAAGGCTGGTCAATACCGAGCTCCAGGCTTCTCTCCCCAAGCTCAAGGTTGTCTGCATGGCCCAAATTGCAGTGCCCAGAGTCAGGGTCCAGGGCATGTTTGGCTGACATGATTTCTGGCTGGTCCCAACTGCCAAACACAGTTCCCCACCACCACCAACAATGCACCCATGGCACAACAAGTCAAGAATTCTGCCCGCAGAGCCAGAATGGGGCGAGGTGGGTGCGTGGGGAGGCCACTGACAGGCTGCCAACTGCGGCAAGGCCAGAGGCCAGGCCCAGCTCTCCGCTCTTCCCCCCTCAACACCCCCTCCTTCTCAGGCTTGCATGACAGTGGGTTGTGCTGACGGGGTAAGTGGCTTCATATATGCTTTCAAACCCATCAAGTCTTCCAGCCAGACAAGCCCACTGCAGCAGCCACATCAGCAAAGCAGAGGACGGGATCCTTCCTTGTGACGGCCATTCATCTTCTGTCCCCATGGTGTCCCCTCTCCTGACCCCTTTCCAACAAAGCGCCGGGCCTTTGTTGCTCCCTCCTCTTGGGGACGGTGGGGTTGCTGGACTGAAAGCAGAAGCTGCCTCAACACAACCCCACCTTCCTGTTTTCTAAATTCAGTAAGGGCGTCCCCACAGGGGCCAGAGCTTAGGAGAAAGGCAGGAGGTGGCTCGGGAAGAGGCTCTTCAAGGGTGGAAAGTGGAAGGAGGCTTGGGGCGTGTGAGTAATGAGGATTCACCAGGAGGTGGGGAAGCTCAGAGGGCTCCAGACTCAACAAGATCCCCATGCCCGAGAACCATGGGGGTTGCCCAAACAATGGATCAGCAGTGAGGGGTAGGGGGCACACGGCCGGCACTCCTGCCCAATGGTCTGCTGCACATGAGATTCCTGAGACCTTTGTAGGACGTCGGGGGTCAGGGACAGGGTGACCTCAGGCAGGGAGAGGAGTGAGTCCTAGTGATGGCTCGATGGGTACAACATTTGTCTGATAAATAAACTCATGTGACATTTCACGCACACGCTCGCTTTGGAGCCAAGTTCCCACCTCCCCCGACGGCTCAGGGATGATGGCCACAGAGCTGGACAGAGACTCCAGCGCCACTGCTTCTGTGGCCTCAGGCCTTAAGTGACTTAAGCTGTCTGCCTCAATTTCCCCTTGTAAAACAGGGCTAATGAGAGGCCCTGCCTGGCCAGGGGCTTGTGAGGATTCAAGGTGACTGTGCTTTTACTGGCATGGAGCAAGTACCCGGTAAGGGGTAAACACTGTCACCCAGTGCTTTTTATTTTACTTCCCCTACTGATCTGTACCTAATAAAGGACACCTGAAATACTACAGTTTCCCCAAACCCCTTCTTAATCTTTCCCTTCTTAATCCATCTTTCTTCCTTTCTCTCTCTCTCTGTCTCTCTCTCTCTCTCTCTCTGTCTCTCTCTCTCTCTCTCTCTCTCTCTCTCTCACACACACACACACACACACACACACACACACACACACACGTTTCTCAGTTCCCTCTCTTTCCTTTCCCGCAGCATGATGTCAGGGCTGGAAGGAACTCAGAGGTTGTCTAGTCCAACTTCCTAATTTCACACAGATAGAAGCAGAGGCCCAGAGACAGAAGGAACTGGACCAAGGTCACACAGCAGTCAGAGGCAGGCCCAGGACCAGAACCCGAGGCTCCTATCTGGGGGCCCCTTGCTGCATATTCCCTCCCCATCTTCTCACCCCTGCCCCTCTTCTTTCCTGCTGTTCATCCTCTCAAGTGGGGGCTTTCTGGGGCATTGCTTAGGCCCTGGGGAAACCTCACCCTCTTTGCCGTAGCCCTGAAGCCTGCAAAGGTCAGCTAAGGTCTCATTCCACCCTGGACCCCCTGAGGGATCTAACCAGGTCCTCCTCAATCTGCTCATCACCTGGGGGTGCTGCTGGGGATGTGGATGGACCGAGCTTTGGGGAGCACCTTGGAAGTCTGGTCTCCCTCCCTGCCCCCAATCACAGGTCTGTATTTTCCTGGCAGGTAGAACACAAAGCCCCACACCCCAGGGACAGCCTGGCTCTTCCTGTGGGTCCCTACGTCTCTGCTTCTCCCCACCTCTCTGAGGACAGTGATTTTCCCTGGACCATCGACTGTGGCTGGGAAGACTGGTAAAGGCTTCTTACATCAAAGCTGGGGGTGGGATGGGTTTTTTTGGACCTCTAATTTTTCTCTGTTGTCCCACTGCATTAAGCTCTTGGGAAAGTGGAGAAGCCAGTTAGTTAAGCTCCATTTCCTATCAGAAACTAAAAGCAAATACTAAACGTCCACAAGAGGCCCCGTTTTGCCAGCAGAGGCCCAGCAGACAAGCCACACGTACATATGTAACTGCCTGGCCAGGTCTGGGAGACCCTCCTATCACACAGCTTTACTCCGGGCTCCTAATCAGTAGCTCTCTGCCTCTACTGGCTGCTGAAAAGAACCAGTTGGCTGTTGGAGTGGCCCAGTGGCTCTTCTCTCCCTTCCCTGAATACTGGTTCTGTATATCACTTCCACGTGCCCCACCCCTGGCACACAAAAGGCAGTGAACGAATAAAACTTGCTTCCACCAAAAAACCCAGCAGCTGTTTGAAGGGAATGTCCATGTCGGTCAAAGCAGCTGATCCCATAGCCCTCCAGGAAATGACCACACCATGGCTTCTCCAACTTTTCAGCTCAAACTGCACAATGACAGAGGAGCATGAACATGACCATGAACAGGGCCATGGAAAGGAATCAGTTCTCCTCCACAGGAGGGAGGTGTGGGTTTTGTGGGGAGTTTTCTTTTTTTTTTGAAATCTCATATTTGGATTTAAAGTTGACATGAATTTTGCAGATATGAATACTATACCTGGTTTTGTATTGACATAACAAGTATGTAATATCAGTTCCCCAAATCTTCAAGCAAAACTGCTCCTTCCTGAAGATGGCCATGAAGCACCAGGGCTTCGTGAAGCTCAGGAACTAGCACTGGCCTAAGTTATTATGTAGGACACATTTTCAGGCCTCAGGGTTTCCTATTAGCAAGGACAAGCTCTTTTCCCTTCTCCCTATAACAGAGGTTCCTAACATTTTTGGGAGCAGGCAGCCCTCTGAGAACCTGAGCTATGGCCTCTCTCCCCAAAAAATGCAAAGGAGCATATAAACTCCACATTCTGCACATATCTGCAGGGGGTTCAAAGACTAACATCTACCTTCAAACCCTGCCTCAGTCTATCTCCCTTGGGTCCCAGGCCCCCCAGCACCTCTGTGATATAGAGAAACTGTTGCCCAAGAGGTTTCTCATGAAGAGGAAGGGAGAGGGTTAGTGACACAGCCATCAGGAGTGGGCAGGGTAAGGGCTGTTGAGGACAATGGGTTCATTAGCACTTGTAAGGATTTTGAGCCACTAATTGGTCAGGAGGCTGAGACCCAGGGAGACTCACAACCCCTCAGAGTCTTCAAATTAAGATCCATTATTTATTCCAGAACAGCTAAACCAGAAGGCCTACCCAGGGCTCAGGATTTACCAGGCCTCTGCTCTCCATCCTTGTCACCATAAACACATCTCCTTTGAGGGGCCGGCCGAGTGGCTCAGTTGGTTAAAAGTTGGCTTAGAGCACGTGCTCTGAGCAACAGGGCCACCGGTTCGATTCCCACATGGGCCAGTGAACGCTGCGCCCTAGCTGAGCTGTTGCTGAGCTGCCAACAGGTGGCAGGATGGCTCAGCTGATGTAACAACAAGATTGCCTGTTCGATGGTGGGCTATGCCCACCCGCAACTAAAAGACTGAGCTCAGCACCTTGAGCTGAGCTGCCACCTGGATGGCTCAGAGGATAGAGCGTGCGCTCTTAACAACAAGGCTGCCAGGTTCGACTACCCCATGGGATGGTGGCTATGCCCACCCACAACTAACAATGAACACAGCACCTTGTGCTTAGAGGCCACGAGCTGCTGATGGGAAGCCAGATGGCGACTGGCGCCCTCCACAACGAAGACTGAATAACAACAACTTGGCTGGTCCCATTTCCCAATTCCCCAACACTGTTCCTCTCCCCCAATTCCCCAATGAAATCTTGAAAAAAGAAAAACACATCTCCTTAGTTCTCTTCCTGACAGTCCTCTCCACTTTCTCTTTCTCTCCTCTGGCTCTGCCTTACTCTAGAGAATGGCATTACCAGATTCCAAATAGGGGCACTTGGACTTCTCAACCCTTGAGTTAGATGTCACTGAGCCTGGAGGAAGCCAGATGGATGAGATGACCTCAGAAGCTGCTCTCAACCAAGAGCTGAGCTCCCAAACCCCAGAAACCTGAGAACCATGGAAAATCGATCACACCAAAGCTAGGAGTGCCATTTTGGAGAATGGCTGGAAGAGCCATTGAGAACTGGTGTCCCTTGATACCACTGAATCCATAAAGTGTGGTGAGGTAAGCTGGACCGGCACTCTCTCCACTGAGACTCTCTGCTTACCTTGTAGGATGTCGTCTCTGTGCCCGGGCTCTCAGCCTGCACCACAATGTAGGCATGCAAAAAGTTGGAGGCAATCATATCTGGGACAAATGGTGTGTTTTCTTCTTGGAAGATGATGGCCACAATGTCATTCCCAATGTGTCTCTTTCTCTGGAGCTAAAGAAAAAGTGGTCCATTGTCATAACCATTGTCATAAGCCAGTTAGGACCATCCTGAAAGCAGAATCGATCTATACAGGAAATTCCACATTATTCTATCTTTATACATAAACCCTGCAACTCTTAGACCTAGCTCTCTAGGGAGCTTTTTCTTTCAATCTTTAGAAACCATCAAAAAAGCAGGGGGAAAAATTAGGAAGCTGCCCAAGTTGTTAGGTAGAGGTTAGCAAGCATGTTACTGAGCTCTACAGCGTGCAGTGTCCTGACTCAGGACTCGGGGAAAAGAGTTAAAAGGTGAGGGCTGAGTTTTTCCCTGGTAGAGCCTGTAATTGATCCAGGAGAGACACAAACACAGATGAAGCCATCTGAGAACACAAACAAAGCCACCAGCCAGCAAGTGCTAAATCAGCTCCTGCACACAAATGCCTGACACTACCGGGGCAGAGAAGAGGGCAAAGTTAGATGGTAATCTGAGAAGTCTTCCTGGAAGAAGAGATAGGGGGGTGGGGGACTTGATAGGACACGTGGAAGAGCAGGGATGAGTGGGCAGATAATTCTATACCAGAGCAGAGA